>CM070738.1:5351696-5951696 GCA_036346245.1 Bonia amplexicaulis | reverse complement strand
AGGAGGAGGGATGGAAAAGAAGAGGACCATTGATTTGCTTTGAGTGTGGTGGCCCCAACCACATTCGAGCAACCGCCCCAAGGCGGAGAAGGGCAAGAACGACTACGGCGGTTCGGTCAAAACGACTACACCAACAAGAACCGCAACAAGAAGCCTCCGGCTCGACGCAAGGCAAGAAGAAGTTCGCGACTTTGGGAAGGCCAAGAAGCTTTTCCACCGCGTCCTCTCGCGTTCGGCGACCTCGACCTCGGCGAGGTTGAGGGATGGAGCGACGACGACGGACGGGTGATCAAGACCCCAAGAGCGGCGAAGACTTCTCCCGGCATGTGCTTCATGGCCTCGAGGGGTGACTCGAGCGACAATGAGCTGTACTCGACTCGGACGAGGTATGCCCCACCTATGACCAGCTCAATCATGCTTTTCTTAAGCTAGGTGGATTTCATGCTAGAGCTAAGGCTAGGTGTCTTGAGTTAGAGAAGGAAGTGGCTAGATTGTCACGAGCTTACTTCACTTACATCCGCTTCCTCTCGTGACGAATGTGATACATGCCCTGCCTTGATTGGTGATATGGAGAAGCTAAGGACTTCATATGATAGTGTGACCTCTGAGCTAGATATTCTTAAGGTGGAGAATGTTAGTCTGCTCGCTGAACTAGAGATGTCTAGGATTGTTTTTCCTTCATCTACCGTTGAGACTACTTCTTGCACCTCATGTGAGGATAAGGACAATGCTTTTAGAGGTCTTTACACTATGCTTCTCGATCTGCCCGAGATTTGTGAAAATTGCAATAACTTAAAGATGAACTTAAAACGGGCAGATCATAAAATTGCTGAATTACAAGCTTTTCTACTTGAGCCTATTGCTTCATGTGTGAATTGTCCTAAAGCGATCACGAGCTTGAATCATTTCAAACAGGTTTCAAGATATGATTGATCATGATAGGAAGTTGGCTCAGTTTGCTTCTAAGGACCCTGTTAGCTCACCATGCATTAGTTGTAACAAACTAAAATCTAACTTGATTGCATTGGATGAGAAATGTGTGAAGCTAACTAAGGACCTACTAGAGAAGCCACCTTGTGCTTGTAATGTGATTGAGGAGAAGGGGAAGAAGCCCCAGGATAAGGGTAAGACGCCTAGAGACGCGAACCAACCTGCTAGTAGTAGGAATGTGCCCCCAGAGTCGGCTGTGCGTGCACAAGCCAAACTTTCCTCTACTGTTGATTCTTCTTCGCCCCTTACCTTCTGTCTCTTCTTCTCCCCGCCCTTCTTGTGCCTCTCTGTTTCGGGAGTGTCGGTGCCTTATGAACACTCTCGAGAGATTTGTAGGGGGCAAGAAGAATCTTAATCTTATTCTAGACCAATCGAAGATTTGCAAATTCAATCAAGGTCTAGGATATGATTTTCGAGAGGATAGAAGGAAGCATCCACCTGCCGTGCTCAGACCCATAGCCGCAGTGTGATCGAGGTCAAGCCAAGAACAAGAAAGTTCAATTTAGATCGCGGGCTTTGTCCAAGGGATTTCGACAAGAAGGTGATTTCACTGCGACTTGGCCTCTCGAAGGCGAAGCCATCTCATGCTACTTGACCCCTCGGCAGGCGGTATCATTGCACCTTCATCGGAAGGATGGGCATTTGTTTGACCATTGCTTCAAGCGCCAAGATCGCGAAGAGACCGTGTTGAGTCTCTTAGGCGTATTCGGTCGCCCGGACCTTGAGTGCACCTAAGACCAACACGAGGTCTAGGCTTGCTACTGTTGGTAGCTTTGGGCAGCATCGAGGACTTGGTTCTTCCGAGTTTTCATTTTTCGTCCTCATGCTCCTCTCGGTCGTGACTTCCGCCATCCCGAGGGTAGATCTCGTTTCCATCGAGATAGCTACCCGCGGCGTGATCGACTTCTTGCCGGTGCTCGACTCGCTCTCCGTAGTGTTGGACCCGACAACTTCAGTGCGCACATAGACCTTACGCTTCTTTGAGCGACGGAGGCGAGGGTAGTTAGAGGTCGGTCTTACGTGACTACTTCTTACGCTCGACGTGTGACACAAGATTGGGTGCCAAAATCTATGTTGATTTATCCCAAGATCGAGACTTTGCTCTCTTGTTGACTCGGGTTCGCCGGGCGGGGAAGGAAAGGTTTGGCTTGTAGACTCGGTGTTCACGACACATGACCGGAGATTCCGTTGGTTTTCTTCCTTGCCGTGCTCGGTGATGAGACAATCACCTTGGAGACGCCTCTTACAGGCGAGTCATCGCCAAAGGTGCATCTTGCATTAATGATTCATTTGTTTTAAAAGATGTTGCCTTGGTTAGTAAGCTGCGGTACAATTTGCTTTCGGTCTCTCGACCACCGATGATGATTTCGAGGTGAGTTTTAAGAAAACAAGCGCAAAATTCTTGATTCTTGGTAGTACGGTTTGCGGGATTTCTCGTTTTGGGAGGATCTTTCGTGCTGATTTTTCTGAGTCTTTTGGTGATCCTCTCCGTTGTTTGCTTGCTTCGAGTCCGCGACCTTTCCTTCGGCATAGGAGACTTGGTCATATTGGATTTGACCATTTGACTCGAGTTAGCGACCACGGTCTCATTCGTGGTGCGAAACTCAAGATGGTCAAAGATCTTGTTTGCGCTCCATGCTTAAGACGGCAAGATGGTTGCCGCTTCTCATCCTCCGGTCCACATTACTATGACCGATGCACCGGGACAGCTGCTCCATATGGATACGGTTGGACCAGCTCGAGTGCAGTCAGCAGGAGGGAAGTGGTATGTTCTTGTCGTAGTCGATGACTTCTCGAGGTACTCTTGGGTGTTTTTCTTAGCCTCGAAGGATGAGACGTTTACACATTTTCGAGGTCTTTTCAGTAGGCTTTCTGTTGAGCTTCCGGGTGCCTTACGAGCGATCCGCAGTGACAATGGCACGGAGTTCAAGAATTCCTACTTTGAGAGTTTCGTGGTGAGCAGTGTAGAGCACCGTTCTCTTCTCCATCGTTCCTCGGCAGAATGGCGTCGTGGAGAGGAAGAACCGTACCTTGGTCGAGATGGCGGGGCGATGCTTGATGAATACTCTACACCGCGAAAGTTTTGGGCTGAGGCTATAGCCACCGCGTGCCATGTTTCCAATCGAGTTTTCTTGGGCACACTTGCACCGCACTTCTTATGAGTTGAGATACGGCGAAAGCCCGGTGTTTCTCATTTTCGTGTGTTTGGTTGCAAGTGTTTTATTCAAGTCCGGAACCTAGATAAGTTCGAGTCACGTTCTTGTGATGGACTTTTACGGGCTACTCGACTTCTTGGCGGGCCTATAGGGTGCAGGCTGCGAGTCTAGTAAAATGGTAGAAACACGTGAGGTAACTTTCGATGAGGCGGTCAGGGACTAGGCCCGATATCTCGAGTTCACTAGAGCAGTCCGAGACCATCTTTGTGGATGATGAGGATGATGGAGATGAGGGTTGTCTACCGATCCGGTCCTTCTCCACCCCTTGAGGTGCCTTCTTCCACCGCACCTCGAGGCGATCGACCCTACCTTACGCTATACGGAGCTAGTGGCTCTGTTCCTACCCGTCGAGTAACGAGGTAGAGGCCACATCTTCATCTCATCCAGGACCTCCAAGACATATCCAAAAATCTCATCCTTCCGAGCGGATGATTGGAGATCTATTTGAGCGAGTCACACGTTCCAAGTCGGCGTGTCACTTTTTCATCTCCACTCGCCTTCGTAGCTTCCTTTGAGCCCAAGGGCGTTTGCCATGCTTTATCGACGAGTCTTGGGTCAACGCCATGCATGAGGAGCTAGAGAGTTTCGAGAGAAACAAGGTGCGGACGCTTGTTGAGCCCCTCGAGATCAAAATATCATTGGAACCAAATGGGTGTTCAAGAACAAGCAAAGTGAGGATGGGGTAGTCATTGAAACAAGGCTAGGCTGGTTGCAGGGGTACTCCGGGTTGAGGGTCCGGATTTCGAGGAGACCTTTGCCCCGTAGCTCGTCTTGAGGCCATTAGAATTCGCTTGCCTTTGCGACTTCTAAGGGTTTCAAGCTTTACCGATGGACGTCAAGAGTGCCTTTCTCAATGGCTTCATTGAGGAAGAAGTCTATGTCGACTGACCTCCGTGTTTCGAGAACCCCAAATACCCTAGTCATGTCTTCAAGCTTTCCAAAGCATTGTATGGACTTAAGCAAGCCCCTAGAGCTTGGTATGAGAGGCTTAAGTCCTATCTATTGAGACATGATTTTGAGATGGGTAAAGTTGACAAGACCTTGTTCATTCGCCGGCAGCAATGACCTTCCGTCGCCTAAATTTATGTCGATGACATTATCTTTGGCGGCTCTTCTCATGCTCTAGTTTCACAGTTCTCGGATGTCATGAGCACCGAGTTTGAGATGAGCATGATGGGTGAGTTGACTTTCTTCCTCGGCTTCCAAATCAAGCGAGACTCGGAGGGTACCTTCTTGCATCAAGGCAAGTACACCGTGATCTCTGAGACGTTTCGACATGAGTGATGGAAAGCCGGTGTCGACTCCGATGGCTTCTGCGGCCACACTTGACCCAGATGAGGACGACGAGCCAGTTGATCAAAAAGAGTTCAGAAGTATGATTGGCTCTCTCTTGTACCTCACTGCCTCGAGACCGGACATACACTTTTCGTGTGTCTTTGTGCCCGGTTTGAGCTTCTCCTCGCGTATCTCACCGCCAGCGGTGAAGCGCATCTTTCGGTACCTTCGAGCTACCATTGACTATGGTATCTGGTACTCTTCCTCATCCTGTCTATCCCTTAGAGCCTATTCGGATGCGAGACTTTGCGGTCAGGATAGATAGGAAGAGCACTCGGCACTGCCGGTTCATTGGCACTTCTCTCGTTTCTTGGTCTTCGAGGAAGCGATCCGGTGTTGCACTGATCCACCGCAGAGGCCGAGTATGTTCTGCGACCGATTCTTTGTAGTCGGGTCCTTTGGATGGTCTCAACTCTGCGAGACTTTGGGTTAGCTATCGACCGTGTTCCGCTCTTTTGCGATAACACGTCTGCGATTAGCATTGCTAAGAACCCAGCAGCACTCTCGGACCAAGCACATCGATATCGATATCATTTTCTTGAGACCATGTAGAGAAGGGTGACATCGTGCTTCGGTTTGTGGAGAGTGACCACCGGTTATCGATATCTTCACCAAGCCTTTGGATAGCACGAGGTTTTCGACTTTATGGGAGAGCTTGGGGTGGTTTGTCCTTACGGACTATTGTGAGGGGAGCTTTGGGCTTTCTTGTTTTATCATATTAATTATGCTTCTGTATCCTTACTGTTGCATCGCATTTTCGGGTGCATTGGGTTTAGTCCTTCTAGCATAGGTTAGAGTGTGTCTCTTGCTGAGTGCTTAGACTTCTTGCTCTTATCTTGTGCTTTCAGGATAGCTGTTTCTTATCTCACTAGGTTGAGCTCACTCACTTCTTCTAGGTTCTAGCGAGGGTTGGGCCACCCTCGGGTAGACAGGGTACGTGTTTGCTCTCTAGTGTGTGTTTTTCTCGACAATTTGTTGTCACAGAGTCATATGGGGTAGATAAGAGTTAGTCCGAGCTATAGTATCCTCTATATCTTATCTATGCTTTAAGGACCTTTGTTTCGTGATTTATTTACCGACTTCTCGTTTTATTGCTTTGGTTGTGGGGAGTTCATTTGAGAACTTCTAGATATTAATGTTGACATAACTCAACTTGAACTAAAAGTTGTATCTCAAGTTAAGGGGGAGCTGGATGTTCTTCATTTGATTTGTAACATAACTTAATGGAGCCTTGATTATTATCCTTTCATGACATGTTTTCATTATATTATATCTTGCCATGATTTATGCTCCATTGCTAATTTGATCATGACTTTATATGTGTAGTCAAGTCTTTGCCATGATAGGTTAATTAAAATGCTAAATTTTGACCTAATTCATGTCTTGTTCATATTTGAGACTAGTCAGCTTTGTGTTATCTTTTTATGGTTCTTGCCATGTCAAATAGGTGAGTTGAGTCTTGAATCTTAGTTGAGCAATAGATTGAGCTATATAGTTTCTTGATGACACATAAGTTAGTACAATCTATCAAAAAAGGATCTCTTACGTGCGAAAAACCGATCTCACCAATTCCTTCTCATGAGACGGCTTGCCATTGCACAAGGCATGAACTCAGGGGCGATTTGGATGACCAAGATCATTTCCTTAAGCTTCTTGCTTGGAATGATCGCATAAGGCTTGAGGTCTAGCACATGACAAAAATATGATTGAAAACAATCATGAGATCTCAAAAGAAAAATGTCAAAAGTGCTCAATTAAAAAAAAAAAATCAAAGTACTTCAACAATTGTATCATTCTTGAACAAATAGCACTCTAGTTGGCTCAACACTAGCTTCTTGATTCCATTTAGCTCATTGACATGGCTTGCATCATTTGTGGATATCATTAGCTAGACTAAAATCATGATTGACTTGACTTGCTAAGCACTTCAACTAAAATTCAGAATATGCCTTATATTGCTTAGCTTCTCTTTACATACTTAGTCATGATCTTTGTAGCATATTTGTATGATATGGCTTGATGTAATATATGTTGGTCATTTTGGATAATTCTCATGGCTCTACATACTTAAAAAAAATGATCAAATCAGCCTTTCATCCATTTTCATGACTTTTTCTCCTTCCTTCCTTCTTGATGGGTTTATTGCCAAAAGGGGGAGAAACTAGTGGTAGAAAAAGCCACTTCGGGAGCTTTGAAGAAAAATTGTTCTTTCTTTTGCTCCTTCTGTCGACATGGTCATTAACTTCACTCTTTACTTATGGACCATGTTAGACTCTTCAAACTCAACTTTGTGCTTTTGGTGTTTGTCAATATACTCATCAAGGGGAGATTGAGAGACCATGTGGAGGTCATCCCATTGTGAATGATGAGTAATTGACATCATTTCCAAAAGTCGAGTTTGAGTCGGTTTGTCCGGACCCGACGTTGCATGGTGCAACGGCTCGGTCGGACTTTGGTCAAGCGAAGTCGTATGGGTTAGGATGTATATTCTATTATTGCGACTTGTTTGATCTTGTTTATGCTATTTACATGTTCATGTATCGAGCGGTGCTATGTGACGTGTTTTCTTGTCTGTGTGTCCGCAGAACAGCGAGGCGGAGTCGTGGCGAGACACGGTGGACCGGACTAGGCGCAGTGGCGCCGAGGTCGAACGGTCATGAGGTGTCGAAGACGGCGTGGACTCGGCGTGTTGCGGAGCGTGCGAGGCAAGGAGCGCGAAGCTTCCGGAAGGTGCGAAGGGGCTAAACGGAATTTCGCAAGGTCGCACAAGCGGAGACGGCTCCGTTAGGGTTTAGCCGGCGAACGGGTTGGAGACCCGTTAGCCAAGGGCTATAAATGGAGGTGAGGGGCTGCATACCCCTTAGGACACTTGTGAGCTTATTCATATCTTTGTGTGTGTTGTGTTCCTCCCAAGAAGCTTGTGAGGCTCTTGGTGTTCTTGAGGATTGAGAGGGAGAGGGTGGATTAAGAGTCTTGTAATCATTCCTATGGTTCTAATGTCCATGCGTATGGGGACTCATCTGTAATCCTTGGTTGATTTGGAATGATCTCTTGTTCTTTCTTTGTGATGTTTTGATTTGAGTGTCTCATCCTCGCTCTTCTCTTGTGATTTGTGTGAGTTCTTCTCAATCGGTGAGGATGGAATGATCTGATTGTAAGTCTTAGTTTTTATAGTCTTTCATCTGTTGGGAAGTTCTTTGGTTGAGTTGGCTTAATTTCTTTTTATGTTGTCTTTCTCTTGGCCGAAGAATTCTGTTCTGGAGTTGTGTTTTCTCTGCAAACCTCTTTCCTCAAATCTCAGTATGCGGCAGCAGTCCCTGCACTTCCTAATTACTTTTTGTTGTGCTGTGTCTCCCATAGGCTGCAGTCTGAATTTTCTCCATTGACTGATCCTTTTGGGCTGCTACTGGATTTCTGCTTTGTCTTTTGGTTTTGGCAAAGCCTTTTGATCATTTCTGCTCCGGATGAATTCATCAGCTTCGGCTGTGCAGATATCAATTGATTAAATTTCAGCACCGTGTTCGCTTTTGGGAGTTCTTTCTTTTTCTCACCGCGGTGCATTGGTTCTTCTCTAAGTTAGCTCACGAGCTCCCTTTGGCAGTTCACAATTTTGTGTTAGTCGAACAACATTTTGTTTTGGTTTTCAAGCTTTACTTTTCCGGTTTCACTAATTGCTTTTGCGTTTGTTGTCTTCGGCGGTGGTTGATTCTCCTGTTCACTCATCTTTCTTTTTAGCTTTTGATTTAACTTTGTGCTTTCGGTAGATTGCAGCTTGCACTACTTTAAATCTTTTGCCTCACTATGACAACTCTCAAGAGTGCGGTTTCTACAAGCTTTAGTTGTTTCTTTTGCGATCTTTGACGATTTTGCATGCGATCAAACGGCAATATTTTCATTGAAATTTTCTTGACTACTCTCTGATTTATGCTGAATTTTTCAGTGTCGCATGCGTTCCAAATTTCAGCAAGATTAATTTTAATTTTCTGTGAGGTGCTTTGTTTTACATCCTTTTGAAAAACAGTATACAAATTCTCGGGGGCGATTTTAAAAGAGAACGACATTCACCCCCCCTCTGTCGCCATTTCGGTCCTACAATTATTCATTACCAAAATATCTTAGATCTAGCCACATGGTCTAACAAAGGCAAATCCTATGAATTCATTAACCCCTATATATAATCGGGTGTGTTCCTGCATGTTAAATTACTAGGTTATTAGACTTGGCATAAAAAAAATAGTGTAACTTTACATTGTGTAAAAGTATGTGTCGTACCTAGGCATGTCCATCCATGCTTTATCTGCTTGACTTTTACTATCAAGTTTAACAAGCTACGTCTGAATACAATATGTGGATTATCAATTCTGAAATAGTCGAAATAGTAAGCCTAATGCAAGTACTCCCAACCCCCGTAGTACCATACCCAATTTATTCGATGCAAGTAAAAAAATAAAACGGTACACAATCAAGAATATATAGTTATGCAGTACATGCCATCACAAGCTCACAGTGATATGACCAAACAGTAATAAAGTAGATCAACACAAGTAGGGTAAAATCAGAAGATGTATGAAAAGAGAAAAGGGAACACATGTATACCTAGTTGCAATGTAAGTGTTCAAAGTTCAGGTCAAATATCCCAACTCTGGATGGTATTACTGATTCAAGTGTTCGAGGTTTGAAGTCCAAGATCGCCTACATAATGTCTACATGCAGCCAATAGCACAGATTCAATGCTAGGATTCTGGAGTATAATTAACACAACATGCAGTGCATTGTGTCATCAAGAGGCAAAGAAAAGATAAATAAATCTAGTGAAATTTCATTTCATTTTAATTGCTTAGTTACACAAGCCTTCATTCCTAAAATCCTCAGTTGCTTCTACTGAATCAAACCTTTCTTCAGTGAACACTACCCATCAACTTTCTTCTCTCTTAAGGACATACAAATCTAAATTTACAAGGCAAGTGTGCCTTTACAGTGAGAGCAGTGAGGAGGCGCATCAGCCAATTCGTAGTTAGGTAGCTTGTAACACCATAACCCAACCTTTGAACCTGGAATACTACCACTACATATTAACAATATCAGTTTGGCGCTACAATTAAAAAATTTCAGCAGCACCTCCCCTATTTATACGACTACAAACGGGAGCAATCAACATATATTGAACAAAATGCATTAAAAATAACTAATTCCATAACAACAATAATCATAACATAATAGAACTTAGGACGTGGATTGCATTAGTGTTTGCATGTGACATGGATGTGTTATCTCCCCTACCCAATGCATACTGACTCCAAGGATCACCTAAAAACATCTAATATACAAGGGTGAGTCCAAAGACTTAGCAAGCACATAATAGAATGATAAACACTACCATAAGCACAAGTATTAACCTAGCCCTATCATTTCCCATATGTTTCAACATAATCATAAACATAAACATATCATTCTCCATATGTTCCAACATAATCATATCATCATTCTCATGTCTTATCATCACCTTTCCATTAGTGCAATGCAAAACTACTCTACATGCCCATTTGCTCATCACATTGCATATACTGTTATAGCCGAGTGAACACCCGTCGATGTTCACCCATCATGAGCCCATCCTTCGTCAGCACGGGGACCTCTCCACTCCCGTGGAGGCCTATCAAAGTAGGTCTTACTTATCCACCCACAGCGGATCTCTTTCTCATCATATGAAGTGCACATGATGCCAATGCATATGTCCATTGTCATAAACATATTCCATCATTATCATTATTATCAGTAAGCATTATTACTCACCATGTTCCACCATGCTTATCATCATCAAATAAATAACATCATAATGTAAACATCGTATATTCCATACATTTACTATCCACCGCTCTACCATGCACTTGTCTATTCAACCTTGTGGACGATACATGGATAGCACCAAACCCAAACCTCTACCTGAACAAACATTAATCAATCTCAATAATCATAGCAACACATGTACACATATGAACGGCATCGTTCCTACAAACAAACCCGACAGATACAACACTCTTAAACCGGAAACCTTCCCGCTATCCTGGTGGTTAAACAATCTTAACTTTCAATACTGATACCCAACATAGCAAGCAATACAAGTTCTGGAGTCTACAAAAACTTCCTGACATGGGCCTATTTATCGCAATCTAAAGATTACGTTATCTATACTCTCATTTTCAACCCCAAAGGCCATGCTAACCCATACCAGGCAACAGTCGTCTCAGAAGCATAACTTCCAAACCATTCTGCCAAACTCAGCGTTCCAGCATTCTATAGGAAGCTAATAACATTAGCTACAAATTACTAGTAAACCAAGTTCTCAAATTATGCCCTTAACATGCCCAAAACCTCCGTAGAGGGCATAGCACATGGACTCTGCCTACTAGTCGTGTTCTAACCATTCCATATGCATCAATCCTACTAATCGACACTTTGATCTCTACACAACTCGATAAACAAGCAAGGGAGAGGAATTTGATGCATTACTCTGGCCCAGAATAACTAGATCGAGACTCCTTCTTTCTCTCCTTGGCCAGATCTGATAGATCAGGTGCCAATAGTTCTTCTTTTCTCCTTCACTTCCTCTCTTTTTCTTCTTTTTCCTCTTTTTCTTCCTTTTTCTTCTTTTCCCTCTTTTCTCTTTTTTTCCCTCCTTCCCTTCTTTTCCTTGGCCAACTCTTGATCTTCCCTCTTCTTCTTTTCTTCCTTCCTTCTCCTTTTCCTCTCATCTAGCCACTTCTTTCTCCCTTCCTCCTCCAACTGGCTTCTTCCTTTGTTTTTCCTCTCAGCTGGTCGACTACTTTCACGACCGGTTGGCTTCTCTCTCTCCTCCCTCCTCAACCTTCCTTGGTGACACCCATTGGCAACAGCCCATAGAGGGGCAACGACGGGATCAAGAGGTGGCAGTAACAACACTCTGGCAGCGGCAACGACGTGGAGGGGCAACGGTACCGAGGGGTGGTGCTGGTGGCTAGGGGTGATGGTGGCGGTGGCATACAGGGATGCACACGCAGAGGACGAAAGCAGCGGTGTTGGCGGTGTTTGGAACAAGGGCAAGGGAGGAGGGTGTGGAAGTAGGCAGCGTAGGGGGGAAGGAGTGGCTTAGTGGGAGAGGATAAGGGTGCATCCTCCCTTGGCTTATCCCTTATGAGTGATGGCATGGGCTGGGCTGGGCCTAAGCTGGCCCAGAACCCTATCCTCTCTTCTATTTTTGCGATATTACATAGCTGGTGGCTACCTTCTATGATTGTAGAAGGACTACTGCTCTATTGTAATTGTTAGTGATATGCCCTAGAGGCAATTATAGAGATGATTATATCACTTCTATATTCATGATCTTTTGAATAATATGTTATTTTGTTCCCTAAATAAATATCTTTCATATTGATCAACAAGTATGTGACTTATTTGTGGAACTCTTTATTCATATTTT
This sequence comes from Bonia amplexicaulis, assembly GCA_036346245.1. Taxonomy (NCBI): domain Eukaryota; kingdom Viridiplantae; phylum Streptophyta; class Magnoliopsida; order Poales; family Poaceae; genus Bonia; species Bonia amplexicaulis. The sequence continues at coordinate 5,939,699 of CM070738.1, read as the reverse complement.
GATGTTATTCTAAATTATCCCTGATCTTATATCATTATGTGGGACAATTATGATTTACAGATCAACACATATATTGATCGATGATCATGTTTCACGAATCATGGATATGGAATATCAAATCAATAATATGTACACATCTTAGAGAATATGATGTTGGATTAACCCACCATGAGATATTGCGGTAATTGTTATATTCTTAAGTGTCATCAGTTGGTTTCATACATAGTGTATGTAGGATTCTTAGACCTGAGATCACATTATTTTCTACATGTGTAATAATTTACTTAGGGGTTACCAAACACTACTCCATGACTGGGTGGTCATAATAGGATAAATATGAAACATGCGGAGGAATATGATCGATCAAGATGGAATTTGCCCCTTATATATAACAGGAGATATATCCCTAGGCCCCTTGATGTGGTTGGATTAAGGAAGTTCATGGCTACGCTGAATATGGTTGAGGAGTCAATCACAAATAAGTAATCCACTATAGGTTCGAGTGAAGGATCGAGCTATCATCTGATGGCACATTTATCGTCTTGAGTTCGATCTGGTATCATGAGGCAAAGGAATCGGTACATAAGCACTATATAGGTTCATCCAAATGATCTTTATGTATGTTTGGAAGTTGTTATGTCCTGCTAGGGACCGCTACCGACTTGTGAACTAGAAAGTAGTTTTCAGCCCATGGCCAAATGTACAGGAACCTACAGGGTCACACAATTAATGGGTTGGGACGATAAGGGTTCGGATGATAGTCTCCGAGTAGGATGCAATCTCTATTCGTATCAGATAAGGATCCGATTGTAGGCTATATAAGGAGAGGTGCGGGGCCTAAAGGAGGTATCCCAAAACATACTCGTCGAAACCCTAGCCGCCACCTCTCATAACCCATGTCGTGTGCGCTGGTGCTAACACGCTAACGCACGGTGTTCTATCCCTAGATGTGTGGACCTCTGTAGAGGCACTGCTATGACTGCGGCACTGATTGGAATGATCGCGAGGAGGAGACGGTTGGCTAGAGGACAATCGACTACTACCACTACACCAACGCACTCTTCGTTGAATCGACTACTTCAACTCTACTTTCGCTGCACTGCTCGTCTAAGGTTTTGAGGAAAAGAAAGGGTACGGGCAAAACATAAGATGAGATCTCGAGTATCATATCTAAGATTCAGAAGCTCAAAGATTGGTGCTGCACCTTATGCCATTTGCTACCATTACTGAGGGACTGGACATTGGAAGAGGAACTACAAGAAGTACTTGGCAGAACTGGAAAAGAAGAAGGGAAGTAAGACTTCTATTTCAGGTATAAATGCTATAGAAATAAATCTTGCTACTTCTCATATTAGTTCTTAGGTATTTGATATCAGATCGATTGATCATATCTGCAATTCGATGCAGGGCTGATAAGGAGTAGGAGTTTGGCAAGAGACGAGGTCGATCTTCGCGTAGGCAATGGAGCAAGAGTTGTTGTGTGGGCTGTTGACACTTAGGGGTTATCAAATACTACTATGTGACTGGGTGGTTATAAAGGTAACTTTCAGAGTTACTATAAAATATGCGGAGGAATATGATCGATAAAGATGGAATTTGCTCCTCCTATATAACATGAGAGATATCTCTGGGCCCTCGATGTGGTTGAATTAAGAAAGTGCGTGGCTACGCCAAATGCCGTTGAGTCAATCACAATTGAGTAATCCACTACGTGTTCAAGTAAAAGATCAGCTATCATAGGATGGCACGCTTCTCGCCTTGAGTTTGTTTTGTATCATGAGGCAAAGGAATCGGTACATAAGTACTATATAGGTTCATCTGATATGATCTTTATGTATATTTGGGAATCATTATGTCCTGCTAGGGACTACTACTGACTTATGGATCGGAAAGGAGATTTCGGCCCATGGCCAAATGTACATGAACTTACACGGTCACACACTTAATGGACTGGAACGATAAGAGTTCGGATGATAGTCTCTGAGTAGGATACGATCTCTACTCATATCAGATAAGGATCCGATTGGATGCTATAGAAGGAGAGGTGCGGGGGCTAGGGGAGCTATTCTAAAACACACTCGTTGAAACTATAGCCGCAACCTCTCAATACCCCTGTCGTGAGCACTAGTGCTAGCACGCCGACACACAGTGTTCCATCCTAGACGTGTGGACCTCGGTAGAGGTGCTGCTGCAACTACGGCGCTGATGGGGATGATCGCGAGGAGATAGTTGGCCGAAGGACGATCGACTACTACCACTACACCGACACGCTTTTCGTTGAATCGATTGCTTTAACTGTATTTCTTCTGCACTACGCGTCTAGTGGTAACAATCCATGATCTCTTACTTGCATGGTTTTATAGTTTACGCAGTAGAAAATTTTAATCTGCGCCAGTGTAGCCTACCGTATCCCAACAGTATTTGCCAAACTACTGCTGCTTGTGCAGACTGGATCAGATGGGCCATTATGGAGTATGATTATCATATTATCAAATGGTGACGCTGGAGCTTTACAATATCTAGATAGCTAAATCATTTGCAAAAAAGAGTTCTAACATCTCAGTCTGCTTTTAGCTGCACTTGAAAGAATAGAAGGACTAACAGTTGGAAAGTTCTGCCCATGGACAATTGTTTGGGGAACTAACTTCACTATTATTTGGGAATCATTCACAAATTACCATTTACAGTTGGAATATTCTCGTAGACAAAAATTAAATATGCAGGAAAACTAATTAGTAAAACAAAACAAAGAGCGTTCTCTAATTTCCTTTAATTTCACAAGATGCCCAGCATCACCAACTCATCACCTAGCAAAAGTCATACTAGATCCATTCGTTATCATCAGATCTAAACAAACCAAGAATCGTTGCCTACCCCCTCTACCCGCTTCACCAAAAATATCAAAACTTTCCATCACATGTGAATGCACAGATCTAGAAAACGAACAATTGAATCAAAGATAGAGATGGGGAAAGCACAAGATTGGGGAGTGTGAGCTTACCTTGTACTGCTACTTCAGGCCAGAAAGGAGGCATGGTGTGCTACTACTTCAGATTGGAGAGGTGTGGAATGAATCCGAACGACTAGATTGGAGGAGCATAGGTTGCAGCCACTAGGAAGGTCGAGGTCATTGGGGATTGCGTTGAGGGGAGCTCAAGAGTCGACGAGGTTCCTACCTTCTTGGGGGTGTCAAGGGGATCTTCATCAAGCTTTATTCGGAAGGGTGGTGGCGTAGTCAGGGGGGAGGAGGCGCATGGTGGATGGGGGTGGAGGCGGCCCATGGTGGCTAGGGTCTGAGCTAGGTGGAGGGGGTGCTAGATTGGGAGTGGAGAGTTGAAGTAGGGAGAGAGAGTGAGAGTAAGAGGGAGAGGTGAGGTGAGGGCAAGGCTTATTTCTTTAGGCCACTTCAAAAAATCTGTGTCGCGCTCTTTTTTCGGTTTTACAGCTGCTCTCCCCGTACACTATTTGGACCACACCAGTATTTTTGGCCTCAGGCCACAGGCTTTGCCGACACATGATCAGACAATATGGTCCTTTTAGAGGCAGATAGCTCGTTAAGCTTTTGCCGACAGATTGTTTGCCCGATAATCATGTTTTCACCGGCAGACAGTTTGCTAGTGATTTTCTAAATAATTACCGAAACTTTTTTTTGCCGACTGACTTCAGTCCTTGAAAGTGTACGTGCTGCGGTATAGCGACGTACGGCATGTGCATGCGTGCATGGTACACATGCAAGGATTCTGCGTACGTACTCACACTTCCATTGTTGAATTAAGCTAGGATCAGAAAGTACGTACGTCCGCGCGTAGCTGCATTTTGAATATGCTGACAAGTGGCTGCATGCATGGTTGATTAATTCTATGATGCATATATACACGAGTTTAGGCATTAATTTCAACTGGAGAACTGTATGAACTGTAAATTGGGATTGTTGCTGCCATCTTTTTTTGTTGTTCATATGTACCGCTTTTGACCTATATATTTCTTGTCAGTGGCGGACCCAGAAATGAAGCAAGAGAGGGGCTAATTTTGGATACCCTAATACGCGATATGGGTACAGCGATACGGATACCGTGATACCGCGATACAATATTTTGTACATATATAGATTAGATAACCTTTAGCCCTTATCTACATTCTAAATTAGAATTTCTGCCTGTAACTTGAGGAGTGACATATAGTTCGTTTGACAGCACACGCATACAGACTATGCACATAATCAAAATTTTGAGATCTAGCTGAACTGAGCTACAATCAATGAATTAGTTAGTTGGCTACCCATCCCCAAACCTAACAAGACATGAGCAATTAACTCGAACCAAAATTCATGCTTTCTCCTTACTTAATCGAAATAATAAGCAATCCACTAGTAGAATAGAATCAGTACAAGTGAAGATGGCACTGCCGATCCATCATTACCGTGCCAGGATGAACAATGTGATGTCTCCTTCTTAAGCTTCTCCTCAATCATCATACTCACCCTCAGCAGCGTAATCATCCTAAGCCCAACGAAGCACGCATCAATCACAAAAGACAAGCAAAAAAAGAACTTGTTAGTGTCAATGTCATAAACTAGGTGTGTGAAGTATTCTCTGACATTTTCAGTAATCCACTCTACATTGACAGACTACCGTAAGCATGCAAGCTAATACAAATCAGAGCTAAAACCACCCTAAAACCCTACAAGTCACCAGATTTACACATCACAGAGCCAGTGAAAACCACAGATCGGGGCGCATCCATGTAGTCGGTGGTGATGAAGGGGTCGTTGACGGCGACGAGCTCAACATCCTCACCCTAGAGAACGATCCTGGCCACAAGCCTTCCGATCATTTCGAAACCTGCCCCCAAAATCACGCATGGAGACACGAAGACCCACTGAAATCACCACAAATCCAAACCAAACCACACCAAAAAAGCACGACCTGCCGACCTGGTAGATTTATTTGGGTAAGAACTAAAGAACTCACTGTTGATTCTGATCATAATCTTGCCGGCGATGGCCCCGGCAGCGCCTCACAGGTCGCAATGGATGTAGGCGGTCAGGGGCCTCAGAGCTCAGGCGGAGCCGGAGCCGGAGCCCAAAAGGACGAAGACCGCCCGGCGCGACGAGAAGCAGGCAAGGCCGCGAGGGTCCTCGGCTCCTCACTCCTTGGTGGACTAGGAGAGTGCGGATCGTCCGAGCTCCACCACTAAGGCCGCTAGCCGCCGCCGTCGCCGTAGGCTCGCAACGGATGTGTAAACTTTAGAAAGCGTGAGAGTCAGGGAGACAAATGGGGAATTAGGGATGGGAGGCTCAGCAAGTGGGTGGCCTGCGTTGCGTGCCTGCGCGCAAGTCATCTGGAGGCCTAGGCAGCTAGACTAGGCTGGTAGGCTAATGGAAAATTACTGGGGCAGGACCTAGGCTAGAGCCCCCTAGCCTGGGCCGTAGATCCACCCCTGTTCCTTGTTATATCTACAAATAGAAAACCCGTTGATTATTAGCGCTCATACTAGAAAGAGTATCGTTTTCTCTTATGTCCGTAGGTCAATGTTAGTCAACTGATTAAACTGGAAACAACTAAACAAGATCGAGGAATGATGTGCGCAATATAAACAAGTCAATCCCAGACAGAATTGAAAACCGAATATATGCCATTAATTGCAAAAGCTCAAAAGTACATATGTATACCTTAGCCGAAATGACAGATTGACTTGAAGGAAAAAGTATAGTGCACCGTACGTCGGCGAAAAACTTGTGTATTTATGGCCTGTTCTTTTGTGATTTTTTTGTTTCAGTTTTTGGCTTTTTTACAGTAACTAATTTTTAAACGAAGTGTCTTTTCAAGACAGTAGTGAAAAGAGTGAAGAAACCGCTTAGAGAAGCCGGGGATTCGTATTAGCTTCTGTCTTTTTTAAGCAGAAGTCAAAAACATAAGACAATACGAATAGGGCCTAACATTAATGAGATGACACTGACCCTATTCAAGTTAAGGTTTGACCACAGTCCACATATGCCCGTGTAGTAAGGTGAACACACAAGCTATCAAGTAATTAAATTTGTGCAAATATCCCTGGAAACTTCCTTTCAATTCAAGGAATCACGTGGTCAAATGGTTGTCTCCATTAATTGGGCCAAACTAGCTATCATGCCATCTCTAATTAGCAATTAATTCGAGTTTATTCCTACCATTCCTGTGTATCCAGTCACTTGTATGACTTGAGTCCTGCCAGGGAGAACAGAGCAATTCACACAAACCCATTTAATTCGAAGCTGAACCTGCATGCGTAATATTGTTAACTTGTTCCATACAATACGTGCTAGCTAGCTCATCTTGTGGGAAATTTGAACTAATGTATATTCACCAAGCCACCAATTCATTATTATACTGCATAAAATAATCTTTTGCAACTGCACATTATCAACACCTGATACATGCGCGCGCAGGCTCGATCTCCTGATCGATGGACCAGCAATTCATCGTCAAATTAAAACAGCAAATGTTTTACCGCGTCAAAGTCAAAGATCAAATAAGTTTCGGCCTTTTCTGCAGCAGTGTGTAGTTTATACGAAATAGGTCAATAAATTATTGAAATATTCCTACGCTCTGAACAGGCCCCTCAACATGCGCCTCCACGTAATGCTTCCTTCAATCTTTGCACCACCCTCTCAATACCGCCCTGCACCTCTCCGACCTGCAAGATCACAGCTAGTTCATGAATTAAGTGATCATAAGATTGAGAAAATCATATATAATTACACGCTAAATTTAAGTTCCAAAAAAGAAACAGTAATGCATGTGTTAATGCCTGATGGATTGCGTACGAAACTCACCAGCGTGTGGATGGTGTAGACGGCGCTGGCGCCGACCACGGAGAAGTGCGCGTTCTGCACCTCGCCGCCGGCCTCCGCCACCGCGCGCACCGCGCGGTGGAACGACGCGCCGTCGCTCGGTGGGGCGCCGGTGACGAGGATGGCGTGTAGGCCGGAGCCCAGGTGCTGCACCTCCACCTCCGGCGAGCCGTCAGCCGCCCCAGAGGAGGACCCGGACCCGGAGCCAGCCGCGGACGTCCTCCCCGTCAGCTCCCGCTTCCTCTCACTAAGCCTTTCCACCCGCTCCGCCGTCCGCCTTATGTACACAACCGCCGCCTCCAGCCTGTCCGGCCGCGTCGTCGCCAGTGGCCCGCCCCGCACCGGCTGTCACAAACATCACATATACATACGAACATGAGTGCGTGTACGTAGCACGTATACATATATGTGCAAACATGCAATTCATGGATGGCACGAACTGTGGCAGAAGGCGCCGCGCCGGCGCGGACGAGCGTGTCGAGGCGGTCGTAGAGCGCGTTCATCTGGTTTCGGCGGTTGCGCTCCACCGTCTTCCGGTCGGGCTTGCCCCCGGCCGCAGCGGCGCCAGGAGGCGGCGGCGGCGGCATCTCCATGACCAGCGGCCGGTCGTGATCAGCGTGTACGTTCGTCGGCGTCTGGGGAGCTGTCTGCCTGTCTCGTGCTGAGCTTGTTCTGTTCCGCGTGCGCCCGTGCTATTTATACGGCTAGCTAACGAATCGGAGTTTCTTTCCCATTTTCATAGTACTAGTCATCGTCGTCTATGAAGTGCAGTGCAGCGCGGAAAATTAAGCACTTTTTTATTAGAAACATCAACACCGTCCTTTTCTCTTACTACGTACGTTTGAGAGACCGTCCTTTCAAGGCTATATACGTAGGGTTTGTTTTTTTTGTGCGGCTTATGGTTTTTAGTTGAAATTTTTGAATTTTGGCTATTTGCGACAGAAATTATGGAGAGAGATACTTGCTTGCAATTTTGGTTAATACATATGTTAGACTTTTAACGTGTACTACAATTAACTTGTAGATCCCATCTTGAAAAAATACTCTATTTAAAAGTTAGGTACTGTAGCAAAAACCAAAAGCCGGTTTTGAAACCAAAAAGAACAACCCCTACAGCATGAACGATTCAAAGTAGTTTTCCAATCGACAAAACTTTGATCGAGTAGGTCAAAACTCCACGTTTGTTTAAAGAATCAGTCCGCAGCAATGCGCAGAAGGTACTCCTAGCAATATTAACTTTGTACTACGTATCGTTGGCCTTTACTCGCACATTTAAATATGCTTGCACCACGTTTAAAAGCTCTACCTAGACAGTCATTTCCGTACTTTAGTTAGGCAAGAAATATATATGTGGGTTCTTTCCGACTGCGACTTATAGTTTACGATGATTTTTAGTTGTAGCGTGAACGTTGGTGTGAATGAATCGAATACTAATAAACTACTTTTAAAACTGTTTTAATAAATCGTTTCAAAAAAACGATGAAAAAATATTGTATTTATTTATTTAAAGAAAATTATAAGCTAGAAAGAAGAGAGTTCTACGAGATGATGGCAGAGAGAAATAACACCGCAGATCGAGCTTGACACACTGGACGATCATTAACTTCTTCTTTTTAGATGATTATTAACTTCTTTCGGTAGGAAAAAAATCTTAAATGGGAACGATCCCCATGCAAAAGCTGCCATCGCAGCTTACCGTGATTCGTTCGATCATGATCGAACGGCTATATAAATGGTCCTCTGAAAGTTATCCGTCAAATTTTGGCACTAAATAAAGGCCTACATGCGTACGGTCGTACGATGTTGCGCAAGAGTCAAGACTAGCTGTGTACGTGTGAAAACTTCCCGGTGTGTCATATGTACAGTCCAATGCTTTTTCCTGGTGTGTATGGACGCCGTTGTTTCATTACCTGCTTGCACAACGAAATCAGAAGTTACGTTTATTTTGCTACATGGCATGCTTATCATCGTGAAAGGAGACATGTTCCCTTCCATTCAGCGTCATTTTGGCCCAGCTCTTTTCAATTTATGATGGTATAATAGACTTTTCTTTATAAATTTATTTTTTTTATGAGGGTGTTATAAACTTTTCCTCGAAATATATATTAATTACACATGGTAAATTATACTACATTGGTGAAACAATCGAAGAATTTCCTTCCAGATCAAGCAGCCTTTGCTTGATTACAAGACAAAAAAAATGGCGCTGTAGATTTATTTACAGTACTCTAACGTGAAGTCGGTCCTCCTCGGAATGAAAGAGCAGTTCATCTCATACAGCAAGGGCCAGCTTGTGGGGGACGGTGCCGACGGCGGTGGTGGCCGGATGGAGAATCCATTCGGCATGGCGTCCGACTGGGAGCGCTATGTCCTGGCTCGTGGAGCTTACAGACTGATGCTACGGAAAGTTTGACAGGGCGGGGACTTTTGTTACGAATAGTTTGATTTTTTGGCGTTGCGATTTCATATTCCATTGTCTGTCTATGTAACATCACATTGTTGCCACATTGCTCGTGTAAAAATCCAAACTCCAATCTTCATGACAAGAGATTAAACTCATCATTCTTTCAATTCTCTGCTCCAAGAAATCCTATATTTCTCAGGTCAAAACCGCAAGATCTTATATGTCTATTCAGTTCAAAACATCGTATCGATACAACAAAATTCATTGCACAATCAAGGCAAATTCACTATCTCATAATCTCATCCAATTGGACGTCGCAATTAGCATCTCCTCCAAAACATGAGCAGGATGCTCTAATTTCACAGCCTTCCTAACAAGGTCGAACACCTTGGCCGTGTCATCTGCTGCCGGAGAGGCCAATGTCAAACACGGTGCCAACACTCATCGTCGACGTCAACCATCAGACCGACCACAAGTCAAGAAAACCCTGGTGGACGTCCATGGCCACGAGCATGTTGAACATCACGTACGTCGGGGGTAGCTCGTGGGAGCACCGGTCGGAGCCGTGCATGCTCGTGCAACGCCACCACCTCGTCGGCGCCACCAATGTACCTCTCATCCACGAATAGCCACGGCGCTTATAGAAATCACTCCTACACCATGGATTCTATTTACAATTTTACCTCTCTTGAGATTCTACTGCTAGTACTATCAGTGATAGTATACACTACCGGAAAGCTCCTATATGCCGAGTGTCCGGAATTTTGCCGAGTGCAATTCATCGGGCACTCGGTAAACAACAGATTTGCCGAGTGTCTTAATGGAGACACTCGGCGAAAACAAGACACTCGGCAAAGATCTCTTTGCCGAGTGCGGAGGATTAGACACTCGGCATATAGGAGCTCTTTGCCGAGTGCTAACAATAAAACACTCGGCAAAAATAAAACACTCGGCACCAACCGCCGTTCGTTAGATGTTAGCCGCCGCCGTTAGACCTTTGCCGAGTGTCTGGAGCTGACACTCGGCAAAGAGATCTTTGCCGAGTGTTTTCTTTGCGGCACTCGGCAAAGAAATAAAAACATTTTCCTCTCCTACCCTTCAAACTTTTTCTACTCTCCACACACAAAATATGGTACTCCATGTTAAAATTTGGTATATTTTTGTATTTGTTTGGTATATTTAATTAATTAATTGCATTTCAAGCAATTTTTTGAATCAAGTCAAATTTGAACCGCAAGTGATTCAAATAATAGGCAAAATGAGTAGAAAAATGATATTCATGTTATTCAGCCCGGTTTGAGGCCTTACCTGTTAAATAAAAAGGAATTTCGAACATCTTGTTCAGGAAACACGACCACAAACGTGTGGCGAATGGTTTTAAATTTTAAAAAAAGCAAACGAAGTCTGAAAATCATGAGATTTGTCAAGATGTCATGATATTATACGTGGAGGCTGTGGTAAAAAATTGATAAGATTTCGCATAAGTTGTCACGTACGATGTTTACAAACTAAAGCAATTACGAAGAAGCGTAGAGTTGAGACGGATCCGTAAGATTTGGAGTCAAACCGACGGTCGAATTGTGGTTTGACTACAAAACTTTTTGTACGAGCAATAGACAACAGAGATTGTTTCATGTGAAATTTTGGTAATTTTTCGGATCCATTTGATAATTTTAATTTTTAAACTGCAACTGCAATTATAGAATTTTACTTGATATAAATTGAATTTGAGCTATAACTGCATGAAATAATGGTCTAATATTCGTAGAAGCATCGAATATGCATTGTTGAGTGAATTTGACAAGGCATTTTCGAAGTACATTCGAACAAATTTGTAAAACACGCTATGAAAAAAAACAGAGGAAAGTAAGTTTTATTAAAAAATCTTTGCCGAGTGCATTGTGGGAAGCACTCGGCAAAGATGAAGAGTTTGCCGAGTGCCCGATCGGGGCACTCGGCAAGGAGGGTTTGCCGAGTGCCGATCGGGGCACTCTGCAAACAATACAAACAATGACTTTAATAGTTTGCCCACGGCCGCACACACGCAACACCCGCGCCCGCACGCCCGCCGCCCGCCCCCGCGCCCGCAGCGCACCCGCGCCACGCGCGCCGCGCCGCCGCCGCCGCCGCCCGCCCCGCCCGCCCCGCCGCCCGCCGCCGCCCGCCGCGCGCCCGCCGCCCGCCTGCGCCAGCGGCCGCCGCCGCCGCTCGACGACCCCTCGGCGGCAGCCGCTGGCCGATTCTCCGAGCCGCCGTCAGCACGTGACACCGATTCCTCGATTACCACCTTGTTTACATGCGCATTCATCTATATTTTATCTAAGGATCTAGTGGATGCAGCTCAATTGTTCTGTATCCTTAACCCCCAAATGAAAACCAGAATTGGGAAGAACAAGAAAGTAGAAACTGAAAACCAGAAATGTAAGTCATAGTTCTGGGTATATTCAAAATCTATTTTCTTACATTCTTTCATCGAAATAAGGTCTGATTACTAGACTATGCGAGATGTATGGCTGGAGCTAGAAATTTCTTCCTGGAGATTTGTTTAGGATTGGCTGCTGGAACATTTGCTTCCAGAGAAATAGGCAAACTTTTCAACATGTTCCTGCTAATTGTTTCAGATGGAGGAGCATTGTGTTAAAGTTTTCTCAATACATTTGAGTTAGCCTCTCCCTACTGCTTTCCATCAAGGATTTGCAACCAAGCTCCTGTCTACCAAAAAATGCTAGCACAAATTCGATTCACACTTTTTTTCCCGTAATAAACACTGTTGCAAGAAATACCATGTCCCATATTGATTTTTTAAGCCAAAATGCACCCTACTCAATAATTACAAAACTAACAGTGGATAGCCTCTGCAAATGAGCTGAAACTAAACTTAAGCATTTAAAGGGCAGTGTTGTCAAGTACAAGCCAAGGCAAGCATTACTATAATTAAATGGTTTTCTCAGAAAAGGTACATACAATAATCTGGACTTCTGAGTCATACCTGATGCAATGAATAATTCTGAGAAATATTGAAATGGCCTCTCCTCATCGGGTGACTCAGACAGTATGACTCAGAAGGGGGGATTTTCAAAGCATCCTCTCCGAATATCATTTCCTTATACTTGTCTTCTTCAGAGATGTGCCCATTACCATCACCAGATGTGATTTGCAAAGGATCTTCATCAGCACCCTTGTGTACTGACCTTTTTGGCCAATTTGATGAGTTCAGTACAGGCAATTAGGAATCCTGCATCACACAAGCTTTGGAAGTAAAGTTCAGTCTTTTCTGTTTTACTTTTCTTCCTGATCTATGTTAGAATTCTGCGACAAGCTTTGGGTTAGGACTACTGTTGTGTCTTCTCTGGTTAGGCGTAACCTAGTTAGGCGTCTCCCGTTCGAAAGAGATACGGTTGGAAATATGCAGATCTTTGCATATCTATAACCGTATCTGTTTCGAATTGTCCACGTTTTTTGGACAGCCCGAGGATGCGTAGATGGGGTTAGTTTCCGTGGTCTACTCCGATCCGTGACAGAGTTTCGGCAGCATCTCCCTGTTGTTCTCCGGATACACAATCTCCCTGACAGGACGTGTATTTGGAGAACAGCGGGAGGTGCTGCCAAATTGTCTCGGATAGGAGTAGAGCATGGAAACTAACCTCATCTACGCATCCTGTGAGATTAGGACCTATCTTCACCTATTAGATAGGAGAAAGATCGTAGATGCATTTGATTCTTATATTACTCCACGATATGTTAGAGGATGGATGACCGTGAGTGGATGTACACGGGCCGCTCAAGTCAGGGTTCGTTGTCCGATGAATGGATTGAGAAGACCGATGCTTTCTTGGAACTAGCATTTGCCAAGGTTAAAGGAGCGCGTGCCACTTGGTGTCCCTGCAGCAGATGTGCAAACACGCGTCGACAAACAAAGGAGGTCATGGGTAAACATCTTTGCAAGTTTGGATTACTGGCAGACTATACCCGGTGGATCTACCACGGTGAATCCGATCGTATGAGAGAGGAGGTCGTGAGACCACGCGTCGAGGATTATGATCTTGATGGCGGGTAGGAGACATGTTAAATGACTATCATGAAGCACACTTATTTGAAGGACGAGGGAGGAGGAGCCGAGGCAACCGCAAAGGCGTGATACGACATGTTGTCTGCGGCACAGAAACCCCTTCACGGCCAGACGAAGGTTTCTCAACTGGATGGCATTGGACGCGTAATGGCCTTGAAGTCCCAGTTTAGCTTGAGTCGAGACGCCTTCGATGCTATGTTGACAGTTTTTGGCAGCATGCTTCCGGAGGGTCACATTCTGCCAAAGAGCATGTACGAGTCAAAGAAACTCCTTCGTGCACTTAAGATGCCATATGAGCAGATACATGCTTGTCAGAAGGGTGCATCCTATTTAGGAAAGAACACGCGGAAGCAAAAATGCGTGGAAAGTGTGGATCCTCTAGGTTCACGGAGGTGGACTCGGTGATGGTCAAGAGGCGACTTGCGATCCCGTGAAAATCCTACGGTACCTTCCGTTCATACCGAGGATCCAACGACTATACATGACCGAGGAAACTGCGAAACAGATGACATGGCACAAAAATGGACGTCGATACAATCCTGAGAAGCTGGTACATCCATCCGATGGTGAAGCATGGACCCACTTTGATGTGATTCATCGTGAGAAAGCTCTAGAGGCTCGTAATGTACGTGTTGCCGGCAGCAGATGGGTTCAATCCTTATGGAATGATGGCGCCCCATACACTTGTTGGCCCGTGTTCGTTATCCCCTCAATCTCCCCGGTGTCCTCTTCCAACGACGTAACATATTCTTGTCGTTGATAATTCTGAACACCGGGAATAATATGGGTGTGTTCATGGAGCTGTGATTGATGAATTGGTCCGTGCTTGGGAGGAAGGGGTATGGACATACGACCGAGCTACAAAGAGAAACTTCAAAATGCATGTTTGGTACCACTACTCCTCGCATGACTTCCCGGCGTGATGGGATATTCTCATTTGGTGTGTTCACGGAAGTTCCCATGCCCAAGATGCAAGGCACTCAAGTTCATTTGGTTCTTTGAAGGGTGGCAAGTATTCTTCGTTCGACAAACATCGACAATTCCTCCTCTTGACCATGCATTCGACGAGGCGTCAAGAACTTTACGAAAGGTGTCGTAGTTATAGACTCTGAACCGCAGATGATGACCGGTGCCGCGGTTCGTGCTCAGATAGATGCTCTCGAGGTCAATCAAGAAGAAGGTGGTTTTGTGGGATATGGTGAGCAACATGCATGGACTCATAAGTCGGGCTTGTTGAGGCTCCCTATTTTGATGACCTTCTTCTTCCACATAACATTGATGTAATGCACCTTGAAAAGAATGTCGCCGAGGCACTTTGGGCAACAATCATGGACATTCTGATAAGACAAAGGACAACATTAAGGCTAGAGTGGATCCGCAGCGTTATGCGATAGACCAAAGCAAGAAATGAAGCCTCCTAGAGGCGGCGGGACATGGAGAAAGCCTAAGGCCGAATTCGCCTTGACCAGGCCCCAAAGGAGGGAAGTACTACAATGGTTCCAAACGTTAATGTTCCCTGATGGGTATGCAGCGAATCTGAGGAGGGGAGTGAACTTATCTACTATGCGAATCAATGGGCTCAAGAGTCATGACTACCACATATGGCTTGAGCGGCTTCTTCCAGTGATGGTTCGAGGCTATGTTCTGAGCATGTCGGCTAGTCTTGGCGAGTTGAGCAATTTCTTCCGCCGACTTTGTGCCAAGGAGTTATCTCGGACCGTGATTGCGAGACTTGGAAAGAATGGCACTGTGTTGCTCGTAAGTTGGAGAAGATCTTTCCACCCGACTTCTTCAATCCGATGCAACATTTGATTTTGCACCTCCGTATGAGGCACGAATGGGGGGCGTCTTGAGGCCGTTGGTGCTATCCAATTGAGAGATGTCTAAAGGTTCATCGAACTAAATGTAAAAATAAATGCAAAATTGAGGCTTCCGTTGCAGAGGCATACATTTTGGAGGAGGTGTCAAACTTCACAACAACGTACTATGGTGACAACCTTCCTAGCGTGCACAATCCACCCCTCGTTACAATCTTGGCGAAAATGAATCGAACCTCGGCATTTTCCGAGGGCAACTCGAAGTGCAAGTGATGCGACCCCAAGACCTTGAAACATGAAGAGTGGCGCACTATCATGCTATATGTGTTGAACAACCTTTCCGAAGTGGAGCCGTACATGCGGTAAGTTGTCAACGAACTTGTTCTCGAGTAGTCACTATTCTGCATCCAACCCCCTTGTTTCTCGTTGGTGTAGGGAATTTCATCATCAATTCTGGCGTGAATCAAGGGAACCTACCCCAGAAGTCGAGACCCTTCTTAGCTGTGGTGCGGAGCCGGAATGCCCGATTTCATTTCTTGGTTCAAAAGAAGGTCTTGTCCAATTTAGCTCGTACTTAGTTTGACATTACAAGTTGCTCGTGACGGCGAATAATATAACGAACTATCTCGCTTGAGCTTGCGGGGCCAAACCGATCGTCTATGAGTGCCGAGTTGAGACAGATTGCCGATGGTCGTGCCTATAGGGTAAGCTCATTTACGGTTATGACGTGAATGGATATCGCTTTCACACAACAAGACATGAGCAGAGTCGGCCCAATCGAAGAACCACAAATACCGGAGTTTTTACGCCTGGCCTTGATGGGGTCGAGTATTATGGAATAATTGAAGAAATATACGAACTCACGTTTCATGGTTGCAAACCTCTTAATCTGTCATATTCAAATGCCATTGGTTTGATCCACAAGTAACGAGACGGACCCCTAATCTTGGGCTAGTCGAATTGGCGATCATCCGTCTTAGCAGGAGACGATGTGTATATTGTGGCTCAACAGCCACGCAAGTTTATTATCTCTCATACCGTGCCAAAAGACGACCGTCTTAAGGGTTGGGATGTTGTGTACAAGGTATCGCCACACGGTAAACTACCAGTCCCAAACAATGCAGATTACAACTTTGACCCAAACACATATGACGGAGAGTTCTTTCAAGAAGAGGGGCTAGAAGGCAGTTTTGAGATAGACTTAACCGAAGCGATCGGAATGGAAGTAGACAATGAAAGGGTTGTTGACGAGGACGCCGGAGATGAGGTTCAAAATCAAGGACTTAGAATTACTTCAACGATTACATTTAGGCAATGGCGTGATGACATCATTGCTCCTTCGAATAGTGTTGATTATATGGATATGGGCGTCATCGATGATGAGACTTATGATCCAACTAATCCCGATCATGATGATTATTTCTAATACATGTAATACTTTGTTATTTTCTAATTATGTTTTGTTTATTTTGCATCTCTTTCTAAGTACGCCTTGTTTATCGTGCTTATTGGTTTACTCTTTTTAATTGCGGTGATTGACCAAAGATGGTGGGCGGTATGAGGAACGAAGGTCGCTTTACAAAGACGGCCCGATGCGGTGGCGATCGGGGAGCAAGAGTAGGAGGAGCGGGAGGAGCAGCAGGAGGAGCAGGAGTACTCTTGAGAGGGAGCGGGAGGAGGAGCGGGAGGAGGAGGGAGGAGGAGGAGCGGGAGGAGGGCGGGACCAGGAGGAGGAGCGGGAGCGGGGAGGAGGAGGAGGAGGAGGAGGAGGAGGAGGAGGCAGGGATTCCGCTTCCTCAGTTCGTCGGTGTCCGGTTGCGAGGTCCTCGACCCTCCCGACGCGACCGATACCTCTTGAGAGACGCCCACGATTCGACCCAGGGCTAGGTAAGTAACTTTAGATGTTATCACTACTTTTCATTTGACATGTTGAAAATCACAATATAAACTAATAATTTATCTTAATCACTTGGGCGGTGTTGGGCGCTTGTGGCTGCGGTGATCACAAACGCCATGTCAATGGCATCCGGGTCTTTGTGCGAGCTACACTTCCCCGGCCCGGTTGCGTTTGGCGGGGCGGGAGCCGGCCACACGTGGGACCACTACGTCGCCTTCCCGATTTACCGGATCGGGATGGCGGTATTCGCCAACAAGGCGCGGTGACGGCCGAGATGTGGGTAAGTCTTCCTCGCACTACATTGCTCAATACATCGCATTCATTGGACATTCTTGAAATAATATTTGGATACATCGCGTCTATATGCGGATTTCTTCGGATGCCGGGAGGATATGCGGCCAAGGCGGCTAGTGTGGCTCATAAAGCTGTTATAAACTCGTGAAGGACATGCATTACGGTAGCGTCCGTGCCATCGTAACATACAACGCTAGCTACCTTGGAGTGAAGATCAACAAAACTCAAGCAAGAAACATGAGGCTGACCCGGGAAGACTACATGCAGGTAAATATAGAACATTAATACTTATTTTTTCTGAGATTAAGTACGCTTAATTTGATCTTCTTATATGTTATATACTTGATGACGTGTAGGTGCCTCCGTGGTGGTGCGCCCAAGATCTCGATCTTTGAGCACGGATGGTGGACAAGTGGTGCGCCGAGTGGGAGGAGACGACAACGCTTGCGGGAGCGGCGTTTGATGATGCCAGTGCACCACACCATCAAGGCAACAGTAGCCTCGGCAATTCGCGGCTACATGGGTACGCGAATTCATTTCTTTATTATAACGCTCAATTCGCATAATTTCTAATCATCTTCTTGTTTTTTCGTAGTCGTCGTCACATGGTGGCCAGCCTTGCTCCCAGTTCAAGGCATGGGCTTTGGCCCACAAGGGCAAGGCGACGTCCGACGTCGACTACAACCCGGAGGACCCGCCCTCGGTGTACAGCAATGCGACCGATCCACACCGCCTCGGTGAGTACACATCGATGGCAAGGGCGGTCCATGGGCCGAGTACGATCCGAGCACCGGGACCTTGATGGAGAAGTCGTCATGAGGGTGGGAGGAGGCAAGAAGCATGGGCGGTCTTGGATTGGCGACAAGACACTCGACACGGCCACTACTCCCACTCTCTCCCAGATTCGAGCAAGGAGCACGAGCTCAAGCCGACCATTCGCCCACCACGGACCTTTGCCGATCCGGATGGAGGCACTCGTGTTATTTTGTTTTATTCGTCGTTCATTAATTTTTACATACCTTTGCTTTGCATTGTAACATTGTGGTGAAATATTGTAGGCCCAGCTGGAAGAAGAGAAGAGGCTACGGGAGGAGATGGAGGCGAGGATGGAGGCCGATCGGCAGAGGAGTGAGGCCGAGCGGCAGAGGAATGAGGCCGCGGCAGAGGATGACGCAGATGTTTGATGGATGCAAAGTCTTGGCGAGAGGATGGGTCAACCTCGCCACGAGCTATTCCTCCACCTCCTCCCGCAACTACCCCGTGAGTTTCTAGTGGAGTATGAATGTTTAAGTTTGTATGTTCCTACCTTAAATCTTGTCTCACACATGCAATCTCTTCTCTTTGTGCGAATCAATCGGTGGCTTGAATAATATGCCTCATGACCCACCACATCGGTCGGGTGACTATATGTGACTTGTGATATGTGATATGTGATATATTGTGACTATATGTGATATTGTGACTTGTGATGTGATATTTGGAGACTTGTGGTGATATATGTGATATTTGGAGACTTGTGGTGATATATGTGATATATTGTGACTTGTGGTGATATATGTGATATATTGTGGACTATATGTGATTACTTGTGGTGATTACTTGTTGATATATCCGTGATATTGTGATTTGTTTGAGTGGGGTGCAATAAACATTTAAAATTGGCGTTTTCGCCACTTTGCCGTGTGTTACACTCGGCAAAGAGAGGCTTTGCCGAGTGTCATGGTAAAACACTCGGCAAAGTAACGTTTCTGGGCATTCTGGGAACGTACTATGCCGAGTGTTGTAATTTTGCCGAGTGTCATGGTAAAAACACTCGGCAAAGTAACGTTTCTGGGCATTCTGGGAACGTACTATGCCGAGTGTTGTAATTTTGCCGAGTGTCGTGGTAAAAACACTCGGCAAAGTAACGTTCGGGCATTCGGGCGTGCTTTGTCGAGTGTTGTAATTTTGCCGAGTGTCGTGGTAAAACACTCGGCAAATCTTTAAACTTTGCCGAGTGTTTTACCACGACACTCGGCAAAGTAAAGATTTGCCGAGTGCCATTCCGTCCGGCACTTTCGGCAAACGACGCCGCCACCGTGTTCCTTCCGTCCGCTACCTTTTTTGCCGAGGGTTGTTTGGCACTCGGCAAAGAATTTGCCGAGTGCTCGATGAAAAGCTCTTGGCAAAGAGCTCTTTGCCGTCAGAAACTATGGCGTGTGAGCTATGCCGTCGGTGGCACTCGGCAAAGACTTTGCCGAGTGTTTATCGAGCTTTGCGAGTGCCACAGCACTCGGCAAAAAGTCTTGAACCCGGTAGTGATAACTAAATCCTAACTAATTTGATCTATTAGATCAAAAAGAATAAATTGCTCATATTCATTTTGGTTATCATAAAAGAGGTCTATTGGTATTCGGTTCGTTCATATAAGCACTCGCGTTAAAGCCAAAAATTATCGGTTGTAGCCATAAGCCATCGGTCGCTACTCTAAAAAGAAACCGCATTTTATCAAACGTTTTTTTACTGGTGCATCATACTTGTGGTGCCCTATCTAACTAGCAGAGTACCCTAAAAACGTCACCCATCCCATCTAAATTTGTTCAGCTAGCAATCTTCAACGCCTTATATAAGTACTCTACAGCACTAGAACCTGATACCCTCCAGCTTCTATGCATTTCCAGGCGAACACTCCTCCAAAAGCTGGCTTCTCCAGTTATATGAAAAGCTGGAGTAGAGAGGTTTCGGCCCTGTTCTTTTCAGCTTCTAAAAATTACTTTTTAACTTTTCTACAGTAACTAGCTTCTAAATAAAGTATTTTTTTCAAGATAGGGTCTACTAGTTAATTGTAGTACATACTTTAGTGACTTCATTTATATCAGCAAAAATCGCACGTGAATTTCTGTTACTCTGTAATCTCTCGTACAAATAGCCCAAAAGTCACAAACCGCAACCAAAAACCACAAGCCGCAGCCCAAAAGAACAGACCATTCGCCTTTTGTTACAAAGCAATAGTTCTTTAACTAGCTTTTGGTGGCTTCAAGTTCAAGCTAAAGCTGAAGTTCCCTAGACAAGAGCCCTGGTTTTGTTTTGAAAGCTGATTTCTAAATAAATTCATGGAAAACTGCGATTGGGAAGGAGGAGGGAGCAGCGGTGCCTAGGAGGAAGCAGAGGAGAGGGGACGGAAAGACAAGACGCTTTAAGGCACCGCTCAATATGGCTTGAGCTTCTGGTTTCTAGCTTATTTTTACACTATTCATAATTTCATCTTTTTCTGAATTTTTTGCTTTTTTTGAGCTTTTTTGCCGGTTCTTTTTTTTCCCGTTTTCGTTTGCGTTGTCTGTGATGGGCTAACAAATTTTTTATATTTTTCAATTTTTTAAAATTTAATTATGTTGAATAAGCCTCTGTCAGTTACAGTATTTTTTTCAGTCAGCTACAGTGTTTTCAGCTATAAGCCACTAAAAATAAGACTACGAGAAGGATGGGGAAGACAAGAAGCTTTAAGATTGGTGACGTGCCAAAATCTGAGGTAGGGCCTTCAATAGTTCAACTCCAGGCCCTATCCAATAGAGTTATTCTAGGGATCGGATCTTCAGTATCATGTACGAGTCGTGTCTTTACGTTTTTGACCCTTCCAAGTTTTTAACGCTCCATTGGACTGAAAAGTTATAATTTATAGCTGAAATTATATTGTAACGATTGAAATTTCACTGTAGCTAAATATGACTTATTTGGCGTAATTAAACTTTTTAAAAAACTAAAAATAGAAAAATATGCTAGCTCATCACGGACAATGCAAATGAATACGGAAAAAAGCTCAAAAACACCAAAAGTTCAGAAAAAGACGAATTTTATGAATAGTGAAAAATAAGCTAGAAGCTGAAACCAAAATAAGCGGGGCTAGGCTTCTGACTTTCGGCTTATTTTTTACTATTCCTAAATTTCATCTTTTTCTGATTTTTTGGATTTTTTGAGCTTTTTTGGTAGTTTTTTCCCGTATTGGTTTGCATTACATGTGCTGGATTAACTTGTTTTTCCATTTTTAATTTTGTTTTAAATTTAATTATGTCAAATAAGTCACTGTCAGCAATAGTGTAATTTCATCTAGCTATAGTAAAAATTCAGCCATAAGCCATAAAATTTTAGCCCAACTGAGCACCACCTTAGACCCGTTTAATCGGCTTTTTAAGCGGCTTCTGATTTTCTGGTATTGGTTTTTGAATAAAATTGTACTATAATAGTTGTTAGTTTTTTCTAAATCATTCGATAAAAGAAAAAAATAAAAAACATTGTTATATCTTCACAGACAATACAAAGAAAAAAGAGAGAAAAAAAACAAAAGTAAAAAACTAAAATTAAGAAGCCAACGTATTTATTCTGGCTTCTAGCTGAAAGCCAGAATTCGAAGTCGAAATAAACAGGGCCTTAAGCTACCTTGGAAACTCGACGGCCAAGTAGCTCTACCCAGTTTCATCTCCGAAAATTGTCGGAGGCCAGGCTATCCAGCTCTGGCTTCAACTGAGAAGCTTCGAGAGGTGCTTGGTACTTCATCGTCCCAAAATAATATATGACATATTTTTTTGAATGATTTTGTTCGTAAATATTATGTATATTTTTCCTATACATTTAATAAATATCAGTTTTAATTTACTTTGTATTCCCTATATGTATATCTTGAATATAATACTTAGAGGTAATTAGAGATAGTCTAATTATTTTTAATATTTTTTAGTCTATGCACAGGATAAAATACATACCATATTTTTAGACGGAGAGTACCTTGCAGCACCTCTAGCAGCACGTGGACGACCGCTGACCGGCCAGCGAGTGGGAATAACCGACACCGAATATCTTGACCTCACCTCCAACTGCATGTCTGCATGCGGCGCGCGCAGGAGACGTCGACGAGACGCGGACTACTTATGGCTAGCTTTGCGCATGCGGCAAGGCGTCGTTTATTGGTCCAGCAGCCGTCCGAACACGATCGGACGGTCGGCGATCGGCGGGGGAACAACTGTTCTCTACTGTGTGGAGGCGGCTGGTACGGCTCGCTTGGCCGGCGCTGAGCACAGGAACTCTCCACGTGTGGACAAGATTGCCTGCCTGGTCAAAGGACGACGTGGAATTATTATTCCTAGATGAAGTATGGTCGTGACGTAATCAATCGAGCCAGCAGGAGGGTTGCCCGTTTTCTCAGGAATACGGCCGCCACTCGGTGGCTTGCGTCCTCTTTTGTTTTCTATGTGATTTATAGTTTACGGTTACTGTTTATAAATTTTTATCTTAGTATGAATATTTATATGAATAAATTAAATACCAATAAACTGTTTTCAAAAAAATTGTCAACAACTGTTTGATTATTTGAGAGAAACTATAAGTTAAAAAGAACTCGGCTCGCACGCATGGCAATCCCACTGTAGTCGCTCTTGACAACGACAAGGATCCGTTCATTGCAGTCGCTCTTCGATGTTGCGATAACGCAATGCTGGAAGGCAACTGTAGGTTCATAGAGCCGCCTGTCCAGCCGGCCGGCGGCGATTAGTCTGTATATATGTGGTCCCAAAAATACTACATGTCGTGGTTTGCCATAGGCGAATCTGCCATAGGTATAAGTGTTCAGCTGAACGTTTAAATTTTTTTATAAAATACCAGGTATATAATAGGTATATTAGATGTATATACTATTAGTTATGTTAAAACTATATTTTATGCCTGCAAATAAATTCAGCCCGCACTCTCCATATCTCGCGCGCAGCCCATGTAATATATTAGACCCATTTTTCTTTCCACCTCAGCTCTCCTCGCGACCAAAGAGGTAAAGATATAAACAAAATCCTAACATTTGTTCTATTTCATATCTTGTGGCTGTCTGTGTGGGAGGTGGCTTCGGCCTTCGAGTGGCGAGCGGGCGGAGGTGCAGGCTAGAGGCGAGTGACGACCGGCGGACACGGACGTGGTGCCATGATGTGACGACAATCATACGTGAGGTGGCGCGTGGTGCAAGGTGAGCATGTGGCAGCGCAAACAAGCAGAGAGGTCGCGGGCAAGCGGACAGTGGTACAACGAACACGAAGGTAGGAAGCAAGTGACAGG
Source organism: Bonia amplexicaulis (assembly GCA_036346245.1). Lineage (NCBI taxonomy): Eukaryota > Viridiplantae > Streptophyta > Magnoliopsida > Poales > Poaceae > Bonia > Bonia amplexicaulis. Next base: position 5,916,314 of record CM070738.1, on the reverse strand, counting down.
AAGGGAGCAACGCGGTAGTCGGGATGGAGCGTGATATTGGAAAGTGAGTAGCACCTCCAACTTATTATCATCGTCCTCTCTTCAGATCTAGGTGTGCTACACCCCACTCCACTTATTTACTTTCTTGGTCTGTTTTGTTCCATAGAGGGAACATACAATTTCCTCTTAGATGGACAGTTCTTGCTGATGGGAAATAGCAAAAAAGACAAGATCAACAAGATATACAACTCTCATTTATCTCTATAATTTGTTGTTTAATTCATATAGTTATGTCCGCCTTATATTGCTTATTTCCTCGTAAGAAATTATTAATTTATGTAATTTATGTATTTTTATTATATCTACATACACGTATCGTTGTATCGGTGTTTTTGTAGGGGGACGGTGCGCTACGGTATCGACGTATTCAAACAACTTAGTTCCAAAGAGAGTACAAAGAGAGAGATTGATATGGGGTGCCTAATCTTCACGACGTAGAATCAAGGATAGCTTTGGACTCGTGGAACCTGATGAATCGATGGCGCCAACCACTGTCTCGATATAGCAACCTACGACAAAAGAATTCGCCCAACCACACGCTTCGATCCTCGTCTACTCGATTACGCAAAAGTAGACGTGATATTTTTCTGCAAAACACGAGTAATCACAAGGACAACGGAGATATTATCAAGAAAAATGCCCAATTCTCGAAAGGCGGTATATAGCATAAACCTAAAAACAAGCAATATTAGTTATCTTGAAAATAATGAAGTCTCCTCAATACAATGAGAGTGCCAAGGTATTTATGGCGTCTCCCCTCCTTATGCACGCACAAGTCAAGGGCTAAGGCCGACTAAGGTGCCGCTCATTTGGACTGAAAATGGTGGTTTATAACTGAAATTGCACTGTAGCTGATGATGTCTTATTTGATATAATTAAATTTAAAAAATTTAAAATAGAAAAAATGGTTAGTCCATCACGAACAATACAAATGAATACGAAAAATCGGGCAAAAAAGCTCAAAAAATCCAAAAAAAAACATAAAATGGCAAAATTTATAAATAATGAAAAATAAACTAGAAGCTAAAATCGAAATAAGGGGAGCCCTAAATTCTGGCTTCGGCCTTCAAGTTCGAATCGGACTCAACAAAGAAAATAAAATATACAACTAATCGGTTCCGCTAAAGGCAGGCAGGCCACCTTTCTCTTGTCTATCCGGGATTCCTCTCAAAACCCAAGCGGTTTTTCTTTGAGAAGCCGGCTTCTTTTAAAAGGAACGTAAGAATCCAATCCGAGTCGGTTCGCTCGGCCCTTTTTTCTTCACGCGATTTTACAGCTGGCCGACGAACAGATCCGAATCCCATCCTTTTCTCTCGTAGATCGAGCGCATCAGGCAAACCCAAATACTTTTCTTGTTGTTAACAGACCAGTTCTTTTCAGCTTTCTACGGTAATCAACTCTTAGAAAGAGTGTTTTTTCAAAGTGGAGTTTACAAATTGGTTGTAGTATACGCTATAACGATTTTATTTATATCGATCAAAACTGCACATAAGTTTTTATTATTTTATAATTTTTCTTATAAATAATCTAAAGTCATGAGTCACAACCAAAAATTATAAATCAAAACCAAAACAACAGGCCCGGTATCACCCAACCAACCAGCCGTGCATGCATGCCCACAAGTAGAGTGGAGTTGGGCGTCTTGCGTCGCAAGACGCCCAGCCCACCGTGCTTCATGCCGCTCGCGCCGCGCCGGCTCGGCCCATCATCTCGTCGTCGTGCGTGCGTGCGTCGTGCCGTGCCGGCCGTCTTGCTTCGGCCAGCCCAAGCACGGCCCAAAGCCCGCCGTCTTGGCGTTCGTCGCGCTGCTGCCACCAAGCCCAGCCAAAGTAACTATACACGACGAAAGCGATGGCGACAATGGTAGAGATGGCCGCCATCTTCCTTTCTCTTATACCCGTCTTATTAAAAACATACTTAAAATTCGATACTATTGTCTGTGTATGCTATATATGGTTGATGCAAGATTGGACTTGAGACTTCTGGTTCACATGATCATGTATAAATAATGCTCGCAGATATGTTTGTACTTCCTGCAGGAAATTTTGTATAGAGTCGTGTAAGATCAAGTACCCCAGTTCTTTTGCCTTCTACACTGCCTAATTGAAACGTGCTAAATCTATACGCCTGCCTAATTGAAAAGATTGCCAATGATCCCGTAAGATGGTTCTGTTCTAAGTCATGTAGTTTCATGCATATATATAACATATCGATATTTGTTTGAAATAATATACATTCATCACATATACACACACACACATCCTCATCTCATATACACACACACATCACACATTCACGGATGCGCAGGATCAAACCGCGATGCAATCGGACTTCCAGAGGGCCAAAATTAGAATTTCTAAGGGCTAGAACAAAAGAAATCAAAATAAACAAAAAGCTGAAGGACTAAACCGTAAAATATACACATACACACATACACACATACACACATACACACATACATACACACACACACACACACACACATACATACATACACACACACACATACATACATACACATATACACATACACATACACACATACATACATGGCGGATCTCCCCACCGCCCCATCCCCACCGCCCCTCCTCCCGGATCTCCCCACCGCCCCTCCTCGCCCGCCGCCTCCTTCCCCTCCTCCCCGCCCCTCCTCCCTAGATGGCGGATCTCCCCACCGCCCCCTCCTCCCCCCCCCTCCTCCTCGGTAGTCCCTCCTCCCGACGCCGCCTCCCGGCCGCCTCTTCCCCGCCACCCTCCTCCCAGATCTCCCCGCCTCATCGTCACCCGCCTTCCCCCGCGCCCTCCTCCTCCTCGCCCCTTCTCCTCCGTCGCCTCCTCCTTCTCCCGCCCGCCTTCCCCGCCGCCCTCCTCCTCCACCTTCCCCGCCTCCTCACCCGCCGCCGTGTCCTCCCCACCTCCCCGCCGCCGACGGGGGCTGCCGCCACTGGCTCATGGCCATCGCCATGGCCGACTACATCACCCATGGCGGCGGCGGTGGCGGCACAGCGTCGCCGGGGTCATGAGTCGGTTCTTCTCCGCCTCCCACGGTGGCCACCGAGAGGTACATGGTCCTTCCCTCTCTCGATCCCTCCTCCGCTCTGTGATTGTGCTTGTGGGAATGTGATTGGGAACCGAGAATGGGGGACGGTGGGAGGCGACGGAGGTCGTCGGCCGCAAGACGCCACGGCCGCCGGGCGGGCGCAGGCGACGCCGACGGAGGTCAAGACTTGGTCGCCACGGTGCCACCGGCCGTGGCCGTGCCCACCGTGTCGGGCGTGCCTCCGTCGACCGTGCTCACACGGGCCGGCCCGCCCAAGCACGCAGACGCCACGCCGGACCGCGTCTTGCCGCCCACCGTGCCGGATTTGCGCACCAAAGACGCCCACTATTCGTGCCGGGCGGCATGGCCCGCCACGTGTCGGGCGGGCCGTTGCGTGCCGGCCGTGCTCGGCTAACCCAAAAAAGCACGGCCCAAGTCCCAGCTCTACCCACAAGCCGTGCTGCTCCTTTAGATCCATTTTCCAGCTCACATGCAGAACCGAGAACCACCTTGGCTCGTTTTGCATGCGAAGGACAAAAATAGGACCACAAACGCAAGCACTAATATATTTGGTTTCCTTCATTCGTACCGTCGGTCGTGGATAGCGAGACCTGAGCGTGAAGTACAAAACGGGGCCACGTGGTAGCCAGAAAATGTCGATGACGCCCGTACTTCTCGCGTATATAGGCCCTGCTCAAAGGCCTAATTTTGAATGGTTTAAGAGCTATGACTAAAAAATATTATAGTTAGCTAAAAAAATACTATATCTAACGAAATTATTAAATAGTAAAAATAAGTCAGAAGCCTAAATCATTTTGTGCAGGGTCTGTATCATCTTTCTATCTTTTTAAGAGATAAAGCCACTTTTGACACGTTTTCATATCGTATTTATAAAAATAGCTATATGTGCAACGTATTGACAAAAATATCGTTTGTGTCGTCCAGTGGACAGACGGCAGCACAGAGCAGACGACGCGTGGCACCTATGCCCCGTGAGCAGACGGCAGGCAACTACGCGTGGCACCTGTCGCCCCGTAAGCAGACGGCAGGCGCCTGCTGCCCTCCCACGGGACGAATACCTATCTAATTCGTAATTTATAAATTTTTAAATTTGTAAATATAGCAAATGAGTTCAAAAAATTATGACATTTTTTGTGAAGCTTCCTGAGGCATCGTGGTATGTTGTGTAAGTTTTTTATAATTTTTTGAGCCCATTTACTACCTTTAAAAATTCTTCGAAAGACACATAATTTACCAGGCAATTAAGCAGTTATGTACTGCTCTAAAAATTTTTGGAGGTAGCAAATGGTCATGAAATATTACGAATTTTCTTGTGGAGCTTCCGTACATAGTGTGCTATGTTGTGTAATTTTTTACACACTACTTTACTACCTATAAAAATTATTTGTGTGGCGCGTAATTAAATCAGATGATTAACCACTAATAGAGCTGGGCATAATGACCTACCGTTTGGCCACTGGGCTGCACCAGGCTTACCGTCTGGTAGCCAGACGACAGGTAATTAAGCCCAACTCTATTAGTGCTTAATCATCTGATTTAATTACGCGCTATATAAATAATTTTTAGAGATAGCAAAGTGGTGCAAAAAATTACGTAAAAATTCCACAATATAGCACACTATATATATAATTTCCACAAACAATTTCGTAATTTTTTACGACTATTTTCTACCTCTAATAATTCTTAGAGCGGCACATAACTACTTAATCGTCTAATTAATTATGTGTCGTTCCAAAATTTTTAGAGATAGTAAATGGCTTCAAAAAATTGCAAAAAAATCACACAATATATCACGATGCCTCAGGAAGCTCCACAAAAAAATGTCATAATTTTTTAAGCTCATTTGGTATATTTACAAATTTTAAAAAAATTGTAAATTATGAATTAGGCAGGTAATTAAGCCGGCTTAATCATCTACTGTCCCGTGGGCGGGCGGCAGGCCCCTGCCGTCTGCTCATGGGGCGACAGGTGCTACGTGTCGTCTGCTCCGCGCTGCCGCCGCCCACCGGACGGCACAAACGGCATTTTTGTCGATACGCTGCGCATATGACTATTTTTGTAAATACGGTGCGAAAACGTGCCAAAAGTGGCTTTGATTCTCTTTTTCATCCCAACTGCAAATACGATGAATAATATATGCATTTAGATCAACTTGATGAGATCTTGTAATGGTACCATTTATTCTGATATGCAACACTTTTTTCTTTAGGATCTTTCGAATGCATCTTCACTTTATGTAGATATAGATCGGAGTATGAACCTACATATAATTAAATAAAATAGTAATAGCTTTGTATCTTCAGGTATAATAATTAAAAACCTAATAAAATTAGAGTTCACCTGACAATATTTAATATGACACAATAATTCTTTCCAGTTAAATAATATATTTAACTGAAAAGTACCAACCATGTCTGCATCTGCATTAGAGATGGTCATATGTAATTTTAGCCAGTATATTTGAAGTCGGTACGGTATCTACTATAATCGATTATAGACTCTGCTATAAAAAGATATACCATTTAAAACATAGTTATTATAAAAAAGACAAAAGCCATAAGCACCAATTTTAAAAGAACCTAACTATTAATATCAAGATGCTAAACATACACGATAAAGGAAGAATTGTGGGGTGGCTGCACCTAGCCAATTAATCGGCACGGTCGATGCTGGAACAACATTCACCTGAATCAAACCCTCTCCAATTATGGGATACTCCCACTCAACCGGAAACTCTCGTTTGTCTGTGGTCTCCGAAGACTGACATGACATATGATATGCATGATACGAGAGCAAGTGTAGTGCGCAACACATCGCTTGCGCATCGGCGCCCTTTTCTTTTCTTTCTTTCGTAAACGCAAGAGCACTTGCATCTGTGGCCTCCCAAGACTGACATGACATGGGTGGCGATACGCTCGTATGCATGATACGAGAGCAAGTGTAGTGCGCGACACATCACTTGCGCATCGGTCCCCTTTTCTTTCTTTCATAAACGCAAGATCACTTGCAGCTTATTAATTATAATATCTGTTTTTATTTGCTGTTTCAGATATAGACATGATCTTTAACACATATTTAATCATAATTTTTTTAAATTATACATTAGTAAATTTTATTAAAACTATGGTGCTACGAAAGTTGATCATGACTTGTTGATTTTGAATTTGGACTTGACTTGAGCGAGAGCCTGACCTCCTAAGCTCGAGCTCGGTAGAAACTTGAGCCGAACTCGAGTGAGTACGAGTTGAGGTCCGAGCCTATAGCTTGGTTCAGTTTAAGCTCGAGCTCGGCTCAAATAAACTTGATAACAGTTAAAATAATATAATATACATTATTTTTCTCTAATAAAAAAACTCGAGCTTGATAACAATAAAAAATAATTCAACATATACTAATTTTTAACAATAGAAAATTTTAAGCTCAAGTTCAGCTCGAGTTAGCTCAATAAAAATTTGTATGTATGTAGGCTATAAATATAACTCGAATCCCACAAGCTATTTAAACTTGACTCATTGAAGCTCACAAATCCAAAACAAACCAGTCCAAACAGCTCTAAGACTCGAGCTTTTTTTTCAGCTCCACCGGATACTCCCGTTTGTCTCTGGTCTCCGAAGACTGACGTGACAAGTGTAGTGCGCGACACATCACCTGCGCATGGATCTCCTTTTCCTTCGTCTTTTCTTTCTTTCACAAACGCAAGATCACTTGTAGCTTATTAATTATTATATATTTATTATTTATTTATTATTTCAGACATCGATATCATCTTTAACACATATTTGATCATAATTTTTTTTTGTAATTATACGTTAGTAAAACAACAATGCTACGAAAGTTGATCATAACTTGTTGCCTCTTCTCGATCTCTTCGAAAGCAAAGTTGACCATCTTTTTGATGATGGTGAGCCATCTTAGTGCGCGGCAGATCACGGAGATCGACTTTAATTAATTATTCTTCTCCAGTCTTCCCCTAATCCGATCCGATTCGTTCGGAAATCGTCACATCCATCGATGCGGCGGCCAAAAAAGTCGTATTCATTAATACCAACCTTTTTGGCCTACGATACGCAATGCAAACAGGGATATGCAATGCAGGAATTCTCACTTCACATCATCGATCGCACGAATAATTATTGTTCCTACTACTCCCGATCAATCCAAAGCGAATGCTGCTATTTGTCCGATCCGTATGCTGATTGAACTTTTAAAACTTTGGGCTGTGATATAGTACACTTGTAAGCATCACAGTTGGGCATGACAGCAACAATATATACACGAGCGGGGCGGATCTAGGCTCAGAGCTGAAGCCTATGTGTCTCCATAGGAAAATATATATATCTATAAAACAGCTATGATATTCAAAGTACCTTCTTTGCTTTAGAGATTTAGAAAATCTTATAATAATTCTTAAATCAGTAAAAAGAAAATTTTTCTAGAAATTCTCTGGTTAATCTAGAGAAAAAGGAAAGATCTGTACCATTTATTTTGGTGGAGTCAAATTATAATGATACAGATTAATTATATGTAGGTATTGCAATTGTCACAATTGTATAACAAATATGGCTATATTTTTCAAGAATACTAGATATATATAACGAATACAATATGTTACAATATCTAGTCACTTAATTCCATAGAAAATTTCGCTAGTTACAAAAAAAATAATCTAAGGTGCACAGGTCCAACCTGGGGCGTGGCCCATTTCTGGCTCCGCCCATGCGCGCAATCAACTTGCGTGGCACCTATTATTTTTTTTAAAAAAAACTTGTGTGCCACCTATATTGTGTGGATAACATGGTTCGAGTCTTGTTGACTACACTACATGTTAGGCGAGTTTTGATCGATTGAGAAGAGAAAGCAATGGCTTATAGCTTCCTTTAAATAAACAAACGGAATACGTCGTTTCAAGATAGTCTTTTTAAGTAGCTCACTGGTTTATCAATATTTGGTTTATTTATATAAACGTTTACGTTAGGGTCGAATGGTATCCGTGGTAGCCGAAAAGAACGCACTGATTGGATGCTACTATACCATGTGGGCTGCGGGCCGTACATGGGCTGTGACCGGGAGGGGAAAGCCGTGCTGTTCTACGTGGGCCGCCCTTGGGGTTGTGCGGCCTGTCTCGGTTTCTGAGATGGGCAGGTGGGCCTGCACGGTTCCTGAGATGTGCTTACTCTTTGTCTCTTCGATCCACAGCTCGGTGGAAAAAAACATCTAGCTAGTACCGAGTTTTAGCTGGTTCATCAAAGGAACTGAACTCTTTTTAATTCCCAAACAAACTTCACACAATAATTTAGCTCCGCCAAGTTGAAGGTTAAAAATCGAACTGAGACCATAGTTGAGGGTTATAAAGTGGACCATTAAAGCTAAATCATCTCCACATTGGATCAAACTAGAGTAGTTTTGTGTGAAGATTGTGTTATGAAAGATTGTAGTAGTTCAATGATGAAGAGTAAATGGTTATAAATTTGAAGGTTGAAAATTGGACCGAGGCCAAAGTTAAGAGTTGTAAAGTGGGCTTATTCCTAGTGTTAATTTGATACACACTCGACGTATGATGTATAGAGATGGAGTAGGTCATCGGGTGGGTTTGGCATGGCTTTTGCTTTGGCTTTTAACTTTTTGCTACAGTAACTAGCTTTCAAAAGATGTGTTTTTTAAGACAGGATCTACTAGTCGATTGTAGTACACATTATACCGACTTTATCTATATCAGCTAAATTCTCATGCGAGTATCTCTCTCTGTACTCTCTCGCGCGAATAGCCAGAATTCAAAATTTTAAAGTTAAAAACTATAAGTCACAATCCAAAAGAACTCACCCATCCTCCCGGGATGTGTTGTGAATTAAGTTCAGTTAGTACACAAAACATGTCAAACATGTCCTAGATAACTAGCTGTTTGTTGGATAAAATTAATCACTCTAAGAAGCGACGAAGAAAGCAATTAGGTAGAGTGCTCGCACCTTTGGTGAATTGACAACCAAATTGCTTGTAGCTTATTAATTATTAGGATAGATTCCTCTAAATAAATAAACAAAATAGTTTCTCTATCATTGTTTCGAAATAATTTATTAGGATAAAATTTTAAAGTAGCTTATTGATTTATTAATATTTGATTTATTCATATAAATGTTTGTGCTAGGGTCGAAGAGCATGATCATAGCCGAAAAGAACGCACTCTCGATTGGATGCTACTATACCATGTTGGCTGCGGGCCGTACATGGGCTGTGAACGGGAGGGGAAGCCGTGCGGTTGCTGAGTGGGCTGCCCGTGGGGGTGCGCGGCCTGTCTCGGTTTCTGAGATGGGCAGCTCGGCCTGCACGGTTCCTGAGATGTGCTTAGTCTTTGTCGTCTCTTCGATCCACAGCTGGGTGGAAAAAAACATCTAAGCTAGTACCGAGTTTTAGCTGGTTCATCAAAGGAACTGAACTCTTTTTTATTCCCAAACAAACTTCACACAATAATTTAGTTCGGCCAAATTTACTCGAGTCAACGTAACTTTAAGCAAGCAAGCTAGCTAGAGGTGTCTATTAAATATATTGGCGGAGTACTAGAATTGGATTGTGAGCTTGTTCTGTCAACCACATGCGTGCCCTACAATGTTAATGTAGTATATACTACTGTTAACCTCATGTTAGTATTAAGGAACGAGTCCATTTTACAAAGGAAAAATTGCTCCCTTGCCCCAAAGTTTAATGACGTTTGCTCAAATGCCCCATGATGTCTCACTGACATGCGGGTCCAGGGCCCACATGTCAGTGAGACATCATGGGGCATTTGAGCAAACGCCATTAAACTTTGGGGCACATGAGCAAATCCCCCTTTTACAAATCTCAGCGATGATCTCCATCTGATTTTTAACCTCCAACTCTAAAATCATTTACTTTTTACTCTTAAACTATTAAAACAGTTTATTTTCAACCCTTGGTTGGTTTTGTCCGATTTTCAACCCCCAACTCTAAAAGGTTTACCTTTCATCATTAAACTACCAAAATCATTCATTTTTCAACCCTAGATTGGTTTTGTAAGTGGTTTTCAACTAGGAAGATGTGTATAGAGAGCTCTAGGAGGTGGCGGGCTGTGCATGGCACCAGTGATGGGTGGTAGAGAGGTACTGGTGAGTACAAAATGAAATGCTTGCGATATAAGGAACCTTACGTTGATGGTGGTTTAGGTAGAGGTGCGTTGTATTGGATAGGCAACGGTGGCGGGCGATGGTGGCGGTCAGGTCATGGAGGCGACAACGCTATTAGGGTTGTACAAAAAGCTCGAAGCTCGCGAGCTACTCGAGTTCGGTTCGTTCTAACCTCGATTCGAGCTCGATTCGAACTTTAAACGAGCCGAACTCGAGCTTGATCTCGAGCTCGCGAGCTTTACCGAGCCGAGCTTGAATAGTTCGCGAGTTCCGATTCAAGCTTAAATAGTAATACATATTAATTCTTACCGAGCTTATTCGAGCCGAACTCGAGCTCGAGCTTTTCTTATTGTTGAAAATTAGTGTATATTTCAATTATTTTGACTGTTATCGAGCTTACTAGAGCCGAGCTCGAACTTAGAATTTTCTTATTATTGAAAAATAGTGCATAATAAATTATTTTAATTGTTATCGAGCTTCACCGAGCCGAGCTCGAGTCTACTCGAGCTTAGTCCGAGCCGAGCTGGAGCCCAAGTTCAAGTTCGGACCCCAACTCGTGCTCAGCTCGAGCTTCTACCAAGCTCGAGCCTGGAAGGCCAAGCTCGCTCGAGCTCGGCTCGTTTACAGCCCTAAACGCTATGATGGAAGAGAGGAAAAATGAATATGTTAAAAGACAGGTGAGGAATAGATGATGTTTATGTACGAAGGAATCGGATAGATTCTCACCAGTCGTGACAAACCACGACACAGAAGCTTGACATTGTTGGAGAAGAAGAATTTCGATTATAAGCAGTTATCAGCATGAAACTCAAATTAATTTGGGGATGTGAGGCAGGAGGTTTCTGGAACACGATGTGACGCAGACAGTTTTGAGAAGAGGAAAGAGGTTGACTAGTGGCCCCTCCATTTTTTATTTTATTTTTTTCTGATCTGATAAAGTATTGCTGAGATGCGAGGTCACATTAGCTTATGTTATATATTAGGATACCACGCTAGTGTGCATTGTCCAATAGGATATCATTGAAGATAAAAACCACCGCCAAGTCAGAATCAAACCAGAGTGGTTTCGTGTGAAGGTTGTATTTTGCATCGGTTTTAATAGTTATAGAATGAAAAGTGAACGGTTTCAAAGTTGAAGGACGAAAATCGGACTGAGACCATAGTTGAGGGTTGTAAAGTGGACCGTTGAAGCTAAATCACTGCCACGTCGGATCAAACTGGAGTGGTTTTGTGTGAAGGTTGTGTTATGAACGATTGTAGTAGTTCAATGATGAAGAGTAAATGGTTATAAAGTTGAAGGTTGAAAATTGGACTGAGGCCAAAGTTAAGGATTGTAAAGTGAGCTTATTTCTAGTGTTAATTTGATACACACTCGACGTATGATGTATAGAGATGGAGTAGGTCATCGGGTGGGTTTGGCATGGCTTTCGCTTTGGCTTTTAACTTTTTGCTACAGTAACTAGTTTTCAAAAGATGTGTTTTTTAAAACAGGATCTACTAGTCGATTATAGTACATATTATATCGACTTTATCTATATCAGCTAAATTCTCATGCGAGTATCTCTCTTTGTACTCTCTCGCACGAATAACCAGAATTTAAAACTTTAAACTAAAAATCATAAGCCACAGTCTAAAAGGATCCACCCATCCTCCCGGGATGTGTTGTGAATTAAGTTCAGTCAGTACACAAAATATGTCCTAGCTAGCTGGCTGTGTGTTGGATAAAATTAATCACTCTAAGAAGCGACGAAGAAAGCAATTATGTATAGCGCGCGCACCTTCGGTGAATTGACAACCAAATTGCCCCCCTCCGCACGCCATAATTCCCAAACTAGCTACTGGCGCCGCGAAATGACGCATATGGCCTTCTAGCGTGCTCGGACATCGTGCGACGTGAGGTGGCACGCTTGAGAACTGTGTGAGGTGGCCTGGCGCGGTCGGAAACCGCGCGAGGTAACCCCCCGTGTCACGCGCCTGCCTAGCATCGCCTGGCCCTTTTTCGCGCACGTGCGCCTGCTAGGCGACGGCTCCTGTGGCCACCCGCCTCGCACGATACTCCTACGCGCCACCCGAGCGCGCCACCGCACGTCGCGCGATGCTCAAGCATACCAAGAGGCCATATAGGATATTTCATGGCGTCGATGGCTAGTTCAGAAATTACGACGTGCGGTGGGTAATTTGGCCGTGAATTCACCATTGGTGAATTAGCTAGCAGCTTCCCGACGCATGGTGTCTAATTAATTTATGATCGCACGTTCCACACGGGTCCAAAAATTCATATTTCACTAGCCTACTTGTGCAGACAGGTCCACGTATATGATCCTAATTAACTTCGGACCGGACGGTCCACACATGGACCAAGAAACATATATATGTATCTAGCTATATGGAGTATATGCCTACTTGTGTGCAGGCAAGTCAACGGAACAGTAGGTGAGGTTTCACCCTCCTGAAATGTCTATATATCGATCGATTAAAAACGTCAGCTCGATCAATCAGCGAGATACGCCGCTAGCTAGCTGCATCCATCCATCCATCCATCGACTGAAATTATTGGCAAAGCAAAGCTCTAGCTTCCTCTCTCTCGCTGACAGCTTCGCATGCAGACAACGAGCCGAGCTAGCCAGTGCCTATATAGGAGATGCACGCAACGCACTGCCTACGTAGTAGGGGCAGCACAAAACTGCCGACCAGTCGCAGCTAGCTCATCGGTCGCAAGTGCTTGTCATTGGCCTGTCGCTGGTTACGCTCGCATGCATACATGGGAATACGCCGCCGAACGTCGTACGTACGCACGTATATAGTAGCTACGCGCGCACATGCATGTGAGCGGAGGTCACTGTCGCCGATCCAACTATTTGGTGGCCTCTCTCAATTAGATGGTGGCCGTGTAGGTAGGCTGGATCTTATCGAAATCTTTCGATGGCAACAGCCAATGAAGCTAGCCTGATGCTCCATGGTCACGGCCGGTAAAGAATGTTTTAAGCAACATGTAGATCATTTTCGTTGTGTAGGGACCTCAAAGGGTAGAGGAATCCATGGCTTGTGATTCAAACCTAATTCTTTTGAATCTTGAGTAAAATCTATAAAATATATGTATTCTAATGGTAGCGTGCGGTAGATGATCACGACTATAATATATACTCTATCTGATCATAAAAGAGTGATGGCCTAGCTAGAACCTGTGTAGTCAAACAAATTAATTAATTTTGATCAAAGATATTGCTTGAAATGTGTGGTTTGGATGTACATAAACCTCCCCCAAATTTCTTCAAATGCACGCAGTGACTACCTCTGCCTCTCGCGAGGTGTCGCAATATGTAATGTACGGGGAGCGAGTGTGCACTGCAGTAGCTAAGGCACCGCTCAATATGGCTTGAGCTTCTGGTTTATTTTTGCACTATTCATAATTTCGTCTTTTTCTGAATTTTTGGCTTTTTTTTAGCTTTTTTGTCGGTTCTTTTTTTCCCGTATTCGTTTGCGTTGTCGTGATGGGCTAACAATTTTTATATTTTCAATTTTTAAATTTAATTATGTTAAATAAGCTCTCGTTAATTCTGATGTTTTTTTCATCATTCACATGTTATCAGCCATAAACCACCAAAAATAAGCCGAACTGAAAAATCTGGTTACATGTTCGGGTCCAGTCATTTCCGTCGTACAGAAAGCCGCTTTTTGACTAGTACTGGCGGTGCCTTGTTTCTCTCTCTGTCCTTGCAGCATGCAATGTTGCCGTCATCCTAAAACGATTCGGCAACGGCATGAATGCGTGCGTGCGTGCGTACGTATCAGTACGTGTGCGTTTGTCACCTAGTCGCGGAGCCAGCGAGCCACTGGCACGATCGCCTTGTCACTTGTGGTTGTGTCACACGCGGCTGGAACGCAAGCGAGCCAGCGTGCAGCCAGGATGGGATCGAGAAAAACAGTCTCGCTTTCGTCGTGGTCCAGGCCAGGTTAAATTAAAAAGATCTTGTCATCGCAGAAGGACAAAAGAAAGACAAGATATCTTGTCGACCTGAGAGATGCACTGTGCCTCCATGACCCACTGCAACATCTGATTTTCACGGTCTATTTTTTTGAAACTTTTAAAATAATATTTAATATTTAGATTTTTTGAATTAATTAAAGTTTAATTTTATTTTTGGAAATTAAAAAGATTTAATGTGATTAAACTAAACCCAACTTCCGTGCGCAACCCAGCCGGCCCGTTCGCCTTGCCCTGTCTGATCTTCGCCGCGTGTCGTGCATCTATGCGTTGCCGTTCGCAGCTGTTGACATATGGGACTCACATGTCAGATGAACATTGTCGTACACTGTTCATCTTCCTCACGAGTTTGTCTTATCGCCGATTCGGTTTCTCACCGCCGCTGTGTTCGCCTCGGCATTTGAACCGTGCCTGCCTTGGAGTCCATGTCGCCGTGCTTTAAATAGTGCCTGCTCCTCAAGTTCCGTATCCCTGAGCCGCCCGTCGCCTTCGCTTGCGCCACCATCATGACCGCCGTCCTCGCCAAAGTTTCGCATCACCGCGTCGTCGTCGAGTTTTCGCCGGAGTTCACCTAGCACTGTGACTGTTCCTCTCTGCCGCCGTTCGTCTTCATCGTCAGTGAGCCGCCCATCACGTCGTCTTCCTCCATCGTCGTCGTCGACCAGCTGAGTCGCGTCGCCTCGCACGCTTCGCCGTCCGCTCGAGTCCCGCGCGTTCGCATCGGTTTGCGTGCACCGCTTCGTTCGCAGTGTCGTACGTTAGCGCTTGCATCATCCAAGCCGCGTCAGCACTTAGATTGGTCTATGAGCTTAATCCATGTGAGCCAAGTCTCTGTCGTATGTACCCCATCAGCTAGAGCACTGTTTCGTAGACCCGAGTCACTGCAAAGCCATGCCATGTCACCAGTCCATGTAGGCAGCCACGTCATTACCACATCATTGCCACCTCACCAAAATTTGCTCACGAGTCAAGCCACATGTCGTTCCATGTCAGTCCTAGTGCCACGTCAGCCATAACGCTAACCTAGTGCGCCAAGTCCACCGTAGACCAGATCTGTTTCATGGACTTGGTATATAGACCAATTGCTCACATATAGTGACCCGAGTTAATTTTCTTTAGAAAATTAATTCGGCCAAAATTTGAAAACCTTGCTGACATCATAAATTCGATTTTCCTATAGGAAAATAAATCTAGAAAAAAGCTAAATGGTGCATTTTCCTTTTTCTTAGATTTTAACATTTCATTTGTTTTCGTCCGAACCGCTATTGACTCGATTCTTCCTCCTAAATTTATCTAAAATCAAGATCTATCTTTTGGTTTTGGTTTTGTAGTTTTTGATTTTATTTGAATTTATTTGTGTTTCGTTTGTTTTATCTCTCGTTAGATAACGTCTTTGAAGGAGCAGAAGCAGGATATGAAGTTCAAGAGTTGATAACTGAGCAAAGCTAAAGTAAGTCATGACCTTTGATCATATTGAATCTATTATTTCAAATCTATTTATTATTATTTTATTTTAAATTATCATGCATTGCTAATTTATTACAAACCTTTGCACTTGGTAGTTATTAACTAAGTTGGCTAACCCTCATTGATAAATTGGTTGCCATAATTCCATTATTACTATAGGATGGTAATTATCTAGTGATGTAATACTAGTGTTCAATTGGGTTGTACGTTTAGTATGCTTAGTCATGCCTATAGTACATTGGGCTCATCATCACATGCTGATCAATTAATTAATTTTGATTTAATGAGATATTGAATTGTGGTGGTCAGCCACAGTTAAAAAATTGTATACCATGACATAGATAGTGTCATTGTTATTAGTCTTAGCCCACTACCAGCCCACTCTCTCTCAGTTCCCCTTTATCTATCTCAGTCCTTCCTCATTCGCATCGACACCGCTTATTTTCCTCTCCCCCAATACGCACTGACTCCCTATCTGCTCCCACGCAAACCGACGCCGCTCTTCTCTCTACTCGATCTCTCTCCTACTCTAAATAATTCCTAATAGGTTTGGAGAATTTACATGGCATTGACAAAATTAATTAAGTAATTAAGTACACAACATAGTAGTTTAAATGACAATATACCAGTTTTAACGGTACGCATGAATTTTCAATGTTCTTACGACATTCCTAATTAATCATAAATGTCTACTAATGTTTTGCATTTTAACACGAGTACTAAAATTTTTGACAGCACTTTAACATGCCACAGGATCCTCGCAGTTAAATATTTGCAATGAAATAAATTAATTATACGCGTGCTTCTCTTCCCTTTTCTTTTCTTTCTCCTCTCTTCTTGCTTTTCTTTCCAGCCATCTAATCGAAGTTATACTATTTTTTCTCTAACTATAATTTTATACGGATGCTAGTTATACTATTCTTTATACTAAACTAACTATTTACTTCCTACAAAAACATAGACTAAAAAAAATTACCTTACGAATGAACCTCCTCTTCTCCTTCTCCCTCTCCCGCTCCTCTCCTCTCTTTTTTCTTTCTTTCCTCTCCTCTCTTCTCTTTCTTTCCTCTCCTCTCCCCTTCTTGTGCTCAGCGTCAGCAGTGAACTCACTCGAGCGCCAGACTTATCAAGGTATCCAGTCGCCGAACGGTTGGCGACTAGATGTCTTGTTGCCGAATGATTGGGCGACATGAGGTGTTGTTCGGTTGTATTTATATAGCCCAGCGGTTGGGCGACTGCCTGCGTGTTACTTGGCCGTTGGGCGACAGGGTCCAGTCGTCCAACGGTTCGCTGATAGAGGGCTACTTTTGTAAAAAAATCGCTGGTATAATTTTGTATTTCTCAATAAAAAGATTATTTAAAAAAATTTACCAGACTATACCACACGATTGCGTGGGTCAATCAACTAGTTGTTTGCATAGTCCTCAGATTCCAAAATTCCGTACAAAAAAAACTGGCAGAGTATAGTTTCTTTATACCATTTCCTAGTACGGGGAGCTGGATCCTAAGTTCTTCCGTATATGTAAACTCTCTTAGTAATTCTTTCTCTCTATCACAAAAAGTTGCTATTTTGTTTACTAATTATTATTTACCTACAGAAGTTGCCTTCTGAACACTTGAGAGCATACATCGATCATGAACAGCACGCAACACGAACACACGTCACATCACAGATCGATCATGCATGATCTTGCCTTCTTTTTCCTCCTGGTCCCTACCTGACAGGTCAAATCACAAAGCGACCGATCGACGTTGCATGATGATCTTTATGATCGAGGCCAGCCATGCTGCATCTAGCTCATGCCGGCGACACGGTTACTACATCGATATGTAAAGCAGCGGTGCCTGCAGTCTAGTTTCTTCTGTTCATGCATCCAGCCATCCATCGATCTGGTTCTTAATTACGTGGCACCAGTTCATTCACGAGATGTGGCTCGGTACGCTCGGTTGTTCTCAGCCGTCCAATATAGTCCATCCAATGATTGCCATGAACCGAACACCTACGGTGTCTCTGAGTGGTGCGTAATGGTGGTGCTAGGCAAAATGGGCAAAATAGTAATGTCATCTGAGCATGAATTTAGATGGAAATCGCTGGATCCAGTCGTATTCCTCGCATGAGGCCATAGACGAGCTTTGGAACCCAGCTCATGCTCAACATATTCTTGCTGCCGTGGCTCGTCCTCAACTCATCCTCTGACGACGTGGCCCGTCGAGCTGGCGAAGAATGGAGCTACCACCACCCGATTTGGTGTCGTCGTCTTCTACCTCTACGGCACTGTCGCGGGTCACCGCGTGCGCTCCGCCGCCTTTGACCACAGCCATCACTCCTCTCTCCATGTCGCCACCCCCGCTGGCGCTGGTGGAGGCGGGCACCAGCACCATCGCTTCCACCGCCGTCATAGCCACAATGAGCTCATCCAAACTTGTTGAAACTTCTTTTGAACTTTTCATTGAAACTTGTTGAAACCTTTTAAAATTTGATGAAATTTCATGAAACTTTTGATTAAAACTTGGTAAACTCTTTAGACGAAACTTGATTTCAAAAAAAAATCTGAAACTCGTTGAAACTTTAGCTTAGAAACCTTCTTGGAATCTTGTGAAAACTTCTAAAAATGTACGAAACTCACTGAACCCTAGAACTTTTCAAATATTTTCATGAAACTTCATAAAACATGTTGCTATACCGTTGCAACGGTATATCGTGGTGTAGTCACCTCTTTGTAATTACTGTATGGCTGCCCTACATGGTTCTTCTGTGTTTTGATGCCACATAAGTTATCATGGCATCAACATTTGGTGGGTCCAATTGATAAGACTTACGAAAATAGAATCTATTTCTAGAATTTTTTTAAGGGACTTAACCTAGCAACTTTTTTCCTACAAACTTAATACAGAAAATAGAGAGAGAATTGACATACTAAATGAACAAAATCTCTAGCCGAAATACAATTTTCTAGGTCAGATACTTCTCTGCAAATGCCACGCACAGAACCCCAAAACTTTTAATTTTTTTTTAAAAAAGGATGTCTGAAGCTTTAAATTGCACACCTTCCACATGGGAAAGAAATATACTCTTCATTATTCAATTAACCAGGGAGAAAGAAATGCACCCAACAGTGCACAACGCAACATGTGGGAGGCAAGCAAATTGATTACCCCAAGCTTTATTTTGAGGACAAAAGTTGGTGTACTTGTATTCCTTGATGGTTTTACCCTTGTTTTTCACTTTCCCTCTAGCTATGGTTCCAAGTTGACCCATAGGGACATTCGTAGTGGCTTTTGACATACTTGAGTCAAGGTACAATAAAGAGAAGGTCGAGCGAATAACTTAAAGGAAAAGACATATATATATATATATATATATATATATATATATATATATATATATATATATATATCTTAATTACTCTTTCGTATATGTCTATCTCTATATTTATAAGCAGTGCCATCAGCACCTCCTGTACCTACAACATCAGCAAGGCACCTCAACATTTCCTGTACCTTAAGACCACTTCTGGTTCCAATACATTATCTTGAAAGATCCACCTAGGCTGCAATGCAATGCTAGACATGGCATGTACATCCACTAAAGTAAAAAATGAGCAATGAAACTTGGACAAATATGCGGAGTCCTGAAATTTGGCTCATCCTGGGCAGAAATGTTGGATTGATTGGTGCAATGGCAGTGTTCGATGGCAGCACCCTAACTGGATAATATCCAGGCATAGTTCCTGACAGATTTAGAGCAGCCCTTGCACGCTCTGCAAAATGGCAGTTTTTTAACCAATGAACAATTGGCCTAAGACTGTTTAATTATCATTCAACCACGTACCCTCATCAGTAAACTGTATAAAAAGCAAAACGAAGAACTAAATTTGGGTCCCCACACATACGACAGTCCACAACCTTCAAAAATCAGTTTTTTAACCAATGAACAATTGGCCTAAGACTGTTTAGAAGCATTATAAAATATAAAATACAGAAGGCTGCAGCAGCCAGGTGAAAAATGAATAAATAAGTGCTGAATGTCAGATTAACCTTACAGTACAAAGGAAAAAAAACAGACGGAAAGTCCTCAGCAGCACCCTAAAGGCATAGTAGAACACAGACACTGGAGGCAGCATCCTTACCAAAAAACAAAAATCAAACCTGCCCTTGTTGCACAATGTATTCAAGCGAAGTCCGTCTCCTTTGGCGCCGGCGTGATGGCCTTCACCTCGATGCCCGGCCTCTTGTGTCGGATGAGGCCGACTCGCCGAGATTACAACCTGTTGTCAGCGACAACTGATGCGAGCTCGTATGGACGTGAAACTGCATGCATATTGTAGACCAATCATGCATGCACTATTTACAGAGAACTCATATAGTGCGTTAGTCAAGAAGGGGAATAATGTATGTGCAGAGATGTTAAGCCCTATGATCTTTTATAGCTCAGTTCTTTTTAGCTTATATTTAGGTTTTAGCTTCTATTTCCATAATAACTCGTCGTTAAATGATGTATTTTTTAAAGCGGAGTTTATAGATAAGTTGTAATATAAACTGTACCGAATTCAGTTGTAATGACTAAAATCACATGCAACTATTTTTCTCTATATACCGCCTCTCACAAACAGACTAAAATTCAAAAATCACCGCTATAAGTCTCAGCCTACAAGAAACTACGCATTGTACCATATGTAAGTGTGCAAATAAGATCTGCATGTCTTGGTGATTGTGACGCATGTAGTGTCGATCGAAAGGTGCCGACAAATAATAGAGAGGAACATATCGAAAGCGATCTAGTTACGTAGACAGTGCTGTCGATCGAACAAGACAGTACTGTCGATCAAACTATGCACTACCTGTGTACGGATCTGCTGAACTAACTAATTACACAATGAAGATATATATGGGAGTGTGTGAGAGAGAGAGAGAGCAACGAACAATGATTTATGTGTATTAATTCAGGGTTCCGATCAATCTCTTCGTCTGACGACGATCCAACCAGCTCAATTTCTATCGAAGACCGTAATTTATATATCTAGAACTCTCGTTTACACCCAATTAAGATCGCCAATGATCCATCGAAAAAAAAATCACCAATGACACTGGCTGTGTTGTCAATACATTTGACTTCACAGTTTCTGAAACTACTTGCATTTGCGAAGAGGGCTAGAAGTATTTTGTAGAAAAAATAGCCAATAATTCACCACGTACATGGCTTGACCTCTTTTAAGCCGTGTTTGGAACGTCGGAATTTTTCTCTTCGAAATATAACAGAGTTGTGTTTGCTGACATCATGACATGTCATCTTAGACAGCTGACCAAAGGTAACAAACAGATTGGGTTGTACGGTTCGACTTGCACATCAGCAAAATAACAATTCTCACAGTGAAGCTAGTGGAAAATTTTTTATAAATAATCTATTTTTAATTCAAAATTGTAGAAATATACCCACGCAAATTTTTTTACAGGAATAGGCTCCAGTCGCTCAATGGCCGTGCGACAAGCATGCAGTCGGTGGACCATTGAGCGATATAACAGCAGCCGCCAAACTGTTGGGCAACTGTAGGTCCAACCGTTCAGCGACTGGACGCGATATATATTTGGCCGCTCAGCCGAGCCCCCGGCCGATTCCATTGGCCACGCGCAAAGAGAAGAGAAGGGAAAGAAAGAAGAGAGCAGAGGGTAGAAAAAGGGAGGAGAGGAGTGGGAGTGGGAGGGAGAGGGAGAGGGAGAGGAAGAGGAGAGGCTTCGCTATTTTTGTGTGTTATTTTTTTTTATGTTTTAGTCAAAATTTAGTTTGAAGTAAATAGTTTATTTAGTGTAAAATTAAGATCAGTAGAAAATTATAGTTGTAGAACTTTGCTATGAAATAAATAGTTGTAAAAAATCTAGTCAATATAGTTATACAAAATTAGCATCCGCAGAAAATTATAGTTGTAGAAAATTTAATAAATATTATAGTTGTACAAAATTTAGTCACTATAGTTATAGAAATTTAGCATTCATAGAAAATTATAGTTGTAGGGTTTAGCATCAGTAGAAAATTCTAGTTGTAGAAAAATTAGTCAATATTGTATGCAAAATTAGCATCTGTATAAAATTGTAGTCGTAGAAAATTTAGTCAATATTTTTGTGTGAAGTAGATAGTTTGCTTCCCTGCAAAACATTATTAGATAATATTTACAATTTATTAGGAACAATGTAATGTCGTCAATACATTAAAAATGCACGCGTATCGTTAGAACTGGCATATTGGCATTTAAATTATTATGTCATGTAAATTGTCCAAACCCATGAGAAATAATTTACAGTAGGAGAGAGAATAGCAGTGTCGGTGTGTGGGAGAAGATAGGGAGTTGATGCGTATTAGGATGGAGGAAAGAGAGCGGTGGTGGTGCGAATGAGGAGGGGTTATGCTATGAGGGTACTGTAGTAGTTTATGATAGGCGAATGGTCATAGAAATGTAAATTGGAGTACAATAGTAGTTCCACATTGTGCGATACAATTTGACTAGTGGCAATATTGAAAATGTTTACAGGCAGACATCAGCAATGCTGATACTCACTACATTGAAAGTGCAGTACGGTGTCGGCACCGTTCATGAAGGTCTTAACGGTGTTGACTTGAGCAGTTTTGCGCAAGCCATTTTGGTACACCTGGAAGACAAGAATGCTTGAATCACAGATGTGATGTACTGGCTCACCCGCAGCTTCTCCTTGAACCCTAAGGTGTGCAGCATCATCATACAAGAGCTTGGAACCAGTCTCCAACGCACATTAGATGGGAGTTGAGAACATTGATGCGCACTGCTGTGTGGAAGGGCTTTGTAGAAGACTGCCGGCGCCGTGGATACGAGTGTGTGCTACTTGTAAAACCATACTCAATAGAAGTTGTACAAGGCCCTGCCGGTGGCTATCATGCAGGTGGTGCGAGCAGCTCAGGCGCCAAGCATGTTCGCGATGAGGAGGACCCAGAGGTTGGTGTCAGTGAGGTTGCGGAGGAAGTTGCTCATGAGAAGGCTGATGCAGTAGATGGAGGAGAGGAAGAAGTGCCAAGCTGTGCCGAGCCTATAGGACAGGCTGATGAAGGGGAGCATATGGAGTACATAGTGCCTCAAATAAAGAGCGATGATCAGATGGCCTGGACCGAAGAGGAAGTTGTGCAAGGGGATGCCGATGACAGTTCTGATGAGGACGAAGCTCCCATCCCGCAGGAATGGAACATGTTTGACACTGAGGGTGTTACTGCGCATGACAAGCACAAATTACTGTGGGAGTATCATGGCGCAGAGATTTAGTTGCACTCAATATTTACTGACAAGGCATCGTTGCAGGATGCCATCAACCTGTAGGCCCTGTCCTTGCGACAGATTTTTCTGGGTCATCAAATCTAGCCAGGAGCAGTATGCCGTAAAGTGCGAGCATGCCGGTTGTCCTTGGAGGGCGCACGCATGAAGACCGAAGTATGAGACTCACTGGATTGTCTCGAAGGTGGAGCCGCACTCTTGCATTCTCAGCTGTGTTTTGCTGAGGCATCGTAACCTAACGTCTGCCTTCATTACCATTTTGATGTATGGAGAGATACTGGAGAAGAAGGACATGGAGGCCACGCACATCATAGTGGCTATCAAGAAGAAATTCCAGTACAAGATTAGCTACGTGAAGGCATGGCGTGTGAAGCAAAAGATTTTGAAAAACGATTCAGGTCTTTCGAGGCAGTGTACGATAACCTTCCTCGTATGCTTCAGGTGTTGCAGGACAAGAACCTAGGCATGTACACTGTTGTGAAGGACAAGCCATCTACAAGGCCGTCTGGTTTTAGGGTGTTGCAGAGGGCCTTCCTACCCTTTGGTGCGTGCATTCAGGCATTCAAGCATATGCTGCCTATGATCTCAGTTGACGGGATCTTTTTGACTAGCAAATACAAGGGCCATATCATTATGGCCATCGGTGTTGATGGTAATAATCAAATTATGCCCCTGGCTATCGCATTCGTCGAAAGTGAGAATTACCATAGCTGGTTGTGGTTCCTTATACATGTGAGGATAGGAGTTGTCGGAGCTCATCCTGGTGTGTGTGTAATCCATGATTGCCATGTCGGGGGTGATGAAGGCTATAAGAAAACTTCAGCAAGACCCCGAGGAGACGTTCCCTTGGCCGGATATGAGAAACAGATGGTATATTATAACATCCCAAAATTCGGATATTCAAAAATATGGAATTTTTAAAACTTTTTTTGCATTTTGCTGGTATCCAAATCTCTTACATGTGGGCCACCCACCCTATTTCTTCTCTCCTCCTTCTACCGTTTCCTTCCTCTGTGCGCGGGCCCGCCTCTTCCCCTTTCTCTTCTCCCTCCTCTGCGCTGTCTCTTCTTCCTCCCTTCGTTCTCCTTTCTTTTCCCGTCTCCTCCACTCTCTGGTTTTGCACCGACAGCCGACCCTGCCTCCCTTGCACCAACCATGCCCGTCGCCTCTACACATGTTTTCGTGCCCTGTGCGCGCGTCACCCCGGCCCCGCCTCCCCTGTTCCGCCATCACCGCGCCCACGAATGCACATCGCCGCTTCATGCCAACACTGTTTTTCGGTCGCTGGCCACAGTAGCTCTGCAGCGGTACCCCTCGGCTATAAGTAGCAGCGTCGACCTCCCCCTTGCACCTGCACTCCTTCCCTTCCTTACCTATTCCTTCTCCTGTCGTTGCCCGCGCACCAGCCGCCGTGCGATACCACCGCCACGTCCACTCCAGTGAAGCGCCACCACTCCGACCGCATCACTCCGACCTCCGAGCTAATTGGGTTTCCGTGCGCTGAAGCTCGTCGCCCATAGCTTCTTCCCCATTGCCAGCCAAAACCGCCGCCGCTAGCACCACTCCCTCCTCGGCGACCCCTGGTTCGATTCCACGCTCTAAGAGCATCTCCTCGGTGCCCTGAACCTTCTCCAACCACCGACTGAGCTTCTCGTTGCCCGAGCTCCTCCCTCCACGGTGGCCTCCTCATGCCGCCCCTGGTCTCCGCCGTCGGCCCACCTCGGCACCCTCTGGCCGCGCCAACTGCTTGGGTAAGTTTCACTGGTCTCTCTCATGCTCTTGCGCTCACCAATTCTCCCTCTCCTACACACCGGCGTCGTCGCCCCATGGCCACCTCGCCGCCAGCCGCTCCAGGCTGTCACCTGCCCACCTCGCCACCGCCCTGACCAATGTGCTGCCTCCTGTGGCTTGCTCACCTCCCCACAACCCATTTTGGTGGTCACCAATGTCCCTCCGGCCGCCACTCGCCGCCGGCAAGGCAGCTCTGTGCCGGCGCTACTCGTGGTGGATGGAGCCAGTGCGGATGGATAGAACCTGTAGTCTTGAACCTTGGCGGTTAGAGCCTGTTTACTAGTGTTGGTGGTTAGAACCTTCACTAGAAAATTTATTTAGTTTCATTTATTGCAATTGCTTTGTTAAATTGATGCTTTTAAGAATTTATTATGGTATTTGAAATATAATGCTGCTTTGTTCAAAAGAACCTTATTATCCTTTTTTGTTAAGCCCTGCATCTACTATATTTTTTCCAATACTTGTGGAGTACTTTATGTACTCACATGCTACACTCAAAACAACTTTCAGAGGGTTATGAAGATCAAGATGGAGCCTATGACTGCTTCACGTGTGGATTCGACGAAGGTTTCCCGGAGCACTAGGTTACGCTTCCCTAGTCAATTACCTGAGGTGTATTGATGGGTCATCGTCAGAGTTTTATTTTTCTTCCGCTGTGTTTTGTTAGTTTAAGAGGTCTTGTAACCTCATTTGTAATAAAGTATCCCTAAGGCATGTACTCTCTTTTATTAATAAAGCGTTGTTGGTTATGAAATCATCACTATTTGGCTGTGTATACTAGCTTTGATCTGGGACTAGTGTGGTAATACACAAAGGGTTCGGATTCAGAAATCCGACCCTGACAATGCGTTTGATGCATCGTCCTTCGAAAAATCCAAGCGCCATGAAAGAAGACTATCAAAAAGGCCCGAGGGCCGATTTACCATCACGAATATCAATGCATCTAGGACCCCTCTCAATCCTCGCTAAGAAGTGTCCGTATTCTGTAGAATGGTCAGAATAGTTGCATGGGAACAGATTACGATCACGTACAATTCATGGAAGAACGTGATCAAATATCGAAAAAATCAGCTGATGACGAAAGTTTTTGGATCATTCAAGATCCCAAAAGAGCACCAGTCCTTCGCGCGAAGACATGGATTGCTAGCAGCATGCAACGTATGGAAGAACTTGAAGAGCATGCTTATCAAGCAATACATAGATAAGGATTTGATGCCTTATAGAAGTATTCATTTCTGGAACTGCAATGGCAAGAGTTTATGACGATAAAGAAAACAGATAATTTTAGGAGTGAAAGTGTGGCGCACAGGGCCCTCTAGGCAAAAAAACGCACCCCATAGACTCGGCACCACTGGTTATGTAGGTCAAATCTCGCAATAGAGGAAGGAGGACGAGTAGACAATCATACGGGAGGCCTCCCCACCATTTGCCGGGATCCCTGATGAGTGCGCCTGAAACTAGATAGGAATGAGGTCATCTACCGTGTCGTCGAGGGCCATCTCCTTTCGAAACCCCGCAGATGAGGAAGTGCCCCACTGCCTGGTAAGATATCGACATGTTAGGCTTTTGCAGGAAGCACTGAGTGTAGAATCTTCCCAAGGCTCATTCTAGGTAGTGAGGGAAAGAGATATACTCTCTGTGGCCCTAGGAAACAAGGAGCACCCACGTCGCACCAGAAGCCTTGGTCTTTATGTTCCTTAGAAACATGGTTTCTCAAAGGACTCCAAAGTGTACCGGAGTAGGAAGAGAGATAAAGCTGAGCACGAAGCACGTCTACGAGAGGAGATTAGGGCATCCCTTACAGAGGAGATCGCTGATGCTGTTAGAGATGAGATGCAAAGGTATAGGAAAAATTAGTCGGAAGCCACCGCCGCTCATGTGCTAGCCAGCCCCCCAACCGTCGGAGTGCTGCGCGTTTAACCCTAACTTGGAAAGCGATCATAGATTTCCTGTTAATGACATCCTAGTAGTACATATTATATCTAGAATGCTGGATCCATTGATAGGCCTGTTGGAGTAGCTAATTTTGTATCATCATGTAGGTGGCTACGAAGTGCAAGATCCAAGTGAGATATGTCTCTGTTGCCTTGTACGCTGCTTGGGGTCAAGCGTATCCATCTGGTGCTAGGGCCTTGGTGCACAGTGTACCTCTAGCATCAGGTTTCGCAAAAAAATGAATGTGGATGGTGTTTATGCCAATTTCGACATCGTCTCGCTGTAGATGCCCCCAAATGATGAGGCTATCTGCACCAGTGCCAAGTCCACCGGAGCTACCTGCAACGACGCGATAAGGACGCGGTGAATCACATGCATCTACATCTCATGCTCGGTCGACTATCATGAAGTTGACCTCTAACAAACGAGGCAGCAAGGGCAAACTGAAGAAGACTGATGATGATATCCCCTACTTGCCATTGGCCCAGAAATTTGAGGTAGGCGAGCCATTGGTTGTCCTGATAGAGCGCCTCCAAACCCTAGGACTGGCCTGCCAGAGATCGTATACATGGTATATAGAATAGGCCAACAAGCTGAAAGAACAATGACGCTCGGGTGTCACCATCAAGTTCGTGCCGCATCATCTTCAGCACGATATTCATGACTGTGTCTTCATGGTGACCTTCGAGGACTTGTTCTTTCTCTTCAACCTCGACGCCCTGGACGCTTCCCTCATTCAATGTTAGACACTGTAAGTGTGTACAATCATAGTCTACGTTCATATAATCTTGAAATGCCATATATAACTCATTCATATATATATATATATATATATATATATATATATATATATATATTCAAGAGATATCACAGATGATTTCTACTACAAACCATCTGTGATAGTCAACTATAACAGATGATTATGCATTAATAACCATCTGTGATAGTATATATTACAGACTGTTCAAAAACTATAGGTGATGACATCATGTCATTACTAACCTATAAACTCAGATGACTTACGAAACCATCTATGATGACGTTTTTGAACCTTCTATGATGATCTTTTCTGTAGTAATGCATGGCAAAGTCTAAAATGTCATTGTCACAGTAGACGAGGGTGGCGCAGCAAAGGGGACTGTGTAGCTCCATGAGCAACCGGCAGAACCAGCAGGCTTCAGCAACGCCGTTTCCTGCGGCACGGTACTCGGTATCCACACTTGACTGGGAGATAGTGTGCTACCACTTTGATGACCAAGAGACGAGGTTGTCACCGAGGAAGACGCCATAGCCTGATGTGAACTTGCATGTGTCGGGACAGCCCACCCAATCAGTATTAGAGTATACAACTAAAGCAATATGTGCGGTGAATGAACAGACCATGCTCAAGAGTCTCCCGAAGGTACCGCAAGATGCGCTTCACTAAAGCAATATGTGGCTCATGTGAATCATGCATGTAAAGACACACCTGCTACACAGCATAGGCAATATCAGGGTGAGTGAAAGTAAAGTACTGCAAAGCGTTGGCAAGAATGCGGTAGTGAGTTAGATCATCAACTGGAGCGGCTTCGCCAGAGAGCTTTGAGTGTGTGCCAACAAGCGTGTCGCAAGGCTTGCAGATGGACATCCCAACGCATGCTAGGATGTCTAAAATATACTGGCACTGGAAAATAAAGAGAGCTCCTTCCTGGCAGTGGACCAACATCCCCTAAAAATGGTAAAGCTGACCGAGATGCTTCATGGGAAATTCTTGCTAGAGAGTTGGGAGTAGCCGGCCATAGGAGAGAGAGGGATAGATCGGCCGGAAGATGGAGGTCTGTAGGATCGATTACCGCAATGAGAGAGGGATGAATGATTGCCTCCTCTTCTTGATACATGAAAACAAATGTCAAATCAGTCGAAAGGCAACCAAACTAACTAGATGTAGATTTCGATCGCAAGACAATTGACTGCTCGCTTGACCCCTTTGTACGTGCCCGATGACAATTTCAACCGCTCAGCACTTCACCTCTCGCTAAATTGTTCGATCGCTTCAATCTGTAGAATCTTTGACTGGTTTGCACGTACTCGAAATCTTTTGACAATAGAAGCAAAACCTCTCCATTACTTGGGCCTTCAAGTAACCAGCGTCTTTGAGTACTCGTATTTCCTCTATTTTCATGCAGCGATTTGACGCCTTTGCACGTCGTCGTATGCATCAATCCAACTGCAATCACCAGCAATCTTCAAGTAAATCACGAACTAGATTGATTAAGGTGATATTTATTGCTGGATTTTCGTGGATTTATAAAGTGCCCTCACAAGCACCCCTAAAAGCCCTAGCCAAAAACTAAAGCCAAATCATTCTCTAATATTCTCAACTCCTCACATTAGCCCTTAGCCTCTTCCTACTTTTATAGGCTAACACACCAAACCGTGTCCACCTCAAACACGGATACCCATTCTGAAAATCAAGGGACCCGAAACCCATTCAAACATGGGTTTTACAAAATCTCTAAACCTCACAGCTATGGACTCCTTCCACAACTCCTAACTCATTATGTGGTGAAGCCTCTAGGATAGCACCTCATGTATCATCATCACCTCACGTGTCGAAGCCTTCAGGATCACAACTCTCGTAGCTTCTCCACGCATCACCACATTTGATCTCCATGTGCTCCAGCATCATCCCGACCACCTCATGACATCCACGACCACTTGGACCTCAGATTTCCCCATCCTAGTCCTGGCCCAGCTCGTGACCAACCATGACCGTATCCACGCCCACCTTCACAGGCCAAGACCAAAGAACATATTCCCCAGCATAAGTTCTTCCCAACTTGACTGACATTAGTCCACACATACAAACCACACTATTAAGCATCCATCAACAACGAACTAGGTCAACCACGACCATAATTTCCATGCTTTCCAGAAAATCAATTTCTGACCACTTAGTACGACCGGTATGACCGCCAAGCAAAGGCCGGTCAGACCGCTGGCTTAACGAGTACTCGAAAACCACAGGTACTCAGGAATTACCACCATTCAGAACCCTCATAAATCACAAGCATCGTAGCACTCCCAGTCTATGACTATCGACCATCAACCATCATCAGATCATCGATCACCGAAAATCGATCAAGCATCGTAGCATAGACTACCATTAACCAGTACTGTAGCATCAACCACCGAGTACCGACCGAGTACTGCAGCAATGGCCACCGAGCACATACTTGGTACTGAAGCAACGACCACCCAGCAAGTCCAGCCTGACCGCCATGCATAGGTCGGTCAAAACACTGTCCTATCAGACACAAGTACTCAAGGTACTCGAAGATCACTGGAATTGAATCACTCGTACCGATCATGAAGTCTACGAAAACCAACCGTGAAGCCTACGGCAATTGATCACAAGGCCTAAGACAACTGATCACTAAGTCTAAGACAACAAATCATAAAGTATACGACCACTGACAAAGAATTGTAGCTACGACCAACGACCGGTTACTATAGCTCACCCTAACGATCACCAATCATGGTCGACGCCTCCAACTACCGACCATGGTAGTAATCTGCTAATCGACTAGCCCAACACTAGGCTACGACTAACAACCAATTCACTGTAGTGTATGATTGATTCCCTGTAGCATACGATCGATTCACTGTAGCTACGACCAGTTACAATATAGCATATGACCATCGGCCGGTTCACTGTAGCTACAACCATTTCATTATAGTTACGACTGGTTTACTGTAGCTATGACCAGTTTCTTTGAAGCCTCTAACTCCAGGGTCTTCCATCCCTCTGACGGCTCTCCGACACCAGAGTCTTCAACTCCTTTAAAAACTCCGAACCGAGGTTGTTCCTCCATGGCTGGAATGCTATGATAGTTCTTCCGTGGTTGAAATACCGAGGTCAAAATATCATGATCAAAATGCTATGATTGAAATACCATAGTTGATCCGCCGTGGTTGATGCCTACCGTTCGGACCTGCCAATCGGATCATCCATCACACAACCGATCGGACAACCGAGTGTGGTCGATCGAACTTTCACAAATGCAACCCAAAAGTCAATTATTCATCATCACTGTATTCATGACCTCCACATAGTCTAACAATCCCCCCTTGATGAATACATTGAAAACACCTCAAAATCTCTCGAATGAAGTTGTGTTTTGAAAGAAAAACAAAATTTGCAAAAACAAAGTTTCAAAGCTGTAGAGAAAAGAATTTTGACAAACCACAGCAGCAAGCACTCGGCAACCACATCAACAAGCACTCGGTAAAGATAAACATTCATAAACTACCCCTCAACACAAGAGAGCAATTTTAGCAAATTTCTCCAATTACTCCATTTCTCTCCTCATTTTGCAATGTAATCATCAAGAACTTCAGAGAAGGAATAATTCTAAGAAAGAGCAATGAGAGTAAATATCCAGAAGTTTTGTATATTATATGAGCCAGTTTGCATTGATTTAAGAATGTAACCAAGCCATCTTTTTTAGTAGAGCTCCCTAGATCACATAAATTCGTATATCATATAGCATGGTCAAAACTAGTATTTAACATGATTAGGCAAATTAGATTAATGACAGACATCTCACAGTGACCAAACTGATCTATAAAGAGCACAATTGGATATCATACCGAAAAGAGTCTAGACGAGCTAGCAGTCTCACATAGCAACTTATTGCTCCACACTCAATTCTTAAGCATGTGGCATGCTTGTAGCATACTTCTTTTTATGATGGCATGTTTACAGCAAACTTGTTCCAAATGGTGGCACGCTTACAGCAAACTTGTTTTAAATGGGAGCACGCTTGAAGCATACTTCTTTTCATTTGCGTAGTTTTTGTGCTTTTTTTGTTTAACTATGGTGAAGCATACATCTTTTCAACCTTCTCTTTCATTTTTTTAACATGCTAACTTGAGCGAACATAAAAGGATTTCAATATGAAATATATGAGCCTCATAGCCAAGATTAAGATAAGACTCACAATCAAGCTAATCTTTTTAGATGAACATCACAAAGTACTATCTATAGTCTATATAGTCAAAGTATTCTACCATGTCATATTTTAGTTCAAGTATAGCAAAATAATTTTAACCAATCATGATCAAAGCTACACCACATGAGTAAATATGATAAAGATAGCTCTACTACTCATTTGATGTTAGTGACTTGGACTTGATGTATTATTTGACAAGTATAATAAACAAAACTTCTGAATCTTTAAACCACATGCTCCCACTCAGAATAATCCCAAAATATGTAAAACACCAAATTCACTTCTCAACCGAGCACAAAGAGAAGACTTAAGCGATTCAGAGAAAACGAGCAATATGAAAAGGGAACTCAACCAGGTGTAGGACAACATCACCTTTTTCACATGGTCTTCTCATAAGGTGAAATCTATTGAACTCTTCTCATAAGGTGAAATCTCTTGAACGCCATTAAAGAAGGTGAAGAATCATTAAATGTTCCAGTCAAGCAATGATGTAAAAAAACTGGAACCTAATCAAACACATGTTCTTCATCCCACATTAGCTGGTCTTACATCACAGAAAACGTCGGTCTCATAGTACTAGGGTTAGTGAGATAAGATTTAGGAATCCATTACTATGACACACTATGAACAGGAGCAACAACAGGCAACGATAATAATTTAAGTGAAGTATTAGCCTCTATCAAATTCCAGTCAGACTGTCGTCGAATAGTCGGTATGACCGCCGACCAGTCTGAGCGAGTAGAAAATATTGATCGAAACCAATCAGAGCACCTCTGTAACGCTGGTCGAAACGTTGATCAGACTATGTTGTTCCAACCACGGGAAAAAGCTGGTCTGACTGGTCTGACCATTGACCGATCTGATCGAGTAGAAAGCACTGGTCGTTGAAATACTAGTTGAAACTCTGGTCTGACCATGTTGTTCCAGCCATGGGAGAAAGCTGGTCTAACTGGTCCTATTGCAAAAACTCCCGAACCTACAAATGATTGATTAGAGGGAGCAAAGTGACAACCTGCAGAAGATTGATTAGAGGGAGCAAAGCGATAGCCTGTAGACAATTGATTAGAGGGAGCAAAGCGACAATTAGAAGCTTGCACAGACTCCATTTGAGTACCCTTCCTTAACCTATCTTTCTTTTTTTTCTTCACTTGTTGAAAGCAAAATTGAACCAAATGACCATCTCTACCACAATGAGTCCATTGATACTATACTTGTTAAGTGGTCATATCTTTCTGCTTCACAAGACCCACTTTAGTAGATAACTCTTTTACAATACTAGCATATTTCAAGACAATTTGTTTTGGTTTCGATTTTATTTCAATTTTTCTAGGTTCAAGAAGCTTAACTACCTTAGGAGGATTGTTTTTAGCATGCTCAACAAAATTTAATTCTAGACTGTGTTTTTTCACACTTGTTTTCGATTTATTTAAGATCATATTCAACATTTTCTTACAAAAAGAGAATATCCCTAAAGTGTTCTCAACGTACTCATTTTCTTTAGCTAAAGAATCACAGTTTGTGCATTTAACAGGTTCATTCACAGGATTTTTAGAAGCACTAGAGCGAGCCAATTTGTCTTTTTCAGCAAAATCATTAAGTTGTCTGGTCAAAGCTTCTATTTCAATGTTCAGTTTAGCACAGTTAGAGTAAGAAAGAGTCTCATAATAGAGCATTTGTTGAATTGATTCCTAAGATGACTTCAGTCTAGCTTCTAGCAATTCATACTTAGAGCAAGCTTTAGTTTAAGCATTTGACATACTTGGCTCTAAATATGTAGAGGAA
Organism: Bonia amplexicaulis; assembly: GCA_036346245.1. Lineage (NCBI taxonomy): Eukaryota > Viridiplantae > Streptophyta > Magnoliopsida > Poales > Poaceae > Bonia > Bonia amplexicaulis. Next base: position 5,882,832 of record CM070738.1, on the reverse strand, counting down.
CTAGATTTGAGCTTCTCAATTTCATCATTTGCTAGTCTTAAATTTTCATCAAAAGTGTCATGTGCCACATTTAATTCATCAAGTTTAGCAGTTACATCACTATGTTGAACCAAGTTTGATGCATTAATTGACCTAACAGTCTCCAACTCAGAATGTAAAACTTGACAAGACTCACATGATTCATTATCAGGAATAACAGCTCTATGTCTATTAATCTCATAATTTTAACTCTCAACAATGAAATTATTCTCTTTCAATTTCTTTTTGGTCTTTTTCAATTCAATAGCAAGTTTAATTATATCATCTTCAAGCTCATCGAGATCACTATAGTCATTGTCCTTGTTGTTGCTTGTCATGAAGCATATGCCCACGAACTTGTCGTTCTTTTTTTTCTTTCCTTTAGCATCATCGTCATCGTGGTCGACGTCGTCACAACTCTCATATTCCACACCACTCAAATCAAGATACTCAAGAACCAATATGATCTTTTCAGCAAACTTGCGATGGAAATTGCCACCCTTGGTGTTGTTTTTCTTGGATGGTCGACGACGATAACTCATGTCTCCTTGATCACTCTCCCTTTGAGCTTAGGGCAATCTATCTTAATGTGGCCTGGCTCACCACACTTAAAGCACCTGATCGGACCTGGAGCTTCACCTCGCTTTCTCATCCTTAGATTGTTGAGTGCCTTATATGCTCGAAAGGAGATTAATACCAAGTCCTCTTTAGAGAGCTGCTCGAATTGATCCTCTGAAAAAGAAGACAAATTAGGCAAGGAAACATTAGACAATGTACTTTACGAACCATCCTGCATGGGGTTAGTGACAAGAGCTAACGATGAAGATTTATCAATCTTAGATGGCAAAGCTTGTATCTCATAGGTTTTCAATCTAGAGTAAAGATCATCAATGTTTAAAATATCTAGATCGACAGTTTGACTAATGGTCGTGACAACCATCAACAACTCAGAACTTAAAGATCTCAAAATTTTAGTTGCATTATCTCCATCAGTAGGAATAAAACTAAGTCTGCACAAATTACTCAATATTTTCTCAAAACGAGTAAAAAGACCATCAATAGATTCACCAGGCTTCATAGCAAAATCTTAGTAGTTCATTCATGATAATCGCAAAGAGTTTTCCAGATTAAGTGGGCAGAATTAATATGAGCTACTCGATCAAATTCTTTGCAAGAAATTCCTTGAAACAGCAAGTTACGATCTCTAGCATTTAAATCAATATCTGTTTTATTTTTTGTGGTAACAGTAGCAGGAACCACATAAGGTTGAGAAACTTTATTCCAAATATCACCACCTTGACCCTCAATATAAGCTTACATACAACACTTCCAAAAAAGCAAATTCAGTATCATCTAGCATGGGAGGATGATTGACATACCTCTCTGATTCCATCGCAACTAGCTCTGATACCACTTGTAGGATTGATTATCGCAATTAGAAGGGGGTGAATGATTGCCTCCAATTTTTGATACCTAAAAATAAATCTCAAATCAGTTAAAAGCAACCTAACTCACCAAATGTAGATTTCAATCGCAAGACATTCGACTGCTCGCTCGACCTCTTTCTACGTGCTCGATGTTAGTTTCAACCACTCAGCATTTGACCTCTCGCTCAATCGCTCAATCACTTCAATCTCTAGAATCTTCGACCGGTTTGCACGTACTTGAAAACTTTGACAACATAAGCAAAACATCTCGATCACTTGGGCCTTCGAGAAGCTAGCTTCTTCGAGTACTTGTATTTCCTCTGTTTTCAGGCAACCATTTGACATCTTTGCACGTAGTCATATACGTCAATCCAACTACAATCGCCAGCAATCTTCAAGCAAATCACGAATCAGATTGATTCAAGGTGATGTTTATTGCTGGACTTTCATGGATTTACAAAGTTCCCTCACAGGTACCCCTAAAAGCCCTAGACAAAAACTAGAGCCAAAACCTTCTCTAATCTTCTCAACTCCTCACATTATCCCTTAGCCTCTCGCTGCCTTTATAGACTAATGCGCCAAACCGTGTTTACCTCAAACATGGATATCTAACTCTATCTGTTTCTAAAATGAAGGGACCCAAAACCTTTCTGAATACAGGTTTTGTCAAATCTCTAAACCTTCACAGTTATGGACTCCTTCCACAACTCCTACTCATTACATGATGAAACCTCTAGTATAGCACCTCATGTATTCTCATCACGTATCATCATCACACGTGTCGAAGCCTCCAAGACTGCACCCCCCGTAGCTTCTCCACGCATCACCACCTCACAAGTCGAAGCCTTCAAGATCGCACCTCCCGTAGCTTCTCCACGTATCACCACCTTTGATCTCTATGTGCTCCAACATGAGCCCGACCACCTTGTAACATCCACGACTGTCTAGACCTTAGATTTCCCCATCCTAGTCCTGGTCCTCCTCGTCACTGACCATAACTTCTTCCCAACTTGACCGACATTAGTCCACACACACAAACCACACTCTTAACCATCCATCAACTACGAACTAGGTCAACCATGACCACAATTTCCACGCTTTACAGAAAATCAACTTTCAACCACTTAGTACGACCGATATGAGTGCCAAGCACAGGCCGGTCAGACCACTAGCTCAACGAGTACTCAAAAACCACACGTACTCGGGAATTACCACCATTCAGAACACTCGTAAATCATAAGCATCGTAGCACTCCCGCTCTACGACTACCGACCATCAACCAGTCACTGTACCATCGACTACCCAGTACCGATAGGAACTATAGCATAGACTACCATCAATAAGTACTTTAGCACCGACCACTGAGTACCGATCAGGTACTACAACAACGACCACCAAGTACCTACCTAGTACTCAAGCAACGACCACCCAGTATGACCAATCTGATCGCCATGCACAAGCCAGTTAGACCACTGGCCCCATCAGACTATTTGAGATACTCAAAGATTAATAGAATTGAAGCACTCGTACCGACCGTGAAGCCTATTGCAACCGATCGTAAAGCCTAAGACAACCAATCACTAAGTCTAAGACAGTAGATCGCAAAGTCTAGTACCACCGATAAAGCACTGTAGCTACGACCACAGACCGGTTACGATAGCTCACTCTATCGATCACTGATCGCGGACAACTCCTCCAACTATCGACCGTGGTAGTAATCTGCTGATCGACCAGCCCAACACAAGGCTACGACTATCGACCTATTCACTATAGTGTAGGACCGGTTCCCCATAGCATATGATCAATTCACTGTAGCTACAACCAGTTACATTATAGCATACAACCAGTTCCTCTAAGCTTACGACCATCGATTGGCTCAATGTAGCTACGACCTATTTGCTATAGCTGCGGCTGGTTTCTCCAAAGCCTCTGAATCCGGGATCTTCGACTCCTCCAAAAACTCCGGATAGAGGTTGTTCCTCCGTGATCGAAATACCGTGTTTGTTTTTCCGTGGTCAAAATACTATGGTCGAAATACTGTGGTCAAAATGTCGTGGTCGAAATACCATGGCCAAAATGTCGTGATCAAAATACCATAGTTGTAAATAGTGTAGTCATAGAACTAACATCAATTAGTTGTTAATAGTTATACTTTTAGGTTAGCAACTAAAATTATACGTGTAGTTGTGTCTGGTACGTCGTATATTGTTAATGGTTATAAATAGTATAGTCATAGAACTAATGCCAATTTAGTTATTAATAGTTGTAATGTCGTTGTGGCTATACCCTAACACTAACCTCTTAACCCCATATCTTAACCCTAACCCTTAACCCTAACCCTGAAACTCTAAACCATAAAACCTTAATACCGAAATACGGCTATGGCTATATATGTTGAGGAATATGCTGTTTATGAAAGAATGCAACTAAATTTTTAGAATTTCGGAGGTATGCTATAAATAATCAAACCACTAATTATGTTGTAATTGTTAACTTCAAATTGATTTGTAGGTATAGCTCATAACCTTGGTGGTTCGGACTGGCCTTGCATCCCGCTAGATTGGCGTGTCAACACCCTGACAAGCTTGGAGACTACACCTACACTGGAGAGATAGGTTTGTCTGCAAACTGTGCCACTTCTTTTTATCATATTTTCGCTATGTACTTACTTCTTTGTGCTTTCAGGCTAAGAAATAACGACCTTCTACCTCTCACGCAGATGGTGGAAGCCACTGATGAGGACGACGCTCTGGTCAAGGATGACGGGGAGGTCCAGACCGGCCCTAAGTGGTCACGATGGTTCTCGTTCGATCGATCGCTGCTAAAAGCTCTGATGTACTGGTGGCAGCCCAAGACGCACACCTTCCACCTCACATTCGAGTAGATGGCACCCACTCCGCAAGACATTGTGATGCTTGGTAAGTTTGAGGGGATTCTTCCGACCGAGGGTGCAGCAGCATACTACGTCTTCCAGCGCGATAGAGGCATGGTCCTGCAGCTCAGCTAGGAGGCTCCAGAGGACCACGTGCACATGCCGCGCCATGCCTGACTAGCCTAGAGGGTCAGGGTGGGCACGTGCCGCGCCAGTGCCTCACCAGCCTAGAGGGTTAGGATATGCACGTGCCTACCCCGCGACCATCACCACCGCCGATCCTGGACCCCTACCCGCCAGCGTTAGGGTAGTATTCATTGTTCCCCAAGCTGTTCGGGACGGGCGGGTACAGTGGGTGTGACACTTGGACGCGCACCATGTCCCACATCGAATGTACATTTTGTCTCTTGAGGTTTGTTCGTGTTGATATATTACAGGAATAAACAATATTTATCCTGCAGGTTTCGCATCCCAGCGGGGAGTTGAGCTATCCCCGCAAGAGGATCCCCTGGAGGACGTGTCTGACTTCTTCGCGGATGACCCGGGGGAGGTCAGGGGAGCACGTCACCGCACTGTCGGCTTTTTTTGGTCGCGGCTCAAGAAGGCCCCAAGTAGCCACACAAGCATAGGTGAAGTTGACCCTCGAGGCCTTGGGAGCATGAGTCAGTAGGGCTCCTGAGCGCCTCACCTTGTCGAGGCGCCAACACCCCGTGCTAAGGAAGGCCAAACGGGGTTGTACGGGCGGGCACCGACTGGGGGTGGAACGTGGCAATGACGAAGGAGGTGCTGCGGGTGGTGTAGCGGGCAGCGCGTAGGGGCCTTTCTATACTTGTATTTGCTGTGTACATATTTTACTTTGTAGTTACTATGGCATAGTTGTGTATGAATTCCCTCGTGCATCGCAATATCACTTACCTTGCTACTTATGAATCATTGCTACCTCAGTCGTTCTCACAAACTTCTTTAGAAATTTATCGCATTACAATAATATAGGGTGATCACAAAATGTTATTGCGAGTATAACATATTTCGTATCCTTGAAAATCTACGAAAATCTCAAACGGACCAACCAACCTTGTGTGTCCTTTTATTTCAACAAAAATAACATCCTGCAAACAAGATTTGATAAATGTTTTACCTACAAAATTACCATTTACTCCCCACCTCTACAATTATTTCTATCGGATTAATAAAATGTTATTTTTTAAAATCGTCCAACCGATACACGACTTATCGACAAGTCGCTCAATAGTTGGACGACTAAGACTCGTCGCTCAACCACTGCGCGCCTTAGACACTTGGCGCTGTTGGGTGACTAGTCCAAGTCGCTCAACGGTGAAGCGATTGAGGATTATTAATGTAAAAAATATAGGTATATTATAATTTAGAATAAAAAATAGATTATTTAAAAATTCACTGCCTGACAATACAAAAGTATTCCGGTCAATCCGTAAGGAAAGGTATCGTGGTCAACCCAAATGGAAATAACACTATTTGGTTAGTAGCTCCAATCCGATGACTGGTACGTATGTATTCCAGAAGCAAAACTTGAACTTAGTCGATTTCGGTCGCTCTCCCTTTTTCTCCGTGACATTTGGATCATGTTTTACTTGTTACAATTTGGTGTTGAGCATTTTTTTTACTTTGACTGATTATGTATGTATGTATTTATTTATTTATTTGTGAATTGACTTGACTGAACTTGGAAAATATATACGTATTTTATTTATTTATTTATGCACCCTGACATTGTGCTTTTAAAAATATATACGTATTTTGTTTTTAAAATTCATAATGCCCTAGCAATTAATATTTGTTGGCCCGATTAATTGTAGTCTTGTACCTTCACCCTTTTCAAGAGAAGATTGTAATTGCATTACATCTAATTGGGCCTTTCAGGCTTTTAGCCCTGAAGGTTTATGCCTAGATTGGTGGATTCTCCCTGAAAAGAGAGCAAGTAGAATGGTTTATCTATTGGGGCTCTAGCTAGCCACTTGATGATTATGGATAAGAGAGCTCAATAGGGTTGGGCAAGATGTTTTTTGCTGGACATCGCAATATATCACAATCATTTGTCACCTTGGATCGAACCACTCCTTCGATGGACAAAATGATCATGTGATCAGGAATGTTCTTAAAGACATCGATGCTGAACCAGCAAGTGGCTAGCTCTGCACTGAAACGTACGTACCTAAATTAAACCAAAGCATAGAAACAATATCATTAGCCAAGTGTATCTGTGTATATGCTAGTGGGAATCGGATCTACCATCAATCTAAAATAACTTATCATGTATCCATAATAACCAAGCAATCACATGCATGATTCCTCATTTATGCATCATGATAATATTTAATTTGACTCAATGCACTTGTCTACACCACACTGTATACTCCACACTTAGGCCCAGCTCGGTTGGGCTGAAAAGTTATGACTTATGGCTGAAATTACATTATATATATACATATATATACACATATATACATATATATATATATATATGGAATATATATATATATATATATATATATATATATATATATATATATATATATATGTGTGTGTGTGTGTTTGGGATTGAAGCATGCAACAAAATTCACTTCTTATTTAAAAAAATTGAGACGCTCATAAAACAAATTCTTACACAGTTATGCATGTGTCATGCGTCGCAGGCTCTCGCGTGGCTCCCTAGACGTCCAAACCAACTAGAGGGCGTACACACCGTTTGATTTCTGATCGGACGATTCGAGGTGAAACAGCACACGCACTGTCTACGTCGTCCTTGCTTCTTTAGAACAGATTAGCTGCGTCCTAGCCCAATCTAACCAATCAACCAAAAAGTAGCCGTACGTACGTATGTCCACTCGAGTCGAGTAAAAGATAATAAAAATAGATTCCGTACGTACCTGTATATGACATACTAGTACTAGATGGATCAAAAGCCCCTTTTTGGCATATTTCACACTGTTTGTAAACGAAATTACAAAAATAACCGTACATATACTGTATTGATAAAAATTACATTTTTACCCTTCGGCCACCGGACGACAACGCTAGTGGACTGATGCATAGGCCCTGCCGTCCTACTAGCGGGCGGCAGGCAGCCTGCCACCCCACTGCTGGCCTACCGTCTCATGGCAATATTGCAGGTGATTAAGCCTGCCTAATTTTTTTTATAATAATTATTTGAATTTTTAAATATAACAAATAAATTTTAAAAATTACAAAATTTTATGTGCAACCTCTCGACACAACGTATTTCATTGTGTAATTGTTCAGTGATTTTATCCACTATGAATATTGCTCAAAAATTCTTATAATTTTGATAGTAATTTATGTGAACCGTCTTGACACATTCATAGTAATTTTTTGTTAACCCTCCTGACACATTCATAGTAATTGTATAATTTTTTGAGAATTTTATATGCTCTAAATTTGTCACGTTAATTCATGTTAATTTAATCATGAAATTAGTGATGCCTAGACATCTTTTCCGGTGCCTGACCTCTGTCATTCGCACATATGTCGACCCGTTGCTGCTATTTTTCTTTCCGTTGTGTCCTTCACACAATTGTCACTCTGTCTGTGTAGTCCCCCTTGCGCTCCCTCGTCCGCACTAATGTTGTTATGTCTGTGCCGTCCCACTCGCCCGATGTACTGCTCGTCGACAAGTAGTCTTTAATTTACGGAATGAGCACACCGGATTTCCTTTTCGCTCGGCCATAAGTACGAAACTCTCGCATTTGATCATCGGTCATCTCAGTCGCTCATCGTGGAAACTCATTCTTGCGGTCGACGACCGATGATTAGCTATGCACATAATTAGCTATGCACTCTTAATTTTAAGTGACAACTGCGAGAATGAGCTTCCGCGATGAACGACTGAGATGACCGATGATCAACTGCGAGGGGTTCTTATTTATTACCGAGTGAAAAGGGAACCTGATGCGCTCACCCGCAAATGAAGGACTCCTTGCTGATGAGTAGCACTTTGAGCGAGGGATGACGGCATGATAACTCTGACAAATGTGCAGACGAGGGAGCGGGCGAGGTGAGACGACACAGACATAACAACTTTAGTGCGGAAGGGAGCGTGTGAGGGGGACGATACGGATAGAGTGACAATTGTGCGAAGGACATAACAGAAAAGAAAAGATAGCAGCAATGGACCAACATATGTGCGAAGGGCAGAGATTAGCCACTGCGAAAGAAGCTTGAGCATCACTAATTTCATGATTAAATTATCATGAATTAACGTGGTAAATTTAGAGCACATAAAATTTTTCAAAAATTATACAATTATTATGACTATGTCAGAAGGGTTCACATAAAATTTTGTAATTTTTAAAACTCGTTTGTTATATGTAAAAACTCCTACAAATATCAAAATTGTACGAATTTTTCAGCAATATTCACAGTGGATAAAATTACGAAAAAATTTCACAGCCAAGTACGTTATATCAAGAGGTTGTACATAAAATTTCGTAATTGTTGGAGCTCGTTTGCTATATTTAAAAATTTAAACAAAGAATATAAAAATTTAAGCGGGTGTTTAAGCCGGCTATGTCGTCTTGCCATGGGACGGCAGGCCAGCTGTGGAGGTGGGTGGCGTCCTAGTGGCGCCTACTATCCTGTGGCGGGCGGTAGCATGTCTACCGTCCGCCAGCAGGACGACAGGGCCTACACGTCAACCCACCGCGTTACCGCCCAGTGGTCAGACGACAAAAATGCTATTTTTATCAATACGATACATATACGACCATTTTTGTAATTACGATTGCAAACAATGCAAATCTGCCAAAAAAGTCTGGATCAGCTGCAAGTATCTGCCTGATAGACACGAACGGACCACGTGGAGCTAGCACTACCAACTGCAATCGGAGTGGTTATGGATGGATATCGTTTATCCTATATTCTATTCTATTTTTTTCTCAGGGTCGGAGTCGGACACGAATAATGTCGAATATCTATTTCTCCATTCCGTATCCGTTCCATAATCTTTCAGATGGTCGGACGAACGAAAATTATCTGCTTCTTTGCACAGGACATTGGACAGAATAGTATAATCAGAGCGAATATGAAGAGACTAATTACTTAGATGTTGAAAGAAGAACACTCAGTACTCCCGCTTGTTTAGATGTGACAATTTGCCTATATGTTATTTTGTTTCTAGGTGAAATCACAATAGACTTTCTTATATCATTTGACATACGGATATATACGGACAAAAATCACTTATCTCGTATTTTATTCTATATTTTTTCTCAAAGTCAGAGTCAAATATAAATAGTATCGAATATCCATCTACTTTTTTATATTCGTTTCATATGTTTTTGGTGGATGTAATGCACAAAAATTATCAGCTCCCTTTGCGGGCAGAGCAGCAGCATCTAGGTCGCGAAGGATGCGTTAGCTCAGCTGTCACTTGTCACTGTAAAAACTTCCTCTCTCCTCTCACTCCACCCACCAGCCACTACTAAAACCACCCCCTCCCCTCCCCTTCTCTCTCACTCATCCATCAAGCTCTCTCTCTCTCGTCGCAGCCTCGCAGCTCGATCGAACTTTGCAGCACTAGCTAGCTAGCTATACGTGAGTGTGCACACGTAACGTACGGTGTCGGTAGCTTGCCGTATTGCCATTGCCAATGCCGGAGCAGGAGGTGGGCAGCCCGGCGTCCTCCGGGGGGACGTCTTCCTCGCCGCCGGCGTCGCCGGCAGAGGGAGCGAGGCGCGGCGGCGGCTGCGGTGGTGGTGGAGGGGAGAAGAGGGCGAGGGACGGGGGGCGCCACCCGTCGTACCGCGGCGTGCGGATGCGGGCGTGGGGGAAGTGGGTGTCGGAGATCCGGGAGCCGCGCAAGAAGTCGCGCATCTGGCTCGGCACCTTCCCGACGCCCGAGATGGCGGCGCGCGCGCACGACGCTGCCGCGCTCGTCGTCAAGGGCCCCGCCGCCGTGCTCAATTTCCCGGACATGGCCGCGGCACTCCCGCGCCCGGCGTCCGCCGCGCCGCGCGACGTCCAGGCCGCCGCCGCGCGCGCCGCTGCCATGGAGCCCTCCCTCCATCAGTGCCCCGACGCCGCCGCCGCATTGCTGCCCCCGGCGTCCGCCCCGGCGAAGCCTACGCCCAGGAACAACGGCGCCGCGGCGGACGACGAGCTCGAGGCGATCGTCGAGCTGCCTCGGCTCGACGAGGACGCCGCCGAGCTCGTGTTCGGCGCGGCGTCGTTCCACGACGTCGTGCAGGCGGACCAGTCATGGTGCGACCCGGTCTGGATCGACGACGACGCCTGGGCCGGCTACGCGGCGGCGGCGGCGCACGGCGACCTGTTCGGCCTCGGCCTCGACGCCGACCACCACGGCTGGGCCCAGTCGGTTGGTGCCCTCTTGTGGAACCTGTAATTGCTAATTATTATCGAGTAATTAACAGCTCCTTTTAATCTCTTTCCCCTCCCTTCCTTTTTCTTTTCCAAATCTGTATATAGATTTGCAACTTTTAATCTCCAGGGTTTAATACTTCTGTCTCTTTTTTTCTGTGTCTTTCTAGTGTCATGTAGCTTTCCTTGCCTTTTTGGCCAGTTTGGGGCTCTTATCTTCTGAATTTATCCTTGTGGTTTTACTATTAAGCTGAGTCATTAATGGCCTAATAAACAAAAGTACATGCATGCAATGCATTGTTTAATTGGCAGTTACAATGAGCCCTCGAGTAGTAGCAACTAGTGCCTGTTATTTTGCGGCTTATGATTTTTAACGTTCTTTGTGCTTATCAAGAGCAAGGAAACTAGTACTGGTTGTGGTACAGCAAAGACCTTTTGTACCATACATGCAGCTTCTGGAGAAACATGTGCCACTTGGTGCAGAGTATTATCTTTTGACTCTTTGTTACTGTTGCACTGTTCGAGCAAGTACACTGCTGATGGCCTCTTGTGTTTATGGAAGCAGGCAGCAAGTACACTCGCTGGTCACGCAATATTTGGGGATGGAAACAAAATGGTTCAGTCCATGCATGCAAATCCGACCATTTTGTTTGTTTCCTCCGTTGTTTTCTTGTCATATTTGACAGAGCTAATTATAGCCCTTGTTTGAAACAGCTTTTGATTTTCAGTTTTTAGAAGTTAGGAGTTGAATGGAGTGGTTTTTTAAAATATTTTCTATAAGTCGTTTACAGAAGCCACTCAGGAGCCACTTTAAGAAGAGCGGTTTCTCAACACAAGTATCTTTTACTCCCTCAATCTGTCTCGTAATCAGTCAAAAGTCACAAATCACAGTTAAAAGGTAAAGCCACGTCACTATTAAACAAGTCCATAATGTGCTGCACAAAGCATTTAACACCACACATATGGTTGGAAGTGGGGAGAGCATGACTACGTAGAATCAAGTGAAGTGGCAGCATTATTGTGGATTTCAGAATTCAGAGTCCAAGTGCAAGGGGGCTCCCCTCCTGCATCATTTTGCCTCTGTAGCTCGTCTCTGCCGTCGCTATCAGATAAAGACAATGTTAGTTTCACACGGACCAGTTCATATATGTAAGTAGGCTATAGCTCAGCTCGGCCCAGCCACGAGAGGAGATATCCGTGTACATGCAGAACCTCCAACGTGTAAAAAGTTATGGTTCTTTTTCGTTTATAACTTATAACTTTTTGAATAAATAAATAGATAGTTCTAATGTAGTTTATCGAGATAGGTTTTTTAAAACGGCTTATCGATATCTGATTTATTCAGATAAATACTCGTATTAAGATCAAAAGCTATCAGCTGTTACTATAGACCATAAACCACAGCAGAAAAGAAATCTCCAGAAGCCACGGCACAAAACTGTGAAATGGTATCAGGCGTCAGTCAGGTCAGCACCATGGACGCGCATGCATCAGGACAGAACGGCAAGTTGAGCGCGCACGTAAGGTTTTGCGGGTCGGTGACATCATGGTTTTTCATGTGTGTTACACGGCTACGTGCAAGCAGCCGCGCGCGTCCAGCTATCGCCATCGATCTTGCAGGGACGTTCGCATCTATCCTGTCTGAGGAAACAACGCTCGCAGATCCAGCTGCGCTGCTACGAATCGACGAATCCGCCAGCAGCTAGATCCGTATGACGAGCTCGATCGCTCGACGTCAGCTGCAGTGGACGAAACGATCGCTCGTGCAACGCATGGTTCACACGCGCTATCTGCGAGTGTAGCTCCGGGCAGACAAAGGGAGCCCAGCGACCGCTGTGTCTGGTGGCCGTTGGCAGCCTCGATCGATCGATTACATCTTGTCACATTTACATCTCGATCGACCGACCATGAACCAATGTGCACCATCAATTAGAGTGGATTCTTTTAAGCTGTGTTTTATGAATTTTTGTTTAAATTTTTGAATTTTGATTGTTCACGAGTGAGTACGAAAAGATGCTTACGTATAATTTTAGCCGATATAGATAAAATTAGAACAGTGTCTACTATAATCAAGTTATAGATCTTATTTTCATAGTTATTGTAGAAAACTAAGGCACAAACCAAAAATAAACCCATCCAGTTCACCGGACAGAACATTTGGGTGCATGAATGAATCTTTACTTTGTTCTTATTTAGACTTAAAAGTTTTTGTTTATAGTTTATTTTACACTATAATGACTTATAGCTTTTTCAGTGTAATTAAATTTAAAAGAAATAAAAAATAAAGAGATATATCATCACAGACAATGAAAAAATAAAAAAAAGCAAAAAAATCCTCAAAAAGCTATATCACCAAAAAAATAAAAATAAAAGTTAAAAGCAAGAAGGAGAAACTCTAACGAGCAGACCTAATGATCTCGACGTGGAGGTCAAGTGGAACAGTTGGTCGATCGGATCCAGCCCTGTGGCATGCAGTATACTTCATTAAACAAATGGGGGCAACAATTCCAAGCAGTGTGCGTTCTGCGTGTGTATGGATTCAAAACATGCCGTACAAGATGAGGGAGAGATCAACTCTTTTACTTCTCAACATCTCACCGTACTTTTCTGTCCATTCTGTGAGTAGCAAAATGAGAATAACTTGCACGGTGCCGTACATAAATTTAAGGTACTTACTGCACTAATCACAATAAGATGCATGCTTATTTGATCTTACATGCATGCTTAGACTCGTTAGTAGAACTTTCATCTTAATTAGATCGATCAACATGCATGCTTATTTGATCTTAGATGCATGATTAATCACAATAAGATGCATGCTTATTTGATCTTACATGCATGCTTAGACTCGTTAGTAGAACTTTCATCTTAATTAGATCATCAACATGCATGCTTATACTCGTTAGTAGAACTTTCATCTTAATTAGATCGATCAACATACATGAGAACTCTAAGGGGCGGAGCCACATCCTTGACAGGACAGGCTTTATCTTAGAGTGTAGAAAAATATGTAGTGTATAGTTCAAATAAATCCCATCTAAAAAGACACTTCTCTCCACAATCGCTATATATTACACTTAATAATCCGCATATAAAAAGACACGTCCCAAAAGTATAAACCCTGTACCTATAGCAATATCGTAGGCGGATGGATACTGGGTCGATAATTTCCGTGGTCACTGTCGCAATGTCGCCACGTGGGGGATGCCCGCCAGGCAATCCCATCGCTCCAAGGATCACGATCGGACGGCTACGAAGCATGCATAGGGCAGGGCTTCTATCCAGAACATTTTACTACATGCATGGTGTAGCTCGGCATGCATGCAGGGCGCCTCCTTGACACTGGCGCAACCGACTGCATCGTACGGCCTGTCAGGCAAATCCACGGCACGGATCCTCTTCTCCGTAAGCGAGTCTCCATGAACAGATCGTCCCTTAAAGTAAAAGGTCCATTCCTTGTTGATCAACTCGTCGCATGATTTAATCTTTATTCTTTATCTATAAAATTGGATAAAGTGTATCCTTTAATTTTTAAAATTGTTTAGAATCAATCTCTCCCGCTAATATAAACGGTTTTGATCGAGTTTTAACCCACGTGGCATTTCATATTGGATCCCGAACGGCCAAAACGAGGTAAGGTCCACCTTTATTTTTATATTAAAAACCAAAAATGCTTAATATTTTAGTGACACGTTGGTCCAGCCTACCCTGTAGGTTATTCGTGGACTCCGTGACACGCTAGCCTCACCTCGGTTTAGTTAGCTCGTATCTAACATGGCGTGCCACGTGGGTCAAATCCTGTCAAAAGCGTCTTTTGCTAGTGGAAGGGATGGGTTCTAAACGGTTTTGATAGTTTGAAGACGTGTTTTACCCTGTTTTGCAGATAAGATACAGAAATTAGACCGCATGAAGAGTTAAGAGACCAAAAAATAGACCTTTTCCTCTCATAAATAATTAAGAAAGCATGCAAGCATACGCAGCTTAGCATGCATGCACTGGCTTATTTCGATGATTCGATCGATCGACATTAATATCCCAGAGTCTATTCGATCTCGGCAATACATTTTACCCATGGATACGATCGGTGTACGGTTTACTGTACCTACTACGTACACTAGCATTGGTGTGCAGTGTGTTAGAGCTGGCTAGCTTGCTATTGGTGAAACTGCAATCGACGGCGGCCGCTCGTGCTCTGCAATTGATTGGCTGTTTAATTGGTTGTTTGATTTATCGATCGCCGTGCTTCCTGTAAGGGCATCTTCAATAGTCTGAGTCAGCTAGCTATATGCATGTACACATCAGCATATATCTTATGTGGAGAAAAGAGAGTATGCAAAAAAAATCGAGCCAGCTCTTCCTTAAGCACTAGTCTATAACGCCAAACGAGGCAGCATCTATAAATTCTGTGTGTACATATAAGCATCAAATAGATATCCTTATAGATAGTTCTTTAGGGCATCTCCAATGGTCTGAGTCAGCTAGCTATATACATGTACACATCAGCATATATCCTATGTGAAGGAAAGAGAGTACGCAAAAAAAATCGAGTCAGCTCTTCCTTAAGCACTAGTCTATAACGCCAAACGAAGCAGCATCTATAAATTCTGTGTGTGCATGTAAGCATCAAATAGATATCCTTATAGATAGTTCTTTAGAATGCTAGTTTTAGTGTGTACTATATAAATGATGTGGAAGTCTTATAGTTAGTTGTTAGCTATAACTATTGGAGATGCTCTTAGAATGCTAACTTTAGTGTGTATTATATAAATGATGTGGATATCTTATAGTTAGTTGCTAGCTATAACTATTGGAGATGTCCTAAGAGACAGCTCTTGTGATCCGACTGTTCCTGCGTCTTTGGTGGCGTTTGGTTGGAGTCAAGCTTCCAGATGCATGCCAAGTTGAAACAATTTACCGGCCGATCGATTGAGCAAAGCTAATGCTATTGGATCGAGGGGAGTATTTTTATTTTTATTTTACAGGTATGGAGCAGAAAGGAAAGAGACTGAAAGAATTTTGATTGCCAACATTGCAAGATGGCGAATCTATAGGTGACTAAATGGAAATTTGATTGCAGATAAATTCTTTAGAGAGAGGCCAGGATAATGTAAAACATGTACATTAATTGCAAATAGATGAGAAAAGGACGTACTCCTACTACCTTGCAAGAGAGAGAGAGAGAGAGACGGAGCAAATGACGCGCACTAATTCCCTGGCGACGTTCGTTTCAACAAAAAAAAAAACAAAATCCATGGTAACGTGAGTTGGCCCGTAGGATATGGTGGTAGAGTTGGGAGTAAATGACTTTATCTAGCAAGGTTTAAATCTTGATATTTATTTTTATGTATATGTAAGTAATTTTTTATAAAAATTTTATGGAATCGTGAATTTATATCTAACCTCCATTTATCTAGACATATGCTAGGAGAACATGTATACATATGATGTGTGCATTCTAATGATATTTGCCTATAAGTCTTCCTTGTAATGGTAAAATCCGAGTGGTCCAGCAGCCCAACTTTCCCGTCGGTGACATCTACGTAAAAGCACCACGTCTGAATACGTTCCAGCCGCCCTTGGCTGTCGACAAGAGGACCCTGTCATAAGTCCTTATTTCTAGAAACATACGTATATACATACACATATACGTACATCTACTTGGCCGTTTTGCTGCAAGTAGATTACTGAAATCGGGAATTATAGATGGGCATTAAATTTCAGATGTGTGCTAGATCTAGTTGGAAGATGAAGAAATTAAATGTAAATTTTGGGTTGGTATATACGGGGGATGGAATTTAAATCAATTTTGCAACAAAGTTTAGGGAACAATATTGCGTTATTATTTTGGTTATACACTGGTGTATACTTTTTAATACACTGATGTGCATGTAGGTGGTTCAGAGATTTTTTAAAACGAAAATCTGGCTCAGGTATTGGTTTGACTCAAAAAAAAATCTTCGAAAGGAGAAACGTGGTCATATACAATCAATACTGCTACTACTAAAAGTTAGAGAGAGCGGCATTATTAGAATTTCCGTCAAGTCACTGTCACCCCTCGGCTAATCAAAAGCCAGCCCGTATTGTAGCAAACATATACTCCTGTACGCAAAACAGTTGGTGCATGATATGCATACTTTAAACATGACAGCGACCTGGACACTGGAGTGACGGTAGCGATTTGGGTATACGTAGGTCGCACATTCACGAGTAAAAGTCATATTTGGCACTATTTTATATTGTATTTATAATGATAGCTAGTCATATATGCATCTCTAAAAATTATTTGAACAGCAATTAAACAATTGATTAACTACAAATGGCCAGGCTAATTACATTGCCTGCCGTACAGTGGCCGAGCTGCAGGTAATTAATTTCAGCCATTAGTTCTTAATTACCTATTTAATTATGTGATGCTTAAATAATTTTTAGAGATAGTAAAGTAGTACATAAAAATTAAACAACTAGAACCCTATATAAGGAAGCTCCATAAAACAATTCGTAATTTTTTACAACTATTTGCTACCTCTAAAAATTCTTAGAGCGGCATATAACTACTTAATCGCCTGATTAATTATGCGTTATTTTAATAATTTTTAGAGATAGAAAATGAGCTCAAAAAATTATGAAACAATTATAGAATATATCACAATGCCTTGGGAAGCTTCACCAAAAATTTTATAATTTTTTGAGCTCATTTGATATATTTAAAAATTCAAAGAAATACTAAATGAAACAAAATTAGGGCAGGTAATTAAGCTAGCTACTTACCGCCCCCTCACCAAACGGCAGGCTTGCCTGCCGTCTGCCCACCGGGCGGCAGGCTGCCTGCCGTCTAGTGAGAGGGCAGCAGACGCCGGCGATCGCGTCGCGTGTCGCTTCGCGGGCGTTGCCGTCCGCCCACCGGACGATATAAGTGACATTTTTGTTAATACCGTGCACATACGGCTATTTTTGTAAATACAGTGTGAAACAGTGATAAATCTGGCTTTAACTCACACATCACATCAATGTATATAGTTTAGTTAGCAAAGCTACCTATGCTTGTTTATTGTTATGTTCTAAACAGTTTTAGATTTTGGCTTTCAAAAATCGGCTTTTAAATAGAGTGATTTATCAATGTAATTTATATAAGTCGTTTTTAAGAGTTGTTATTTTGAACAAAGTAGCTTCTCAACATGAATGACTTTTGTTCCTTCAATCCCTCTTATAATCAGTTAAAAGTAAAATGCTATAGTAAAAATACCAAAAATCACGACACTTTTAAACGTCCTAACAAAGATATGGCAGCACGCCGCAACGGCAAATTAATTCGTGGCGTAGAACGTTAGACCTCCCGAGCCCCAGGAGGCCAGGAAGGACAGAACACTAAATAATGTAGAGGCCTTAGAGGCAGTCTTAAAATGGCGCGACAACGAAGACTCGCAAACAGTAAGTTCCAGGACGTGCGCATCTCCGATCGGCTCCGGCCGGGAGCAAGACCGCCGCGCCCATCCGACGAGTGGACGTAAAACGTCACGTCTCCGGCGTGATTTGGCGTTATAGGGCATGTTCTTTTCTTTCGAAGCCGATGGCTTTTAGTTTTTGCTATAGTACCTAACTTTTAAACGGAGTATTTTCTCATGATGAGATCTACAGGTTGAACGATCTACACGTTAAAAACCCAATATTTGTACCTGTCCAAATCGCAAGTGAGTGTTTGTCTCTCCGTAATCTGTACCGTAAACAGCCAAAATTCAAAAATTTCAGCCAAAAGCCATAAGCCGCAGCCGGAAAGAACATGCTCATAAGATCGAGGAGACCGACTATAGGGAGATGAATAAATGATCTAGAAATTTCTTCTAATTATTAATAATAATTCAAAACATTTTCTGTTTATCTAAACCAAGTAAACAATGTGGAAACTTAAATCTATTTGTTTAACACAAATAGCGCCTAGATTAAATTAGTTCACATAAATGCACCAACAATTTAAGGCTATGTCAAGGTATGCAGTTTTAGATGATAAGCAATCTATTTAATTCTATGAAAATAAATTGTTTGAAAGTAAATTGAGTACAAGAAAACAAACCATAAGGATACGGTCTCTTTTTACCGTGGTGATCGGAGACTTGCTAGTCTCCCCTAGTCCACATTGAGGTAAGCCTAAACTAATTGGACCGGCTAGTGGTAGCTCTCTCCCACTCGGGGTAGGTGAGCTCCAACCTTCACACTTCACCAGGTCTTCTCATAACCTTATTTGAGAAGATCACCGTGCGCGACGTCTCCAACGTCGTCTAGGAGTCGGCAAACTCCAAGACTAACAAGTCAAGCCCCTCACTTACTCTCACCACGTGCAACTAATAAACAAGCTCAATTGGACACTGTCCACCCCTAGATGCAACACATGCAATCTAGACACATTCTTCTTGCTCACAAAGTGCAACACATGCACTATTGAGTGGAGAGCCTCACACTAGCTCAAGACAAAAGAAAAGAGTCAATCAACAGCTACTCTAACCGGCCACAAGGGAATATTTATACCACACATAAGAAAACTAGCTATTGGAGCCAAACTCCTAAAAATCATGGAAATTGAAAGTACCGCAGCATTCGGTACGGTACTTATTTCGCCCGCTAACGGTCGAAACCAAACGTTGCAGTCCAAATCGGAAGTTCCCCCATTCATTTTCTGGTACTTCCAATCATTGGAAGTTTCGCGCCACACATGCAGAACTACCAATTTTCTTGGGGACGAAGACTCCAAACATATGTCTCTAGAAAGAACGTGCCGCTACACAAGCTAGCACTTCCGCTCGTCAGTTGTACCGCTCACATAATATCGATACTTCCGCTCGCTGATCGGACCACTCAGACAAAGTCGATCGGAAACTCTGATCGTCTACTACCCTGGTCCACGACCACGTTGTTCGGATTGACCACACAGATCTCCGACTACGCTGGTCTCCGACCACGTTGGTTTCGACCACTCAGGTCTCGACCACGTTGATCATGTCGATCTTCGACCACGTGAATCTTCGATCACACAGATCTCCGACCACCCCGTCGATCTTCGACTATATTGTTTTAATCACGTTGTTTCAACCACGTCTATTTACGACCACACGTGTCTCGACCACGTCGGTTTACGACCACATAGGTTTACGACCACGCAACCCTACGACCACGCTCATTCGATCATGTTGGTTAGATCAAGTCGGTTTGACCACTCAGGTCTTCGACCACTTGGGCTCGACCACTCTGGTCTTCGACCACTTGGATTCGACCGGTCCGGTTCTCGACCACTTGATCTTCGACAACACAGGTCTTCGGCAACCAACGCACGCCGTAGTTTCGTGATTTTAACGCTGATAGTTCCGGTCCACGGTAGTACTGTAGGTAACACTGCGGTAGTTCCAATTGTCCTAAGAATGTAGATACTTTGTCAGATTTTACAAAATATATTTACAATCTTTAGTATCATACATACGAATTCCAAATATGATTCTCAACAAATTGCATCCAACAGATTTTAATTCGTGGCGTAGAACGTTAGACCTCCCGAGCCCCAGGAGGCCAGGAAGGACAGAACACTAAATAATGTAGAGGCCTTAGAGGCAGTCTTAAAATGGCGCGACAACGAAGACTCGCAAACAGTAAGTTCCAGGACGTGCGCATCTCCGATCGGCTCCGGCCGGGAGCAAGACCGCCGCGCCCATCCGACGAGTGGACGTAAAACGTCACGTCTCCGGCGTGATTTGGCGTTATAGGGCATGTTCTTTTCTTTCGAAGCCGATGGCTTTTAGTTTTGCTATAGTACCTAACTTTTAAGCGGAGTATTTTCTCATGATGAGATCTACAGGTTGAACGATCTACACGTTAAAACCCAATATTTGTACCTGTCCAAATCGCAAGTGAGTGTTTGTCTCTCCGTAATCTGTCACAGTAAGCACCAAAATTCAAAATTTCAGCCAAAAGCCATAAGCATGTAGGAAAGAACATGCTCATAAGATCGAGGAGACCGACTATAGGGAGATGAATAAATGATCTAGAAATTTCTTCTAATTATTAATAATAATTCAAAACATTTTCTGTTTATCTAAACCAAGTAAACAATGTGGAAACTTAAATCTATTTGTTTAACACAAATAGCGCCTAGATTAAATTAGTTCACATAAATGCACCAACAATTTAAGGCTATGTCAAGGTATGCAGTTTTAGATGATAAGCAATCTATTTAATTCTATGAAAATAAATTGTTTGAAAGTAAATTGAGTACAAGAAAACAAACCATAAGGATACGGTCTCTTTTTACCGTGGTGATCGGAGACTTGCTAGTCTCCCCTAGTCCACATTGAGGTAAGCCTAAACTAATTGGACCGGCTAGTGGTAGCTCTCTCCCACTCGGGGTAGGTGAGCTCCAACCTTCACACTTCACCAGGTCTTCTCATAACCTTATTTGAGAAGATCACCGCGTGACGTCTCCAACGCCGCCTAGGAGTCGGCAAACTCCAAGACTAACAAGTCAAGCCCCTCACTTACTCTCACCACGTGCAACTAATAAACAAGCTCAATTGGACACTGTCCACCCCTAGATGCAACACATGCAATCTAGACACATTCTTCTTGCTCACAAAGTGCAACACATGCACTATTGAGTGGAGAGCCTCACACTAGCTCAAGACAAAAGAAAAGAGTCAATCAACAGCTACTCTAACCGGCCACAAGGGAATATTTATACCACACATAAGAAAACTAGCTATTGGAGCCAAACTCCTAAAAAATCATGGAAATTGAAAGTACCGCAGGCATTCGGCCGGTACTTCTGCTCGCCTCGCTAACGGTCAGAAAACCAAACGTTGCAGTCCAAATCGGAAGTTCCCCCATTCATTTTCTGGTACTTCCAATCATTGGAAGTTTCGCGCCACACATGCAGAACTACCAATTTTCTTGGGGACGAGAAGACTCCAAACATATGTCTCTCTAGAAAGAACGTGCCGCTACACAAGCTAGCACTTCCGCTCGTCAGTTGTACCGCTCACATAATATCGATACTTCCGCTCGCTGATCGGACCACTCAGACAAAGTCGATCGAAACTCGATCGCTCTACTACCCTGGTCCACGACCACGTTGTTCGGATTGACCACACAGATCTCCGACTACGCTGGTCTCCGACCACGTTGGTTTCGACCACTCAGGTCTCGACCACGTTGATCATGTCGATCTTCGACCACGTGAATCTTCGATCACACAGATCTCCGACCACCCCGTCGATCTTCGACTATATTGTTTTAATCACGTTGTTTCAACCACGTCTATTTACGACCACACAGGTCTCGACCACGTCGGTTTACGACCACATAGGTTTACGACCACGCAACCCTACGACCACGCTCATTCGATCATGTTGGTTAGATCAAGTCGGTTTGACCACTCAGGTCTTCGACCACTTGGGCTCGACCACTCTGGTCTTCGACCACTTGGATTCGACCGGTCCGGTTCTCGACCACTTGATCTTCGACAACACAGGTCTTCGGCAACCAACGCACGCCGTAGTTTCGTGATTTTAACGCTGATAGTTCCGGTCCACGGTAGTACTGTAGGTAACACTGCGGTAGTTCCAATTGTCCTAAGAATGTAGATACTTTGTCAGATTTTACAAAATATATTTACAATCTTTAGTATCATACATACGAATTCCAAATATGATTCTCAACAAATTGCATCCAACAGATTTTAATTAAGGTAGGTAGCTAGGATCGATACACACGCATGTATCTTGTTCAACTGGAGCCATCCAAGAGATCTAAGTTGGGCCATTTCTTTTAGACACGGCATATGATTTTTAGTTACAATTTATCTATATAAATAAAAATAACTGATAAGATTTAAGATACTTTTTTTCATTTTGAGGGTAAGAAAATCCCACAATAATTCTAAAAGAAAAAAATATTAGAAGTTCTTACATTAATCAAGAAAAAAAAGAAGCATATCCACCACTTATTTTGATACGGCTAAATTATAACGGTGTAGATTAATTATATATGTATATTAGAGTAGTACAATAAATACAATTATATTTCAATCAGAAATGTATACTAAAGATAACTGTATCATAATTTATAGCTGTATAATTATATGAGCAAATCTACTAGTTAGTTTAACGAATAGCGATTAAATCTAAAAATAAAAAGTCGTTGAAAAGAACAGAAAGAAGGACAGTTGCGTGCATGCGCTAGCTACACGGGAATTTTGTCAAGCCGTGTCGAGCTCACTCCCATCGCGTCAAAACCGGGGCCGGGCCTGGCCACCTGAAGGCTTGCACCACCATCAACTCTATTTGGCGGCAAGCTAAATGTCATAGTTGTTGCAACATTTTTTTCTTTGTGTGTGTACTAATTGACGATGGAATGGCTAGTACAAATCATGATAACGTCCTGTTAATATCGATATGACAACCGCATGCACAGATCTTCAATGACCTAAGCTGAAAACATGCACGTTGTAGAATGTCGATCGTCTAAAAAACACTAATGAACGAGTCTAGGAAAAATATACTAGCAATGAATCGCATATATATATATATATATATATATTGAAAGTTACCAGTCAGTCAGTCCAGCGTCGCGACAAGTTGGCAATAACTGGGAAAGCGATTGTCGGCAACGCCCCCCACCCCCACCCCCGGTATGCCACGTGGACAGCATCCGGTGGGCCCGGTGCCAGTTTACGGCACGCATATGTTCATACGCGGCCCCGTTGGAGCAACCGGGGCTTCCCTTGACAAAGCATGCCAAACTTAAGAATGGATTCTGTTTTGGTTTTAGGTTTATGATTTTTTTTAACTCTGACTGTTCATGAGAGACGGTGTGAAGAAGGGGAAAAAAGTTGTATGCGATTTTGATCGGTACAGCTGAACTCGATACACTGTGTAGTATAATTTACCTGTAGATACCGCATTAATAAGACATATCAATATTTTTAACACCGATCTTATATATGATTTATTTGGATTTGAGGAAACTCTAGATGACTGGATTTACGATCGTGCAGAGTAGAGACATATGAATTTTTATACAAGTTTGAGCCTTCTCTTGGAAGAATAATAACCATACATTTTATGTAGTTGTTACTCAGAGAACTGATTGCAACTAAGAAAATAATGCGAAATGTCTTGCATTATGTCTAGTCTTGAACTTGATCTCCCCTTCCTGTCTCCGACGTCAATCTTTATATAGTTGGCGAAACAACGGGCGTTGTTTCATGCCAAAAGGTGCCATAACACTTCGGGTGATAACCGTCTGACGGAAGTTATTGTTAGAGAGACGTGATAGCTCGTTTGTCGTGCGATGGTTGTTGTTAAAGAGAGATCATGTGTAGTTATTAAGAATAAGCACATGTTCTAATCGTCTTATCAGACAGATAGACTAATGATGTAGTAAGTCGTCGTAGACAAACTAGTCAGAGATAGATTGTCGTAGAAAGATCTACGACTATAAGGTGATCGTAGGACAACTTACAACTATATGGTCGTAGTAGGGCTTACGATAATAAGGTAGTCGTAGAAAAACTTACGACTATAAGTTTGTATAAAAGCTTACAACTGGGGAGTAGTCGTAGAAAAACTTACAACTATAAGATATAGAAAAATTTACGACTGAGAAGTTTCGACGAGAGGGGCCTGGTTTGCAGTTAATTACCTACTACGCCGCAAACAGCAACGCTGTCGTAGGATTCATACAACAATTCTCAATACGCGTACACACTGCACTTCTCTCCTCGAAATTAATCAATATTCTTCCATGTAATGCCGAATCATTGTGACATGTACAACTCTTAATTGAGAAATGAAGCCGCAATAACAAATGCCATTGCGCCGCTCGAATTGGATGCTGTTTCTTGTGCCCTACTTTTGGGGAAAAGCTATCTTATCGGTTGGATGGGTTACAGGAGGAGCCATCCTACCTACCGACGCTACAACTAGACAGGAATTGAAGACGTCGCCAAACTGCAGCTCTGCAACGGCTGCACAGGGACAAAGCCCTTTCTTTCTTCACCACGACAGGGCGCCGCCATACGCATAGAGTTTAGGTAGTTATATACATCAAGCTACGTACCAATTATACGTCTTTTTTATGTCCTATCATTGGTTAGCTTAAGCTACGTACCGATGCTGCAACTAGGCAGGAATTATGATTTTTCGTAAGGATTTTTTTATGTTAAATCTTTATCTTCTGTTATTTCGATTAACAATTTTTGTCGTGTGTTTTATTATAAACGGTATCAGGACCTAGGATATTCAACTCAAAAAAATTGCCAAAGAGAACGGAGGAGGAGCAGCGTCTCGGCGACTTCATCCGCACAGAAGTGAAATTGGCTTTGCACTGCTTCAGCCACCTGGCCATCGCACCAAAGAAGAAGAAATCCAACTGAAAGAAGCGTCAGCACATGTCGGCCAGATTGGTTTTTTTTTGTTGATTTAGGCTGATTTCGCTTCGTGCACACGGAAGAGTACCTAGGAAATTCTCACAGCCCTGCTTCACGTACACATAGGGGTAATGAGTGTTGCTACATCCACACAAGAAAGGCTACCAAGAAGGTTGTTTTTAATTGCCAAGTATACATAAGGAATGGTACCAAGATATTTCAGCATCCTCAGCATGACAATACGACTTGCTTTGACTCCATTCCACGACTCTAGTCCGACTCGGCACCTACCTGCGCCATCTCAAAAGTCGACTCGTCCTAAATTCTAGTGACTATTCCAGCGCCGGTTCCGCAAACATCATGTCCTACGCCGCACGACACCATGCCATGGCATTGTACTACGTCATCTTTGTCGATGATCTTCTACCTCAATCGATTCTCATCTTCCATCAAAAAGTTGCATCGTCAGCTCTGTATATTTCATCATTAGCGATTTTTTATGGTCTATCATCGACTATGGGTTACTGTGGCAAAATCTATACATATAGAATCTAAGGTGGAGCTATAGGCTTTCAACACTATGATTTAATTTTGGGCTACATTTGATGATGAGACTTTGAAAAAAATAAAAAATAAGAAAAAAATCAATGTCAGTTATAGAGACAACTGAATTTGATGTTTTATTTACTGTTTGGATACGTTGTAATTTTGATCGCTTGCCTTGCCATTATAGAGGCTTTGGCAATATTCAATTTTATAATTTTGATGAAACCTTGATGGTAGGTAGCATGATACTCTCTAGAGTTTTACTGTTTCAAAGTAAATGTTTTGTTCCAATTTTAGTTTGAGACGAAGGATTTAAGTGCAAAATTAAATTTGTTTTTTACATGGGTACCACAATGTTTGTCCAGTTATCGCAACTCGATACGAGGGGTCTACTATAATTTATACTTCATTGACGACACAAGAGTTCCTTAATCCGGATAATTTTACAAAGCAATCTCAACCGTGTCATAGAATTTAGTTACCTTTGAAGCCGACGATTTGATGTACGTGATGGCTACATGTGTAAGTTGCTCTTTCAATGAGCGTTGTTTGCCAAGTTATGTCTTCTAGGTGGAGCATGTCAGATTTCATAATGTGAGTTCTTCGCTGTCTATCCATTTTCACATGTAATATTTTGACTTACGTTGTTTATGATTGAGCATTTGTTTCAAGAGGTCATCTGCACAGACTTAGACTTTTACTGGAGTTGTGAACTACTGAAGACTCATATTTGTTTATCTACTTTGTTGATAGCTGTGTATTTGAACCTGCTAGCGATTTGCTCAATTTTGTTTCACAAGAAGTGTTTGGATAGGATTGTTCGGTCTTTCTTGTTGAAGATCAGTCCGATAGACTTTCGAAGCACAAGGTCTGCTAAGAAGACTTGCTTTGAGGGGATTTTATATTCAGCTACAAGAGTGAATTCGTCTGAGATTGTTAAAGTGTGATCCAATTTTCTCATCGTGTCCGTACCATACACTGTGATAGATGTGCCGTCGAGCGGTCCATGCGCCAAGCTATATCAGACATGGTAACGACAGGCATATCTGATTTTGATTCGGTTTCCTCCTCTATTAGGACTCTTGTTTCCTAACCTATATTGTACTCTATAGTCGTACGGTTGAGATGTGTCGAAATTCACCGTGCTTGTAATTCTTCTCAACAGCGAATTCCGTCTTCGTGCGTCCGTGATTTTTCCTATAAGGATTTTCAATATTAAATCCGTGTCTCTTGTTTTTTCGATTATCTATTTTTGCCATACGTTTTATAACAACACTTCTTATAATTTATTCAAACACATAATTGTAAGAATGTAATGGTCAAATATGTCTATATATTGAATTGAAAGGTTGCGCTGACGTTATCTAAAACAAGGCGTATTTAGAAAACAGACGAGTACGTACTTAATTAAAAACGAATGTATATATCCAGATTAAAGGGCACCCATCCGATTGACCAAAGGCAATTGGAGCCAACCCAGTCAATGCCCAAGTTAATTAAATTAATCCGAATGATGAACCAGACAGGATTCGCGCGCAAGAATGGGCTTTGCTTATTAACTTCTTAGTTAATCAGGTTTAGGTGAGGGATTAATAAACAAACGGGAGGCGTGGTGGAACACTATTATTATCGTTAATTAGCCAGCACCCGTCGTCGCTGCTTATGCCAGGGCGTTTGGCGCGATGCGTCCTCCCGCGAAATTTAATTTCCCGGTTAGGATTTCGCCGAATCTAATGATGTCAATCACGCAATGATTAGATTAGTCTAATTCCGAAAACCACTGCTCCACCACCACCTTAATTTTTTGTAATTAGTGGAAGGTGGCATCACACGGCATGCACGATTCTCCTTTGCTTATGTAGCGGTTAACTATGTATGGGAAGGGTAGATAATTGATCTATGTATGCAACTGGTTTAGTATATTGGTCATAGGATCAAGGTACGTATACGCGAGTCGTAATCATCCTCCAACGTACCGCATGCGACCTTTAAATAAATAAATTTTTTTTGGAAAAGCTGTTGCTGATTATAGGCCATGTTCTTTTCGGTTTCTAAAAGCTGTTTTTGACTTTATTTTACAGTAACTAGATTTTAAACGAAGTATCTTTTAAGATAGGATCTACTAGTTAATTGTAGTACATACTGTACCGACTTTATTTATATCGGTAAAAACCACATATAAATTTTTGTTACTCTGTAATCTCTCATATAAACAGTCTAAAAGTTATAAGCTACAGTTAAAAGTTACAAACCGTAGCAAAAAAGAACAGACCACTGGTATCTCAGTCACAAGGTCTACTGGAGTTCGAAGTCGGCCTGCCTAACACAATTTTAAGACAACAATAGTAGTCCACTTCAAAAATACGTCTGAAATCTGATGGAGCGTAGACGCGAGAAAGTGCTGAAGTATACTAAATTGAACTTAAATAAAAAAACCACTATAATCCATTTACTATTTTACTCCGCGACGAAAATTTTCGTAGTAACTAGCTCTATATATCTCCTACAATAAAATTAGTTGTAGATTATTAGGTGATTGATCGGTACAAGATTTTCGTTTCGGTTTTCTTCTAGAGTACAGGATAGAATTGCATGCCATGTCATTGATGCAAACTTGTCTGTATTTTGCAAAAATATCGTCGCCGTCCACCGAATCTGAACTGCACTGTTCTCCTAAAAATAAAAGATTTGTTGATACTGTCCCTGCTGAGGCATGAACAGTTTCTGAGATGCGTCTAGTCTTTGCTGGTCCAAAGTTGGCCACACTCGTCGTAGCGGTGTTTCTCTACGCCGCGGCTCTAGGCTGTAGGTAGCTCCGTAGCTGAAAGCTTTTATCAGTATTTTTTTATACAGTAGCGAATGATAAAGATATTGATGATACGTATGACGTATATAATTTTATATCCGAGAAACCATTCGAAGAATCCGCTTTTCAAGAAACGATTCATTCCGACATTTGGCTTTTTGTCTTCCGAAGAAGCCGGAGGTCAAAAGCTAAAAAAACATGGCCGTATACATATATATTACTGTACTGGTACCAATTATACCTGGTCCCATCACTGGTTAGCTTAGGACCTATTCGTATTGGCTTTGACTTCTTCCTTCTGCTTAGAGAAGCCAAAGCCAATATAAACACCTCAGTTTTTATAAATCGTTTTTATCAACTACTACTATTTATCAGCTATTACTTTGCACTTTCGCATATTGTAATACACTTTGTATATTATTATGTCACAATTCTGTAAGTCGCGTGGCGGTCCAAATGTTGTAGTGCATTTCGTTGCACCGTTGTTCGCTCTCTTTCTTATATAATACACTCAGCAAAAAGCAATAAACATAGGCTAATATGAACGCCCAAGCTTCTATAAATCATTTCTATCGATCACTACTATGTATCGGCTATTACTATTTATCATACACAACAAAAATCATCAATAAAAGCCAATATAAACTGGGCTTAGCTACCTGCGTAGGGATGGCACTTGTGCCCGTTTACCCCTATACCTGTGAGTAAATACCGTAATGGAGTCGGGTATGGGATATTTTCTTTACCCATGGGTATGAAAATAGGGGAAACACTCTACTCGTCGGGTAAACGAGCACGGATATGGGTAAGCTCCACCCGTACCCGCCCTGCCCATTTACTCATGATATAGATTGACAGATGGCATAACCATAGCAATATCTCTAATTGCTATTAATTGTTATAAATTTTTATATATCTCTAATTGCTATTGATTGTTATAAACTTTTTTGATAGCTATTATATTTCTTAGCAACAGATGCTGCTTATATGTACCTGTCATTGGTTCAACTCTCAGATGGTGCCTCTCAGTTCGCAGGTAAATGAGCATGTCCACAGACGACCAATATAGACAAAGTTCTTCACCAATCGTCCTTTATAGATATACCTGTAAACATAAATCAAGATCGCAGGCATAAAAATATAAACAAGTACTATCCATACCAAGTACTACCCATACCCCGTCGCGTCGGATTGCTATCCCTATACTGCGTGCCAATTGAATGCCCTAGTTTAAAGTATTTAACTACTTGGTCAAGAGAGCTTCTTTACGTGTTCTCCGTGGCCCCCACCATATCATGCCCATAGATCTGCCTTTAACTATCGTGCAATGGACGGCTTAGCCTAGCGTGGGGGCGTGGGGCCGTGCAGACTCCGAGTTGGGTTTCTTGGGTTTGGTTTTTAATGTGCAACCAACGGTTAGTTATACCACCAAACAGACAAAAAAAAGATACTTCTGTTAGGGGAAGAGGCAACAAGATGCTACATATACATGTCTGCATGGAACTATATGAACGTATACGTATTATGCGTGCACGATCGCGACGAACAAATGCATGGAGTGCGCATGCATGATTAACTGTAGAGCTTCCTTCTTCAGGAACTGCACTGAGAAATCAGATTTATTGTAGCACTTAGCTCAAGCTCAGCAGAGGAAAGTTCTTTCGGTTTTGCTATTGCCAAGGCGACTGAAATTTTTTTATCTCTCAGTCACTTGAAAGTTGCATTCTCAATCAACTAAAATTGTAGCCCCTTAAAAAAAACAGCCCCCCTCCAAAAGTTGCACTCTCAGAACAACTACAATTTTAGTTGATTGACAGTGCAACTTCAAGTGACTGAGAGATAAAAAAATTCAATCGTCTTGACAATAGTCACTCCCAAGTTGTTTTAGCCCGTCGAGTGAAAAATCGAATGGAGTGGCTTAATTTGTGTGTCCAGCCCAACTCTTTCTCTTTTTTTTTTTGAAAAAAAAGAAGAAAAAAAAGAGAAGAGCTGCTCCGATGGTTGATGCTCTAGGTAAGACATTGTACGTACGACGTCGCTGTCTTAAACAAACTGAGAAAAGCATAAGTAGCTTTCGCGCCTTTAATAAGACAACGTTTTTTAAGCAGTTTTTAATTAGACCATATCGACGCTGAGCATAAAAAAAATATACTTCCACATCAAGTAATAAAATTGACGAGCCGGGATGTTCTGTGAGCGGTCGATCGAGTATATAGGCGGCATGTCACGTCTAGTTAGGTCATAGGAGATTTCCTCTAATTAATTATCAGCCTAGTGATGCTGCTTAGCGAGAGGATTACAATAGGGTCTGTTAATTTTTGTTTTGATTTATAGTTTCTGACTTTAACTTATAGCTGATATAAATAAAGTTGATGTAGTATCTACTATAATCAATTTATAGATCTCGTTTTGAAAAAATATTTTATTTGAAAGCTAATTACTAAAAAAACTAGATAATATAAAAAGATTCCACGCTTACTGTTTCACATTCCAATCCTGTCCTTCCCAGATCGGCGATAGCATATCTCGTGAAAGTGATATCAGGCTCCGTTTCTCCTCCTTATCTTGTCCATTTCTTCTGCTCCTCCTTTTGTTTATGATCCAGTTGAAGAAAGCTTTCTTGTTTGCTTCCCTTTAAAACTACATACGTTTTCTCTTTTTTTTTTTGGAGATGATATATATGTATGTTGAAACGTGAAGTATTTTTAAGCTCAACACTACAAATAACATAGCATTCCACATTTTTCATTAACTAGCAACGTATGTAAATCTTCTTATAACCCAGTAGTACGTAGTACAGGAAACTAAAGAGTATTTTTTTGTTTCGGTTCATACCTTTTAGCTATGACTTATAAACTTTGATTGTTTGTGAGAAAGAGTAGGAGTAATAGAAATTTATGTATGATTTTATCCGATATAAATAAAGTCACTGTAGTATATACTATATTAATTTTTAGACTCATATTGAAAAGACATTTCATTTAAAACTAGTTACTATAAAAATAAAAAGTAATTTTTAAAAACTAAAAAAAGAGCCCTAAAGAAAGTAAAGAAGTAACCAAGATAGGTTGGATATTTCTTCGGTCGGTAGCAATTGGGCACGTCTCGTCGAAATCGGAGGCGGGCCCACCTAGTCGGTACTGCCTCAAAAAGGCAAAGCAAAGTGTCAAACATGTCATGCATGCACGACACAGCGGCACCCATGTACAGATCGATTGCGAAAAACATGCAGCACATGCACACATACATAGTTTCTTTTATCCCGTGTCATCTTTTTTTAGACTACCATAGATAGATAACTTATAAATATAATTCATAACTTTTATCTATTTTTTAAAATAGCAGTGAACAATAAAGATATTAGTGTAAACGACACATATAATTTTAGACTTAGAAAACCATCCGAAAAATCTATTCTCAACAAACGTTCTATTTGGTCTAACTTTCGGAGAAGAAAAAAAACATAGCCTTGTCTATTCATTTCGATTTAAGCTTCTGGTTTATTTTTTATTATTCATAATTTTGTCCTTTTTTGGTTTTTTAGTTTTTTGAGCTTTTTTGCATTTTTGTTTCATATTTGTTTGCGTTATTCATGATGGGCTAATCTGTTTTTTCTATTTTTAATTTTTTTAAAATTTAGTTACACTAAATAAATCATCATTAATTATAGTACAATTTTAACTAACTACGATATAATTTTAATTATAAATTAACTTATTTCAGTGCAGCCGACTTAAGAGAGTGAGTGAGCGAGTCGTACGGGCCAAGCATGCATACCAGAAAGGTCGCGCTCTCATTAGACCGGTGATGGGGCCACGGAGGTGGGTCGCTCGAGGTCGGCAGATCTGAAAATTCGAGAGGCCGGGATATATCAACGTACGCCGCGTCTCGGTAGTAGCGATGCCTTTCCGTGCGTACTGTTGTGATACTGCACGCGGAATTCCCGCTATGCGTTCGGTGTAAGTATATATGCTTTCCTAGAATTACAGTCCCAACGGTATTGAATGAATATCGTAAGAAAAGAAACACCAGCGAGTCTCTGCGCCATGAAATTTTGTAGCGCAAGGCGATAAACACTACTACAAAAAATTGTAATATTAAACTCACATCACAGACAATTACTTAAAACCATCAGTATTAAAAATAACCACAGATGATTTTAGTTTAGAGATCGCCTATGTTAATACCAGCGTTAAAACCGTCTGTGAATATACAATATCATAGACAGTTCATGGAAAAAACTGTTTATGATACTTCACAAACGGTTATTAACAAAAATCGTCTGTAATATTACCAAAATATCACAGATGGTTTTCTATTTAAACCGATTATGATACTTCACAGATGGTTTGTATTAAAAATTGTCTGTGATAATTAACTCATCACAGACGGTTCTTAATAAAAACCTTCTGTGATAATTCCACTATATTAATTGCGCACAGATCCGTCTACTCATTGTCTTAAATTCCAGATCTAGGCTGCTGCTTTGAGCTGAAGGCAGGGCTTTGAGATGGCCATTTGGTGAAAAGAGACTATTTGACAAGAAAGATTGTAGATTCATTCATTTCTTGAGTACATATAATTAGTAATTTGTTCCTAATTGCGTTATAATTTAGATCTAGCTTTTAGTGAAACGATAATTAAAGATGGTTTACGTCTAGCTAGCTTGATGTAGATAGAAGATTATTTACATCTAGCATAGTCTTGGGTTTAGGGTTTAGTCAATTCATAGTCGATTTGTACTTAATTTAATTAATTATTCTTGTTAGACCATGTGGTGGTCGAGTATTTAGTGATGATGAATAATTGATATTTGGGTTTCATGGAATTTGTATTTGTAAAAGTTCTAATCGATGTGCTCGTGTTGATAGAGTTTTTAGGGCAGCATTACAACCACAGCAGTCGCTCAAGGTAAATCGACCACGACAGTCGCTCAATGCATGTCGACCATGGCTTTTCAACCACGACTAGCTTTGACCATGTTTGGTAGTTAGTGGTCCGAACGACGTTATATCGTTGGTCCGAACAGCTCTATCCTGGTGTCCAAACGGCTTTGTCCGATCAGCAGACTTCGACTATGTCAGGCTTTGACCACGGTAAATTGAGCACTACAGACGTCGACCACGTTGACTTTGACCACGTCCGATTTTTGACCACGACAGACTTCGACCTCGTCATTCTTCGATCACGACATTTCGACCATAGAACATCGACTACAGCAGAACAACCATACCTGGTCGAAGATGGTAAGTTACAGCAAACCGGTCGTAGCTATAGACCTTTTTGATTGTCGTAGCTACAGTACTTTTCGATGGTCTTGGCTACAATGCTTTTGTCGATGGTCGTAGCTACAATACCTTGTTTATGGTTGTAGCTATAGTAATCGATACTCGATAGTCTTGGGCTTTATTGGTCGGTACTTGAGAGTCATGGGCTTTACTGGTCGGTACTCAAAAGTCATTCGCTTTACTGGTCAGTACTTGAAAGTCGTTCGCTTTACTGGTCGGTACTCGAAAGTCGTTCGCTTTACTGGTCGGTACTCGATAGTCGTGGGCTTTACTGGTCGGTACTCGATGGTAGTGGACTTTACTGGTTGGTACTCGATAGTTAAAGACTTTGTGATTGATAGTCATAGACTTTGTAGTCTGCTGTTGTTGTCTTAGACTTTTCGATCGATTGTCGTATACCTCATGATCGGTAGTCGAAGGCTTTTGCGATTGTTTACCGTAGGCATTGTGGTCGGTACTCGTAGACTTTATGGTCGGTATGAGTGCTTCAACTCTTGTGATTTTTGAGCACTTTGAGTATTCGTGTTAGGCCAGCGGTATGTCTGGCTGGTGGTGATTGGTGAACAATACTCGGAAGGACTCGACACTTGTAGTCGGAAGGGCTTGGTACTTAGTTGTCAGAGACTTGTGGTATGTGATCGTACTCGTAGGCTACGAGTAAGCGTTGGGATAGTGATCTAGTGCTTAAGTCATAGCGATCGGTACTTGGTAGTCAGTACTCGATGGTTTTGTGGTCAGTAGCGATGGTTGTAATTCCCAAGTGTTTTGAGCAAAGCGATGGTAATTCCCATGTACTTGTTGTTCTCGAGTACTCATTGAGCTAGCAGTCATTTTGAGTGATATCAGATTGAGTTTTGGATAGCGATAGAATTGGTGGTTGTAATGAGTTGTGTGAAGTTGGTGATTTCTGGAGAGCATGAGAATTGTGGTCGTGGACTACCTGGTTGGTGTTTGTGGATGGTTAAATGTATGGTTTGAGTGTGTGTGTTGATGACGGTCAAGTTGTGAAGAACTTGTGCTTGGGAACGTTTTTTTTGGTCTTTGATGTGCAGGTTGGCATAGAGGCGATCATGGTCGGTGACGAGTAGGACTGGGACTAGGATGGGGAAGTCTGAGGTCTAGGCGATCGAGGATGTCATGCGAGGTGGTCGGGCTCATGCTGAAGCACGTGAAGATCAAAGGTGGTGATTCGTGGAGAAGATACAGGAGGTGCGGTCCTGAAGGCTTCAACACGTGAGGATGATGCGTGGAGAAGATACGGGAGGTGCGGTCCTGAAGGCTTCAACACGTGAGATGGATGAGACATGATGAAGATACATAAGGTGTTGTCCTGGAGGCTTCGTCACGTGGTGAGATTGGAAACGTTATGGAAAGAGTCTGTAATGGGAAGGATTAGAGATTGGTTAAAACCCATGTTTGGAAGGGTTTTGGGTCCCTTGATTTGAGGAAGAGATAGGATTTCGTGTTTGTGTTTGAGTCAAACATGGTTTAGGGTTCTAGCATATAAAAGCAGGTAGAGGCTAAGAGTTTTAGACGTGGCTTTGCGGAGCCTTTTTGTGCTAGGGCTTTTAGGGGTGCTTGTAAGGGCACTTTGTAAATCCATGGAAATTTAGCAATAAAGATAATCTTGAATCAATCGGATTTGTGTTTTGTTGAAGATTGCTGATGATTGTGTTTGGGTTGAAGCATACAACCACGTGCAAAGGTGTTGATTCATTGCTAGGAAAAACAGAACAATTGATTGAGTGGTCGAAGTGTTTGAGTAGTCAGAGTGGTCGAGCGGTGGAAGGTTTCGGCTACGTACAAACCGGTCATAGAGCAACTCTGAGCGTTCAGAATCTTCATCAAGCCTGTGCTCTATCAAGCGAGAGGTCGAGCGGAGCATCTCATGATCAAAATCCACGTATGTAAGTTAGATTGTTTTTTTTGTTGTTTGAGATTCGATTTCAGATACCAAGAAGCAGAGGCAATCATTCATCCCCTCTAATTGCGTCATACGATCCTACAATTCTTGCTACATATAGCTACTTTAGATCTTATATATATAGGAAATTTGATGTCTCATAGAAATTGTTTGTTACGTCAGAATTAGAAGAAACTAATTTGTTATATGTGTAACGTAGGACCGAAGCTGGATGTACGCTGGGAACCATGTGAGTGAATCGTACATTAATGGCGTGTCTGCTTTTACAAGAGTTGTCGAGGAGGATATGTTAAATAAAGAGGTGGAATATATGTACTATCCATGCATTGACTGTGAGAATCGAAAAATATTTAAGAACCAAACACAGATTAAAGCGCACTTCATTCGAAGGGGTTTCAAAAAGGGGTATGCACATTGGGCCAGTCATGGTGAAGAGCAGATTACACTAAAAGGTAGAAATAATGACATTGCTGATGAAGTCAATAATATATCGCTGGATGATGTTAATTGTGGTTCCGATTTGGATAGGCTTCATGATGACAATCTGGATCCGATGCTTCGCGATGCAGAAGGGAGATGTAATGAGAGAGAGTATGTTAAATTCCAAGGTTTGATGGAGGACTCAGAGAAACCTTTGTTTACGTGCTGCAAGTCACAGTACACAAGTTTGTCAGCCATGCTTGAACTGCTGAAATTGAAGGCAAGCAACAGTTGGTCCAACAAGAGTTTCACAGCGATGTTAGGTCTTTTAGCAGACATGCTTCCGGAGGGAAATGAGTTACCCAAAACCACCTACAAAGATAAGAAAGTTCTTTCTCCATTGGGAATAGAAGAAGAAAGAATACATGCATGCTCAAACGACTGTATCATCTACCATAAAGAGTATGCAAATATGCATATATGTCCAGTGTGCAACGCATCTCGATACAAGCGTACTATCAATCAGATGACGACGATGGAATAGAGGTGAAGAAAGGAGCTCCTGCTAAGGTGGTATGGTATTTTCCTATAATTCTCTGTTTTAAACGGTTTTTTGCGAACCCAAAGGAGAAAAAACTACTATGTGGGCACTCGGAGGAGTGTAATAAGGATGGAATGCTAAGGCACCTTACTGATTCTGCCCCAACGGAAAAACATTGATAAAAGGTTTGCAGACTTTTGTGCAGAATCGAGGAATATAATGTTTGAATTGAGTACAGATAAAATGAATCATTTCAATAACATGAGCAACCGACATAGCACTTGACCTGTGACTCTCTGCATCTACAACCTTTCTCCTTGGTTGTGTATGAAGTGGAAATATATTTTGTGTTGATACTTATCCAAGGGCCCAAGCAACCTGAGGATGATATTGATGTGTACCTAGCACAGTTGGTAGAAGATCTAAAAATACTGTGGATCGAAGAGGTACAGGTATGGGATGCGTATAAATAAGAGAACTTCACTTTACGCTTCTTGTTATTCTGCACCATAAATGATTATCCTGCCCTTACTAACTTGTCGGGCCAGAGTACAAAAGGGGCCAAATCATGTACTCACTGCTTAGATAATACCGAGAGTGTGTGGATGAAGCACTCACGTAAAACCGTATACATACGTCACCGTAGGTTCCTTTGGAGGGCTCACCCATACAACAGGATGAAGAAGCAATTCAACGGAGAGAAGGAGGACATTTTAGCTCCAAGGCATTTAAGTAGAAAAGATGTCTATGATATGGTTAATGATTTAGATGTTGTGCTCAGAAAGGGATGTAAATCGACCACTACATCGATGTCATGCACGTAAAGATGAATGTATGTGACAACTTGATTGGTCTCTTACTGAACATTCGTGACAAAATAAATGATGGTGTCAACGCACGGCTGGCTTATCTTGGTTGATATGGACATCAAGCCTGAGTTAGCACCGACAAAGACCGAGAAAGGGCAAACTTACCTTCCCCTGCTTGTTACACTTTGTCCAAGGCTGAGAGAACTGAACTATGCCAGTGCTTGTATGGTGTGAAAGTTCCATCTGGTTACTCCGCCAACATGAAGAAACTTGTTTCGATGAAAGATTTGAAGTTAATTGGCATGGAGTCTCGTTTGCACCCTATGTCGTATCTTACAATGTAGAGAGTATCTCATGTAACGGAGGGTGTGTACGTGTAGACCAGTATTTAAGATCATCTAGGTGGTATGACAATTTTTTCAGAGGTGGTATGTACATTTTTTAGACATACTTCTTTTTATGTGTGTGTACGAATGTATTTACAAAATATGCTAAAAACTTTGGTCTCCCTTGTAATTTTTTCGTATTGTTTATATTGGAATATCTTGTAATTAGTATACGAGTATACCTAAAGTGATAAAGGAGTAATTACATCTGGGTGTAAAGGTATATATATATATATATATATATATATATATATATATATATATATATATATATATATATATATATATATATATATATATATATATATATATATATATATATATATATATATATAACAAACAAGCTAACGAACTGCATTTGTGCCGCAGCTACGAACCTTACATAGTTGTTTACAGCACATATCTTCATATCATGATTATCAATTAAGACGGTGATGTCAGAAGACGTGCATGGTGGACAGAAGATTAGTGCTGCTGTGATCTGTAAAGAAATAATAGTTGTAGTCACTAAAATAGATTTCACAGAATCAAAAGGCAATTTATTTTCACACCTAAAACCGAACATAGACATGTCTTTACTTACCTCATCTCTGTCGGTAACAGCCAGACGATTTCGTAAGGATCGGTGTACAGGCAGTGCATATATGTGCAAAAGAGCTAGTAAGTAAAAGGCTCCCCAAATCAGCAACTCATCAGTTTGCCATGGTTGAGGACTTAAAAGAATGACATGTTTATGTTCCAAATTCATCTTCAGGGTGTGATCATGTCGGCCACACCCTGAAGATGAATTTGGAACATAGACATGTCTTTACTTATCTCATCTCCGATGTAACAGCCAGACGATTTCCTAAAGATCGTTGCTAAAACAGTGCATATATGCCCAGAAGGGCTAGTGAAAGGCTTCCCAAAGCAACAACTCGTCAGTTTGCCATCGTTGAGGAGTTAAGAATGATTCTAAGGACGGAACTAGGCTCAGTCTAAGTTTTGGGCTGGAGCAACTGGTTTTAGGTCGATATAGACTTTCATTCATAGCTTTTCACATCCAAGTTAATATTTTTTATGGGCTTTAGTTTTTAGGTCTTGGGCTATAACTCATCTAGTCCGAGGCCTGATTCGTCTCTGGATGATTCCGTGATTAAAAACCCTTGAGGATATCAAAATAGAGTGAAAAAGAAGAAAGATGGAGAAGAATAGATACCAACCAGAGGACGAGGAGCCAGAAGGTGAGAAGGCGAGGACGTCGATGCCGACCATGACTTCCACCTCGAGAGAAATTGTTGGTATGGTTTTGGGCCTAAACCACTAGATGGCCTAGCGATGAGGCCAGTGAAGCGGACGTGCCGGCAGCCGAGAGTAAGGCCGACCTGGGATGCAGCCTTCTCTCAACATTGGGCCACGACCTTTTCTTTTGGGAATAATGAAGTTGGCCCATAGCTGAATGAAATGAGGGCCAAAATAGGGCCATAAAAGTTTTGGGCTTTCGTGCGTGTGCCAAGCCTAACTCTTACGGGCTCGTACACAGTAGACGCATTCCAATAGCTGCATTCTACGTGTTGTATTTCAGTTGCTCCTCTGAAAAAAGAGCCTTGTCGACAGAACAGACACATGCATTTTTGTGGCTCAGCTGTCCCTCTAAAATGCGAGGCTGCGTTCGTTTTTCTTTTACCATTGAGGTTGCATTCATCTAACGAAATGGCTAGTACTTAATTCACAGTACCAAACGTGAGAATTAAGTTGTGTCCGAATCAAATCATTGCCCCCTCATTTTGGATTTATAGCTTTGCTTTCTAAATGGAGTATAGGATATACAAGTCGACTGTAGTAAATATTTGACTTCATCTATATCAGGTAAAATCATAAACAAGTATCTCTCTCCATACTCTCTCGTGAGCAGCCATAATTCAAAATTTGAAACAAAAAATCATAAGCCACAGTTCAAAAAACTAACCCTTTGTTACTGGCATGAGACATCAGAACTACACTGATGCATTCCGCATCAACCAGGTGCTGAGTAGCAAGCATCACACACGCACACCACACCTTAAAATTAAAACTACCGGTACCAACGGATGGCCAGATCAATTAGCCTACAAGCTAGATTAATTTGCTCAGATCAAACCGGCCAGCGCCAATGTGACAGGCGCCAAGGCGTGAGCGAACGACACCGCGAAGGAGGCACCCGCGGCGGTTGCATACTCCACCGACGGCGCGGGCGCCGGCGCAAACGCAAATGAGGGCGACCGCGACGATCGTGCCGGCGCTTGAGACGGCGAAGGCAAGGAGAGAGCCGGTGGCTCGGCGGCGAGGACGTTGAGCATGAGCCTCTCGCCCTTCTTGCAGTGGTCAAGGTCGGCGCTGGCGAAGTAGGCGTATCCCGGCTCGTCGAGGCGGAAGAGGGTGCTGCCGTCGCGCGGCACGGCGCCGGCGCCGATGCCCGCCGTCTCGTTGCAGTGGTAGTAGCCCGCCTTGCTCACCTTGATCACCGAGTCGTTCCTGTACACGAACTCTGCCCATTTGCGCATGCATCCATTAATCACATCAAAAATAGTTAAGTCTGGCCATCTCTAGCAAATCAACTAATGGAGCTAACGACGAACGCATATGCGTGCAGTGAATAGTAATCACCGATGGAGTCCTCAACGTGGAAGGTGATGGGCGACGCCCACTTGACGTAGTACATCTCCTTGTCCTCCGGCGGCGGCACGCGCCACCCGTCCGGCCCGCCGACCCTGTACCGCTTCCCCAGCAGCGCCGCGGACGCCGGGGAGCCCACGGCGGCGGCGAGGACGACGACGAAGGCCAGCACGAAGGGACGGAGAGATGTCGCGGCCATGCCTAATCGAAGTGATCTTTGAAGAAGAAGAAGAAGAGAGGCGCTTCTTGCTTGGCTTGGGGGAAGAATTGTACTAGCGGTTTGCTTGTGTTGGGAATCGATCGAAGTGAGAGGAAGAGAGGCGGAGAATTTATATGTAGAGAGCGGTTGAGTGCGTACGTAGAAACAGACACGATTGGGGTTGGGGAGCGTGGTGAACTCAACTGAATAGGGCCGCTAACGCCATGTATAATGGTACATATTAATTGTCTGTAAATCTATGTTATATAGCATTTTAGATGGTGCAGAGAAGAACGAATGAGTGGAGAGAAAGATGTTGTCTACTATTTAACAGACGGTCTTATAGACAATTTTTTACTGCCTATGTTATCGTATAAATAACTATATAGATAATATACTAATTATATAAGGTTATTATAGACAACATATTGTATGTGTTACCTTTAGTGTTGTCTATAAATAACGTAGATGTGTATTATAAAATACCGTTGTCTATACCATTGTACATGCTCTAACCGGAAATAATGGTCGGCCAAATTATTTCGGGTAATTTGAATTTACATGTATGTTTACCATGTTTTCGAATTTGTTTGAAAACTCATCCGATATTTTCAACTTATTTTTTAAATTCAAAAATAGATTAAAAATTTTCGGACAAAATCTACCGAAAATTTCCGATAACCCGAGACATCGGTGTTACCGCCCCCGGCCTCCTGAAACCGGCAGCGAAAACCTTGCAACTGACTGCATGCGATTGGGTGGTTACGTCAAGTCGGCATCGACGTCGAGGGGCCGAGGAAGTGGAGAACGTGGCGGCGTGGGGCTCTTCCCACTCGGCAGTTGCAGCTAGCAAGCATGCATCCATGCATGAGATACTGTGGTGGCTGTGAGTTGTGCCGACGGCAAGCAGCCCCAACATGCACTGATGTGAAGAGCTAAATGAAGCAGCTCACCATCGTGCTCTGCACTAACTTCATCAGTCGGACGAAGGAACACACGATGCTCGTCAGTTACCTTGGAGACGGAACAGAAACGAAGGACTTGATTGATCCACAGCACAGCAGCTGGCACGCAGCAATCCGATCAATCTAGATGACAACGCCCAAAGCACAAGGAATTAGGAGCTCTTCTGATGTTGCACGCCAAGCCATCAAAGCCTCGCATGTCAAAGACGGGACACAAATGTCTGCTTTCATTGTGCTCATTTGCACTTAAATTTATGAATTTTAGTTTTTTACGGGGAAAAATGAAAAAGATAAAAAATACCCAAAAAATCAAAAAAAAAAAACGAAATTAAGAAACTAGAAGACAAAAGATAAAAGCTGAAGTCCAAATGAGCGGGTCAACAGGCAACAGTTCGTCTCGTTTCAAAGGGGGAAGATATCTGGGAAACAACACTACAGAAAATGCAAATGTTATTACACGGGCATGTACCCAGCGATGGAATCCCATAGTTCTATTGGCTCAAACATCC
The DNA here is from genome assembly GCA_036346245.1 of Bonia amplexicaulis. NCBI lineage: Eukaryota > Viridiplantae > Streptophyta > Magnoliopsida > Poales > Poaceae > Bonia > Bonia amplexicaulis. The sequence continues at coordinate 5,840,712 of CM070738.1, read as the reverse complement.
TTTTGTTTTATTCATCTCAGCAGGAGCTGAAACCAACTTGGGAGTGAAGTTGGCAGTGAAAAGCCTGCGATGATACGCCCGGTGACAAGATACAGAGACCAGAAACAGGTGAAACCATTTAGATAACTAGTGCTAAAATGTCGCATTGCTTGATTTGAGGGTTTATATTATCTGTTCTCAACTGGATGGCTACTGACGCATCTCCTTCCCTAGAAGCACCAGAGCTACTTCACCTGAGTCCCTGCCAACTGCTAAGTGAGTTGCTTTTTTCATGCTAGCATATCTGAATCAATCTGCTCAAGATTTGGAAATATTTTCTTCAATGTGGATGAGTAATTTGGTGTTTTTGCCTGCAAAAAAAAAAGGACACAGAACCAGGATTTAGTTTCAACATGGGCTCTGAAGAGTGATAATCAAAGGGAAATAGGTCAACTGATTGCTGCAGTAGGCCAGAACGCAAAATATTCTTTACACTATTGGGTAGACATTAATTTATGTCACTAGAGACATTTCTTCGATAGGCAACAGACAATTTCCTTCTCAATAGTGTCAGAAAATTTTAGTACACCCACTCTCAATAATGTCCTAGCTGTTATCTTTGTACTTCCATAAATACACTATTACTTGTGAAATTTCCAGATTGTGCCACACTTTAAAACAAGTAGTATCAGATCCATGAGAAACCAATGATGAACCAATATTTTAAGAGTACGACGTCAAAAGTTTCCACACACAATCAATGGAAGTGCTTCAAATTTAGAAGATACTGAATTTTGAAAAAAAAAAACTGACAGTCATTAAGGGTTAGGTCCGATTCATCCAAAGTGGTAGAGCAAAACACCAGTGTGCTATGTTGACTTAAGTGGAGAAGGTTTCATAGTTTACTCAAGAGTAATACAACAATAATGAAAAGCATATACTAGTAACTTATAAATGGTTTTTCTACTTTGGAAGTCACAGTTAATGTTCTTCCAGACTTCCCTACTCATTTAATGTAACTTTGACAATGTAGACCAACTTTGGCAAAAGCATGGAGTTTACAAGTATCAATAACAGGGAAAACAGCAGCGAATGACACCATGACAGTAACTGGCCATAGCTAATCGAAGGCCTGTTCACATATCATGTCACCTCTTAGCTCACTTTCTAATTTACAATAGTTGATGACTGAATATATAAGATATGAAACACTTACACAAGGATTTCGCTCAAGATATATGGTTGTCAGCTTCTCCCGTGAACCAGCCAAAGCAGCTTCCATCCCATCCAGTGATGGTATTTGGTTGTCATTCAACCACAAGTCCTCTAACCTGCATAACAAGTTTGGATGGTAGGAAGAGTCAGAACCAATGATTTTATCCAGCTGTTTACATAGTTAGAATATTTGCCTATTTTTTCCACTTATTTTGGTGCACCGAGGATGATAAATTACAGGGTTCACTATTTTGGCGAAATTTTGGAAATTTCGTTGCTTTCGCTACCCAACGAAAAAAATCATTACGGTCAAATTTTTTCGTTTTAGTTTGAATTATGGAGGGTTAAAAGGCCTTCAAATTCTACACTGACCAAAAATCTCCTCCTAGCCCAATGGCAAGCCTCTCTCCTGCACGCCCTGTCGACTTAGGATCGAATCCCACCTCCTACACCCATTTTTCCTGGATTTTACCGCGTTTTCTTGTCTGACATGTGGGTCCCACGTAAATTCAAATGTAAAACAAATGTGAGTAGAACGGAGACTCGAACACGCGACCGGCCGCTCATGAAGAGTGCCCCCTGCCACCAGGCCAGAGCACACTTTGGGAGGAAGTTTCCATTTTACTTCATTTTATCCTTAGTTTTAAATTTTAAATTCAAATTTAATTTGAACCGTTTGACCAAAATTTTCACCGAAATACTCACCATCCGAAATAAATTGTAAAATGAAATAGTTTTCCCTGATAAACTATCACATAGTATAATGTTACCTGGTTAAGGTTTCAATATCTTCGATTGTTGTTAGCTTGTTAGATGAAACATCTAAAACACGAAGGTTCTGCAAGGTAGAGAGGCCTTCCATCTTTTGAATTCCATTATGGCTGAGGTACAGTTCCTCTAACGCAATGCACTCCTGAATTAAAGAACAATGGTTATATTACCAAGTAGCAATTAGACCAGAAAAAGGGAAACTGGGGAAGTTATGATATAGTACCTGAAGCCCATTCATTGAAGCCAGCCTGTTGCTTTGCAAACTTAATATTTTGATTGATTTCAAACCACATAAGTTGATTGTCCGAATTCGATTTCTTCCCAACCATAGCTCTTTTAGATTTGTCAAGGTTTCGAGATTTTCCATTACCTGAAATGCAGTGGAACATGCATCATCAGATATGGTTAAGTTCACTGGCTAGAGGAAGTAACTTCTAGTGAACACCAACATGTTAAAAAAACTCCAAAATGCTTACCCTTAATCTGTTGCTACCAAGTTCAAGAATTTCTAATGCATGGAAGTGTTCAAGTTCTTCCATCTTTGCAACTTCATTCTTTGAAACATAGAGTTCTTTCAGTGTGCCGGAAACCTTGGACAGCACATTTAAGGAAGATATCTCATTGAAAGATACATCAAACACCAGAAGACCCTTGAAGATGCTAGCATCAGGTATCTTTGTAAGCTTGTTATCCCTAAAGACCAACTCCTGAAATAAGGAATAATTTTTAGATGGCGTTATAAAATCATTTCTCTATTTCTACAGTACGGGACAAGGCAAAATGTAGTAAAGAAAATTATTTTTGTCAGAATGCATGAATAATTCAACTCGCACTAAAATTGGAGCAGTAGCACAGAAGTTCAAGACTGAAGAGAAAAACTGAAAATGGACTTTGAAGCCTGTGTGCAATGTATTCAGCATAACATGCTATGGTAACCTCAAGCTCACTCAAGGATAAAGGAGTGTCCCCACTCTGATCATGGCAACCCCTTAGTTCAGTAGTGGAAGACTTAAGCTAATCTCTCCGCAAAAACTTCTCTACAAGCAAATGTTTTGGGACATCTTACTTGTGATACTATAAGTACAGTGCCACCATGCCTCCAACTGATATAATGCCCTCCAAATTATCATAAAAATATTATGGAAAAAAATGTCTGCATACCTTCAGGTAAAACTTTCATGTAGTGCAGTGCACCAAAATTTAGTTTCCTTTGGGTTTAAACTTCATGTTAGGTCTGCTTGTAATGTGAGGATAAACGTACTATGCAATATCTAAACCTTAAAAATTAAAATTGTAGCACAGATGCAGTTGTAGCTGCTTGTTCTTGTACTGGTTGAACCAAAGCTGAAAATATCAGAATCGATCACCTCAGTACCTATTAACTTGATTTTTTTTCTGAGGACTGTTTATGATTCTACAGAGGACTACGTAGGTTCAATGTATGAAACGGGAACACTAAATTCCCCCCAACAATCACATTAAACATTTCTTTCTTCACACCACACTAGCACAGTAATACACAACCTCTATGTGTTTCCTCTTACCAATGTTTGCTAAAAAAAATTCTTTGTCCATCAAAATACACCTGGCACTGTATTCAACTTTTCCATACAAATCAAATAACTTAACTACCACACGAGGAGTTATTGATCACAGTACCAAGGTACCACCTAAAATTTGCTTATTGTAGAACGCTGCTCGGTAGGTAAATCGAAATCTTGTGGTGTTGATAATGTAATTGTAAGAAAAATAAACGTTGCTTTATGATCGATGAAATTCAGAAATAATTAACACAAGATATAATTGCAGAAATAAGAGCATTACAATCACGCGAGACGCGACCTACACAAAGCCTCGCAGCCACACATTCCTAAAGGCCTAGGTTGTCAACAGAGAGACCAATCACCTGTAACCCCGCGATGGCCTCCCAGGTGGAGAGGGGCGCGACGGCGTCGTCGTCGAGGAGGTTCTGGCGGAAGGAGAGCTTGCAGAGGCCGGGGAGGCGTCCGATGCGGGGGTCGACCGCGGCGAGGCGGTTGGCCGTGAGGTCGAGCTCCTCCAGGGTGGGCGGAATCTCCACCTCGCTCAGATCGTGCAGCTGGCAGCTCGTCAGGTCCAGGCACCGCTCCGCCTCCTCCACCTCCATCTTCGCCTCCGCCTCCGCAGCGGCCTGCGGATCGCCGGAGGCCATGGGGACCGTGCTCGGAGCGTGGGGTTTCGACTTTCGAGAAGTTTTTGGACGAAGTGGCGGAGTTAAGGCGAAGGAAGAAGAGCGATTGCAAGTGGCAGCCTGGCCGGGCCGAGTGGGCTCGATCTCTTGGGCCTACGACCTCGGCCCAACTATGAAACTAATAGCACAGCCCACTTTGGATTCGGAATTGTCAGTAGTAAAAGCCTAACAAAGCCCACCCACATGGAGCTCCTCAAATCGCAAGGTCCAGAACCCTAAAACCCTCGCCCGGCCTTCCCATCTTCTCCTCCTCCCCGGCCATGGCGTCGCGCCTCCGCTCCTTCTCCCGCCCCGCCGCCGCCGCCTTCCTCCGCTCCGCCGTTACCCGGAGTGCCGCCGCCTCCCTCCCCCGATCCCTCGCTCCCGTCCCCAGGTAGGCAACCGACCCCCGTGTACGTTTCCCTTCGCGGATATGTCTCCGAATAAAATTTTAGCTGGGGTTTTATGTGGCGCAGGCCGTCGGCCGTTGGGCGGAGGATGGGGCTGGCGCGGTCTCTGCAGCCGCTGCACAACGCGGTCTCGGCGGCGCGGCTGACGTCGCGGCTGGGGGCGGAGGTGGCGCGGGCCGTGTTGCAGGGTGCGCTCTGCAGCTCCTACCCGGGAGTCTGAGTCTGATATGATCTAATCTTTGCGTACTGCCTGTGAGTTGTGACTGCCAGCCCGGTTGCTTGCGTGCTTGTTTATTCTAGTTCATGTTTTGTCTCTCACAAATTAGGGTGCTTCGATTCGGTTGTGTCAATGTAATTGTCACCTTGGATTGTGCAACTGGATGCAATTCTTGTTATGCATAAACCAAAACCGAGTTCATTTATCCTTGTTGACTGTACTGTACATGTTAACTATTTTATGGGACAGAAATGGGTCCGAACGTGTTCCCCGGGCCTCTCAAAGCTAATTTCTTTGAATGCCACTACCAGTCAACAACATAGTCAATGGGGTTACCATGAAGTGTGGACTTTTTTTAAAAAAAATCTTTGTAGGATCATACTGCATTGGTAATGCTGGATTGATAAAAGAAAGTCTCAATTGTGCTCTGTAAGACAGTGTTAGCTTTGATACTGGGATTAGCTAGGCAGTATTCTCTAAAAAAATGCTTAGTAAGGTAATAATAAAAGGATACATTGAAAATTTAAATTATAGATGAGCATTAAGTGAAAAATGAGTGCACAGAGGATCCTATTTAGGATCTTAGTAACCAAGGGCTTTAGGATCTCAGTAACCAAGGGAAGAATGTAAGTGATGAGATTCCGTTGTATGTCCATAGCAGACAGAAAATAGCGAATGCACATGATCATCTGTGTTAGTGTGTCCATGTTTAATACATGCTGAATATAAGATTGCAACATCCCTACCTCCACCGCATATCGGAGTGTCTGTTGAATCTTGAATTTCAATTTATAACATCACCTTTTTCAATAACGCAGCCAAAAAAGAAGGCAATTTATTTCCAATATACTCATTTGGCTAGCTAATATAGTCACAGTTTTACATTGTGAATACAAGAAACAACAGACTGTTCAGATATTTAAACATGTTGTTTGCTATGTTCATATGTTGCCTCCTAATAGGATGCCAAAATTTTAGTTTTAAATTTAATGTTGAATGTAACAACACCATATGCTCAATTAAATTTAATGTTGAATGTAACAACACCATATGCTCAATTAAATTTAATGTTGAATGTACCAGTTCCACCAACATGCACAGACAAAAATGTGTGCACGCATATGTGTATCTGTGCCACTGTATCTATAGCATTGGAAAAAGATTGTGTATTGCTTTGTCTACATTATACAGTGTGGGTTCAATTTTCAAATGCTGGTACTCATGCAACATAGGCGTTTTGTTTGTTCAAGATTCTAAAGGAAAATTTCTGACTTTAAAGAAAATGACCACTGATACTGTTGTAGACTGTGCTGCTCTATTCTCAACAAAATCATTAGTGTCACACATGGAAGAAGATAATAGTGTTTCACCTGAAATTTGTGCGCAAGTTGGCATATATTCAACACATTTTAGTCATGAATCCTCATGTGGGGATTAGCTTATTTGGCTGATCTGTGATTGTCACAGACGACTTTGGATTGTACGTGATCAGTATACAGCCTAATATCACAATGTGAATAACAGTGCAATCTATGGCGCATGTCTATGGTGAGGTAAAAGTGCTTGAAGCTGCACAGAGCATTGTGCCTAAAGCAAGCCGTGCCTTCAGCAGCTAGGTGTAGGGTACCACCTCTCAGCATAACAGAGTTTATGATAGCAAAGTTGAAGAAGTCAAGAAACAAACTCCAAAAGGTCCATGGACCAAAACAAGGCCCAGTAAGAATCTAGGCTGGTCCTGAATCTCAAGAGTTATTGTGCTCCCAATGGTCACTTAGAAGCTGACAATGGAAAATTAGCTTTTGTCAGTGATCACTTTTTTGGTGTTAGCTCATTAGTTAACTGCCATGTATATGTGTTGACATTGTAAATGTTGGAATTTAATAAAAAATATTATGACATGCCAAGTTTTAATAAAAAATATTATGACATGCCAAGTTAACTTTTTCATGGATTATTGTCGTATTAATACATTGGAGTATCATGATCACAATTTTGTTCTAAGGACTAACTAAAACTTTTATGGGGACTTCATGTGTGTGTGTATAATTGCTCTTTATGTTTCTCAGGCACACCCTTTTTTTCCCATCTCGAGGCTTGACTGCATTTGCAGAATGAGTGGTTTATATCACATTTTATGTTAATATTATCCATTTGAATTGTAACTACCTGTGTTAGTTGTAGTGACTGCCTGCTGATGTAGCGTATTCAAGTGTCTAGGTGTTAACTCCTCAAAGGTACATTTTCTTTTTAAATTCACGAATAAATTTGTTTAATGTTGTTTCTGGAGCTAACATGTGTTTATTCCCTGTTTCATTTTACTGAAAGTGGGACTGGGCATTTGGTCAAGTCTTTCAAACAAAAAAGTGTTTGCTCAAAGTTACTAGTATTTGAACAAGTGAATCCACTTTACTTCTTTTGGGGACAGAGACCATGGGTGAACCCTAGAAGGTCCATGGTAGAACCATAATATGGGATGGAAGTGGAACTTAACAAATTCTGCGAAAAATAAAGCTTGGCAAACTGTTGCCATGACACCACGCCATAAACACTATACTGGTAAACAGTTGGTCCATTAAAGTGGAAAATTATTGCATGCTACACAACTCGACTGCTAGTTGAACCACTAGATTGCCCATGCAAGCAAAGGTTAATGAATTCGAACAGTTTTCTGTCTGGCATAAAGTCATTATTAATTTTTAGAATATTAATGTATGCAGCTTCAATTATAGTGGTAAGATATCATTTGGATCCATTGTTAGCTATGTGTTTCAATTATATCTTTTGTGCCTTGAGAACTGAGATTATCAACTTATTCTCCATGTTGGAACTTATTCTGCATGTTGGTTATGTCAAAGAAGGAAATAATAGATTTCTTTCTTTCGTTTTTTGTTACGATCTTTGCCCATTTTACAAGGAATTTTGATACACTATTTCAATGTTGACCTTCCCTAAAGTAGAATAATGGTAAACTTTACTGGAATAAGACATTGATATTGTAGTGCTTGTACATTATGGAAAATCTACAGGCTGAATAATCATTTCCTAACCAATAGTAGCTGTGTTATATTTCCTTGCTAATTAGGCAAGTCAGATTGGCTGCCACTTAATTCCTGTTGGATGTTCTATATTAGAGTTGTGTCCTTGCTTCTTAGGCATGCCATATATGGAAGTGTCACCTTTGCTTACATTATATATTATTTCTAGGCCTAGCTGGCCTATGTATCAAAAATCAAAATCAATCTTTACATAGGTTGTTTTGGCTTAGATGCACAGGACATAGTCTTGCAAAAGAAACAGTAAACAATTGTCCATGCTTCTATAGCATATTAGTGAACTTCTATTGTACGTCAGCCTGAAAATGGTGTATCAGTTCCAAAATATTTTTCTTAGTGAACTTTATCTATTGCTCAACTCAAGTTCACAAGTACATTAGTCAATCTTAAATTATTTATGTTTTATTTAAGCCTCACTATAATTCTGTTGGACAATCTGAATTTGATATAGCCAACCATGTAGCATTTATAATTTTCTGCTGGCAACTTGGCATATCATGAAAATGGTTTCGACTTTTGTGTAGCCCATGAAGTTCCAGACAGGCAAGTGACTGGATAATAGTGGGTGTCTGGTTTTTGATTTCCGAACGTCTCGTGTGGTGTCTGTGTTCAGGCTTTCTGTTAGTAGATTGCTTATATTGTTAATCTAACTTGATTCTATGTTATCTGATTCACTGCACCCAACTTTCTTTTCTTTGTGCTTTGAATTACACCCCATCTTGTCTACACAAGGATGTATGCATTTGCTTTCGCTACACCTCAACGCAAAACTTACCATCTCCCTGATGTCTTGCAGAGACTGGCCTCAGTATGCCTCGATAATGAAAGAAACTACTCCGGGACAGCAGCAGGACTTTGCACCCTTAAATAATTGCTTTTGTTAGTGACTTCTTTGTTATTCATGGGCATCTGCTTCATAATATGTACTGATGGCGCATCTATGACCACATATCGTACCCGGCAGCAATTGCTTTTTGCATTTCATATAGCTCAAGCGTTCACAGAACTGAGTTGTCTTTTGTAAACAATCTGGTCAAATTGGGACCAACGGCTGGTTTAGTTTCATCCATCTCAAGAGCTAACATTCTTGATTATCATATTTACGCTCAGTGGTGAACCTGTGATTTCGTATGTACCTAGTTATCCTCTGCTTGCCGTTTCTGTTAAAGACATGTGAGCATATAATAAGGTGATCAGCTGGGCATGTTCTTTACGGTTTCTAAAAATGGCTTTTGACTTTTGTTACAGTACCTAACTTTTAAATGGAGTATTTTTTCAAGATGGGATCTACAAGTTAATTATCTCCCTCGAATAAATAAATGAGATAATTTCTTCATCGTCTTTTTGAAATGGTTTATTAGAACAATATTTTTTTTGAAGTGATTTATTGGTATTCAGTTTGTTCGTATAAACACTTACTCTAAGAGCAAAAATTATAAGCCGCAGTCATAAGTTATTAGCCACATCCGAAAAGAATAGACAAACCTAGAAACAGGGGTGTCCATCTACTAACCTACATATGTATATATGGACATGCACCCTGAAACACAATGCAAAGCCCATGCAATGCAACGCTTGCAATGCCAAACATGGCTAGCTAGCTACAGTTCAAGCTAAGCTACAAGCTAGTGCAAAGGAAAAGGCACCACAGTGGCATGGTGTATAACCATGCACCATGTGTATCTTACCCGCAAAAACTCTAGCAATGGTTTATACTCCGTAAAAGTAGTAGGACCCGTCACGATGAAAACTAGCCGGCTTTTGCTAGCTAGCTAGCTAGTTTCATCACCACCTGATCGTTGCACACATCGGCGACGATCGTCATGCAGCCGGATCCGCCGGCGCCGGCCTTCTGTCGCCTCTCTAGGGCTAGTGCTAGGCTTGGGCGACCTTGGAGACCCAAGGCCCGAGGGCTTCCTCAAGATGTCTATCATGGCGTCGGCCTGGAAGAGCGCCTGGTGCGTCCTCCCGAAGCCGTCGAACCTCTTGCACACATCCATGTGCGCCGCGAGCGCCGCCTCCGGCCCGCCGCCGTTCTTGCCGGCCTCCTCCGTCACCGTCTCGGTGCACAGTCCGCACACCCACCGCCCCGAGAAGCGGCGGCGCACCACGCTGATGTACGCCAGGGTGAACTCCTCTGACATGCCGCAGCACTCGCACTCGATCGGCATCCTCCACCTTGGCGACGGAGGCCGAGGAGTCGCTGCCATTGGACGACAGCAGCTCTACTTCCTTGTGGTTGTCGGCGTGGCTGTGGAGCTCGTGCCACGACGGTGTCCTCTGCCTCACTACGACAGAAAAGATTATTACAGACGGTTATCAAACCGTTTGAATTTATGTATTTGTAATATAGATGGTTATCGCAATCGGTTTTTAAATCGTCTATGATAATTACAACATAAATGATTTTTTAAAAAATCGTCTGTGATATATCAAGTATCACAGACGATTCTTAAATATAGCCGTCTGTGAAACTGTTAATGTCAAAAACCATCTGTGATATATCAGGTATCACAGACGGTTCTCAAACATAAATGTCTGTGATATCTTACATATCACAGGCGGCTAATACCAAAACCGTCTGTGATATTCATATAGCATAGATGATTTATTACTACAAATTATTTGTGATAGATATTTGAATATCTATATTATTTTCCCTTTTTTGCTAGTCCTAGGAAATGCTAGCCATGCCCTCTAAAAACAAGCAAACATAGGATTTTTTATGAATATTCTATTTTTTATTCAAAATAATAGAAATATACCCTGCTGAATTTTTTTTAACAAAAATAGACTCTAGTCACCTAACCGTCGAGCAACTGAAACCTATGGCCCAACGACCCATCGACACGCAAGCAATCCGATGGCCGTTGGGCGAATTATTGCAGTCGCTCAACGGTCGGGCGACTGCAATCGCTGTCGCCCAATGGTTAGACGACTGCGCTTATAGTCGCCCGACCCTTTAGCGACTGGAAGCACACATAAAAGGAGGGCGCGGCCAAGCGGCCGAGGCCGCTCGACCGCGTCGTGAACAGAACCCACAGAACAGAGGAAAAGAGAGGGAGAAGAAAAGGAGATGGCGGAGGAGAGGAGAAAGAGAGGAAAGAAAAGAGAGGAGAGAAAAGGAGAGGAAGGGGAGGAGAGAAGAGGAAGAAGCAACCTTAGATAAATTTTGTTTTTGTATTTGAAATTTTGTATATGTAGTAGATATATTATTTACTGTTAGTGTTAGTAGAAAATTGTAGATGTAGATAGAAATAGTTTAATTTTGATATAGAAAATTTAGTCAATGTAGTTTTAGAAAATTAGCAGCCGTAGTAGCATGAAATTTTAGTCAATGTGTATAATTTAGCGAACATAGTTGTACCATATGTATCTTACCCGCAAAAACTCTAGCAATGGTTTATACTCCGTAAAAGTAGTAGGACCCGTCATGATGAAAACTAGCCGGCTTTCATCACCACCTGATCGTTGCACACATTGGCGACGATCGTCATGCAGCCGGGTCCGTCGGCGTCGGCCTTCTTCGCGCCTTCTGTCGCCTCTCTAGGGCTAGTACTAGGCTTGGGCGATCTTGGAGACCCAAGGCCCGAGAGCCTCCTCAAGATGTCTATCATGGCGTCGGCCTGGAAGAGCGCCTGGTGCGTCCTCCCGAAGCCGTCGAACCTCTTGCACACGCCCATGTGCGCCGCGAGCGCCCCCTGCGGCCCGCCGCCGTTCTTGCCGGCCTCCTCCGTCACCGCCTCGGTCCACAGCCCGCACACCCACCGCCCCGAGAAGCGGTGGCGCACCGCGCTGATGTACGCCAGGGTGCACTCCTCCAACATGCCGCAGCACTCGCACTCGGCGTCCTCCACCTTGGCGACGGAGGCGGAGGAGTCGCCGCCGTTGGACGACAGCAGCTCTACTTCCTTGTGGTTGTCGGCGTGCCTGTGGAGCTCGTACCACGACGATGTCCTCTGGCTCATTACACAGAAAAGGTTATTACAGACGGTTCAAACAGTTATCACAGACGGTTATCAAACCGTCTGAATTTATGTGTCTGTAATATAGGTGGTTATCGCAAACGATTCTCAAACCGTCTATGATAATTATAACATAGACGGTTTTTTAAAAAAAACCGTAATATAGCCGTCTGTGAGTTTGTTAATGTCAAAAACCATATGTGATATATCAGGTATCACAGACAGTTCTCAAACATAGTTGTCTGTGATATCTTACATATCACAGACGGCTAATACCAAAACCATCTGTGATATTCATATAGCGCAGATGATTTATTACTACAAACTGTTTGTGATAGCTATTTGAATATCTATATTATTTCCTGTTTTTTTGCTAGCCCTAGGAAATGCTAGCCATGCCCTCTAAAAACAAGCAAACATATGATTTTTTATGAATATTTTATTTTTTATTCGAAATAATAGAAATATACCATGTTGAAAGTTTTTTACAAAAATAGGCTCCAGTCACCTAACCATCGGAAGACTGAAACCTATCGCCCAACAGCCCAGCGACACGCAAGCAATCCGATGGCCGTTGGGCGAATCATTACAGTCGCCCAACAATCGGACGACTGCAATCGCTGTCGCCCAACGGTTAGACAACTGCGTTTTCAGTCGCCCAACCCTTCAGCGACTGGAAGCACACATAATAGGAGGGCACAGCCGAGCGGCTGAGGCCGCTCGACCGCGTCGTGAACAGAACCCACAGAAGAGAGGAGAAGAAAAGGAGATGGCGGAGGAGAGGAGGGGGGAAGGAAAAGAGAGGAGAGAAAATGAGAGGGAGGGGAGGAGAGTAGGAGGAGAGGGAGGAGAGAAGAGGAAGAAGCAACATTAGGTAATTTTTTTTCTTGTATTTGAAATTTTGTGTACATAGTAGATATATTATTTACTGTTAGTGTTAGTAGAAAATTATAGATATAGACAGAAATAGTTTAATTTTGATATAGAAAATTTAGTCAATGTAGTTCTAGAAAATTAGCAGCCGTAGTAGCATAGAAAATTTAGTCAATGTGTATAATTTAGCGAACATAGTTGTACAAAATTAGCATCGTTAGCAAATTGGCATGCGTACAAAATTGTAGTTGTAGAAAATTCAGTCAACGTTACGTACAAATCGATCATCCATAGAAATTTATAGGTATTACAAAATTCAGTCAATATTTATGTAAAATTTCATAATTAACTTTGTAAAAAACAATAATACGTAATATTTATGATTAAATACGAAAGAATGTAATGTCGTTAGTACGTTGTAAAGACATGTGTACCATTGTAACTTGTATATAGGCATTTAAAACGATATGCCATGTAAATTGTTGAAACCATTAGGAATTATTTGCAGTAGGGGACAGCTCGAGTAGTGAGAAAAGTGTGGTGTGAGTGCGCGGGCTGCCGATAGGAAGTTAAGATATGAGGTTAGGAAGTTAATACTGGGCAGTTTCGTGTGCCCATAATACCACATTTGGTAGCTTTGCGCAGTGACGCGACCAACGCGCATCTTCATGCAGCGAGAACGCCACTAAGGGCCCTATAAAAAGAGGTCGAACAATTTTCTGAGAGAACACTACACAAGCAAACCCCACACTACTCCGGTGCTTGCTTCACCACACCGGGATAGATAGGAGACAGGAGAAGCAATGGGACAAGATGACGAAGCAATGGGAGGAGGCCTGTGACCTAGCAAGGTCGGCTACCGCCCGTAATGAGAAAGCAAGGGCTGCTGCGGCTAGGGCAGAACAAACCCAGCGTGCTACGAGGTTAGCTCCCCGCAATGACGTGACCCGTAATAACAACCACATCCCAAACGTTCCCACCAAGTGTTCGCCGCAACACCCACCAAAGGGAGAGACGCCCCTTTGTTGGTGCTGGGACCCGTACAAGTTCTTCAAGTATAAGCACCGCCTCAGCCTAGGTATGCGTTACTAAGGTTGCAAAAACTACTCCAGTGACTATCCCGACCGTCGTCTAGACACCGCAACCTATCGATAGCCGGTAAGGACCAGGTGCACTATTTTTCCCCTACTTTTTCTCCTTCAAACTACGCACTAACAACCTCTCCCGTGTATTCAGTCCTCGGAACTCCTATGTGGCTACCACAAATGGATCGATTTTGAGATCCACCCAGAGGACCAGTGTGCCCTCGACTTCGAGGAGTGGAACGTCACAAGGTCCTCTGAGATCCGGGAAGAGGAGCGCCACAAGGATGAGCAAACCGAGCATATATAACAGGAGACGAAAGCTCATCTCGAGGCGTGCACGCGAAGCTCGCGAGAGGGAGCGTGAGAAAAAGAAGAAAATGACGACCAAGGCAAAAGAAGCCATCGAGGAGTTCAACGCCGAGCTCACAAGGAAGGAAAAATAGCCACGGTCTATGTTATGCATGTAATCAACGCCGAGTTCAACGCCGAGCAGTTGGGTTGGTTAGTTGCACATGATGCTCTATGTTATGTATGTAATCAAACTCTACGTGGCATGTTAATCCCAACTGTATTATGGAGTCTATTTTAATTCAGACAAGTTTATTTCGTCGTCTTTTCGCATTCAACTATTTTCATAGCAAATCATCCAACAATATTAACAGATCAATTTTTCTCCGTATATGAATTCCTGGTAACATCATAATATCACTTACCATCGTACTTACAGATCGTTTTAAGTTCAATCGTTCTTAAAAAAGTTTCACAAATTTTTTTAGCCTATAACAACATACAGCGATCATAAACTTTTATTACGAATCCAACAGATTACCTTCTACTCGTAATCCACAAAATTCATAAGGCTTCAGATGTAACACATAGATAAAGAAACTAAATTTTGTGAAAAATGGTTGAAACTTAGATAAAACCAAAAATGAATTCAAAATTTGCCAAATATACTAAATCGGCTCAAATACAAGTAATATCAAGTATTTGAATAAAATATACTAAAATATTTTATTTTTGAACTTATAGCACTCTAAATTAACTCATTGATAGCTTCTTAGTTCCATTTAGTATATTGACATGGCATGGCTTATTTTTGGATACCCTTGCCTAAATTATGAACTTGAGCACCTAGATATGTTAAGAATCTATTTAATTTTAGATCATTGCTTGTGTGGCTTTAGCTTGGCTATACATATTTTGCCATAATTTAGATAGCACTTTTACTTTTTATGGCTTGGTGTAATACTTAGAAAGTCAATTTGGATAATCTTCATAGCTCCTAAATGCTAAATATAAATAAATTATAGCCACTTCAATTCATTCATGATTTATCTTCTTCCATGCATCTTGATGACTCCATTGTAAAAGGGGGAGAAAGATCGGTAAAAATACATATCTAAAGCATGTTTTGGAGTTTTTGTGTAAAAATTTGCTAATTTGGAGCTTTTGATTTATTCTCACCATGATCAAGGTTAAACAGAATAATTATTCTTTCATATGGATCTAGAGTGAGATTTCCGAACTCATTTGGTGGATTTGAGTTTTTTGTGGAAATTTTGTTATTTTCAGTGGCTTCACTCCATTTCTGCTTTATATGGTCATTTTTAGTTATTGCATTCTTCTTATGACCATTTTGGAACTCTCTTTGCAAAGTTTTCTTCTTTCTCTAAAACCACATCCAATTTGCATTTTTGAGTATTGCCATGGGTTCTTCAAGGGAAAAGATTGAAGGACCATGTGAGAAGGTCATGTTTAATGTTGTGATGAACCATTGTAATGTTTGTGGAGTGATCAAATAGTTTTACAAATAGTACGTTTGATTTGAACCCTTTTCTGGAAGTGTCAGGCAAATCAGAAGTACCGTAGATATTTATGCGGTAGTACCGACGTTGTGAGCGCGGTAGTTTCGCTCGAACAGTAGTTCTGCTCTGAGTTGAGGTATGATTTTTTCCAGAGAGGTCAAACTTGGGTTTGCAAGGTGCGAAAGTACCGCTTTGGGGAGCGGTAGTACCGCAGTGCGGAAGTACTGGCATGGCAAGTGTGGTACTACCGATCTTCCCAGAAAAATAGGGTTTTAGAGAATTGAGTCATGGATCGAGTTGGGATGACATAGGTCATTGGATTAAGGTTGCATGATGCATGTATTGGCTAATGTAAGTCAAGTTGTGAATAACATGTGTCTGGAAATGATTTCTTTGTCTTTGGATGTGCATGGTCGCTTGGAGATAACTGTGCTCAACAGTGATGATCGGAGCTAGGCTCATGGAGGAGTTGAGGCCTAAAATGATCGAGGATGCTAGGGGAGACGGTGATCTCAAGCATGGCAAGAGAAAGGCGGTAAATATTGAAAGTAAGTTCGAACGGCGAGATGGCGCCATATGGCTTGCATAGGCCAAGTGAGCCGTAGTTAGGTCGAACCGGAACGGAAGAGACTTGGCGGCACATGAAAAGCTAGTGGTGCACATGCACGTAGTAAGCATGACGATTGCTTGTAGTGGTTGATGATAACCGGGTCAAGGAAGGGTATTTCGGTAGTTTGACCAAAATACTGGAAACCATCTTGGATCAAAACCGCGGCGCATGGGCGATGCATTGGAGAGCAGTTTAGATCAAGGTGGAGCTGGTTTGATCAAGACGAATCAAGACTAAGGATTTAACTGGTGCACACTTATGCGCTTTGAAAAGCGTGCATAAGTGAATTTGTGTGAGTAAAACCCATTGTGGGGGTTAACGGGTTTCTTCCATTGTAATATTGGATAGTATCCACTAAGGTGAATAGATGGCTGGTTGCCCATCTATAAAAGGGGGTTGGGATGGAGATATGTAATGTTAACTATCCAACCCATCTCTTGTGTTCTCTTCTCTAGGGTTAGAGTTTGAAAGTGAGTACCTTGAGTACTCTTTGTCCTCTCAGGTGGAGTGGTTATAAACCTACCTTTTCAAGTAAACAATACATCGATCTTTATGCAACTCTTAAGTCCCTCTTGTTTTTGATTGATGCGCTTGACTTTTGGTTGGTTTTGATCTCTCCTATTTCCTTCTTGTGATCTTACTGTGCTAATGACGTGTAAGATATGGAGATAATCCATGGAAATACATCTCCACCCATCTAGGTATTTTGATAACAAGATTCGTGAGAAAGCCCGTTTCATGTGTGTGTGTATAGGACGCTGAAATAGGGCATCATAGTGTTTGGACACCAAACTTCCTTGCCTTTGGATTGCTTTTAGATGCATGCAAGTGTAATGATATATAATATATCAGGTAAAGCCGTTAACATTCATTAATTCGAAAAGCCATCTATTTGGAAAGGAAATCATTGATTTAGCATGTTGAATCAATCATGGATGGAAAGTCTTAATCATGGATGGAAAGTTTCAATCATGAAGTCTGGGCATCATAGTGCCCCTGTTATTTATACTATACTATACTATACTATACATACATACATACATACATACATACATACATGTTGTCTGGCTACCAAGCCTCCCTGTTTATTTCTTTTAGATGCGTGCAAGTGCAATGATGTATAATATATCAGGCAAAGCCGTGAACATTTGTTAATTTGAAAAGGCATCGATTTGATAAGGAAGTCATTGATTTAGCATGCTGAATCAATCATGAATGTAAAGTTTTAGTCATGGATGAAAAGTTTCAATCATAGAGCCTGGGCACCATGGTGCCCCTGTTATTTATTCTCTCTCTCTCTCTCTCTATATATATATATATATATATATATATATATATATATATATATATATATATATATATATCATCTTTTCTACTCCCGGGTGTAATTATACCTTATATCGTATCTCACAATGTAGAGAGTATCTCGCATAACGGAGGGTATGTACGTGTAGTATACGAGTATTTAAGACCATCTAGGTGGTATGAATAATTTTTCAAAAGTGGTATGTATATTTTTTCGACATACTCCTTTTTATGTGCGTACATGAATGTATTTACAAAATACGTTAAAAACTATAAACTCCCTTACAAGTTTTTCATGTGGTTCACATTTGAGTATCTTATAATTAGTATACAAGTATACCTTAAGTGATAAAAAAATATTTCAAGTTTGTTTAGGTGGTATATTAGTGGTGGGTGTAATTACACCCGGGTATAAAAGGTATTTTCATATACTACATGTTGTAAAATTTATGGGTGGTAAAAATTTTTAGAATATGCATACAAATATGTTTTAAAAGTTTTTAAATCTATCAAGTAAGTCGGAGGCAGAGGATGTGGGTGGAGAGAAGAGGAGGAGCATGGCCCACGTGTTGGCCCGACCTTTTCTATAAGGAGTGGAAGAACTATCACATGCAAATCTAGACGGCTGATCTTTGATCGGATGGTTGAGAAGAGATGAGGAAGAACGGACCGATGACTACCACTCATATTTTTATAATAGTATATATATATATATATAGGACAATGAAATGGGACACCATGGTGCCTGGGCACCATACCCCCGCTACCTTTAGATTGCTTTGTGATGTGTGCCATTGGAATGGGTACAAGAAATAACAGGTCAACCCAGTTGCATTCACTGATATAGAAAGAAAAGGGTGCCATGGTATTTAATTTGGCAGGTCTTCTTGATTTGCTACTGCATTAATATTGATTAGTTGAACCAGCCGGCAAGCTAGGCAATAAACAACTGATTTGGATTAATTCCAAAATCATGTGGGTATCTACTTATTGTATGAAGATATTTTTTCAGAAATTATTTTGAAGTCTTTGACTTTAGATTTTTATTTTTTAAATTAAACTCAATTGAATTATCTTAAAAGGGGTATATACTCATAGATTATCTCAAAAAGGATATATACTCACAAATTATCTAAAAAGGGTATATACTCACAAATTCAATTCACAATTAAATTGTCTTAAAAGGCATCCTTGACTTTGAGATCAGCTTGACAATTATTAGTATAGGAAATTCAAAAGGTATGTGAAACAACTGGCTTTCCACAAATGTTTGTTGTCACTTGCAACTTTTGAATCATTTGTACAGTTCTTTTGTCAAATTCAAGCACCTACTGGCTACTAAACGGCGGCGAGAGCCACCATTCTCATGGGTAAAAAGGGTATATACTCTCAAATTATCTTAAAAAGGTATACATTCAGAAATTCATAAATGCAGAGTATATGGTGCATGTGAAATAGTATTACATGGAACATATGACGGAACATAATGATCAATGTATACCTTTATTAGGGAAATTAAATGACCAGTACATTGTTCATACATATAAGTATGTATCAAGGTGTGGTACATCATGCACGTCTGAACTGAAATAAGTGGTTAAACTAAGCATCATACAACGCGTGTACTTTTGGGGACACAAGTAAATCTGCATCATTTAAAAATAGGAAAGAGCATGCTCGGTTCAAACAAATTCAAAAGGAAACCGTGATCCTCTTTAAATGGAAAGGAATCCAAAAATCAGAGGATAATGCTCTTAACGGGTTGGATATTGGTTTTCTTATACAAACATGCACTTTAGCAAGTTCATAGTTTGCACAAATTGTAAAGCAATCCGACGGCCGAAACTATTGAAGCCTGGGCACCATAGTGCCCCTAATATTTTTACTATATATATATATATATAATGAAAGATTGTAAGATTGTTACTTCCCAGAACTTGATTTCTTTAAGTTCCCGCAGAATATTAGTTAACCGCACTAGTCTAGCATAGATATATGAGCCTCTTCTCACAGGCGACTCAGGCACGGTCCGGAACACAGGGGCTCTCTTAATTAAATTACTCTAGGGATTGAATTATATATTGTGGGGAATTTCTGCATTCCGAAAATGCCCTAAGCTAATGGCTCACAGGTTACAGATAGGAGGCGAGTGTGTGGATCCTTTTCGGCTGCGACCCATGGTTTCTGATCCTAGCGTAAGTGTATGTGAATAAACTGAATATCTATAAATTGGTAAACCGCTTCGAAAAAACTATCTCAATAAATCACTTCAAAATAATAATAAAATTATCTTATTTATTTGTTTGACAGAAAATATTTACTATTATAAAAGAAGGAGTTGGTGGTTGGTGCGGCCTCTCCTATCCTTTCCACCTCTCTTGACAAAAAAAGATAATTTGTCGACGTGTGAACCACCCACCCTCCCACGCCCCACCCCCACGAACCCTGCACTCCTCCCCGATTTCTCCTCGCCTCCTCCCTCCCTCCGTCGCATGTATATTCTAAAAAATTTTACCACCTGTTATCAGAACATATAGTATGATCAAATTTTAAAATCTGTAATAACGCACAGACATTCATTCAGCTAGTATAAGATATAAGTAAATCAGTGATAGAAAAGAAGGGGCGTATCACATGGGCCTTCGTCGTGTCGCTATGTAATGATTGGTGTTTGCTCGGTCCTAGCTTCGCTCCAAGTGGCATTCGGTTGGGCGGGCCAGGTCCAAATGTGACGTGCCATGTGTGCACCAGGCAGCAACATCATGGGATTTTCTCCAATCAATCGAGCACCACTGGACTTGATTTCCAGCCGAAAGCATCCACTATCTGGTCATTGCTGCTACGCTTGCTGGCTTGCTGCGTGCTCTCACATCATTGGGTAGCCTAAATTGTACTACTCCAGTAACGTGCAGTAACCCTGTGAGTACCGAATCCTGATGAGTACAGTAGCCCAGCTGGTTCGTCCTTGCATGGCAGTATTACCAGTTAGCTAGAGCATTATTTCGCCGGTCGGTCAGTGAAACTTCCCAGTAGTCCGAGTCCAAAGTCCAAACGCATATCATGTCGCGGACCGGCAACGGCACGGCGTATCTGAACATCCTGCTGCAACTTTCAGTCCTTCAGAGAGAGAGAGAGAGAGAGAGAGAGAGAGAGAGAGTACTTGGTAGCTGCAAATCGATGGCAACTTTCTTGTGGGATGGAAAGGATGCTTTACTGCTGTAGGGCTTGGACATGGTGGTGTATGTCAGCAAAAATGAGTGACTATGCAGCCGCGCCGTAACAGCAGATCGACCAGAGGAAACGTCGCTCGTTTTGGTTTCCAAGATTGACCGAGCCGACCGAGCTCTCGCGCGCCCAGTCCATTGGACATTATTGGCACATCAATCCTAGCTTATTCATTCAGCGCTGCACCAATGGTTTGAATGGAGCTTGTCTGTTCTCTTTACGTCTTAACTAATTAATATATAATTAATTAATCTATATTTATTATTTATTTCAATTAATCTATACTAATTATTCACACTAATATTTTATACTAATTAATTACTAATCTAATTAATCATCCATATTAATTAATTACCTCACTAATTCACTAGAGAGCCAATTGAGTTATGACACCAGGAGGGAACAGGAAAGGAAACACGTAAAGGGAACAAGTAAGCCCCATTCCAATAGTTTGGCTTAACCGGATCGATCCGTACTGGGATGGGAGCTATTGCGGCTTCGACTTTTCATCTTTTAACAGCAGCTTAAGTCCCTGTTCAAATTAGTGCCGTTCCTTTTGGTTTTTAGTTATAGCTTTTATCTTTTTTTTGCTAATTACGAGAGAGAAGAGTAAAAGACACTCGTATTAAAAAGCCACTCCGTTCAAAAGTCAGCTTATAAAAAACAAAAATCACAGCGCTTTTAAATAGGTGTCAAGTTTTCGAGCGAGTTGACTGACACTATAACACTTTTAAGTAGGGTCTTAGTTTTCGAGCGAGTTTACTGACGCATATAACTCAATAACCTAACGCTCGTCTCCGTACTACTTGTTTCTGATCTCACGCAGTAGATACTACTCTATGCAAATTAAGCACCTAAATTTATCAAAATGGTTTATGCAAATTAGCCCCTCACGTGCTGTACGCTCTCCTCTGCTCCCCCATGGCCGTCGTGGCATTAGCGGCGTCGCGCCACCAAGCGGGCGATGTGACTGGTGAAGCCCTGGGATTAGCTCTGCGTTCCCATCAATCACTATGGAAAGGTTAACTGTGGTCGTCGTCCCCGGAAAGGGAAGTGCGCTTCAGCAACGAATCGATGCGTTGCGAAATCAACTTACGAAGAAGACGCTTCAGTTCGCAGCCTCTGAGATCAGCTGATCGTTTGACCCGGCATGGCATGGCCGCGACATGGACTCCCAGCTTTCGTCTCAGCTTCCTGCGTATTTCCACGGCCCTTCATACTGCTTGATCTGCACGCTAATTGATGGCTCCATGGCTGGTTTGAATTAAGGGCATGTCCTTTTCTTTGAATCTGACGATTTTTAATTTTTACTATAGTATCTAACTTTTAAATAGGATATTTTCTTAATACGGGGTCTACGAGTTAAACAATCTATACGTTAAAAACCTAACATATGTATGAGCCAAAATCGTAAGTAAGTATCTGTCTCTCCGTAATCTGTACCGTAAACAGCCAAAATTCAAAAATTTTAACCAAGGGGACTTGTGCTTGTTACTCCTTAATCTCCACTTCATTTCGGCACACTTGCCGGTTTGTCGGCAGAAAATCCTTAAGCCCATCCCAACTTAGAAAACCCGATCTAAACATCTCACATATCAACAATCAGCATTGGTTAGTATCAGCTAAATACTAAACCAATTATAACGGGGATTCCGCCCCTCGGTGAAGCCACGTCCCAGCGGCGCTCGCCGTCGCGTGGCGGGGAATTCTGTCTGACGAGGAGGTGGTTTCCTTCGGTTTTGAAATTACGTCTGAGTTCTTGGTTCTCGCAAAAGGTCCCGAAATTTTTACGTCCCTCCATTTTGCAGATGGCCCCGCGTTTTCGGAAATTGCGCACGGGTCCCCGGTTTTTCGCATACAGGTCCTCGGGTTTTTTCAAAAAAACCCCTTTGCTTTTTCTGAAAATACGTTTCCGCCCCCGGTTTTTTTAAACAGGTCCTCCTTTTTTGCGAATAACCCCTTTGCCTTTTCCAAAAATACGTTTTTGCCCCCGTTTTTTTAGAAACTCCTCACGAATTATCGTCTCTTTTATTTTAGTACGTACGATGGCTGGCGCGGCGTGGCGTCGCGCCTATAATTCTAGTTTTTCCTAAGCTAGCACCTATTGAAGGGTTGAGAAGGCATTTTACCAAAGGAAAGTGTGCCACCATTTTGTTCTTCCCGAAGGAAATTATGAGCCTATCCTTGCTTGGTTTCTGAAAATTTGGCTACAAACTCAGATGTTCTTGATGAGGTGAAGACTCGTTCGAATTTTCGGATCATCGATGGAATTGTAGATGATATATTTTTCATGCAAGAACCTGTGGATTACAGCATTTCCCGACGGTCCTGAATTTACCAAGAATCCGACAAGAACAGGGACGGAGAATACGCAAATGAATCATGAGATCCTTGGAACAAATTAATCACTGGGCTTTGCAAGATTATTTACTGTTTGGCACTTTTTTGCAACATTAAAGTTCAAACCAACCGGAATTCTAGCAATGTTCGATGTCCTTGTGGTCAACGAAGGTTGCAACCATAAAGAATGACCAATTCCGCAAATATTGTTGTACCATCCGACACACCCAACCAACATACTAAAGGCAGCAGTACACTAGTACTGTACAAAATCCCAGCAAAATTACTGAATGATATCCTTGCTTTCTTTTTAGGACCCACTTTTTAAGCCTGATTTATAACTTCTTTTAAACAAATAAATAGAGTGATTTCTACGTTTGTTTTTCGAAACGACTTATGAAGATAGCCTTTTAGAAGTGACTTATCGGTATTTGATTTATTCACACAAATACTCACACTAAATTCAAAAACCATGAGCCGCATCCATAAGTTATGAGCCACGACCGAAAAGAACCTACATCAACTAAGTACTTTATATAGCACTCCTAGTGCGGTAGTATGGTGTACAAATACTGTACTAGTACTACTAGCCTGATAAACAATTACTGCTACTCCTAATTGACTAAGTACAAATTTAAACATGCAAGGATTAATCCAAGCATGCAAACACTGAAGTGTAGTAGTACTACTTAGGCAAGATCCTGGAGATGTAACATATAGGGCAAGCACCAAAATCTCTCTTGATTAACAAAAAGCAGAGCAAGCAAACTGATTGACTACGTGCAGCACGTAACATGGGCTGGTGTACAAACACAACCGTAAACGTAAAAAGGCTCATGCATGCGCATGCCTAGACGACCTTGCTCGGCCGGCCGGCGGCCGCGGCGAGGCGAGCTGTGTAGGCTCTAAGCGATGCCGGCGGCGACCGGCCGCAGCGCATGCCCGCTGTACGAGCTGGCGCCGTAGCCGTAGTAGTCCGGCGTGGCGGCGACGTTCTGCTGCGCGCGCAGCTGCTCGTAGAACCTCCTGATGAACTCGTCGGCTTGCCTGTCCACCTGCTGCTCGCCCGCCGCGCCGTCGTTGACGTCCCTCGCCGCGAACGGCGAGTCGGTGATGCCCAGCTGCCTCGCCGCCGGGCTGCGCCCAAAGACCGACGGCGTCCAGATCAGCGCGGGAGACGGCGTCGCGGTGGCCACCGCGGGCGCGTCGTCGCTGAAGAGGTGTTCGCTGTCGTTGAGCATCTCGAACACCCTGGCGATGTCGGCCGCGTCGTAGTTGTAGTACCCGGTGGCGGCCTCGTCGCGGTGGTGGCGGTTGCGGCGGCGACGCTTGGCGGCGCCGAGGAACCCGCCGGAGGCGGAGGAGGGGGTGTTGCTGCAGCTGAACTCGACCTCGCGGCGGCCGCGCGAGGGCTCGTGCACGGCGAGGCTCGGGTCGAGCGCGCGGCACGAGAAGGACGAACCGGCCGCGGAGAAGGCGTCGTGGTGATGGTGGCGGTGGTGGAAGGTGACGAGGTCGCCGAGGGCCTTGCCGGCGATCTTTCCGCGGTGAAGGAGGAAGTGGAGGTCCGTGGCGAGCTTGCGGCCGGACGGCACGCCCACGCCGCGGCGCAGCATGTAGAGCACGGCGCGCGCCACGCGCCACAGCCGCCACGCCACGCTCGGCTCCGCGGCCGCCACGACGTCCTTGCCCCCCGCCATTGCTTCGCTTCTCTTCTCTTGCTGCGCTCCTGAGGGGAGATCGAGGAGAGGAGGGCAGTAAGCTAACAAAAAAGGCGGTGGTTGTGCTTTGTCGCTCACACTCAGAGGAGGGTAGCGGGGGCAGTTATTTAAAGGCCGAGAAAAGGACTGGAGAGGAGGCTAATAATGTGGTTCGTGTGTGGGTCCAAAGGGGGGAAAGGAATTTTACCCCCACATACTGCCACGTGGATAATTTAGGTCTGACTTTGGACAATACAAAAAGAAAAATCTACGTTGAAAAACCAACACCTTCAAAACAGTATCTGCCTTCTAAAAACCAAGAGTCAAAAATTATTTAGAACGAAACTGAAAGAAGTTTCACTTATACGATAAGAAGGTGCTATAAAAATCAATGCCTTCAAAACGGTATCCGTCTTCTAAAAACTAAGAGTCAAAGATTATTTAGAACGAAATCGAAAGAAGTTTCACCTACAAGATAAGGAGGTGCTATAATGGACGAAAGTAACTACAACCGCCTGGTTTAATTCTTGCAAGGGGTTTGATGAGCACATGGAAAATACTCAAACGAGGCATGAAGCATATGTTAGTCTGCTGAATAGTATAACTTAGGAGCATGTCTCAACACATAAACATCTCGAATAGCATAGCTAAAGACGATTCAGGCACTTTCTTGAAACATGCAAGTATTATACACGATATGTATGCTTTTTCTGCTCCCTGCCTACCAGTCTTAACAAAAAAAACACGGTTGTAGACCTTGCATTTCAATCCTACGAGACATCCGTCTAGGTGTCACTTGGTTGAATTAAAATAAATTGACTTATAGGTGAAATCGCACTGTAGCTGATTAAAATTACATTATAGCTGATGATGGCTTATTTGGTATAACTAAATTTAAAAAAAATAGAAAATCACAGGTTAACTTATCACGGACAACGCAAACGAATACGAGAAAAAAGAACCAGCAAAAAAGCTAGAAAAAGACGAAATTTAAGAATAATAAAAAATAAGTCAGAAGTCAGAAACTCAAACTGAAATTAGCGGGGCCTAGTCTAGTGACAGAGCACACATATATGGTTAAAATTATGGGTGATCTTATCATTGCTCCATAGTTAATGTGTATTTGATGATTTATTTCATGATGTCTTACTGATATGTAGGCTGGTCCATCTAACAGTGAGATATTATGGGATAAATCATCAAGTACATATTAACTATAGGACAAATAATCAAATATTTTTAAAATTATATAGTGGAATATCCACACTGTTTTCTTGTACTGACCCTGAGTGTTTTTGAGGCTCTTCTAAGAACGCTTTAGGAACATAACTGTCACAAGACAGCTCACCGGCTGCTCTCCCTCCTTCCTTTCACTCGCGAGCTAGCAGGGTACGTGGCGAGCCCAGGATAACCCGGAAAGTTTAACCCAACTCACATAAACCCAATTATTGGATATCTCCATTTACTTTGGATTAGCCAGCTAGGTGGGACACTTGTTGCATGCCAAAAGAAGCACACTTCGCATGATCATGGACAGGCAAGGTCCCGGCAGACCTAATTTTATCTCAACGTAAAAGGTTTGTGTTTAGGCATGTTCTTTTTTGTTGTGGTTTATGGTTTTTAGCTGAATTTTTTGAATTTTAGCTGTTTACGGTACAGATTACGAAGAGATCGATACTCACTTATAATTTTGGCTGGTACAGATGTTAAGCTTTTAACGTGTACTACGTTTAACTTGTAGACCCCGTCTTGATAAAATACTCCGTTTAAAAGTTAGATATTGTAGCGGCTGTTAAAAACCGGCCGGTTTGTGCCCTGCCGAACACCCCCCACAAACTCTTGCAAGAATTTAAGCACGTATCACTCAACCCGAGAGAGCATAAGCCATTCCATCCTTCCATTTTTTGTTTCATGCTATGAGTTTTTCTGTATTTTTGTAGGCGAATTTGCCGCAAACTTCACTTCACGTACGTGTAATGTTCTTGTTAGATTGCAACAGTAGCAAGCACCTCAAACCATTTTACCGTTCGTTTCAAATCTTGGACCAAGAAGTGGAAACCTATACTATAAGATGGAGCCATGGAGGAAACATGATTTTGAACTAAAAATGTCCCTGACTTTCCATTTCAAATTCCAGAAATCATTTCATGAGGCCCATTTGTAATACACCAATTATGCGCCAGGACAATTCCTCCAAAAATTCATATTGAATGGTATATGTTCCAAACGGGGCATAAAAGACTCGCGATTAGGGGGGAACACCTGGGATCTGAAGCACTCACCTATCAACCACAAGAACGTGAGCACAATTGCTACGAAATCTGCTAGAAACCGGATCAATCAAATCAAGGACCACTTGTACATGGTGAATCAACGGCGCAAACAGTTTTCTCTTTCTTTTTACCCCATGCATCACTCCTACAGACAGTATTATTATAGACGGTTCAAAACTGTCATCATAGACGGTTTCTAAAATGTCTGCATTAATGTCTCAGTGATAATAGGTGGTTATCACAGTTAGCTCCCAAACCGTCTGTGATAAGTTAAAATACAGACGGTTTTTTTTTGAAAAATCGTCTGTGATATTCCGCTATCACAGACGGAATATCGTATATATCTACACTACACATGTAACAAATAGGTGTCAAATTGAATTATTAATGCTACTATAGTTAATCAACATAGCTACTTAATTACACACATAATTATCATCACCTTATAATAAATTGTCCATATCTAAAATAAGTAGCTAGCTTGTCATGTACTCATGAAATAATACCAAGTAAGAATATATTGAAGTAAACTAGGTGTACTGACTCATTCTTAAATTAGAGTAAAACTACTCTCTCCCTAAACCTAGCTAGCTAGATCTAATTAAAAACCTAGCTACCATCTCTCTATATTACAAGATATATAAGTTATTAGAAGCAAATACTAACCTCTAATCATCAAGAATAAATTGATCTACAAGCTAGATCTACAAGCGATATGTTTTCACCGAACTCCCCAACGTCGGCCGCCTCCTTCAATGCAACGCAATGAAGACAGATCTGTGTCACGTACGCCTGTTATTTAATAGAGCAGAGTATCCCAGACAGTTCTAACCATAAACCGTCTATGATATCAAACTATCACAGATGATTTTTATTAATAACCGTCTGTGATGTCCTCCACTATCACAGAAGATTCGTTATACGAACTGACAGTGATAATGCACATATCAGAAACGGTTTGTTATACGAATCGTCTGTGATAATGTACATATCACAGACAGTTTGGTATACGAACCCTCTGTGATAACACTTAAAAATACGTGCTCTACTCCTGCCTGCTAATATTTTGATGCATGCGCCCCTTAAACTTCCACATGGTTCTGGCTTTATATTTAGTGCGGTGTACAATTCCTTCTAAACTATCGTCTCCCTAGATCATCTTCTTCACCAGATTTCTCAATAATGGCATCTAGTATTCTTTTGATCTCCTTCCTTTCATCTATCCATCATGAGTTGTTCGGCCACAACCTTACACAAGCGACCAAAAACTTACGTCTAGAGCAGCACCTCCGCTCACGCCCTACTTCCTTCATCGAGTCGCTTTCATTCGTCAGCTGGACCTCATCATCCGCCATCGATGGAGGTGTCTTCTTACTGCTCAGGAAAGGGAAACCGCTCTCAGTCTCTTTCTTCTCTTCAATGTGCGCAAAATGGAAGAACCTTTTGTGACAGTAGAAAGACACATGGATAACCTTGCCGATCAAGCAGAAACGGCTGATTTTGAGGAAGCTTATCATGGCACCATCTTTGAGATTATAAGCTATGCTTGTGATTTGCCCAGGCTAAAGGAGGAAGTGGAGTGGGTAAGGATAATCTTCACGGCATTCGAGAACTCAACTGCTGATCTTCCAACTCCAAAAGTAGAAGAGAAAACATATGAAGGCCAGAAGATCAAGATATGTGAATCTATTTTTTTAGACTTTTGCAATAAATTTAACTTGAATTTGTCTTTTATAAATGGCTGGTCAAACTTATCTATTCCAGCTAATCAGTAGTTTCTGTAGTTCATATGACAAAGGACAAAACACTGACGGTCATAAATAAAAACTGTATGTGATTGTTTCATGGACGGTTCTAACTAAAAGCCACATGTGATGTTTGGCATTATTACAGACGGTTCTTATAAATAAATATTTGTGAACTATCACAGATGGTTATTAATACAAACCATCTGTGATGTCTTGCATTATCACAGACGGTTTATATTAACAACTATCTATGATATTTTTACAGATGGTTATTAATACGAAATGTCTGTGATGTCTTGATTTATCACAGACGATTCATATAAATAACTGTCTGTGAAAATATCATATATAGATGAACCGTCTGTGATGTAGCCGTCCAATATAAACTCTTTTATAGTAGTGCATGCGAATAGAGCTTTAGGATGGGTTCTTTTTAGTTATGATTGTGGCTAATAGATTTTAGTTCTAGTATGAGTGTTTATACGATGAACTGAATACAGATAAGCCGTTTCGAAAAAATTGTCTCAATAAGTCATTCTAAAAAGACAATAAAAAAGTTGTTCTATTTGTTTATTTAGGAAAAAAATTTAAAGTATGAGTTAGCTGAGAAGAAGATGGCCTTAGTTTCTTAAGGCTTAAGAATGGCAAGGGCACAAAACGTGACAAACATGAGAGTCGTTTACAAGACCCGGTACACGCGTATGGCCAGCAGTCAAAGCTCCAAAAGCTGAAAGGTTTATGGACCATTGACGTAAATCATGCGTAGAACACTACACGCACAAGAGAAAAATATTGATGCAGGAAAAAGGCAGTGGCACTTCTCCCGGATAGGGACCTTCTTAAAGAACTAAAGCAATGTCGTCGTTTGATTTAAGGCTGCAAATTGCATGATTGATCGTCATCGACATGGCCGTCGCTTTTCTGCACTCATGAAGAAACCATTATTCCCAGCAGGCCCCGCCTCAAGCTAATACTCCTATATTATCAAATAGAAATCATATGGGTCCCAAAAAAAATAGGAATTATATGAACTATGCAAATAGAAGCTTAAACACCGAGCGTCTGAACAAAAAGTAACATAAGGCCGCAAGAGCATGTGAATTCCACTTAAATCATATAGGAATTGTATTGTTTCATGTAAACTTCTTGCACTCCAAACATGTCCTAAAGTCACAAAAAAAAGGAGGAAAAGTGTATTTTACGACTCTCAACTATGCCCTAAGCCTAAATTTCAACCCATAACTCTAAAACTGTCTAAAATACAACTCTCAACTCTCAATACCAGGCCACATGACCCCCTTGACCCAATGTTGGGCGGTTTTGACTAACGTGGCACCTATGTGTCCAATATCTGCTGATGTCGATGCCACATGTCCACCACATCAATCCACACATCATCTATACAACAACCTACTTCATTGAGCCAGCAAATAAAAGAAAAGGATGGAGGGGCCCCCATGTCATCCGCTAAAATCATTTCTTCATCCTCCGTCTTCTCTATCTGTCTTCCTCCTTCGTCCACCCGTCACCACCGTAGACATGGCCTCACCTCCTTCCACGCACCCACTCCTGGCAACCCCCGCACATCAGAACCTGACAGAGATCGGCTGGGCAGTTCCACGCCAAACTCATGTGGATTCTGGGCAGTCAAGCCATTGTGGTTGTCATCAGCAGATTCCTCTCACAGCAATCACCAACTCCAAGCTTCAGTCGAGCTAGTTCTTGATTAAATTTGATTCATGTAAGCTAATTAACCTTGCCTTCTCCTTGCACCACCGCTGCCCAATTCACTTCTGATGACGGAGATGTTGGGAATAGTCCCACATTGCTTGTGGTAAATAAAAAAGCACAACTTATAAGTGTGAGGGACCCTCCACCCATTGGACTAGTCTTTTGGGGGAGAAGACCCAATACCACTTATAAGGTTGTTACTTGAGGGGCTTGCTTGCGGGCAACCTGTGGGCTTAGATGCGCAGGGTGCGCAGCCCATTTAAAATCTGGAGACTGGGGAGTAAACTCGGTTGGATCTGGTGGGGTGTCAGCATCCGGATCTAACAGGTGACAACAACTCACGCTTGAGCCATGCCATCCGCAATCATTGCCGCTGATGTGTGTTTGTGCATGGCTGCTTCGTCATTGAGCTCCAAGGTTTTCTTTTGGAAAGAACCGCAAGAGTTGTGCTTCATGGTTTGTCTTACATAATTTCTTGCTCCATTTCGTCTGCTTCATGATTTGTCTTACATGATTTCTTGCTCCATTTCGTCTCATGCCATAAATGGTTTCTGGTATGTTTCTTGAAACATTAATTGGTTATGCTTGTGAGCCTATTTCAGCTGCACCACCAGGCCACCGAGATCACCGGGAAAAGTTGCTACGCCGACCGGTTCCCGTTGCACTCCTCCCACTCCAGTGAGTTTTTTGCAAATCTGTACACATCGCCTTGTGTTCCACCTTCCAATCTACTTATCCCTTTGTTTTATTTTATTTTCATTAATCATGCGTGTAGATCGAAGCCCTTAAATCTTTTCCACCGCCACCCTTTGCCACCCAGATACGCTGCTCCCTATGAGTTTCCGCTTGAGCTATCCCCACTACTGGGTTCGCCATCTCATGTTCTACCCTGTGCTCCCCTTCCCGTGCCAATGCGCCGCCATGCGTCGTCACTGCCATGTGCCATGTCGCCACCGCCGCTCGTGTTGCACCATCGGTCGTTGGAGGTCATTGTCGGCGATGTCGGGCGTGTCATCATGTTCGCCTCATCGCCTACTCTGTCATCATCGTCGCTGTTCGCCGGGGCCTTCGGTCCCCGTGCGCAACTCTCTTCTTTCTCCTATCTCCCTCCTCCACTGTTAGTGCTAAGCACGATTAGCTAGGGGATTAATCAGAGGTCAATATTAGGGAAACTGGTGGGCCATAGCCAATAAGAAAACCTAATTAAATGTGATTTCTAGAATTGTTTCTATGACAGTGGGCCCCACCATAGACATTAAAAAAGTTAGGAGAATTAAAAGACTGACATGTCAACAAGCTCATGCCAACATAGCGTCCAAGTCAGTCCAATACCGCCTATTCTGGTGCCATGTCAATACCACGTCATCGAAAACCATTGTGGTTTAGGGTGAGTGTCATGTTTTCGACGGTTTTGAGAGTTTAAGATTGTAATATGAATGGTTTTAGAGTTCAAGGTTGATTTCCAAACCAACCCAATAGTTAAGGGTTGAAAAATCAACTTGTTCCCAGAAAAAATTGGACAAGCTGTTTGTACTCTACATATATACATGCATGTCAACTAAAAACTAAAAAGGGTACTCCATAGTGGACTTGGAATATTTATCTACATGTAAGACATGTACAGAATAATTGTAAGAAGACACAAATGTTATCACACCGTTGAGATAGAGTGCCTACATATTACAAATTTGCATGCATGATTGACCCATATTCTGATTAATTATCTCCTATTTTTTTTCTAATATCATCATTGCAATTCATCGATGAAATTATTACTGGAGAATGGAGACGAAGCTTCTTTTTGTTTGCCTTTCTTTTTCCCAACTGGTGCATGCATTGTTGGTGCTCTGCTGCACCAGTGGAATGCAGTAATCTTTTTTGTTGAGAATGAGTTTTACACACTGCAATTTGGTTCTTTACTGGAATCCAAATGAAATCAATCTGATCAGTCTGGCAATCAGACGTGCACCTACACGGTTAGAGCATGTACCCACGCAATGTGAACCAATTCTCTTAAAAAAGATCTAATCAGGGTAGTTAACTAAAGTCACAGCAGTTCTATCCCTGCCTGAAATTTGCATGTCTCACATGGTACAACTGCAGTTAGAAGTGCCATATCCACCGCCTAACTCTAGCTTTTCTACTTTGCAGTATTCTAATCTTTACTATTATAAAAAAGGAGTTGGTGGTTGGTCCAACCTCTTCCATCTCTTCTCACAAAAAACAGCGCTAACATCTGGCCCTAAAAGACCTGCGCCGAATCTTCTCCCCCGTTCTCCGCATCTCCCCGCCTGCTCCTCCACCCGCTCCGCCCTCGCCTGTCCCGTGCGCCTCCTCCCCCACCGAATCCCGTCGCTCCTCCCCTCCCTCCTCCGCCGCGCTCCGTCCGTCGGATTTTAAAATTTTATTATACTATATGTTCTGAAATTAACGGATGGTAAAAATTTTTAGAATATGCATACAGATATGTTCTAAATTTTTTAAAAATTCGTAGCAACGCACGGGCATTCAGCTAGTGTCTAAAGGAAAGGAATTAAAGATGAAACGAAAGCGATGGCAGCTACACCACTAGTTGCAGTTACTTACCAACTAATGCTTCATGCTTAGGAAGGAGATAGGCTAATTTAATCAGCTGCTGGGTCACGAGGTACTATAGAATATGCTTACCTGCAATGCTTTCAGGTTATGGATCTGCCGGTTTCGCAACAAGTAGGGTAGGAAAGCAAGCATGCATTTGTACTCTGCTAATTATTAATTAAGAAAAGACTGTTCTTTTGAGGCCTATGAATCTTCAGATATCCACATGCTTTAGCTTTGCAGGGCAGGATTGGGGCCTCTTCAGGGGATAAGTTTGCATGATCTCTGTCCTCTTTGATACTTGTACTCTTCTCGTTGCTTTTTCCTCCTAGTGTGGGACGCTAGCTGAGAGAAAAGCAATAGAACTTTGAGATGTAGTAGTATCTTGCAACCAGGATAGGATGGGATAGGATCCTCGGGCGTTGTGAGGAATGGTAATGGTATGCCGCATCGAGCTGTTTGATCAACCCTCAGACGGCTGGGATTAATGCGATCGGATCAGGCCTATAGAAAGCTTTTGTAAAATTTTAGTATTTAAAATTTCAACCTCACGTTTACACTATAATTTTTTTTATAAAATTGACTAAAATTTGTTAGAAATGATTCTATATGTATGGAGCTACTATGTACAAATTGACGGATACATGTAGCTTTCACATACTTTTATAGGAAACTATAACTGAGTATGGATAGTCCAAACTCATGGATAATCCAAGTGCATTCTTAACCTTACGTTTGAATGGATATGGTTAAAAATGGGTAAATGTGTATTACCTTCCCTATGTCCATCTAAATAGGTATTTTATTTCTTACTTATACCTTACCCAATAATATGGGTATGAGTTTGAATAAGAGTAATGGACACCCAGTGGCAACCCTAATCAGATGCTCGAAACCTCTCAAGAAAAAGTTCTAAGCAAGCTAGTTTGCCCCCGGATCCTCAGCATTTGAAAGACCAAAGATGACAACAGAGGGGAGGGGGTAAATGGTGCCTTAATAATTTTCTCCAAATATTTATCAATCCTCCACTCCAATATCTACAGAGCTATGAAGATCAAATTGCAAAGCCAACCCGAGAACTAGAGAATAAGCATCTGAAAATTCTAAAAGACTGAACAAGAGCGGTACTACCGCAGTGCGATATAACCGCTATGGTACCAGTGGTACTACCGCTCCCTCGATGAACAGGGAAAACATCCCAAGTTCAAAAGCTAAAAATAAGAGAACTTATGATCCGTAGATCTAAATATCATGAAAATTGGCAGGAATTTACTCTAGAGTATTGTGAATCTATTCCAAGAAACAATCATAAAAATCATAGTCAAAGTTGATACATTTTTCAATTTAAAGGAAAGGTGCGTCGAAACTGAGCAAAATCCAAAATTTGTGGATACAACTTGCTCATTGGTGGATGATAACCAATGTGGATCTAGATGTATTCTCACATGTCACAACAAGTTAGATCACCAAAGTAGTCAAACAAAAAACTCTCAGATCATGAGATGGAACATAGAGGCCAAAGTCAAGTGAAAATATGGTTTTCTCATGAACTTGCTATCAACGTGCCTAGATGGGTGGAGATATACTCACAGAGATTATCTCCATCTCTTACATGTTCTTAGCACAACAAGATCAAGAGAAGAGAAGAGGAGAAAGCAAAACCAACCAAAACAAAATCACATCAATCAAAACAAAAGAGACTCAAGGAAATACACAACGATTGATGTATTGCTTACTTGAGAAGGTAGGTTTTACAACCACTTTACCTTAGAGGACAAAGAGCACACAAGACACTCACTCTCAAACACTAACCCTAGACATGAGAGCACAAGATAGATGGGTTGGATGGTTAACCAAATGTCTTCATCCCAGCCCCCTTTTATAGGTGGACAACCAGTCACCTCTACCCCTTAGTGGATACTATCCACTTATCACAATGGGGATACTCGTTAATCCCACACTCGAGTTTTACTCACACAAGTTCACATATGCACGTTTTACAAAGCATATAAATTTGAATCGTTAAATCATTAACTTTGGTCCATCTTAATCAATCCATCTCCATCTTGATCTAAACCACTCTCCTAAGCGTCACTCATGCGCTATGGTTTTAATCCAAGGCAAATTCCGGTATTTTGGCCAAACAACCAAAATACCCCTCGTTGACCCGGTCATCACCATCCTTTACAAGCAATCACCATGCTTACCACGTGTAGGTGCACCACTAGCTTGCCACGTGTCGCCTAGTCTCTTCCGTTCCGTTTTCACCGAACCACTACTCACTTGACCCATCCAACCTATATGTTGACATCCCGCTGTTCGAACTCGCCTTCCACATTTTCCACATTTCTCATACCATATTTGAACTCACCGTCTCAGCTGGTATCCTCGATCGTTCTGGGCCTCAACTCCTCTACGAGCCTAGCCTCGATTCGCGCCATTGACCACGATTGACTCTAAGCGACCCTACACATTCAAAGACAAATAAATCATTTCCAGGCATAAGTTGTTCATAACTTGACCCACGTTAGTCAAAACATACATCATACAACCTTAATATAAAGATCTAAGTCACCCTAACTCAATCCATGACTCAATTTCCCTAAACCCTATTTTTTTTATGAAGATCGATAGTACCGCACGCAACATGTCGGTACTACGCACTACGGTGCTACCGCTCCCCAAAGCGGTACTACCGCACTCTACACTGGACCTCTCTGGAAAAACGTACTGCAACTTAGACCGGAACTACCATTCGTGCGGTATGACCGCGCTCACAACGTCGGCACTACCGCTCTGCGATATGACCACACTAACACCTGCGGTACTACTGATTTTCGTGACACTTCGAAAAAACAGTCCAAACAATATGCGATCTTTGCAAAAACACTTAACCACTACATGAAACTTGCAATAGTTCATCACAACATTATCCTGAAGCTTCTCACGTGATCCTTCAACATTGGTTTTCAATTAGAGAGCCCTCAAAGATATTAGGGTATGTACAATGATACATGTCAGCTGTCTATAAGTCTATGCCACATAAGATTTTGGGTGATGTGAAGAATAAAGAAAGATATTGTCAACTATTTAACAAATAGTCTTATAGATATCTTTCTACTGTATATATCATTGTATAGACAACTCATTAATTGTATGAGGCTACTACATATAACTATATAGGTAACCCATTATATGATCTGTCTTTAGTTCAGATGATATGAAGGTGTATTACAGACAATCACCGTCCATACAATTGTACATGCCCTTACACACACTTATACTTCTTGAACGGCAAGGCAGAGGATACCATCTCTTGCGGTTGCATTCCAGATGCTTTTGGATTTTGCCCTGCAACATCTGTTTCCTCTTCGGTGCAAGCCAGTTTACCGTGTCAATTCGTTTCGTAGCACCATTTGAGCGTTTTACGCGTTTCAATTGGCGATACCATCGGAAGTTTCTTCCTCAGAAGAGAGTAACACAGCATCCACTTAACGAGGAGATAAAAGCCACTCCTTTACGAGAGATCTGGGGGGGAAGGAAGAACCAGAAGGCAGAACCGTCGTACAGTCCAAACGCACCTGACTCACACCACTGTACCAAGTTATCCACGCAGCAGCTGTCGACGCATGCAGATTTTTCTTTTTGCCTCTGTTCTTCCCTGTCCTGCTTGATTCGGGTTTGTTCTTTTTGGCTGTAGTTTATGGCTTTTAGCTGTGACTTGTAATTTTTGGGCTGTTTGTACGAGAGATTATAGAGTAACAGAAACTCACATGTGGTTTTTGTCAATATAAATAAAGTCAGTAAAGTATGTACTACAATTAACTAGTACACCCTATCTTAAAAAAAACTCTATTTATAAGCTAGTTACTGTAGAAAAACCAAAAAACAGCTTTTAGAAGCTGAAAAGAACAGAACCTCGATCTACTAGTACACAGTAAGCAAGCTGCACAATGTTTTACCTAGGCTTTGTATGATGGACTTGGCAATGCTGTGCTAATAGCACTTGGTGTCCAGTTTCATCAGAAATCAAGGCTGAAATCTGACAACTGAGGACACCTGAAATGGGACAGTTACAGGTGAAACTGAAATCTGCTGCTAGGATCATATGAACCTAAGTTTCTGGTGTTGTGTGGTTCAAAAAATATTTAAAAATTCATAGATGTAGAAACTGTTAGCGTATATGCACTTGCAGAGGTTTTTTTTTTTTGCAAAAATACGATCCTGTGTCCTCAGTTGTAAGGAGACAAAAGGTTGTACTTATCTTTTGTAATTTAAAGTCTGTTTCTTGTGACTTTTTGCACAATGCACATATGATCATATTTTTGCACCAATTCTAACATGTTATGCATTTCTGAATTTTTAAAACCTTTTGAACTACACATGCACAAACTAAAATGTGTTCATGATATCCTATTTTTTTCAGAGAGAGAGAGAGAGGGAGGGAGAGAGAGAGAGAGAGAGAGAGAGAGAGAGAGAGAGGATTGTTCATAGGAGCATAAAACTCCCTCCCCGATTATAGGCCCAGGAAAATTTTCAGTGGATGCTTCATTTGAAGAGGTTAGGCTGGGCTGGTGGTCTTCTTCTTCCTCCCGTCGCGCCTCTCGTCTCGTCTCCCTCTCCGCCACCTAAAAATAGCACGACGGAGGAGGGAGTGGCAGCACGCTCCGCGAGACACGCGTCGCCACCGCCTCCGTGCATCCCGCGCGCTCCTTTCCCTCCCGTCCTCACCTCGTCGTCCCGTCGATGGCAGGCTTAAATCCCCCACATGGCCGTCTCCATCGCTTCGTTTCAGCTCGCTTTCCATGTCCCTCCGCGACCCCAACAATGCCGCGCCAGACCCATGTAAGTAATACCTACAGCCTCTCTCTTCCCGCAAGCCAATATTTCTTGGTTATTCTTGGCTACAGGTTCTTGTTCTTGATGGTTTCTTGGAATTCTTGCTGATCAATTTGTCCATTGATTGATTGGTTGGTTCTTGTTATGCTTGCGGGCTCAGCGAGGCGGCGGGCGGACGCCGTCGGGTGGCTGCGCGCGCTGTTCCCGGACCTGCCGCTCCCGCCACCGCCTCACGCCTCCGACGACGACCTGCGCGCCGCGCTCGCCGGCGGCAGGCTGCTCTGCGCGCTCCTCCGGAGGCTCTGCCCGGGCGCCCTGCTGGACGACGCGTCCACGGACAATGTCGGCAGGTTCCGGGCCGCCGTCGAGCGGATCGGCGTGCCCACCTTCAGCGCCTCCGACCTCGAGAGGGTTGCATTCTTGTCGATAATTCCTCCTTTGGGTTTTAGGCCGCGACACTAAATTCTCATTCTTGATTGACATTGGTGGCGATGCATCCATCCATCCATCCAGGGGCAAATGTCAGCTGTTGTGACCTGCATTCTTGCCCTCAAGGATCGGTTTGGAACGCGTGCCGGTGAAGACCGGAGCCTGAATTTCCTGACCAGATGCGACAGCGAAGGAAGCAGAAAGCACTTGGAAGCCAAGCTCCAAAGGGTCCTCACCAGTCCAGTTATGTCAGGTGAGATTTGCCTTGTTATTGTACTTGCAGTGATATTGGTAATTGGTTGCCATGGAATAGGTCCAATTGCCGGTTGAAACATCTTTTGTCATTCATGCTTGTATTCAGAACCATCCTCTCCTTCATCATGGGTCGATCCGTATACTCCATCGCGGGTATTTCAGCTGAAACAAGGGGGATATGCTGATCTTCCTGATTGTAAAATTTCAGACTTGATGAAATCGACCAGCCTGGATGTAAGTAACATGCAGCAAACTTCACCTGAAATGAGATTAATTAACTGTTTCTTGGAGAGAGAGAGAGAGAGAGTTTATATTATTCTTCTGCACCAACATGACATTCTCATTGCATCAACTAAACAACATATTTTGCAGAATGCGCCCACTCAGTCACTTCTGGGTGTTGTCAACAGCATCCTTGATGAGAGCATCGAGAGGAAGAATGGACAAATACCTTATGTAGGCTTCTTAGAAAAGCAATGTAGTTAGATTCTTCTTTCCATATTTAAGAGATTTGACGATGTATGTGTTAACACCTTTCCTTTTGTAAATCAATGCAAATATTTCATTGTAGCGCATTGCTTGCTTGCTGAGAAAGGTCATAGTTGAGATTGAAAGGCGTATTTCTACTCAGGCTGGGCATATACGAAATGTAAGATAAATAATTATTCGTATTTATTTTCATACTGGATTAGTCCATTGTGATCTCTTACTTGTCTGCAGCAAAATAACCTGATTAAAGCTCGCGAAGAGAAGTATCAGTCAAGGATAAAAGTGCTAGAGGCACTAGCAGGTGGGGCAAGCGGGCTAACACATGTAAATTCTAGCACCTTCTCTGGGCCATCTATCTCTGGGTTGCTTTTGCCAGAATTTTGTATACTTCATGTAAATTGTCCACCTTCTATTTGTCTAAATAAGTTTAAAGCTCCTCCCATCTCCAGTAAATGATGAAATAATGGGCACAATGACTGTAATAGCATAATTCCATTTGTTTATTTTTATAGCATAGCTTAAAACTCACTCTGTGTAAATAATGACAATCCGTGCATTTGAATGACTATAGCTTTGGCGTCAATGGAGAGATTTAATTCATTTCTTTATGAAAGTCAACTCTTATGATGCAGATGGAGAAAGACAAGCTCGAAGACAAAGGGCAACTAGCAGAGGAAGATATGGCTAGGTTGATGAAATACCAGGAAGATGTGGCTAGATTGATGAAAGAAAAGGAAGATATGGTTAGGTTGCTCAAGGAGAAGGAGGATATGGTTAGATTGTTCAAGGAGAAGGAAGATATGGTTAGATTGTTGAAGGAGAAGGAAGATATGATTGACTTGAAAAAAGTCAAGGCTGAAGAAACACAACGAATAGCTGATGAGGATAAAGATAGGTTACTGAAGGAGAAAGATAGGTTACTAAAGGAGAAGGATGATAGTGTACTTAGATTGACAAAGGAGAAGGAAGAGATGGTTAGGTTGTTGAAGGAGAAGGAAGATATAATTAGACTGATGAAGGAGAAGAATGATATAGTTAGGTCAATAGAGAAGGAAGATACAGTTAAGTTGGAAAAGGACAATATGGAGGATATAAAGCAAACAACAGATGACGATAAAGATAGGTTGATTAAGCAGAACAATGATATCGTGGTTAGGTTGACAGAGGAGAAGGAAGAGATGATTAGGTTGCTGAAAGAGAAGGAAGATATAATTAGATTGATGAAGGAGAAAGAAGACATGTTCTTGTCAATGAAGGAGAAGGAAGATAAGGTTGACTTGAAGAAAGGTAATGTTGAAAACAGGAAGCAATCAACAGATGAAGATGCAGACAAATCAATTAAGGAGAAGGGCGACATAATTAGATTGATGAAAGAAAAGGAGGATGGTAACAATACAATTATGAAACTTAAGCTGGAATTAGAAGCATTAAGATCATCGTATGGGAAGAGCTCCAAGTTGTTAGAATCTAAGAAGGAAGATATAGTTAAGCTTCTCACAGACAAGGAAAACAATGACAGTATAATTTTGCAACTCAGGCAAGAGCTTGAAGAAGCAAAAAGATTGCATGAGGCACACAGTCAGCAATTAGAGACCAGGGCTGCCCAAGTAAATAACGAGTTGGAGCAGAGGATAAAAGAAGTAGAGCTCATGTTAGAAGATTCTACCAAGAGAATAAGAGAACATGAGGAATTATCTGAATCTAGAATCCAATTTTGGAAGCATAAGGAAGTAGTGCTCAACCAATTTGTGGGTTTGCAAATGCAGAATGTTCAGGTATTAGTCAAATCACTTCCTTTTCTTGTTTGTTTTTTGGAGAGTTCCTAAATTCTGTAGTTAAGTCAAAAGTGTTCTGTTTTATCAGGATTTGAGGCTATCTTCCATTTCTGTTAGGCATGAAATCCTAAATTGTCAGAAAAGATGGTTTGAAGAACTATCTGGCCTTGGTAAGAATGAACTCTTTGACTAGTTATGGCTCACATTTACATAAACTTATTTTCATCAATAGATCACAACTAACATTGCCAATTGCATTATTTTGATAGGACAAAACCTTAAGGTGGTAACAAATGCTGCAGAAAAATATCATGCGGCTCTTGCAGAAAACAGAAAAATGTTCAATGAGATCCAGGAACTAAAAGGTACCTACATGAACTACAATCACCAGTTCATTTCGTCTGGTTGTCTATATTAACTTAATATAGTGCAGCTCAAAAATATTAGCTTAACATAGTATTACTGAGCAGGAAATATCAGAGTCTATTGTCGGATAAGGCCTTTTCAACCTGGTGAGGATGAGAAGTCCACTTCAGTTGAATATATTGGTGACAATGGTGAAATGGTTTTATCAAACCCTACGAAACAGGGAAAGGAAGGGGGCAAGAATTTCACATTTAACAAAGTTTTTGGCCCTACCACTACACAAGGTACTCATGACAATGAGATCTATGCAAGGATTTTTTTTTCATAATAGTGTTGTATGGTATACATTGGGTTCCTTATCCCTCTTCTTTTGTTAATAGATGCGGTCTTCAAGGACATTCAGCCACTAATTAGATCAGTTCTTGATGGTTACAATGTTTGCATTTTTGCATATGGTCAAACTGGATCAGGAAAAACATACACTATGGTATGAAGCCCTAAGCAAGAAATTTTGGCTTCTTTATTTCTTTTTGCATGTGAAGATTTCCCTACGGTCACCGATGTGCTTACAATACCTTATTTCTATCAATTTCTCAGATGGGGCCTGAAAAGGCAACTGAGAAGGAATGGGGTGTCAATTATAGAGCACTAAATGACCTTTTCAATATCTCCCATGATCGACGAGACACAATCACATATGAACTTGGGGTTCAAATGATTGAGATCTACAATGAGCAAATCCGTGATCTCCTTGGTAGTGGTGGTTCACAGAAGAAATATCCTTTTTGTCCAGACTTGCATTACTATTGCCTTCCATTGAATAGTAGATTGCATGTGTTTTCTGCAAGTTCTAACTGATATTTATCCATTTTTCTTGTGCATTTTGGATTCCTCTGGTAATATTATTAGAAGAAAGCGTTTGAACTGGGCCTAGATAAAAACTTGCAACTTTTAGTTGGGTACGCCACAGTCATTCTTCATCAGAGTATAGTATCATCATCTTGCTTGTAGGAATTCAATCCATTGCTTTTTGCAGACTGAAATGATGTAAAGAACATCCCCTTTTTCTTAACTTGCACACACTAGGGATTCAGAATACCACCCAGCCAAATGGACTTGCTGTGCCTGACGCAACAATGTGTCCTGTGACCTCAACTTCTCATGTTATTGACCTAATGCAAACAGGGCACAACAATAGAGCCATGAGTGCAACAGCTTTGAATGAGAGAAGCAGCAGATCTCACAG
The DNA here is from genome assembly GCA_036346245.1 of Bonia amplexicaulis. Taxonomy (NCBI): domain Eukaryota; kingdom Viridiplantae; phylum Streptophyta; class Magnoliopsida; order Poales; family Poaceae; genus Bonia; species Bonia amplexicaulis. The sequence continues at coordinate 5,798,219 of CM070738.1, read as the reverse complement.
GTAGGTTACTTGTGTTATTTCTCATTTTCTTGAGGAAGAGACCTTATTAGTGAGTAATTTCCTGCAGTGTTGTGACCATTCATGTCCGAGGTCAGGATTTAAAAACCGGAAACAATTTACGTGGCGCTCTACATCTTGTGGACCTTGCTGGAAGTGAGAGGGTGGACCGTTCTGCGGTTACAGGAGACAGGCTTAAAGAAGCACAACACATCAACAAGTCTTTGGCTGCTCTCGGGGATGTCATATTTTCTTTATCACAAAAGAATGCACATGTACCATACAGAAATAGCAAGCTTACGCAAGTCTTGCAAACTTCTCTGGGTATTCTCCTTCACTAAAGAACTATTTTACAATACATCATTACATGTCATATATAGTTTCTTGACATCCAAAGTTTCATATGCAGGCGGGCATGCAAAGACCCTAATGTTTGTGCAGGTCAACCCAGATGTTTCATCTTACACAGAGACTTTAAGTACTTTGAAATTTGCGGAACGAGTGTCTGGGGTGGAACTAGGTGCTGCAAGGACCAATAAGGAGGGCAAAGATGTCAGAGAACTGATGGATCAGGTTACCAATCCCCCCCCCCCTAACACACACTTATATCTGCGCCAAGCGATAAATACAAAGTGATAAATGCAGCACATTAACATAATGATCTAAGTATTGAGTTGTGCAAAGAAATCAAGAATGTCGTACTGGAATGTCAAGTTCAAAACACTATGTCTTGTAGGCAATAGAATTTTATTCATAATGAAATACAATTACAGTTGTTGCCATGGAATGTTTCAACTTACAGCTTTCGCTGCTCAAAGATACTATTTCAAAGAAGGATGACGAAATCGACCGGCTGCAACTAGTCAACACTAGCACCTCCAGATTGAAGTCCACCAAACAAGCTGATTCCCTATTGAAGCATTCATCCTCTTCTCCGGGCATGACATGTCTTGGGAAGGCCACAAGTGTTGGCAGCGGGGCAGCTTCTGATCTCGATAACTTCTCTGACACCAGTGACAGGCAATCTGAAGCTGGGTCCATTCTCTCTGTTGATCCTGAGGTTTCTGGCCTTGGCGATGTTGACTCTGACGGGAGGTTAAGTGATGCATCTGATGGCGGTATTTCTGCGGGTGCAGAAACTGATAGTTCAGTAATCAGTACGGTGGACCAAGAGCAAGAGACAACGTCTAGCGCTGCGAAAGAGCGGTTGTGAGTACCTCGAGTTCCCCATAGTCTGAGACTTGCTAATATTTTCATTCATTTGACATATTTAGTGTGTACAAATTTTGCAATAAGTGGAGTTGTTGCCGTGATTTTATCTATTATTTGTGATTTCCTCATCTTTTCTCCTGTAGGACTAAAGCAGTATCTCGAGTTCAGAAGTTGACGGTCCCAAAAGCATCAAGCTTGCGGCCTAAACCAAGAGACCCCCCTGCTCCTAAATCCTCAGGTAAAATGCCTTAAGTTTGCATTTCGATTACAACTTAACTTTCTGAAAATGCAAAGTTTGAGGAAACGATGCTTGGGAGAAATGGAACTGAGTATGACAACAATAATTTTACAGATAATCCACTCCTAATCTGAATAAGAGAACATATATAGTATGTAGTGAAAAGATATTTACGACAGGATTTGGTTGTACAACTTATTTTATGTTTTATTATTACAGCAGCAACAGGTGTGCGAAGAAGTACAATCACTCAAGCAACTCCCTCAGCAAGAGCTACTAGCACTTCGAAACGAGGACCATAGATCAAGTTACCTAATCATTTAGCCAAACCACTTCCCAGTTTCTTTTATTTTTGTATAGTTCTTTCAGAAAGATTTCTCCTGTTGTCACGATGTCTGCAACATTGACGCTACCATCTGATTTTCTTGTGCCAGTTAGTGAATTTTGTACTGGCTGGATAGTTCGTTGTTGTTTCTTTTTTTAAAAAAATGTAAAGAAGGTACAAGTCTAATGTGTGTATATGACGTTACCACGTCACAAGATGAGAAATCTTTGTTGAATATTTAGTAGAAACAGTAGAAGAATTCGATTGGACGAAATTGAATGTAAGTCCTGATTGTTTTTTATGGAGTATGCAAATTCATATCGCGGCACAGTTTCAGTTCGGAGTTCCTTTTTTAGTAGCTAGCTATACGTGCAGAGTTGGATCGGTTGAAGAGATTTGGTTATTTCTCTTTACTACGATAAACTGACAACAAAATGAGATTGGTATGAAACAGGTAGAATTGAGTATGGCAAGAGGGAAGAAGGGTGAATAGTACCTTCAAATTTTCTTCTTTGCTCTAATAGTTATAGAGTTATGAAAATCAGGATGAGAAACCAATACTAGAGCTAGAAAAACAAAAATAACGTGCAACAAAAATACAAGCACTCAAGCACACTAAAGTCTCGAGTCCCAGTGGTTAGACCCCTCAGTGGGCGTGGTTAGATCTCTCAACTAGGGCAGTTAGACCGGTTGAAGTGGTAAATAGTAAAATTAGCCTGTAATCACCAAAATTAACTCGGTTTCAAAACCAAAAATCCATATAAGTAAAATCAGCCCGATTTGAAAACAAAAAATCCATGTAAATTTTGATCCGTGGATCTAAATGACTTAAAATTTGTCATGCACCTTCTCTAGAATGTCACGAACCTATTCCAATCAACGGTCGAGAAAAATCGTTATCAAAGTTGTGGCATTTTTCCATGTAAAGGAAGTTAAACTAAAAACGGGCAAAAAAAAAGAAACGATGAATAAAACTTACTCGTGAGTGGAGGATGGTCGAGATGACTTTAGATGTATTCCCATAAGCAAAAACATCAAAGAAATCAAGACAAAAATAATTGAAACAAGAAAACTCCTGGGAAAATCAAATCCAAGTAAAACCGGGCAACTACACGAACTTGCCAAATCTGATGCCTATATAGATGAGGATTGATTTCTAAGGTACATCTCTATTACTTACTCGTCTTTACTATCCAGCAACATCAAAAAGGAGAGAGAAGATCAAAACTAACTAAATTAAGAGCAAATCAACCAAAACAAAGATGGATCCATGAGAGATGAACAAAGTTAATTTTTTGCTACTTGAAGATGAAGATTTACAGCCACTCCACCTAAAGAACAGGAGAGCACATCACAACACTCACACTTCTCAAACCCTAAGCCTAGAACACTTGGCTTCAATAATCAAAGGTTGAATGGTTAATTAGCAAATACCTATCCCAACCCGTTAAATAGATAGGCAACCAGCACATATCTAACCCTAATAGATATTATCCACTTAGCACATATAGGAAAACCCGTTAATCTTATACAACACGGATTTTATTTACACATTACACTTATGCATATTTTCAAAGCATATAAGCTCGAATTCGTCAAATCCTTTGCCTTTGATCTAATTTGCTCTACTCAACTTCTCCTTGATCTAAACCGTTTTTCCAAGCGCAGCTCAAGCGCCGTAGTTTTGATTCAAGATAGTTTTCGGTATTTTAATCAACTTACCAAAATACCCTTTTTTGACTTGGTCTTCATCTTTTCTTGCAAACAATAACTAGGCTTGCCACGTGTAAATACATCACTGACTTGTCACGTGTCGACAAATCTTCCATGTTTTAGTTCCATTAGACCAGCCTCATTTGGACCGACCAAGCCACATGGTGCAACCCATCGCTCGAACTTTCCTTCAATATTTTGCGCTTTCCTTGTGCCATGCTTAAGCTTAGCCATCTCACCCGGCATTCTTGATTGTTCTAGGCCTTAGCTTCTACATGAGCGTAGCCTCGATCCCCACCGTTGACCATGGTTGACTCCAATCTTCCTTACACATCCAAAGGCTAAGAAATCATTTTTAGTTATAAGTTCATTATAATTTGACCCACGTTAATCAAAACATACATCATGCACACACACACACACACACACACACACACACACACACATATATATATATATATATATATATATATATATATATATATATATATATATATATATATATATATATATATATATATATAGGAAAATACCTTTTACACCGGGTGTAATTACACCCACCTCTAAAATACCACCTAAATAAACTTGAAATACTCCTTTATCACTTTAGGTACATTTGTATACTAATTATAAGATACTCCAATGTGAACTACACGAAAAACTTGTAAAGGAGTTCACAGTTTTTAGTGTATTTTGTAAATACCCTTATATACGTGCATAAAAAGGAGTATGTCGAAAAAATGTACATACCACTTCTGAAAAATTGTTCATACCACCTAGATGGTCTTAAATACTTGTATACTACACGTACATACCCCCCGTTACGCGAGATATGATATAGGGTGTAATTACAACCGGTGTAGAAAAGAGGCTTCCTCTATATATATATATATATATATATATATATATATATATATATATATATATATATATATATATATTACCTAGGTCAAACCAAATCACACCATGACTCAATTTTCCAAAAACCCAAATTGGCTGAAGCAACACAGCATAGCCGGTCAGACCGTCAGTCCCGGCTAGTCTGACCGGCCAGATGTGACGGTCAAATTGGCTGTCTGGCTGCTAGTGGCGACCGTGATCGCCACATCTGGCCGGTCACACAGATAAGTCTGACAACCGCTCTGAAAAACAACAATTTTGCCAAAAAAATAAATGTACACTCCTATAAAATAATAATGATTCATCATAACATAACTCTGAACCTTTTCATATGGTCTTTCACATGTACTACTTCACATTGATGCAATGATTTCTGACTAGTTAATACTAAATTTCCATGTATTTTATATGTTTGAGAAGCTGCCCCTGCATTTCTTAGCGGTTTCGTCCGTTTGTGATTATAAGAGCATGTGTAATGCTCTGTTAAGGGCGATCGCTAGCTATTTACGTAGGATGAGAGGTGTCATATAAAGTTACAGTAGTTTCAACTAGTTCGTGTGGATCCAATCTAAAAGCAAGCAACTTCTTTCTGAGTGTATTGGAGAGCTATATCGTAGCTTCATTTCAGATTTTTTTTTTTAGTATCCATCTTGAAGATACTATGCATTGGAGCAGAGGGTTTTAGAAGGTAGCTTCAGTTAGTGTGGCACTCTCTCTCTCCCTCTCACAGCTATAAGAGTACGTACAATGCAAACACTTAGAGAGATACTTAGTAATTAAAAACTGATTTTTTTTACCACATAGGATAGATAAGACTCTTATTTTGAAGTATCGGCGCTTAGCAGGTGTTTATGTGTATAATTATATCTAATTAAAAGATAATATAACATTTAAGCATTTATGGAAGAGATACTTGCATTAGAGAAAGTAACTTTTACATAGATGCTTGATGATGTAACTATATTCTCTCTTTTTAAGTATTTATGTATAAGCATCTTGTATTGTACATGCCCTAATTGAAGTTAATATCCACATAGAGATGCTCTTAAGGATTTTAAGAAGCCAGGGGGCGCGCACGCGTAGTTAGCACTTCGTAATCGCGGTCTAATATACAGTTACATTTTTTTGCAGGGTTTATTCCTCTTAAATATGTATATTTCTTCCGAATTTCCCTTATATAATGTTTTTATTAAAAAATTACCCACAGCTCTATATACGGCTCCATGACAAATAAAGAGCCCTTAAAGATATTTTTTTCCATATGTGAGGGTTATTCGTAAAATGATCTATCATGTAACTGGTGACCATCAAGCCCCTATTCATCCATCTCTCCTGGCTCATCCATCCAACAATTTACTTGTGAGTTCGTACTAACACAGTTTGCACTATATATACCCTTTTAACAATTTACGAAGTATTACCATGAATATTTTACCAAATTTGTAGGTTTACATGCGAATGTTTCATGAGTTTCAAGATTATGTCTAGAAATTGCTTCTTTCTAGATTGAGAAAAGTTGGTAAAATATTTATCTGCACAGCTTCAGTACAATATAGTACAATGCAATATACAGAGTGCAAAAGCTTTCAAAGTGACACGAAAAACATGATTTTTCTTTATTTAGGACCTCGATATAGTAAGCTCAGAATCAGATTAGCAAGTTTATTCTGAACATCCCTACCAGCAACTACTGATGGATAACATTACCTGATGCAGTAGTAATGAACAACAAGTGCCGATGAATGACATGAAATTTCCCTACTTTACAGCTGCCCTTTCCCGGTGATAACTCTCTTGTGTTGCTCAAGAAGCACGAACAGATGTCTTCTTCCCTCTCACTTACAACTCAGAAGTTTCTCAAGCCTGGTGATGACTGAAGAGATCCCTTCCAATTTGCAATTTACAGTGAAAATTGAAGGTAAGGCTGCGGAAGGAATTAGGCCTTCGCGGCCATTTGTTTTGCACCAACTGCAAAGAACTCGGTGATGACCTCGAGAGGCATGCCCTTTGTCTCTGGGACCTTGAGGAAGACGAACACGAAGGCGATTGAGCAAACAACTGCATATATACCGAAGACACCTGCTAGGCCAATAGCATTCAGCATCACAGGAAGGCTGTACGTAACAACAATGTCTCCAAACCAGAATGTCAGGGCGCAGACGGCGATGCAGAGGCCACGGACCCTTGTGGGGAAAATTTCTGCACATAGAATGTTGGGGATTGGACCGAAGCCCATGACGAAGCAGCAGAAGTAGATGATGACACTAACTGTGGAGAGCACAGCGTGGGGCACTGTACCCAAGTCAATAACATTGGACACAACCAGGATAATTAAAGATGCTATCAAGATTGGAATTGTGCCCAGGAGCAGAAACCTGCAGGAAGGGAGAGAATGTATGATATAGTGCCCTTTTGGGCGAAATTTGCCTTTCATATATTTGGCAAGTGATAATACTAAGATGATGCAACCAAAGGAAACAAGTTACCTTCTTCCAGAAATATCCATAAATCTCATGGCTAAACCAATGCTAGGGAGCATCAGTAAGGTCGTGAGAGAACTGATCAAGATGGATGCTGATGCTGAACTGAGGCCAAGATTGGAAAGAAGAACTGCCACACCAGCTTGCTCAAGTATTTGAGGGGTGTAGTAGAGAACCCCATTTATTCCAGCAAACTACACAAGAAAAATACTCGAAAGTGTTAGTGAACCGTCGTTAGGATACAATTAAAGTCTTATCTATTAACCTATCAATAATGGTACAACCTAAAACAGAATAAAGTGTAAGGTGAGCTGCTCTTCAAGAAGAATTATGGTTGACTTAACTACTTGAAGGTTAATTTCATTTTTATGTGCTCATATCTGGCATACAGTAACATGGAAACATAATTCCACACAAACAAAACTGAAGAAACATGTGAATCTCTACCTGTTGAAGGATCTGAATTCCAACACCGACTAACAATGCACGCCTCACACCAGGTTCAAACAGATCTTTCCAGTTTGGGCCTTTGGCAGCTGCTTCCGATGGATGAATCATGGCTGGACCGGCCATACGCTGTTCCATAAGATCTTTGGAGTAAAGTGCCGGCTGGCTTACCAAAGCAGCAGCATGTATGAACTCACTACCTTCAGGAGCAACATCCCCACCAGGAAGTGAAACAACGGAGCCCTTTCTTGATCCGGGCACTCCCTCTTCGTGCAAGTAGATTCTTTTAAAACCTCCTTCCTTCTTACCATCCTCACCTTCTCGCTCTGACCATTTCCACGCAAGCTGCCACCCCCCACCAATACCAGTGCTGCTGACTGCCTCACCACCCTCTTCCAAGAGGCTTCTATGCCTTCTCATACTCAAAGCACTTCCACGGTGACCATGGTGTGCAATGTCCTTCCCTTCCATGCTTGTGGTCTCTCGGGACAGCAGCGGGCTGTGGACATTGTCTTCATAATCGCCTCCAACACCATCAGATGCATATTCCTCATCGTCCCTGTGAAGGTTCTCCTCATCCCATTGCTCAGTTTTGGGATGCTGATCTGTCACACTGAACATACTTCCAAAGTTAGGAAACAATGTGCTCCGCATGCTTCCTCCAGTGTGAGGCATGTTCTCATGGACACTTCCGAAAAGCGTGACTATAGGATCCATAAGGGGCACACTCTGGTTCACCATGCTGCCATGACGAGACGTGAGAGAAAGCACACTTCCAAGGATGCTGGGTCCCTTGGAAGGTCGAGCAATCCATGATTGGCCCTCTTCAGGCCCATATAGTGTTATTTGGTCCTTATCGCCATCAAAAACATGATCATCAGCTGGCTCGGCAGCTGGTCCAATGATGTACTCTTCAATGGAGGTGTCTCCTCCAACCTCCAACCCTTCAACAAGAAGAGCCATTTCTCCTGCAAAATTTGATTTGGAATGATAACATTGACTTTATTGTGGATGTCAGTGATAAATACACGCACAAATAACTATGAGTAAATCAGCAGTTGAAATTTGAGCAGTGCCAAATAGCCGTAGGATCAGTCTCAGCCAACACTTCATTGCAGACAAAATTGGTTATAGCTATACCGCTTGCTAGCTGCATATGCCTATAACCAATATTGAAATATTGTGTAATCATTTTTTGAGGTAAACATGAACCTTTTATCTTTAAATATCAAATCATAATTAACTTCGTAATTAACCTGAATACCTGACTGAAATTAGTAGCTTATGCAAGTTAAGAGAACTCTAGTTGCATACTTGGATCCATTTACCAACCAATAGTTATTGTTTATCTGGCCTTTCTCAAACAAATTATTTGTTTAATGAGCAAAACAAGCCTATATATACTTATATTTTGAAATGCTTTGGTGTGCATCTCACTGTAAATTAGCAACAGGAATTTAGAATAAATGAAGGGGTTTGCTTCAATAGATCGCTTTTAGAAAAGTTCACGAAGCTTAAAGCAAAGTAGTTAATGTGAGGTATGGCAAATCTATACTAACCTATAAAAAAAAATCGAATTGAAGATTAGATATAGACTTGAATATTAGGTAGGGGCAAAACTTTTATTTGATTTATATTTTAGGTTATGCATATATTTGCACGTACCTAATATTAACTACCTTGCTTTAATATTCATAAACTTTTCTAAAAGAGGTGTACTGGAGCAAACCCCATTAATGTAATTTCAAGAACACCGAAAATGTTTTTCTCTTTGAGCATTTCCGATCAAGGAAAAGGCCGCACTGTTATGCAGTCTGTACAAATTACATGAATGTTATTGTTGAAAAACCTTGCTAGAACTCTATATATCTGAAGTTCATTTGAAGAATTCAACAGTTAACACAGCACATATCACTTCTGAAATTAATCACCAATTCAATATCAGGGAGCGATTTCCAAAAACCAGTCAGCTAGAAATCCAGGTGAAATAAACGTCAAGTTTTCAGCAAAACAGACCTGAGACATCCTCCCTACCACGTAACCTTTGCAACACCTTCTTTGCCTCTGCCATCCGCCCCTTGCTGACGAGCCATCTTGGCGATTCTGGCAGATAAAATATCGTCAATCCGAAGAAAAACAATGAAGGAATCGAGAGAACCCCAAGCATAATTCTCCAATCAGGTGATGGTAACAGCGACATCCCAAACACCATGCAGTATGACAAGAACATCCCTCCTGACCCACTGAACTGTGGCAGTGTGTTCAGCAATCCCCTAATCTCCGAAGGAGCTGTTTCTGAAATGTACAAAGGTACAAGCGTGACAGCCAAGCCGATACCGAATCCATCTATAAGACGTGCCAGCAGTAGTACATACACATTCGGGGACCATAGCATGATGAGACTACCGACAAAGTACAGAACTGAAGAAAGAATGAGCATAGGGCGCCGGCCAATCCAGTCTGATACTGGACCAGAGAATGTTGTGATGATGGTTGCACCAATGAGTGACATCGCCACAATCAACCCTTCCACAGTAGGCTCACTTTCCAGTTTGAATTCCTTCTTTATGTATAAAACAGCACCTGGAGAAGAAATGTGTACCTTGTTAATGTTTACACCTTTTGTCCCACAATATGAGTCTGTTCGGGATCCATGCGGTCAAGGTTTTAAGACATTGATCATTAATATATATTAACGTATATAAATTGACTACATAAGAATAATGTCATTGGATTTGTCTTGTAAAATACTTTCACAATATATAATTTTTATTATTTTTGTTAGTATATCATGGCACAAAATCACAGTCGAAGAGTTACGTTGGAAACCATGAAAAGTCAAAAATGGACTTACATCATGGGACAGAGGGAGTAATACGTACCATATGTTCAGAACAAAGGATAGTAAACTGTAAGGCTCCTTTTGGAATGTAGGAATTTCACAAGAATTGTGCAAGAATTTTTCATATCCTGCAGGAATTGGGAAAATTCCCACATTCCAAACAAGCCCTACTGATTGGACAACACATAACTAAGATCGAGCATCTGTAACTTCAATAGTACAGGTTCTTTCAGGAAAAAAAATCGATAGTACAGATCAAGCTGAATTAAGTTATTGCTCAATTTCCGGGACTCTATTCATGATAAAAAAAATTTGTTAGCAGCAATTGCTTTCAGAATCGAAGAAAAACAAACTCAAATTGTTCAAGTGCTACCCAATTGCTTTGATGAGAATAGCACACATATTCCAGAAAGCCTTAAGTAGTACTGAACAACATCTGACCTGAAGTGGCCTAGGAATCTGACAGAACAACCACCCTTATTCACCAGCTTGATAATTAACAAACTGCATATGTCTAGTAAAACAAATCTACCTAGACCAGAAGATTTACCTGCAATGGTGGCATTGTCCCACCCCTGCAGCAGATTGCCGATGGAGGCGGCAATCGCGACTAGAGCAGCTCCTGACATATTCTCCCCCGCAAACACACACCCTACGCGAGCTCTGCGATCCCTGGAACTGCAAGACCAAGCTAAAAATGAACACATCGAACCAATTAACCACCAGAACAGCATAGGATGCAATTCTTGCAGAACTCGAGCTAGTACCTCTCAAGAAGGCCAATAAAAGGAGAAAGAAGCCGGCTAAGAACCGAAGAAGCGGCACCCTCCGGTCCAGCAGATCAGAAGTAAAGGCGGCTCAAATGGAAGCCAAAAGCCACTCCCCAGTAGTAGTAGTAGAAGAAGAAGAGGAGGAGGAGGAGAAGGCCAGCCTCCCTGCGAGTGAGGAAGAAAGGCTCAGCGGGAGGCAAAGCAGCTGCCCAGATGCCACATGAGGGACGCAGCGCGGCGGCCACCGAGAAATATCCCAGCCTTACCCGACCAAACGCGCCGGTATCCCCTCAGGAACGCACCAAAGATGCCCAAAGATCCCAGCTTTCCAGCGAAAGAACACGCGCGGAGACGGTGGTTTGGTGTGGTTGCAGCACTACCAATCTCTTCAGCTCTCCTTCTCCTTGGTGGCCAACACATGCGCACGCTTCGACAACGAAGGCTTCGCGGGCGGCGTCGTGCCAAACGATCCGCCAAGAACCAGCCAGAACCGATCTGTCAGCCTGAGACTCACTCTAAATATATTATCTAATGGAATCTCCCGTAATTCGGCCAAAGCTTTCTTTGTTTTCCTTGGGCCTTGGAGAGTGGAGCCGAATGATAGCGGAAGGTGGCGCATAATGCTTCCAGATCGTAACAACGTGGCTAGATTACAAAATGAATTATGGCGGCGTTTGGTATGGTTAATTACGGTTTATTTGGTATGGTACATGTGCCTTCCTGCGGTCGAAAAGAATGTGCTTTTGCGTGACGCTCAAATTTTTTAAACTTTTGACTACTGACGATTGATGTGGTTTTAGTTACGGAGCAGAGGATGTTATGGTACTTTTATAATATCTACATAAATAAAAATAATAGGCGAGATTTAAATCATTTTTTTGTTTTAAGTACAAAGAAATCTCACCATAATCCTAAAAATCTAATAAATTCTCACATTAATCAAAAAAATAAATATATTCACCACTTATTTTGGTCAGATCAGATTATAACAGTACAGATTAATCATATATGTATACTAGAGCTGTACAACAAATACAATTATATTTTAGTTGTAGTCAGTAGAGCTGTGTACTAAATACAACTGTATCATAATATTTAGCCACGTAATTACACAGGTAAATCTACTAGTTATATATGAATATTAGTGGTGAAGATTGTATGTAACCGACGTTGAAGACCATGCCATGTTGAAATATTATATTCTTTCCTTGCAAAAAAAATATAACATTCTTTTTTAGATGGTTATACAATAACTTAGAATATTATACTAAGATTTGTAGGACATAAAGTGACAGCAACTACAAAAATAGTGGTTTAATAACAGCTACTCTCCACAACTCCAGACCTAGAAGAAAAGCCATTGTGTATGTAGGTAATGTAGCCTTAGGAAAGAAGCCGTCGGGTGTGCTTCCCCTTTCCATCGCCAGAAGCAACAAACGCTTTTCGGTAATTGACATACCAACACCAGCAAAACACATGTTAAAGGGTGGGTTATTTTGGGCTAAGATTTATAACTTATAGCTGTGATTTTTGAATTCTGATCTGTTCATGAGAGATAGTACGCAAAGATAAATTGTCGCATACGATTTTAGCCAGTATAGCTAAACTCGGTACATTTTATATTACAATTTATCTGTAGACTTCATATTAAAAATGCATATTATTTAACGATAAGTTACTGTTTATCTATACATAAGCTATAAACCAAACGCACAAACGAATCCAGCTAAAATCTGACAGTCGATTAGCCTTGTTTCGCCTGATACTCCACTGCAATAACAAGGCGACATGATGCATCTCACTTCTCGCCTCTTTTTCATTAGTCCAGATTGAAAGCCCGAGGACGAGCGTACATGTTTCAATCAGTGCGGAGATATTTTTCTACCGTTTGTTTCCAAATTTGTGAAGGCGAGAAAATGTGAGAGGGATTGTGATGTGTGAAGGCAAGTTCAGTCATTTTTAGCTGGAAGAAAAAGCAAGCGAGCCCTGTCCCGGTGCAGCCTACGGAGGACATATGTTTCATTTTCTGGATTCATTGCAGGGGACTGTAACATCCTGATTCTTTTAGTTGCAGATCAAATGCATAAAATACATGATTTTTAAAAACTTTTGATTCCATTTTGGTATTATCTGAATTCTGGATTTTATTCGAGAATCTTGATTGGATTTTATGTCAATCAAATCAATTAATAAAAAGAAAACCAAAGTCTAGGGTTAAAAGACACACAATTGGCAAAGCAAACAAAAATATAAATCCAAATTCGAAAAGATGATCCATAAATTAAACAAAGAGAATTAAATTGCAACGGGAGTTTGAAAACAAAAGAGAAGCGAAATTCAAATTTAATCATTTAACCCAAAAACTTGAATCAAACCTAAGATTGAAAAGTATTGAGTAAAATTGGAATTATACATTTTTTGAAATTTTGCCAAGAGACATTTATATTTGAATTCATACTCAAATTCAAAACCCGAAACCGAAATTCAAATACAAATCAAATCAAAAATACAATCTGGACTAGCCCACTTCCTCCTTTTCCCGTAGCCCAGCCCAACAGTCGCTGCTCTCCTTCTTTCTTTCCTTCTTGCCCTAGCCCAGCTCGGTCGTGTGGTCGATCCCTTCTCTCCTTCTCTCCCCCGCTTTGTTCTGGCCATGCTTACGACCTGTGCACACACTCGCGTCACATTGTGCCACGCTGACATGGCCGCTCCGCTCATGTTGCGTCGTGTGTGCCACATCGTGCCACGCTACACGTTCACACCATGCACACACGTATGTTTCATTTTTAGCTGGAAGAAAAAGCAAGCGAGCCCTGTCCCGGTGTAGCCTACGGAGGACATATGTTTCATTTTCTGGATTCATTGCAGGGGATTGTAACATCCTGATTTTTTTAGTTGCAGATCAAATGCATAAAATACATGATTTTTAAAAACTTTTGATTCCATTTTGGTATTATCTGAATTCTGGATTTTATTCGAGAATCTTGATTGGATTTTATGTCAATCAAATCAATTAATAAAAAGAAAACCAAAGTCTAGGGTTAAAAGACACACAATTGGCAAAGCAAACAAAAATAGAAATCCAAATTCGAAAAGATGATCCATAAATTAAACAAAGAGAATTAAATTGCAACGGGAGTTTGAAAACAAAAGAGAAGTGAAATTCAAATTTAATCATTTAACCCAAAAACTTGAATCAAACCTAAGATTGAAAAGTATTGAGTAAAATTGGAATTATAATTTTTTGAAAATTTGCCAAGAGAAATTTATATTTCAATTCATACTCAAATTCAAAACCCAAAACCGAAATTCAAATACAAATCAAATCAAAAATACAATCTAGACTGGCCCACTTCCTGCTTTTCCCTTAGCCCAGCCCAACAGTCACTGCTCTCCTTCTTTCTTTCCTTCTTGCCCTGGCCCAGCTCGGTCGTGTGGTCGGTCCCTTCTCTCCTTCTCTCCCCCGCTTTGTTTTGGCCATGCTTACGACCCGTGCACACACTCGCGTCACATTGTGCCACGCTGACATGGCCGCTCCGCTCATGTTGCATCGTGTGTGCCACATTGTGCCACGCTACATGCTCACACCATGCATACACACGCTCCCGATCGAGACCAGACCCCACCACGTGCGTCGTGCCCACGCCTACATCATGTCATGCGCCGACGCCACTATTGCCAACTGCCCCTATCACTTTGCATGTGCTAGCGCCCATGCTACGCGTTGTGCATGCATCACGCCCGTCGCATCACCACATCAGTCGCACCAACTCTAAGCCCCCAAAACTAGTCGCGCATCTCGAACCGCCTCGTCGCACACACCCTGCACGCCACTGCTACCAACCACTCCCATCACCTCGCTGAAACGTCGCACGCGCCAACGCCCACACTGCCCGCCCCGGCAATTTAAGCCACCCATCCTCTCTACTCGCTCCTTACCCCTCCCCACTCCTTTCGCTCCCTGGTGCTCAACTCAGCCGAGTGGAATTGAACTCCCCTAGCTCCAGCCACTCTGGCGAGCAACGTTTCAAACCATTAGAGTCACATCGTGTTCCACCCCTCCAATTACGCTTCCCCTCATTCAATTTGGTGATTCGAGCATAGGATCTGGCTGGCGCTATCGTCCTCCTTGGGTCCAGCCAAATCCACCACCGCCCTTCCTTCTCCGGTAAGCCCCTCTCCGATTCCTCTCTCCTAAAGCATCATTGAACCTCCTTTACCTTTACCCACTATCAATTTCAGCTTCCCCTTGCCCTAGGTCATCGACGCCGTGAAAGTCGTTGTGCTGCCCCTAGCTCTTGTCGTTGGACCACCTCGCCACTCTTCTACCTCCATGGATTGCTCCAGTGAGTTCCCTCCACCCTTCTCCTGCCCGTGTGCACCTCGCTTTCCTCCTTCTTCCTCTTTAGTGCCACACCCCTTTTCCCTCCCTTCACCCAGCCACCATGCACCACCTCTGGCTCGCCTCAATGCTACTTGGGCCACAATGCTGCCTCCCCTAGCTTCCCTTACCTCTTCAACAATACATTTTGTGGTCACTAACTATCATCGTTGCCTAGCTCGCCGACCCCGAACATGGCAACGACATCGTCGCCTCTGTTTCGGCAAAGAGAGCACTGTAGAGAGGGCATTGTAGCAAGATAATTAGTAGTAATGATGTCATTAGAACATAATTAAGTTAATTTACTGACACCCATTAATTAATGTTAATTAGTCACTAACATGTGGCCCCAACTCATTAAGGATCCTAATTAAAATCAGATTTTAATTATGAGCACTAACAAGTGGGCCACTTTTACTGTACCTGGCCCCATGTGTCAACCACCCACAGCTACTCTTTAAGGAAAATAAATCAAAAAGAAATTGAAAACCCAGCTGATCCTACGTGTGAGTCTCTGGAATATTTTATAATATAGAAATAAATCAAAAAAGAAATTAAAATCTGTGGGCCCCAACTATAGTGAGACACACTCTCTCTCCTCTATTTATTTTGGGAATTTTCCTGATTTAAATATTGGAACGCATGTTCTCACTTGTTTTAAATCCAAATTGAGTGAAACATATTTCTAAATTCATCTAAATCCAAGATATTTCTAATAAAGGCAAAATCATGAATTTTGGAGTTCATTCAAATTTACTAGGAAGCAAGTTAAGATTAACCATAGGTTGCAAATTAGCTAGGCTCTTGTAATTAGGTGTTAAATCAAATATTAGGGTTAGATGTTGATAGAAAATAATTAGGGTGCCATTAGTAATCAATTTAAAGTAAAATATAGCTATATATTAATAAAGGTTAATTAGTATGTCATCAATATTGATTTATTCGAACTCAAACATTCATTAAAGACACTGGTAGAATATAATCTTACGTAAATAAAAATGATAATAAATTTCATCGTCATATAATTAGAACTCATACAAATTGAATTAGAGAATATGTTAAATATAATTAATTTCCACACTAACATATGGACCATTAGTCATTCATAATAGTTTTGCTAAGCTAAAAATATGATGAAATGAATGCATGGCAACAGGGCTGATTAATTAGACTTTAATTGGAATAATCTGTCAACATATCAGTAGGCCATAGTCTTGAGGTCTAGAAGTATCCATGCTAGTATAAGAGTTGCATTTCATCCAAATGCATGTAAACCCTAGCATTAATTATCAACTGTGGTTTCTTAGCTATTAGTGGCTTAACTGAAGTTAGTTTTTAAATAGCAATTGGTGGTATAACCTATTAGATGCATAGGCGCGTTTCCAGTATAATGATATAGTAGTAAATAATTAAATATCTAACCTCATATTTTAGTTAATTATTGAATTAACCCTTTGATTATTTGGTAATTGAATCTTAAATAATAATATGTCATAAGCGTCCTAGCAATGTGAAATATGAGATTAATATGGTTAATTAAAATTATATCTATCGCAAGTAGAGCCAGCGTCATAATCTTTAAATAATAATTTTGGTAATACTACCTAATACACCGTGTAGACCCACGAACATGCCCATAGGTCTCACATAACTCATGGAACTTTCTTAATGAATAGAAAATAATAATAAAAGAAATCATTAAGTTAGGTTCAAACAATAGTATCCACCGGACAGTTAGGTCTTACCGCTTTCAAATTCGAAATGGAATATTCCTTCATCCTCCTGGATCCTGCCTTGACATTCCTTTTGGCATATTTCATCCATGCCATTTTCCCTTCACTCAAACTTCGTTTGGCCCCGTCTACATCCCACACTCTCTAAAACCCTATCCCTTGTCACCAATAAATCATGATAGAAATTAATTAAGTTTATTCAGATTTATTTGACTTTTGATGTTCATTTGAATTGATTCGAATTCTTTTAAATTTATTCAGTTGCCTTTGGATTTATTTGGATTCAGTTAATTTTCGCGTAATTAGAATTTGGAGTCTCACAAAAGCAATAGTTTGAGCGTGATCAAGATCCAAATAAAAATGAAGTCTACGACTTTAAACAAGAACAATACCTGTAGTAAATTGAGCAAGGCAAGACATTACTTTGATCATATTGCACCTACCTTTTTGAATGCAAATTATTTTATTTAAAATTATCAAATTTCATGCCTTACTTTGATTAAAATTATATTATCATTATATTGTAGTTAATGCATTAATGCTACTCGTATGATTAAATTCCTTTTCTTGACTTTGGACATAAACCTTTATCGCCCTAGAATAAATCGTATATATACTAATTGATAAGTACGTAACTAAGTGTCATACTTAGCCTTGTTTAGATACATATGAGCATTAAGTTGCCCCGATATCATTTCAAACATGAAAACTTAGTTTGAGCAGCCACTAGAGGGAAGTGGCTGATATTTGAAGTAGAAAGGATACTTTAAAATCTAAAACTATAAACTTGCTTCATACATAGGTAGATGGTAAGTGGGGTTGGTACTGTTGGAGTACGAGAGTGTCATTTGTGGCAGAATCGCTCAAGTAACTTTAAGGACTAAATCTTATGATGACCTTGTAAGCTAAAACAGTATAACCATAAGTTTATACTGGGTATGACCTGTCATTTAATTTGCATTGACCTAACGCTGGATGCACCATCCGGTGGAACATGGGCAAAGAGTGTTGGAGGAAAGCCTTTGACGTGACAGCGTAAGAGGGGGCATCTAGAGTGTGTGGACGGAATCCTACGGTGGTGAAAACTTTAGCAGGTGTAGCCATGTTGGAAAAATACATTGTAAAGGACTTGTAGTGACCATCTGACCCTCACAACAAAGGTAGTATGGCGGCAGAATAAGTTGAGCACCTCTTATGGGTAAAGTGTGCGACCTTTGCAGCGTAAAAACCATTTAAACTGTTGTGCCCACGGTCAAGGGTGGGCATGGGAATTTACTCGAGCTAGTGTTTATTTACAAAAGAATCTTTGTGGTGAGGATGAAAAACAAGAGAGGTGGATAGAATCTTGAGTTTGATTTCCCCTGAGCGGATAGAACCCACTGAATATAATGGGAAGATAGAACCCTAAAATAAAAATAGCGTATGGTGGATAAAACCATGCTCTATAACAAGTGAATGTAACCTTCGCTACACTTATTATTGCATACTCTTACACTCTTAAAAATATGATTTAATTAAAATGTTAAGTCGTAAATTTTCTACTTATTGTACTTCAATTGTGCCTTTGAGCAAATAAAAGAACATTAAGCCTACCTTTGTCAGCCTTGCATATATTATAATTGCATTATGTGTTGTGGCCTGTTGAGTACATTTGTACTTACTATTGTTCAATTACTATAACTCAGGAAGTAAGAAGGAGAAAGAAAATCACTACGGTCGTCTGAAGGTGTTTATAAGACTGGAAGATGAAGAAGTCAAGAATTAGATCGCGAACCTCAGTCGAATTCTTATGGGCACATTCTGATAGTCCTACCAATGTGATATTTTCTGTTTCTAATGCTGCTCTTTAAAGGTGTTGACCTAATCGGTACATGCGTAAATCAAAGGCCGTTAGGTGGATTTATGATCATCCATTACTATTGTATTAGTTTTGCTTTTGTAAGATACTGTTTAATGTTCAGCAATATATTTATATGTATTATCAATTGATCTAGAAAATAGTACATAGAATCATAAAGGATTCTGAATTATAAATTCGGGGATTGTAAATTCAGATCTAACATGATTCTCTAAAAGAATCCATGGACCAGAATGGTTTGAGATGTGAAAACAACAGCACAACTAAGGAACCATCTAGATCTACCCTGGGCACAAGCTATGTCATGTTCCCATCAGGTCTCCGCAATAAGGTAGTATTTATTTGGGTTTATAAACTCTAGCTTATGATTTATTTTACACTATAGTAATTAAAAATATATTTTAGCTACTGGTAGCTTTTTCAATGTAATTAAATTAAGAAAAATAAAAAGATATATCATTATGAAAAATACAAAGGAATAAAAAAACAAAAAACCCAAAAACAAAAAAAAGATGAAATTAAAAAGCTACCAGTCAAAGGTTGGGTTTTTTTGGACTTAAAGTAGGTTTATGTTTATACTGTCTACAGTAACTAACTTGTAAACATTACGTTTTTTAAAACAGGATCAATAAAAAATTATAGTAAACTATATATTAAATTTAGTTATACCGACTAAAATCATATATGACTATTTCTCGAAAACTGTTCTTTTCAGACTTTGCTGCTGTGCATGTAAGCAAAGCGTTGTGATGGAGAAATCACCGCTCGTTTGACGAACACAACCGTTTTGCTCTGCGAAACGCCGCTCTTAGTCTAGGGTCGGCAATAATTGTGGGGAATCTTGTGCTACGTTACATCAAAATTATTGGGCCAGATATTTTTCACAGCCTTTGGTGCATGCTGGATCCGTGTGACAGGTGAACGTCCCAATCACCATGGGATCCGATTTGGTTCCTTGCAAGAACTGTTCACAACCAATGTTACTAATAGTACTATTTTTTTTTAAAAAAAAACTGTTCCTAGGAGTACTGATACTTACTCCGTTTAAATTTATAAAGCACATTTTCTCTTGATATATATACTAAGAAGATAATAAAAATAATTAGATAGATAGTAAAAATAGTTAAATTATTCATAATTATTATCTCTAAACACTATATCAATACATGTACGTAGAAAGTAGCAAATAAACATATTAGCTTTTTTCTGAGTCATTTAATTTAAAATAAAGAAAAATAAAAAAATATCGTTATATCTACATAAACAATACAAAGGAATAAAAGGAAAAATAAAAAAGTAAAAACAAATAAAATTAAGAAATCGATGAGTTCTAAGAGAACCAATAGTCGAAGGGCATTTTTTTTCCTTCGGCTTATGGCTGTGGTTTATGACTTTTCTGTTGTTTGTAAGAGAGAGTACGGAGTAACAAAAACTCGTGTGCATGGGCGGAGCTGCTCCACACTGATGGCCTCTCGTGGGAGCCCCACCACGATCGGGTCTCCCTCTTTCAGCTGCACTCGCCGCCGCGGTACAGCCCGTCATTGGATGCCGAGTTCACGTGGTACACGCCATGCAACCTCGTCAACCCCCTCCTAGTAACAACGTTTGCTATAGTACATACGTGACATGTGTTAGCCTCTGATTGGGCCGTTACACAGATCGAGCTGTGTAACCGTTACACAATAAAATTTCTCATATTTTGGACTCTTCTTTGCTCGCGTTGCTACTCTCTTTTTTTTGCGGTTGCATATAAGCGTATTCGTAGTTTCTGTTTTTCATTTTCTTGCACGGCCGTCGGCAACTCCCGACATCTAGGTGAAGGCCTGCAGGTGTTTTCTTTTGAGAGGAAAAGGCTTCGTAGGAATGTTGAATTTAGGCAAGGTGAATGTTGAAGTACAAGTAAATTATTCATCTTTTCTAATCAATCTACGTTTCTGGGTGAATTTATTGGTGTATACAACTCAATATGGTATTAGAGCCAAGAGATCTTGAGGACCCGGTTGGTGCAATTCAAAAAATAATAATTATAGCCTAGTTCTATTCCACGTTTATCATATCTGTACTAGGAAAAATTTATCGCCGAAATTTCATCAAAACCCGCCGGTTATCAATGTTATTGGTGGAGTCCGATAAAAAATCAAACTAGGAAATTTTGTTGGATTTACCTAATTTTCATCAAATATAAAAGAAATTTGCAATTTTTAACGTTTATTTTTTACATCTTAAAACTTCAAGTTTGAAATAAAAAAATTTGTCTGAAAAAAATAAAAAATCCGATAACCACCGGTTGCCGTTTGTATCACTACCTTACATAAAGTTCGCAATCCAACAGCGTTTTCCCTGGTCTATACAGAGCGTGAGGGCCCAACTAAACAAAGCACAACACCGAAGGCCCCACATGTAGGAGTGCAACTTGACCACGCAGGCAGAAGAACCCCCGCTCGATGGCACACCAGCCGCCCAGGTTGCTCCGCTTATTTCGGTTTAGGTTTTTGATTTTTAGCTTTCAAATTTCATTCATTTCTAATTTTTTAATTTTTTCT
The DNA here is from genome assembly GCA_036346245.1 of Bonia amplexicaulis. Classification (NCBI taxonomy): domain Eukaryota; kingdom Viridiplantae; phylum Streptophyta; class Magnoliopsida; order Poales; family Poaceae; genus Bonia; species Bonia amplexicaulis. The sequence continues at coordinate 5,776,780 of CM070738.1, read as the reverse complement.
AAACTTTTTTGCTGGTTTTTTTTCTGTATTCATTTACATCGTCCACTGATGGCTAATCTTTTTTCCACATGTATATACGAGCTGAGGATAATAGGCGGCTCGATCAATGCCTCAGTGGCCATATATACATATATACGGAGTAGGTACTACACGCACTGACCAGTACGTAACCATGCATTGAGAATTGAGATGAACGAAACATACGCATGCGTACGTGCGTGCATGGTTTTATCACTATTGGAAAGAGCGCCGCCGCCGTCGCCGGCGGGGGCTCGTGGCCGTGACCAGCAGGAAGAACTCATTCCGGAAGTGGCGGTAGAGGGAGCCGAGGAGGTCGCAGAGCTCCGGCAGCAGCACGGTGAGGTTCCGGCCGGACGGCGCGAGGGCGTAGCAGGGGCAGAGCAGGAAGCCCGCCGCGAACAGCGTTGCCGGCGGCCACATCGATCCTCTCGACTGCTCGCTTTGGTTGGCCCGGACACGATCGAAGTCTTGGTGATCGATCGAGCACCTCTTGGTGCTAGTGAGCTAGCACAGTGATGGTAGTATGCCAGTTACAGCTAGTGTGAGAGAACTAGCTAGGCTACCTAGCTACTACTAGTTAGTGTTCATTGCTTGAGGATTCCTAGCTGCTAGTGAGCTGCGCTTGGCGCCTCAAGCATGTGTTAACTACGTATTTATGTGTATTTATGTGTAGGTGGAGGGTTGTAAATTTGCTCGTGTTTGACTCGCAGGTGAGGAGAACGTTAGTTGTGTCAGGCGGCCCGGCGTGCTCCAACCATTTTTGCGTGGCCATTCTTCTCTCAGCTGCAGAGGTCGGCTGTCCGCTCTAAATAGTTTTAACTTATATTTTTTTATTTATGTAAGCTAGAAATTATTTAAAATAAATTGGTTTTTAATTTTGGCTTATTTTAACTTTTTTAGTTTTTTCTTATCCTTTTGTATTGTTGGCATCAACTTGTAAACAAATCATAGCCTGTATTTTCAGCTACCGGTGAGGTAGTAGGTCGGATAACCGGAAAATGCATCGGCGAAGATGGTCTTGACTAAGCCGGACTCGCTCTGTGCAAGAGTACTCAAGGATAAATACTTCCCTAATAGTGCTTTTCTACCAATCACGAAGAAGAAGCACGCGTCGCATACTTGGCGGCTGACGGGCACTGTCAAGTGTCAAGTGGCTGACGAGCTCTGAAGAAAGGATTGGTTAGAAGGATTGGGGATGGCTGCGACACTAACATTTGGGAAGATCGCTGGATCCCAGATGCCTACGATCATAAACTTATGGGAAAACTAGAGGGAGCCATGGCGCAAAGGGTGTGTGATCTGATGTCTTCTGATGGTTACAGTTGGAATGAACAGACCCTGAAACAATCTGATGGAGCCGGATGTCAAAGCTGTCATCAGGATTCCCCTTGGAAGGTCGTCATCTAATTGGTGGACTTGGGCGTACGAAAAGCATGGTCTATATTCAGTTCGATCAGCCTATCGTCTACTTGCTGAATAAGCGATAAGTGATGGTCTGAATCTTGCAGGTACGGCTCATGTTGATGTGGCATTTTCTATTGATGAATTCCGTGGTGCTGCTGGAGTGATTGCTCGTGATGATTCAGGCGCTTGCATGCAAAGATGGGGAGTTCAGCTAGCTGCAGATTGGGGCTTCGATACGGCCATTGCTGAGGCTGATTCTTGGAGTCTTGTACAGCTATGGAGTTCACGAGAAGACCACAGAAATGAGATTTCTCCAGTACTGGCCGATATACAGGAGCTCACCAGGAGTTTCTCTAGTTTCTCTTTAGTTTTTGTTTGTTGTGGTGCCAACTTAGCGGCACATCTGTGTGCTAAGCAGGAGGCAAGCCCTAATAGACAAAGGTGTCTTTGGTTGAACCAAACACTGGATTTCCTTTCTTTATGTTTACAATTAGATTGTACTCCTGCTGCTGATGATTGATAAAATCTAAGCTCCTTGGTCTCAGCGAATAAAAGGCACATCTCCATGAGTTCTAAAAAAAGGCACAAAAGGAAATAGCAAAACGGGTCAAAATCGGCACACGAAGGTCTTAAGCCCATTAATCTCTAGGGCTCATGCAAGCCCATGGAAGGCCCACCAAAACGCATCATTCCCTTCTGCTTACCACCCGCAAAGACCTAGGGTTTCAGGGTCTATATAAATTCCCACTACACCAGGCCCCCGCCGCCGCCGACGCTAGGAATCCTTGCCAGCTCCGGCGAACCCGACGCACGCCGCAGGGAGTAGCAGCAGTAGCAATCATGGCGGACTCTAAGGCGGCGCCGGCGGTGACGCTCCGCACCCGCAAGTTCATGACGAACCGCCTCCTCTCCCGCAAGCAGTTCGTGCTCGAGGTGCTCCACCCCGGCCGCGCCAACGTATCCAAGGTGCGTCCTCGAAATGTCTTGCGCTTTTTATTCCATGCGGTTTGGGAGCTCGATGCGCGGTGAGGTTGATGCATCTCCGTGTGCGTATCGCAGGCGGATCTCAAGGAGCGGTTGGCGAAGATGTACGAGGTGAAGGACTCGAACTGCATCTTCGTGTTCAAGTTCCGCACCCACTTCGGAGGCGGCAAGTCCACCGGCTTCGGCCTCATCTACGACAACCTCGACGCCGCCAAGAAGTACGAGCCCAAGTACAGGCTCATCAGGGTACGGCCTTCTTGCCTCATTGCTCACCTACCTGCTCCTAATCCTTAACTTTCCATGTTGAATCCACTAGTTACCTCGTAAAACCTCACATATAGGCATATAGTAGGCCCTGTGGTGACCGCGTTCGGCTCAGAATGTCATTTTCCTCGTGATGTATTTGTCTTTTAGTTTGATTGTTTGGCCTTTTTTAGCTTGCTATGCTGCTGGATGAGGCCATTACAGCGAATGCCATTTCTTGTAAAATACTGATCTTGGAGGTTATTAGAACTGGGGAACAAATGTACCTGTTGTAGGGATGTCCCAACCTCCTATGGCTGTGTCTTACAACTAGCTTAATATGTAATAGGCTTAATAGTATAGAGAAATATACCAATGTACCCTCACCTTTTGTAATTATCAAAGGGTACCTCATTCATGTATATAAACTCTCAAGAAGGGTATGAGAAGGGGAGATCCACCCATTTCATACACGAGCACTCTCTCTCTCCTATCGTTAGCTCTTTGTAGTTAGTTCTTTCATATGCTGTTTGGTCAGCAGCCACAGCAGTAGCAATAACTACAATCCACCTTCTATTAAATGGAGCCTAAGGATGTTCTTTTTTTTTTCTTTTGTAGATATTAGCACTACTGCCGCAAGGTTCAAATTGTCTCGCAACATTGAACGTGGCATTATGTTTGTTTTCTTGTGTGTCATTTTGCATTCTGTGGTCTGCACACTTTGGTGTAACTCGTAATTGATCAAATGTGTTATAGCTGATATTGCAGTAAGCTAATTTGTGCTCAATGGGGATAGTTCTGGTTTCAGATTTGTCTTAATATGCTACTCTGTCCATCAAACAAGTACTACTGCAACCTATTCATGTGTGATGTAGTTTGCACTTCCCATGTGGTTATCCTAGCGATTACTGCCAAGTGTGTGGAACTCATTGTATTTAGTATAAGCTTTATTTATTATGTGCATGCATGGTTATTGGCCCTATGAAACATAATATGAAAATAACAATTTGCCGTTTAGGTCCTGTTCCAAACAGCGAAGGCTTCATGCTTCTAGAAGCCAAAAGCCAGTGTGGAATATGTTGGCTTCTTAATGCGGCTTTTCCCTTTTTTATTTTTTCCTTTTCCCTTTACATTATCTGTGGAGATATAACGGTGTTTTTCATTTTTCTTCATTTTCCTTTAATTGAATATCTCAGAAAAAGCTAACGGTCGTTATAGTGTCATTTCAACCAAAAGCCAACAGCCACAACTGTTTAGAACAGGGCCTTCTTGTGAACTATACATTTTTTACATGCAAAAAAACAGTTTTTCACGATTATGCCCTATCAAACATAATATGAAAAAGGAACAGTTTTACATGATTAGTACCTTGGCAGCTCATAGTGCTCGAGTTGAACTATTTTGCATGTTGTATGTATCACTCATTCTGGCTGCCAAAACTATTGGGTACCAAACATTGGCATTACAATGCAATGCTGCATGTAAGTTTCGGATTCTACCTTGTTCACCTATTATTATGTAGTATGTTCTTGAAACAACATTGTGTACGTGGCATTTATTTCTTTTCAAATGCAGCAGATCGTAGCATGTAGAATTTCAATTGAGAAAACAAGGTTACTCCAGACTCTTGAGGTTTTGCTTATTTATGCTTTTGTTCCCACAGAACGGGCTTGCTACCAAGGTAGAGAAGTCACGCAAGCAGATGAAGGAGAGGAAGAACAGGGCAAGGAAGATCCGTGGAGTGAAGAAGGTACATATGTTTGTGCTAACCAAACCATCATATTCTAAGATCAATCTTGTTCATAACTTCATATATAACTAAATTGCTTCCTTGGATTAATTTTGCAGACAAAGGCTGGAGATGCTGCAGCGAAGAAGAAATAATCAAGGATACTTATGCACCCTAGCTGTCTTCGGTTCTATGTTCGCTTTCAGTTTTTGTACCCCTTAGGGCATCTTGCTATGGCATATTGGCATCGTTGCAGAATGTTTGATCTAGAAAAAGAGGCCTTTGAGCTTTTACATTGAGGCATATCCTGTACTTGATTTTGATCTTACTGCTCAATAATTTATGAGCTTGTTACTAGTGTCCTGCTTCTGTTGTGGTTATTCTCATGTTGAGTTGAGATCATCGCCCCTTGTTTGAGATTAAGCAGTTACAGTTCAGCGAGGTATTCAGCTCTTGGTTGCACGTTATGGTCTTACGCAACAAGTCTACTACACTAATCAGGGTACTACATGACCGAAGTATGAATTCGCACACATTTCGTCGCATCGTTCAAACGGCATTTCGAAAATTTCGTCCGAAATTTCGACGAAATTCCGTAATTTCGGTACTTTCGTTGCTTTCGTCTGGTCCCGAAATTTTCCTCCCACCCAAAAAAATTTCCCTGGTCGGAACAAATCAAGCGTTCACAACGATGATCACATCAAACACGAACTCTGAAGAGCATTGCATATCCAAACTGCCAAGAGCTAGCGATGCAAACCACTTTGCAGCGCAATGCATCAAACGATCATAAACTTTGAAAATACGTTCTTGATTACTAGGACCGGTATTATTATTCGCTTACTAATTCTTGCTGGCACGATGGGTGGATGCAACCCTACAGCCGAGCCTTGATCCGGTTCGCCGACTCCTTCGTGTCCATCAACAGAGACCCGCCGCCGCCGGAGGCAAACAGCGACAGGATCTCGGCCACGCTCTCGGCGGTCTGGGGGATGGCCTTCGTGGACCCCAGCTCCAGGACGCCGGCGGTCCCCACAGGGACGCACGCCATGGTGCGGATGCCGTAGGCGTAGGCCTGGCGCGCGCGCTCGCAGGGCGCGGCGTCGAGCCCCGCGGCGATCCACGTCGGCTCGCCGGCGAGCTGCGCCTTCCCCGGCAGGCCCGAGCCGTCGACAAACAACCGCGTCGCGGACACTACGGCGAACCACTCTGTGTCGGTGACACCCTCCTCCAGCTCCTCCACCAGCTCCTCCAGGTCCTCGCCCTGCGCCTCCCGCACGCCGCGATAAAGCAGGTAAACCTCTCGCAGCACGCGCTTCCGGTGCTCCTGCTCCGCGGCGGAGGCGGCCGCGATCTCCTTGCGCTTGCCGTCGACGTTGTACTCATCGTAACCATCTCCAAAGCACAGCAGAGACGCGCCCGAGGCCACGTCCACCGACGGCTGCCAGAAGATGGCGTACGTCCAGCTCCCCCGCGAGCCCTGGACGACGCCCTGCAGCCGCTGCTCCAGTGAGTCTTCGTCAAAGGGGCACGGCACCGGCGACAGCCTGGTGCCGGCGAGGTCGTCAGCCATGGCCCTGAAGGACTCCATCACGGAGGTGTAGTCGTCGGGCCACGGGCTCATGGATCGAATCATGGAGCTTGGAAGGCTCATGAGCAGCCCAGCCAAGCGACTGGCAGGAGAGGGGAGGAGAGTTTGAGGTCGGCGCAGTGCGTACAATGTAGTAGCAATAGAGGCACACTTTTGCCGGACTTTGCTCGTGAATAGATGTCCCTTTCGCTAAAAAAAAATATCGATAAATATCATCTAAGTATTTTTTTTCTAACTATCATCTAGATTTGTGATCGTCGAATTAGAGATCCAACGGTCATGAATCCGCCTCCTCCAAAAAAATCTCCCCCTCCTCTATAAAAAAAGCTAATTCAATGATTCAAAATCTAGATGATGGTTAAAAAGAAAATATCGGATAATATCTATACACATTAAAAAAATGGAGCAAGATGCCTTTTTTCCTTGAAAAAACATGGGACAGCTGTATAAAGGCCACGTTCTAGTGGAACCTAGATTCTTCTTGATCCCCATGCAATGTCGAGCTTTTTCACGAGCGGGTAAAAAGGACAGGACGAGGCAGGAAGACGAAGCCGATGGTTCAGAACCAATGTTATCAATTTGACTGGGCCTGCAATTTCCGCCGTCTCCACAACAGCTTGACATGCGAGGCCGGCTGTGCGTGTGAACCGTATTTTCTATAATTTTAAAGTATGTATAATTTAATATTATATTATCTATCAAAATAGAGAGAAATCAATTTATAAGATAAAATTCTTACCATTTTTTAAAACATGTGACACATAGAATGAGAATGGTATGAGAAGGATTTTAGCCAAAAACATGTGCGCACGGGCGTGAATATTCCCATATTTTCTTGTGAAGAATCGTGTAACTCGTGCGTATTTTAATTATTTTTAATCACAACATTTACTAGTGGGTGGTTGCTATGTCCTTAAAAGGACACGGAGGCGTCTAGAATAAATCCTCCTCTATTCTTCCACCTCCTCTTCTGGACAAGGACTTAAAGACGTAGAAAAATAGACAATTAGACATAATTTCTCCTCCATTCTTCCTTCTCCTCTCTGGCCTTTTTTCATAGAGTGCACCGAGAAGAGAGGAGAGTGGAGGAAAATAGGCAAATAGATATAATGCTTCCTCCATTCTTCCACCTCCTCTCTAAAGTTTTGTTCTAGTATCAAGTTGCTCAACCACGTCGGCCTTTCTTCTTAGCATGCACAGAGAAGAGAGGAATAGATAAATAGATAGAATTTATCCTCCATTCTTCCAAATCCTCTCTAGAGCTATGTTGTAGTATCAATTTGCTCAACCACGTCGGCATTTCTTCTTGACATGCACCGAGAAGGGAGGAGAATGGGATCTCCGAACCACATCCTCTCTTCATAGCTGTGATGTAGTATCAAGTTGCTTCACCATGTCGGCCTTTCTTCTTAGCGTATCAAGTTGCTTAACCATGTCGGCCTTTCTTCATGACGTGCATCAGGAAGGAAGGATAATGGGAACTCCAAACCATTGTCGTAAAGAGAACCTGAAGGGAGGAAAGTAGGACCTTCAAACCATTATCACAGAGAGAACCTACATAGGGCGGTAATAAGGTTTCTAGGCAGCGCTCTTGTGCGACCACTTGGCTTCTTCCTTGACGTCGACTACTTCTATGACTGCTCGTTTCTGCGCTGCTTCCATTTTCTCCATCAACCATACTGTAAGTCATTTGTGTGATCGATCGACACTATTATAATATTATTCTTGTGTATTTTCTAAAGTATAATGAGTTGTATATTTTTAGTTTCATTTATTACATCATTAGTCGTTTACTTATCTATCTTCTAGTAAAATTTAGAATTAAAATATTGCTCACATTGCCAACATTTTAGAAATACTATTGTGTACTTTGTTGCAATTCAACAATAGCTGGTGCTTCTCATGCTATGAAACCTGAGAGTTTTCTAATCAGGACTTTCGTAGATGGTAGACTAAAACCAAGTTTTGGACTACATCTTTAGGACTGTGGTGGGTTATCCACCTGCAGTATCTATTTACGATTGAACAACATACGTAGTTTGACAATGCGAATAACACCTCTCTTGGCTGCATTTTGACCATTTTGACAGATCAACTCTATGATGGGTATATGGATTACAAATCGGCCACAAAGTTGTGGGATGCACTAGAGCATATATATAAAGAAGCAGAGGCTGGTAGCTGGATGTACATGTGTGAGCAATTCTTCGATTTTAGCATGGACGTAGCAAGTTGATAGTTGGACAAGCTCATGATCTTCAGCTACTAGTTGGTAAGATTGCACACTTAGGTTATGTGTTGCCTCCTAAGTTTGTGGCAATAGGTATGTATCAAACTTCCTGCTTCTTGATGGGATTTTGCCACTAGTTTGAAACATAAGAGGGAAGAGATTTTTATTGCGGATCTCATTACTGCCCTTGATGTGGAAGAGAAGGCAAAAGCCAAAGATGCATGCACCACTTCTAGTCAAAACAATGCCAATATGGTGTAACATCCCAAAATTTGTGATTTTTAAAATTTTAAATTCAAATTAAATATTTTAAAGTATTTGGATCTTATTTGAATTTTTCTGAGTTTTTCCAGATTTTAAAATAAATTTCTAGAATTAAAAAGAAATCTTAGTTTGAAAATATAATACCAAAATAACTTCAAAATATTTTATCTAAGCTCAAAATACCCCCAGAAACTTATGTGAATTTTTCTAGAATTTTTGGAAGAAATTTCATATTTTTCTGAGCTATATTTAATTTTCTAGGATTTTCTGAAAATCAAAAAAACTAAAAAGAAAATTTACTTCCCTTCCCTCCTCTCTCCGGCCACCACGTGACGGCCGGGATCTGCCCACGCCGCCATCTCCACCACCCGCTCAATCCCACCTACCCTCCCGATGTCCGCCACGTCGCCCGGCCCATCTCTGCTCGCCTCTTCTTCTCTCTCCCGCCTGATCTCCATCCAACCGCCCACGCCCCTCTTCTTTTCTCTCTCAGGCGCTGGGCCCACCTGTCGGGGCCGCCTTCCCCGCCTCCTCCTTCTTCCCGCGACGCCGCCGCAACCGCCTCCGCCTTCCCGGCCCTCTCTTCCGCGCCGCCCACTTTCCCTAACCACCCCCGCACTCACCGCGCCCACTCCCTCTCTCCCGCCCCCACTTCCCCAACCGCCTGCAACCGCCGCCCCACTCCCCACTCCGGCGACAACCGCCGCCTGGCCTCCTCCGCCCTATTTAAACCCCTACCGCACCCCATTCCTCCCTACATCACCTCCACCTCAATTCCTCCCTCGCCACCCGAGCTCCCTCGCGCTGTGCCCCCGCGCCCGCCGCCTCGTGCTTGGTGAGCAATTGCCATCGACACGGCCCCGCCCGCCCGCCGACCCCACCTTCACCATCATCGCGGCCGCGCAAGCTCCCCGATCCTCGGCCGAGCCTCGCCGTCAGGCCGGAGGCCCGGCCACCGCCGCCTCGCTGCCGACCACCTCCGGCCGCTCTCGTGAACCGCCTCACCCCCACATGATCCCTTGCTCCCTCTCTCCGTTGGTGCCTCGCCACGAATCAAGGCCGATCGCCGGCGAGCCCGCCTTCCCTGCACCTCCCACGGCCGGCCACCTTGCCCACGTGGCGCCATGTGGCGCCACGCGGCTGCCCTGGCAGCCACCTGGCGCCTCCCCGCCTGCCGCCACCCGCCTACCCGCCACCTCGCCTCCCTCCGGTCCATGGACCCGGGGCCCACTGTCAGTCGGCCCACCCCTAGGCTGACGTCATAAACCCGATTTTTCCTTTAGAAAAATAAATAAATTAATTCCTGTTGACACAATAAATCAATTTTCTGTATAAAAATAATTCGGAAAATTCAATCTTTTTCTTTTTCTGAATTTAATTTTCCCAGAGCTCGTTCTCCTTCATCCTAGCTCCGATTGAGCCCATTCAAATTTCTAAATTTATCAAAAATTCCAAACTATTTATTTCTGCAATCCTTTTGAATTTTTGAAATTTATTTGATAGTTTTAAATTTAAATTTAAATTTCAAATACCCAATTCATTTTCAAAATCTCAGTTTCATCCCAAATTTTCTGTACATCTCCAAAAATCCAAATTCAACTTTGTAAAATATCCATAAAATTTATATTATTTTTCTGAGATAAAATATTTTATATTCAAATTCTTTTTTCATTTAATCTTCCAAAAATCCTTTCTTCCTCGTTTGAACTCCGAATCCGTTGAAACCTTCTCCTAAATTCATACAAAATTATAAACTCCTTTCCAGTAGATACATTATATTTTTGTAATGTTATTTGTATTTATTTGTTCGTTTGTTTTATCGTTTTACGTGTAGAATACAACATTGTTGAAGAATTCGAAGACCCACAGCAAGAAAGTCAAGATATCGCACACGAAGGCAAGTATCGTTTGAACATCTTGAACCTATGTTTGAGAAATGTTTTTAATTACTTTAAATTTGATGTATTGCTATGTTACATAAAATGATAATTTCTGTTGTAGAGATAATAGTTAAACCGATAATTGTTATGCCCTCATTAGACGTTGACAACCATGTACCTTTGACACCCTAAGATTTCCTTTGTCTCAATAATGAGATTATTATAAAACTTTGGTGAATGTTGTACCGTAGTAAATGTTTAGTCATGCTATATAACTTGTGTAGACCTTGGAAGGGGAAACTATGTTTCATTGATTTAGACTTTTGTTCAGAAATTGTGGTGATTGGTGTTGCCACTGTACCTTCAAAAATAAATAAAAATGTGAAAATTGTTTTAGACCAGAGCGGATGGTTGGATTGGATTGGTGCGGTTAGCACGAGAATTTGTAAAGTGTAGGTTCCGCCCTAGTCAATTAAGGATCGACGCTTGTGTTTGTCTAAACTGAGCACTACCGTACAACCACATGTCTATATGGGTATGACCTAGCTGATTAATTTACAATAGACTAGCTTAGGTACCACCAGTGGAAAGTGGGTGCCATGGTGTACTGGTTATTCACAGTGAGGGACAGTGTTTACTGTACTCATATGGCGCAAGTGGGGGCTTCTGAATGTGGTGGATTTAACCCTTCAGCGGTGAAACCTCAGCAGGTGGTGACTAACTAGACTAGAGTAAGGTAAAGGCTTTGTGATGAATTATCTGGGTCTCATGCCTAAGGCAGCATGTTGGCTATTAAGATAACTCGTCTCTTGTGGGTAAAGTTGTACAACCTCTACAGAGTGTAAAACTATTCGAATAGCCGTGCCCACGGTCAAGGGCAGGCAAGGAATGCATTCACATGGTAGAACTTTTGTTTTGGTTTTAAAGTAAAGTTTTGAGAACCCGTGAGTGGATGGAATTCTTGGGGTTGTTCTGACAAATGAAGTCAGTGTGAGTGGTTGGAACCCGTAGATTTAAACCTTGGTGGATGGAACATGTTATTTAGTGATGGTGGATAGAACCTTCACTATAAAAATGTTGAGTAGTTTCAGTCAAGATAATTGCTTGTTAAAATCCTGCCTTCCAAAATATTTAATGGTATTAGAAATAAAATATTGCTTTGTGCAAAAGAACCATATAACCTCCTTTGTTAAACCTTGCATCTAATGCATTTTTCCCAAGACTTGCGGAGTACTTTATGTACTCACATGCTACACTCAAAAATAATAACCAGAGGAATATGACGCTCAAGAAGGAAACTTTGACTACGGCTCGTATGGATTCGACGAAGGATTTCCGGAGTACTAGGTTGCGCTTCCCCAGTCAATTGTCTGTGGTGAATTGATGGGTCTCCGTTGGATTTACTTTTGCTTCCGCTGTGCTTTATGTTTTGTGTGTGTGTGAGGTCTTGAAACCTCAGTTGTAATAAGGAGGCCTTTTTGGTCTGTACTCTCTATTATTGTAATAAAGCGATGTTGGATATGTAATCATCACTGTTTAACTGTGTGCACTAATTTTGATATGGGACTAGTGCTGTAATACACAGAGGGTCCGGATTTGGAAATCCAGGGTCCCGACATATGGTACAGAAAAAGATAGTTAAAATGAAGTACAAATTTAACAAACCAAATAAGACAACTAACTTTAAGAAAAAATTTGAGAAGAATTTGAGAGAAACCACCTGCTTTGTGGGCAGAAAATACGGGAAAATTTGTTCAGTAGCACTGAAAGATCACTGCTTTCAAAAAATACCATTAAAAAAATCGGATGTTGGCTAAACCAATACCAACAATTCTGATGTACTGCAATAATCAAATGATGTTGGCTAAAATTGTGAATACTAAGGATAATATGAAATCCTCCAGACATATGAAGCGTAGACTTAAATCTATCAGAAAATGAAGGAACTCCAGAGTGATTACTGTGAATTATATTTGTACTAAGAAAAATCTGGCAGGCCCTTTCACAAGGGGTTAGCATAAAAAGCGATTTTTGTTGCATCTATAGACATGTGAATGAGATCTATTTGAGTTACGTCATAATGGTAACATATACCTTTTTGATCAGAGATCCCTAACTTAGGCACTAGAAACAACAAGTTGATGTTGTAACAAAAGAGTACATATTCATTATACATGTGTCTTAATAGATAAAGTACACTTGATTGTATGGAAGGTTGGTATAAAGCCTTAATGTATTCTGTTGTCTAAATGAGATCATAGTCGATTTTGACAACCATTAGATCAAAAATCTTATGGCTCAGGTCATCTCCCTCTTTCCCCTATATATTCCCCACACTCATATCCTAACCCTAAACCACTCACACCCAACCACCCGTGGACCTTCCCCCGCCTCTCCCCTGCCGCTACTGCCTCCTTCCCTTCTATTGCGTTTGCCTGCGCCTTCTCTTGCACCGCCGTCACCCTCACCTTTCTTCCTCATCTCCGGCGTCTACCCCGTCGGATCCACCACCGCCTCCTGCTGCCTCCTAATATTCTCCTCATTCTTCTTGTTGACTCGCCAGCAGATCCCGTCCACTGCCATGCCTCCGCCAGCCTAACCTCCCTCTAAGCTGGGGGGCACGGTGAACTCAAACTCTAAATGGTGAACCCTAACCCGCCGGCCACCGTTACCACAGTCGCAGAGACCAAGAGAGGAGGAAGACCACCTTGTTGGAGCATGAATCTCTTCGCCGATTCAAAGGTGAGAAAACCGAATGTGATTTTGCAAATTTTCAGGCACATATAAAATACCAAATCCGAAGAGATTTCATAGCTAGGATAGCCTTTTCAGGGAAGTTTTTTAAAATAAGTGGACAGAGAAGAGAAAAAGCGACTCCATCCACCACGTCCACCTCGCCAGCCGATGAACCACTGTGAGAAACCTATGCCTCTCTCCTCAGGAGATTGGAGATGGTGCGGTGGCGGTGCAGTGGGACACGGAGGGCCAGTTTATATAGGCTTTTAGTTTTAGCTTATAAATAGTAACGGCTTGTAGAGAGAGACACACGTGTGCAATTTTGATCGATATAAATAAAGTTATTGTAATCGATTAGTAGACTCCGTTTTAAAAAGGCATTTTATTTAAAAATAGGTACTATAAAACACCATTAACTTTAAAATAAAATAACAGCTTTTTAGAAGCGCAGGAGATTTTGAAATCTGCAGGGCCCACACGAAGGTGAGGCCGTCTCCTGCCTCGGGATCTTCCACACCTGGACTCATCTCCGCCATAGCTAATACGGGTCGGGCAGAGGAGGAGACACCAACCTGAATCCAACAACTCGCGAAGGAGGATGACTGGATGAGTTCGAGATTCTTGGGCGGCTCAGGCGCGAGCACGAGTTCGAGCTAGTGTTTTCACCTCCACCTCAATTTCGTCGGTGCTCGTGTGGATTCGGCGAGACCTGTTTGAATCCAAGAAAAGGCCCTGCTCAGTTGAGCTGAAAAATTATAGCTTATAATTAAAATTATATTATAGCGGTTGAAAATTTACTGTAACTGAAGGTGGTTTATTTGGCGTAATTAAATTTACAAAAATTTAAAAATAGAAAAAATATGCTAACTCATCACGGACAATGCAAACGAATAAGAAAAAAAACCGATAAAAAAGTTTAAAAAAACCAAAAAATTTAAAAAAGATGAAATTTATAAATAGTGAAAAATAAATCAGAAGGCAGAAACTGAAACCGAAACAAGCGGCGGACCGGACGAGAGGATTGCTTCGCAGTTAGGAGATCGGATCAATTGAGTGCAGGTGCGAAGAATTGTAGCACCTTATCAACCACCTCAGCCGCCGCAGCCTCCGACCCAAGTTCCAGGAGTGCCTCGTCAAGGACAATGGCAGAGGCAGCAGCAGCCACCGGTTCCCAGTCCATCGCCAGGGGGCTCGAGCTGCAGAGGTAAACCAAAACCATGACATGCCTATAGTACTGGGGATGTGATTTACTATAACTGTAGAGAACTAGGGCACTTTGTTGGTGGTTGCACTAGGCCTAAGATCTGCTTTATCTGCCGTAATACCGGACACCATGTTAATACATGCCTTGAATGGAACAAACCGATGTCACAAGCTAAGTATGTTGGGAGTGCTAATAGAGGGTTAGGTTTCTTTCATGTGGAAGTAGAAGAGGAGAGTGCTAATCAATCGTTGAATTTTGCTAATTGTGGTGTGGTTTTCCTGAAGAAGGTGAAATTACTCTGAGGGAACTAGAACCGATTTTGTCCGAAATTTTTTGATGCAGCCTGACTATGGTAGATCAGGTAGCTAGAAGATAGAAAATCTTTGGTCAGATTCCCACCTCATTAGAAAGTTGTTGATCTTGTGGATTTACCTGGAATTAATCTCAATAAGGAGGATGTTGCCATTAATTTAGTAGCTTGGGAAGGTGCAATAGAAGCAGTAAGAGAACTTCAAGATGTGTGGGTTCAGATTAGAGGAATCCCACCCAAGTGGTGTACTTGGCCAGTGCTAACTCAGATTGTTGTGAGCTTGGGAATTTTGCTTGAGGTTGACTAGGCAGAAATCTTAATAAGCTTTTATGAAGTAGTCAGGATTAAAGTGGCTGTGAAAGATGTTACAGAAATTCCTGAGGAAAGATCTTATGGCGATGGCAAAGAAAATGTACCTCATAGATTTTGTGGCCGAAATAGAAGACTTTCCAGAAGTTCCTAATGATGAGAGGCATGATGGAGGACATGATGATGACAATGCAGATGACTTAGACAGTTAGGTAAGGCACAGGAACAAAAGGACACATAAGAGATAGAAACTGAACCTAGGGTGCAACAGAATAACAACACTACCTTCAAGACACCCCAGAATAGCAGCAATGGTCAAGGTGGAGGGTCCCAAGGAGCTAAGACTTGGGCCGGTCTCTGCAAATGAAAGCAAGCAAATCCAGAATATCAGGGTAATTTGGTAATCAAAGACCAAGGAGAAGGTCCTAGCTCCATCCTTAATACATGTTTCCAAAAGGAAGGTTACCAGGGGAGAGGTTTTGGACTCTTTCCTTCTTCAGACAAAGTGCATGGGCTGGCTACTTTTACTTGTAACCAATTGTTGAGGGATATGGATCTCATTTCAGACCAGGAGGATGAGGGAACTAAAAATGGAGACTTATCTGTTCAGGAAATGATAATGGCATTGTCTGACATGCTGGGATTGGATAATAAGTCTACAGAAAAGGAGAGGAGGTTGGCTGTTTACAGAGCTGCACAGGAGTTGAAAAGATAACTCAACTGGATCAAACAGTGATAGAAGGAGAGGTAAAAGGAGATCAAGACCAGAAAACTCAACAATGGGGCCCTGTGCAAGATTGCAGGAAGAGAGAGAGGGTAAGAGAAGATGGAAAAACATTTCTTCAGAAAGCACAGGAACTTCAGTAGCAGAAAAATTTGGAAACCAATATAAAAAGGGTAAAGATGCTAGATTTTCTAATTCCTTTTCTGTCCTAGATAATGACACTTTAATTGAAAAAGCAAAAGCTGTAGATATTGTTGTGGGCTATGTTGCCCAGATACTCCGATACCGATATGGATACGTGAAATGGTGATAGCATGATTCGTCATTTTCCCAAAATTGTTGATACAGTGATACTTATATTTGATTGAAAAAGCAAAAGCTGTTGATATTGTTGTGGTTGAGGTTTTAAAGTAGTCAAAAAAGATTTATTTGCTAATGTTTTACCGTCGTTGACGGTGATTTGAGGTTGAGGATATAAACGTGGTCATTGTGGAAAATAAAATGTTGATAATTAAATTGTTGTAGTTTAATTAGCCTGTTAAACAGTTTACTTGCTGAGATTTTTATCTCATCCTTGTTTCCCCCCTACAATTGATTATTGAGCATGCATGGGAAGGGTAGAGCGGCACCACAATAATGCACTTGGATCATAGATTTATGCTGTAATAAAGATAAAGTGATTCTAGTCTTTTGCCTAGCTATCTCGTCAAAGTTTACTTTAACTTATTAGTATTAAATTTGTGAATTACTCTTTGGTTAGACTGTTGGAGGTTGATTTAAATTATTAAATTGATTATCACTATCCTGTTTCGCTTAATTGAATATACTTCCGCTTATCCTATCTTGTTTAGGAATTGTTGCTAGATTATTTTATCTTGTAATTTGGCTAGTTGTGGAGTGGTTTTAGTGACATCCCAGAGTAATGTGGGTCCTAGGGTGTTACAGAATCACCAAAAGCAATGAATGCAGTATGTGCTCAGTGCCTTCTCCTCTACGGTGCGGGGTTGCGGGCCGTCGCCGAATGCCCTCGTCAGCTGCTATCTTGCCGCACTACTACATTGGACTGCTCATCCCTAGTGGTGGATCTAGGCCAATTGCTATCTGGGCTTCAACCCTGAGCCTAAAATAAAAAGCCTATTGTAAAATTTTAAAAAATATCTCATATATAATGAATACATACCACCTATAATACACTATTCAGCCCGGAACGTTGTTCCAACCTGGCTCCGTCCCTGCTCATCCCCACCGCCAGTTGACTCGTCTCCAACCAATCCAGTCGCCGACGCCCGAGCAAACTATCCACGGGTGAGCCTAGTCCTTCCGGTGACTCCACGGGCTCTAATGGCTCGCTGAGTGGAAGTCTGGGTAAGTGTCCATCATGCCCGGAGGGTTGGCTCCGCCCCCTGGATGCATGCCTCGTGTGTGTGTTTGTGCAAAGGAAGCAGCTATGCTCACCTGTCACCTCTCTTGGTTTCTTCGTTGGAGGAAAGATCGATCGAGCACGAGGGCACGCAGCAGAAGGAGAGAACCTTATTGCAATCATGTGAACAAGCAAGATTGGACGGCCAAAAGTTGGCGGCATGTAGCATGCAGCGGCACTAGGAATATTGGACCACGCCATCAGGATCGCAGCCATATATTCGTTCATATAATGCACGCAAGCACACCAACTAAACAAAGGGTTGCATCATTCTACGTAGTAATTCAGTAATTGAGGTGGATCCGGTGCAGTCCAAGGGCCTGTTCGGCAGGTGATAAGCTAGACGGCTTTTGATTTTTGTTACAGTATCTAATTTTCAAACAGAGTATTTTTTAAGACAGGGTCTACAAGTTAAACGTAGTACACGTTAAAAGCCTAACATCTATATCAGCCAAAATCGTAAGTGAGTATCGATCTCTCCGTAATCTGTACCGTAAACAGCTAAAATTCAAAAATTACAGCCAAAAGTCATAATCCGCAGCAAAAAAAACACCCCTAAAACTACAGCTAAGTTAGCAACATTCTCAAATCAAAATTTCCATGAAATACAAGCCTATTCTTGTGTCTTACTAACGGTGCTTGGTCTGAAAACCCTGCGATTATGTTTTTGATCTAGCATGTCTCTGTGTGTAGTGATAAACTTTGTATTATCTATATTCTAGGTGGCTGCGCAGTATTCTCGATCCACATGATGAAAAGCCACGTGCAAACAAGTGAATCTTTTTTTTTCAGTTTATAACTTACAACTTATAAATTTTCTCGAATAAATAAACAAAATAGGTTTTCTGTTGTTGTTTTGAAACATCTTATTGAGATAGCCTTTAAAAAATGATTTATCAATTTTTAATTTATTCGTAGGAACGCTTATACTAAAAACAAAGACTATAAATCACAGATATAAACTGTAACCTAAAATAACAGACATAGAGTCTACATCCATGTCAAACTTATCAAGCGGCCGCAGCCCAGACGGACGGGACCAGACGAGAAGCAAAGCAGCGATGTAGGGGACCAGAGCAGAGAGGCAACTGGCTGGCCGAGATCTATGTGAGGTGGTGGTGGGGAGGCTTGCTGCGATGAATGATTCCTCCAAACCACCGCGCACTACCTGCGCCGTCTTCTTGTTTAGAAGCTACTGGCTAATTATTGACCAGTGAATTTCCTAGACGCAGAAAAGTGTTGTTGTGCCTTGCAAAAGTAGCATGCATGCATGAGCATGGCCGGGCTCTTCCGTCCTAGTTTCTTCACAAGTTGTTCTGGTTTTGAGATGTACTAGAAACATGAGCGCGGCGCCACGCCGCGCTAGCTACCGTGTGGACCGAAATAAAAGAGGTAAAAATTCGTGAGAAGGGGTGTTTTTTAAAAAAATTAAGGATAGGTACGTAATTTCGGAGGAACCGGAGGGTTTACTTGCAAAAAAAACGACCGAGGGCTCTTTAGAAAAAACCGAGGGCCTCAGACGTAGCAACCGAGGACCCGTGAGGGAATTCGGATAACGCGGGGGGCCTTTCCGCAAAAAACATGGAAAAAAACAGGGACCGATGTTTTTTTTGCAAAAACCGAGGACCTGTACGTAAACAACCGGGGACCCGCGCGCAATTTTGGAAACCGTGGGGGGCCATCCCGCAAAGTGGAGGGTTAAAAATACCGTGGACCTTTTGCGAGAACCGTGGACTGACGTAATTTCACAAAAACGGGAAAAGTCCTCACCGACCGCATGAAGATTCTCCACCACGCCACAGGCCACAAGACGTCGCGCCTTGGGGGACGTGGCTCGCCATGGGTGGAATCCCAGGCGTAAGTAGGTAAGTATGCAGCAGCTTTCTTGGGCTTTAGATGTAGGTCACTCTGGAAAGTCATATTATCGTATATGCTTATATACGCAAATATTCTAAAATTTGACTACTAATATACGATACGACGCACACAAAATTTTCTAGATTGACCGTAGTATCTGTAGGAATTAGGATAGGCTATAATACTTCGCAGTAAAAATTTCTATTACGTAAACCAAGAAACCATATACCATACAAATAAGAGATCATATATCGTTACCATTAAACACGTAGTGCAGTAGAAGAAGAATTAGCAGCTTGGTCCAACGTCACGTGCATCGATGTAATAGAAGTAGTCAATTATCTAACGTCCTTTGTCGCTAGTTGTCTCCTCCAGCAACCCCTCGCGTTCCTCACATACTTTAAGGATCATCCTCGATCAGCGCAGCAGCGATCGCAACAATGCCTCTACGGTGTTCACATCTCTAGGGGTGGAACGCTGTGCACTAGTGTGCTAGCACCAGTGCGTATGGCAGGGCCTTCGGAAGGATGTGGCTAGGGTTTCAATAGGTAGTGCAATCTATTACCAAAAGCTCAACGCCTCTCCTTATAAAGAGCTCTTTAATGGAACCTACACTAGGAGCCTATTAAGGTGCGAAGCCCATACGAACGGATCATATTCGAACCAATTTATTTCAGCTTATTAAGCGTGCAACCATGTATGTTCATATGTACTCGCCCGTGATCTGGAAACCCTTTTTAATCCACAAGTCGGTAGCGGTCCCTAGTAAAACATAGCAATCCCCAAACAAAAATAAACATTATGTTGGATGAACCTGTACAGTGTTCATGTGCTTATCTCTTTGCCTCACGATATTAGATCGAACTTAAGGCGAGATACGTATCACCCTATGATAGCTTAATGTTTCACCCTATCTTGTAATGGATTACTCAGCTATAGTTGACTCTTTAACTAAAATCGTTATGGCCATACACTTTCCTAATCCAACCATATTGAGAGGCCCAGATATATCTCTCCCGTTACAAAAAAAGAGGGATCGTTCATATTCCTCCACATGTTTCATAGTAAATCCGAAATCTACATTTATAACTATCTATTTACGGAGTAGTGTTTGACAATCCATAAATAAACTATTATATATGTAGGAAACTATGATGACCTCAAGTCTAATGATCCCACATACAGACCAATTGATAACACTTAAGAATATAACAATTTGCACAATATCTCATGGTGGGTCAATCAATCTAACACTATATTATCTAACATATGTCCATATTATTAATTTGATATCTTATATTCATGATCCGTAAAACATGATTGTCAATCAATATATGTGCTGATCCATATAAGATCAGGAATATTTAGAATAACATCATAAACATAAATAAAGAGTTTCACGAATAAGTCATATACTTGCCAATCAATATAAATGATAGTTCGTTCAAGAAATAAAATAATATATTATTTAAAAATTCATAAATATAGAAGCGATACGATTATCTCTATAATTGTCTCTAGAATATATCTCTAACAATATCAAGATTTTATAACTTTGGCGGGGCGGTTCAAATGATATATGCGGAAGGTTCGGATGCTATCTTCCCCTATTCTTGTCTTTCTCTTGATGTGAACCTCTTGTAACAGGCTAACAGCACATTTATTACTCCTTACAAATATCACAGTACGCAGACTGCACCCGCATCAAGCTCCTTTCACAGCCAGTTTTTTGAAACAAGCTTTCACAGCCACTATGTTTTTTCTTTTTTTGAATTTAATTAGTTGCCAACAAAACTACTCCAATCTTTCTCCAAGAGAACTCCAGGAAATCGAATGCAACAACCACCTATGTCGGATCTAGAAATTTATTTCTGAATCTATCGTGTTTATTGTGCTAATTCCATGATCAACAGTTAGCACATTGTTATATCATATCCATACACGAATAAGTGAAACATAGTAGCACATGATATTAAGCGGTTTAACATAGACCTACATGATTAAGTTTTATACAAATGGGCCAACCGGCCAAATAGTTGATATCAAAGTGTATTTCTAGTAGAAATAAATAATAAATTAAGATAAAGGACTCTTGCGGTATGCCATAACCTACGGCCAACCAACTAGGTTAACGCCCAAGAATTCAGCATCCTCATCACCAAATTCCACGGTATAAAATTAGCCAATCAAGATATCTTCTTCCCCTTACTTTGCTAGTATTCAACAAGTAATTATGAGTATAAAATTATACTCCGCAAGACTTTGAAGCAAATATATTAATACATACAAGCTTTATCAAAGGAGTGATTGTCCTAACTAGTTTATTTTGAATAAAGCAAACTTTTATTTGCAATAGAATTAGTAATTTGTAGAGAGAAATTAGTAAGAACAATTGGCATAATAAGAATTAATAAATAATAGATGTAGTTGTAAATAATTGGCTATCATTTGCCATATCGTTACCATTTGACGGTCCTTTGTCAAAACGTTTCTAGCATAGACTCCCCCTACCCATACCATTTTCAAACTAGAAAATCTAGCCAAGTATAGTAGTACCAAGCGATGTCTATGACCGGAGATATGGCTACTGAAATATATTTTACACTCTGCAGAGATTGTACATCTTTACCCATATGATACGATCAACTTGTACTATCCGCCCACACTCAACATTAAAGAGTACGACTAAGATGACCATAACGAGGCCTTTGCAATATCTCTAACATTAAACTAACAGATTAGCTAAAACCTCAAGACATGGATGCCCTTTACCATCATCAAAAGAGCTCATACGTTATGTAGATGACCTTTGCAAAACAATGAAAAAGACACTTGCATGACCAACAATTAAACCTACAAACTACCACTTGCGGTTCAATGCTAGAATTGGATAAATTATCCAGCCAAGTCTGTGCTATTATCGTAACATGTGGTTGTACGATAGTACTTATATCAACAACACTAAAGTTTAGTCCTTAATGACCCCAGCGAGGCAACCACAAACCACAATCTTGTGCAAACCCCACTAGTCTCCACAAATCATTTGCCCAAGTATAAGACCATTTTTATTATCATATTTTAAACCAAAATATTAGAGGTAACCCCTCTGTCCAAGATGAGCTAAAACATTTTCCAAACTGTCCAAAATTGAGTTATACCACTTTTCACCATTTTTACCATTTTTAAACTAAGTATGGCTAAGCATATGACTCTTATATAATTCTAAAATTCCAAAAATATTACTGACAACCATGGATAATATTTCTAAGGTTTTAATAGTAAAAATATCAACTTTTCAGGGTAGGGTCAATGCAACAATTGGTAATAACTAAATACTAAACATAAACATAACCACTCAATCAAAATAAGCACGCACAGTAGTTTGAGCAAACAAAATACATAACATTGAAATATATGATCAACATGGTCAAAGGAGGGTGCTTGCTTTACTCGTTGAAACTTGCTCTTGCTCTGGGCCAACTTTGCACGGTTTCAGTATGATGATATATAAACGAGAAAAAGCAAAATAACAAATAAATTAAAACAGAAACCAAAATTCATGATTATTGTGAATAATAAAAGTTCATCATTTTAGAAAAATTTAGAAATATAATCGCTCTAATAAGATTTCGTATGAGGGAGAACGAGCCTTTTGAAGTTTTGCCATGAGGGAAAATACGAGAAAAAGAAGAAGGAAAACACCATGCATTGGGGTTTCAGATTTTTATTTTTATTTTTCTTTCTAGTTAAAATCTAATTGTATTGCGTCAATACGCTATCAGATTGGGCCAGGTCCACGGTGAAATGAGTTGCGACACTAACAGTGATGGCACAGGGACCTATGGTCACCAGAACAGACAGAACGACGAGCAAAAGCGACGGTGCTAGGCACAGATACGGCGGCAATGGAGAATGCTACTACTCCGAGTCAAAATTAAGTAGTGCAATTAGATCAGGAGCTCACCATGAACATTGTAACATCCTGAAAATTTAAATTTTGTAAAAAGAAATATTATGAGTTATTTTGCGATATATTATATTTGGTGAAATTTTATTGCATTTTCGGAGTTTGGTTAAGGAGTCAAGAAAAGAGCACACTGTTTAACTAATAGAAAACAAGATTTTAAAATGCGAATCTGAAAAGATGATCCAGTAAAAGAGGAATAGAGTTTGGTCCCAAAAATTTGAGAATTCTAATGTAGAATTTCAATAAAATAATGGGTGAGAATAAAATAAAAGAATATGTATATACATAAATATACCTATTTGTATATGTAGAATGTAAAGGAATAATTGAATCAAGAAGTTATGCAAACAAAATCTTCATAAAAGTGGGATGGAAGAATATCTAATTATTATCCATACACACAAGGGAATATAATATATATATATATATGAGTAAAATAAAATAAAGAAAACAAAAGAAAATGGAAAAGAAAATAAAATACATGGGGATCAGCCGACCACCACACCGCCACCCAATCCCCACCACCACACCCCTACCACTGCTTTTTCTTCCTCCCCGCCTCCTCCTCGCCGCCTCTTCCTGCCCAACCCCGCCCGCCCGCCTCCGCCCGGCCAGCGGGCGTTTGACCATGGCGGCCGCCGTCCGAACGCTCCGACGCCAAGACCGCCGACGCTTCTTTGCGCCAGCTCTGCGCCGTCGCCTCTTTTTCTCAACCGCACTGTCGGACCAAAGTAGCAGGCCATCCTCGAGCCGAAGCCATCATGCGCTTCGGCGGACCTCCCGCTCGCACCGCCGCATCGCTCGCCGCGCCGCCGCCGACGCGACCGCACAGGGAGTGCCCGATGCCGCCCCTCCTTATGCGCCTATAAGACCCCCGAGCGCCAACGTCCTCCCCACACTCTCCTGACCTTCTACAGCACCAACCGAGCTCCCACTCCCCTAGCTCGCCAGGGCTCCCCGGCGAACCCCGCCGCTAGAGTCCAATACCTTGCACCCTAGCCATCTCCTACACGCCGTGAAGTCGCCTCGGTCTTCCCCGAGCCTCCCGAGGCCTGCACTCACGGCCGAAGCCCTTCCCCCGCCGCCACCGCACGTCGCGGCCACCTCCTGCCCCACGGTCTCCGCCGCCACCGTCATCGCTCCCTCGTGCCCCCAGATTCTGCTTTTGCCCGCCGCGGCACCTCCCCGCCCACCGCCGACCGCACCACCGCCTCACCGCCCGGCCCCGCCTTGACCTCCTCACCGCATACCTTAAGAGGTAATAGCGCATAAGGGGTAGGCAACGCCTCAAAGCTCACTTGGTTACTGCGTACGATTCTCTTCCCCGGCCCGCGTCTTGGGTTGAGCCATTTCTTTTAACATTTTTGCCGACAAGTGGGCCCCTTTGTCGGTGGTTGTCGGACCGAGAGCTCATTGACAGACGGTCCCACTGTCAAAGTGTCACCGACATGTGGGTCCGGTGCCGTGAGGGACCCACTGTCAAGAATCGCCGAGGCGAGCTATCGCTAAGCGGGCCCCACCCGTCGGTGGGCGAAGAACACTCGAGCCGCGCCAAGTGGGCCCCACCGCTAGAGACTCGTAACGAAAAATAATAAAATAAAACGAATGAATTAAAATAGCAAGGGCCCCACCGCCGAAATTTAATAATTTAGGATTTATCCGAATCGAGAATTTTAAAATGGCATAACTTCTTCATTTTAACTCCAAATTGAGTGAGACAAATTTCTAAATTTGTCTAAATTCAAGATCTATCCAATGTAACTAAAATCATAATTTTTAGAGGACATTTGAATTTCTGGTGTTATTTGGAGTGATTTATTGCTTTTCTTTTTATGCAAATCTTCGCGTACGATTAAAATAGCATACGAGGCTCAGGAGGAAGACGCTGAGACAGCCAACCTAGCAGTTCCAGATCATCAAGAACCTAACTCCTGTGACCAAGGCGAGTTATCACTTTGATCATGTTGAACCCATGTTTATGCAAATTAATTTTCTTTAAATTATCCATGTGCATGCTATTATTTTATGTGATAAATTATGTTCAGTTTTATAGAATTTAGATATACACCCATTATTATGCTTGTTAGTATTACCTGTTGAAACTCTTGGGATATGTGAGCCTTGTCACCCTAGTAAAACCATCATAATGTAGTTTTCAGAGTTAGGGTTATAATGTATCGTACTGCTTAGTATTGCTAGTTAAACGGGGACGCTTAGATGTCCCAAAGTATCTCACTTGTAAATATGACAATGATTTGGGCAGTCATGGTGGGAATGACTGGAGAGAAATTTGGAACTGTTATTTTATGCTCCAAAAAGCCTCAAACTTGCTTAGTATCTGGGTGGATGATTTAGGGGCTGGTATGTGGTGCAGGGGAAGCACAAAGAGTATGGGATGTGGTAGAACCACTCAGATAACCCTAAGGACCGAATCTTGTCATGCTAGCCCGTGTAAAACAGTACAATCACAAGTCTGTAAAATACAACATGGCTAAGTAAATTTATCAAAACCCCCGGACTCATCTCACTAGTAGTGGATAGGAGTGGATCTGCAAGGGCAAGGGAAGGCCTAAAGGGACACCAAGGGGAGGGTGAGGTTTTCCACTGCATTAGCGCCGGGAAGTGGAGCCCGCCACGTTAGTGACGTGGGAAACATCTCGCAACGATGGGACCCATCGCAAGTGGGATAAGCCCATAGGGTGAGATGACGAAGAGGCTAGATATTTCAAAAGTCACCGTGACGGTCCGCTCAACCATATGACTAAGGAATCATGTGGGCAACGAGTTGGCGTCTCTTGTGGGAATGTGTACAAACTCGCAGAGTCAAAACTATTCGAATAGCCGTGCCGCGGTCATGGGCGCACATGGGGACTTAACTAGATATAGTTCTGTTTCAAAATGATTTGTGGGTGAAACGGAAAATATAGGCGTTGAAAGGCCCCGCTTGGAATTGTCCCGGCGTCGTCCAGTGGTAAGATAGGCAACTATAATGTCGAAGATGATATAAGGCGCAGAGGCCATGTAATGGTGGATGTGCTCGCACCACTATTAAGACGATTACATTCCACTAAACTTGTGTCTTTCAAAACCGCTAGGTCATAGGGACTTCTAAGCATCAGACAAAGGCACGGTAAAATAAAATAAACCTAAGCCTTCCCTTGATCAGCCCAGCATACTACTACTGCATTCTGTGTGATGACCTGCTTAGGTTTATTTTGTATTGTGAATATGAAGATGCCCCGACCACAGAAGGAAGGAAGGACGATGGGAATTAGGTCGTCATTCGTATTTTCCGAACCTAGACAAGCTAGACCTAAGGCATTGTGTGCACATATATTATCTAAATCTAGGTAATATATATCGACACATTACCCCACCGCTGTTCGAGGTTATGGTCCTACTTTGCTTTCTTCCATTGCTTGTATGTAATGATGACATTCGGCCTAAGTGCCCATTTTGTAAACTATTGCCCGACGTGGTGTAATTTGAACAATGGTCCGTAATATTCTTGTTTAGCGATATATGAAATGATACAAGAATGTGTACGTGCGCATTATCTCATCGATCCGTGGAATAATGCAAGAATCACAGGAGATTCTGGATTGCAAAATCCGGGTCTGACAAACATGCAGGTGGGGTTGTGTAACACCTTGATTTTCAGAGCCTTTTTGAAGCTTTTAAAATAAAATTCACCATTTGATTTTTTTAGAATTAATTAAAGCTTAATATATATTTTTTATTAAATAAAAGGATTTAATGTGACTAAATTAAACTTGAACATTTATTGGAAGTATTTTATTTGGGATTCCTTGAGTCTCAAGGATTTTTAGGAATTTTCTTGGATTTTTCTGGAGTCAGTTACTATTTTCTAGAGCTCAAAGTAATTTAATTGAATTTCTGAAAATAGAAAATCTCTTAAAACCCTTGTGGGCCTAAACCCAAACATTTCGGCCCAATCTTCCTCTGTCCGGTCCACATTTCCCTTTCGGGCCATTAAATCTTAGCCATCCGATTTCCCGCCAAGCCATGTGCGGCCATCCAAACCGCAGTCACTCTCAACCGCCAGATCTCACTCGAGTGCCACCTGCCGACCATCCGGAAGCTGCTTCACTATTCTTCTTCCTCGCGTGTATGTCACGAACTCCGCCGCCGTTGCTGCCCGTATCCGCTCCGGACTCCACCGCCGTCTCCGTTTCGAACATTGTGCCGGGTCCGTCTGGTCTTCTCGACGTCCGTGCCTATATAAGGCCGCATCCTCCCTCGCTTTCTGTGTCCTCAAGTTGTCACTTTCATTGTGAGCCACTCGCCATGCGTTGACGTCCTCACCAGAGTGCACCTCGACTTCGTTTTCGTCGCCGTTGAGCCCGAGCCGCTGTGCCTCGCAGTCGACCTCTGCCGTCGTCTTTGCCGGTGAGCCGCCGACCCGTCCCACCTTGCCATCTCGCACCGCCGTCTCAGTTGCCACCGGCCAAACCCCACCGCCGCTCGGTCGCCTCACCCGACGTGCGCCACGCGCCGCCTCGGTTCGTGTCCCTTTGACTTCTCGGTGAACCTAGTCCATCGCGCACCGTGTCACTAATATCCCGGGCCCATCGGTCAGTTGCACTATTTCGTGAACCCGTGAGCCAGCCAAGCCAGCAAACATGTCAACCCTAGTTGCCTAGTCAACCGCCACATCAGCCTTAGGCACGTGTCGGGCATGTGTCTGTCTACGTGGTAGCCACGTCAGCAAGCCATGCACATGCATTATTCCATGAACTGAGTCCACTGTAGATCGCCTATCCCATGAACCGAGTCCACAGCACAATAGTTTTTTCCAATTTTCAGCCTTTTCCTTTAGATTATATTTTCTGAGAGCCTGTTCTTCTCCGTCCTAACTCCGATTGACCCGGTTCTTTTTTTTTCTAAATTCATCTAAAATTAGGCTCTACCTTTTGGTTCTGGTTTTGAAGTTTATTTGAATTTGTTTTGTGTTTCATTTCGTTTTCTCTCTCGTTAGATCACGCTTTTGAAGAAGCTGAAGCAGTATTTGAAGATCAAGAGCCATTAATTGAGCAAGGCCAATGCAAGTCGTGTCCTTTGATCATGTTGAACATAGTTTTTAAATCTATTATGTATTATTTTATTTTAAATTATCATACATTATTATTTTATTATAAACCCTTGTATTTGTTAGTTATTATCCAAATTGAATAATTTCATCCTTGATAAATTGAATGCCATGTTTCCATTATCACCATAGGATGAGTAATTATCTAGTGATGCAATATTAGTTGTCACATGGGTTGCATGTTTAAATTGCTTAGTCATGCTTACAGTAACATTGGGTTTATCATCACATGTGATTAATTAATTTTGACTTAATCATATATTGGAGCGTGGTGGTCAGCCACAGTTATAAAGTTTGAGTACCATAAGATGGGAGGTGTCATTGGTGTTAGTTATATAAAATTGATTTTTACTTGGGCGAATGATCGTGCAGTAAAGAGGATGTAGTTCGCACATTGGGATGCAGATGTTTCGTCTGGGTAATGTCTAAGAACTTAATTTTGTGCGTCATGCTGCCTACTGTTTGCTGGTAGGGCGGCTCTCCAATGTGTTGCCTTGTCGGCGCTGCTGCCTGTCCAACGAACGGTAGAAATGATATTTCTGTAAATCGCTACTAGCGTTAAATCTGCAAAAGAGTCACTTAAATCAGAATTTGAAAATTTAGGATGTCCCAACTAGAATTGTTTACTGCAGTTCAACGGCAAGGCAGAGCCCGGCTGCGTCGTCGCAGCTGATGATTCCCAGGTCACAAGAAAGAGAAGACAGCTTTCTTGAGCCAACAACCCGTTTCCAGCAGGTGAAGAAGAAAGAGATTAAAAGAAAGCATATTTTGGTTATCACCTTTGCGCTGCAACCTTTTCAGTACTGCCCCCCGACCTGGCCCAGGCAGACTCCCAGGGGAACAGTAATGCGCCCGCAGCCCAACGCAGGGAGAGAGAGAGAGAGAGAGACAGAGGACAGAGACGCTAGAGAGGGGGCAGGCGAAAGAGGAGGAGCGGAGAGAACAGAAAAAAAAGATCGTAGGAAGGAAGCGTGTCTAGTTGCGCGGGCAGAGGCCAAAAGCTCGGATCGTGCAAATCTTCCCCCCTGCACGCCTAATTATCCCCTCACCCACCCTTGTCTTGTCGCTAGCTGTTCTGTCATCGGTAGGACTGAATTCTGGGATTACATCGTTTTATTGTTCTGTCTCGTAGAAATTAGTATAAGTAACTATTATAATTAATTTATAAGTTTTATCTTAAAAATATTCTATTTAATAACTAGCTACTACAGTGTAAACAAAACCATGGAACGAGCTCCTCCTGTTCTTTAAAACAACCTACTGTACTAACTACTAACTGGGATTGTTAATGAGCCCCAGCTACCTCTGTGCTTTAGCCCAAAACAGCCCCTAAAGTAGCACTACCTCTACGACCTTCTGAAAGTAACAAACACACACCCCTCTCAGGCCATGACCAGCACTGCATGATGATACTAGTAAGGATGTCATGGGCAGCAGGTACAGATGGCCTATGATCGCATTGGCGTCTGCCATGCCCCATTTCCATTCCTAGCTCCCGTGGAATCTCTCGCCACCCCCCCGCTCGCTGCCCTACCTAGTGTATCTTCGTTACCTAGCAAGCAGCCAAGAACTCACCACTCACCAGTTACTAGTTAGCGTGCTGTTCTTCGCTCCAAGCATAAGGCAAAAGAACTTGACTCGCACACGGCTGCTGCGTTTACTTCTCCACCTCTTCGCTGCTGCTGCTGCTACTGCTGCTTTTTTGTTGTTATTGTCGTTGCTTTGCTGTTCTTTGGGTGAGCTGTTAGTTTTGACGTATAGTACCAAGGAAGCCAGAGATTGAGAGGTCATTGGTGGTTTCACTACTGCCCGTTTCTCTTCTTTTCTATTTTTCTTAACTTTTCTCTTTCTGTTGCCAGAACACCGGACACCAAGAAAGGAGCAGGGAGAGCTTAAAAAGATCTTCTCATCTTGAACCAGGAACTTGTGGGCGTCTGAACCAGGAAAGGTAATCTCTCTCTTTAATTTCTCTCTGTTCTTGCTAGTTTTGTTGTTAATTTTGACCTGGTTGTCCATTCTTCTGTTTGTGCAGGACTTGGTTGCTTGCAGAAGAGATGGGGGAGTTGGAGAGTATGAAGAGCAAAGGTGGCCGCTCAACTCTCCGCAACTGGATGGGCGAGCTAAGTGAGCAGGACGAAGAGGAGAAGACGCTTGAGCTCAGCCTTGGGCTCCCCGGAGGAGGCTGGAGAACGGCATGCAAAGAGAAGGGGAAGCAATCTGCTGTTGACGACTCCATGCTCTCCCTTGGCTACTCCACGTCCACGGTTGTCTCCCACTCACAAGGTACGGAGTCATGCAGGGATCACCGGATCACAAGTTCACAGCTTCATAAGAAGGCACATGTTGTTCTTGCTATGTTACACTACATGCTCTGTTGCTTTTGTGTTATCTCATATCACTATGGTGGTATTGTCTTGTGGTCTAATGAAACTTGGACATCACACAGCTGCAAGTTTTCAGATATGGGTAGAAATGTATATCATTGTTCTGTAGCAGTTTATACTTTTTGGGCAAGAGGGTTAAGCAGGAAAGGATCTTGACGAGATTGTTGTATAGAAGGCTGTAGTTTTATATATGAGTAGAATGACCACTTCTCTTTGAGAACTTGAACATATTGGAGAGATGATCAGTGCATGTATGATGAAACTTTTACATGGTTGGTTTCAGAGGTTTGAGTTTAGACTCGTGGGAAATGTCTACATATGAGTACCATGCCTGATTGCAGTTAGCATGTCCAAAAGCCAGTATAAGTGACGAAAGGTTCTCAAGCTTGATTTTTCACCTCTTGTTTCGTCCTCCTTGTTCTTGTGCAGGCAAGGCAAAGGGGTCCCCAGAAGCACACCCACCAGCTACAGGGATGCACTTGCACCCAACAATAATAGCTCCCAGACAAGGTGGGAATCATAAGGCTTCGCATGCAAAATTCCACAAATTTTCTGCTTTTTAAGAGTGGGCAACTGTTGATGGCTCCTGATTCTTTATTCTTCCCATCTGCCCTGGCATGAATTAAAGAGGGAGGTGCCTCCATCTCCTGCACTGGTCCTCATTTATGGCAAAACCATCCAGGATTCAAGGGCCAGTTTGCTTGTTTGCTTCTGCCTGCCATGCATGGAGATGGAGCTCCTCCTATTTAAGAGGGATGCAGTTATTTTTGGCTCTATGTTGTACTGTTCTTTATTTTGTCCCTACTGATCAGTGCCTGGTTGCCTCTTTGTTTACATGCCTCAGTCCTCACCACTTACCAATTACTATACTGTGCTCTCCAGAAGCAAAGTTTTAATGTTAGAAAATGATTTGCTAGAGTTTTGTACATTATGAGGCTTTCGGCTTCCAAATCTTACAATGTGTATCACAACAATATGCTTTGAACATCCCTTCCAGAGAAATACTTTCCAATGTACATTAAGAACTACACAAAAAACAAAGACGAAAATCTTTGAAACGTATCATGTATAATATGAACTCTATGTCTAGTTAATTATTCTGAAAAATAAGTATCTAAGTCTAGGCCCTGGACTTAGCTATTTATTTTACTCTAGGCTTCCATTTCTTTCATTGCGATCATGTTTGAATATTTGCTTCATACAATCTTTCTGATCCTGTTAATTATGTGTAACAATAGCTAATTAGTTACGATGATTCATTATCCTTCAAACTTCCATTGCCAAATGCTGCAAGCCTATTAACTGAAATTTTGAGATCCTTAGTATCTATATATCAATTATCCCATGTTGTGGGTCGAAACTGTTTTAAACATGAATCATTTTGATGCGGATTGTTTCTGTGTACACATATCTTCAGTCACCAATGTAGCTTAATGGTTGTCTCAATAAATATACAATTACTAGAAAGTACTTCCAATTTAATTAACTGTAGTTCTGTTTGCAATACTCCATTATGCTACTTTTCATTTCTCAATCTTTCAACCTCCAATTGCAGATCTCCTATTACTCCTGTTATTGGATGGCCTCCGGTTCGTACATTCAGAAGAAATCTGGCTACTTCTAGCAAAGCATCCCTTGAACTGCAGAATGGGAAGAAGGCTGTGAAAACTGAAGAGACCAAGAGAGCTCCATTTGTAAAGATTAACATGGATGGTATCCCTATTGGTAGAAAGATCGATCTGAATGCCTTTGATAGCTATGAGAAGCTTTCTTTAGCTGTCGACAAGCTATTCCGGGGCCTTCTTGCAGGTATTTCAACTTCCACTCCATTGGTTTCATGTAGCAATCTCCTTCAATTACGATTTTAAGATGAGTATTTGCAAACTTCTCCCTTGATTCTGAACCAAGGCACTGTTAGGTTGTTTCCATGTTAAGTAGTTTTCAGTTATTTGAATGGCCGAGTCAATTGATTAGCATCTGATGCAGTGTGCTTAATTTGCATCATTGTATGTAGCCCAAAAAGACCCTCTCGCTGCTGGGGCAAAGGACTGTCCTCAGGAAGATGTGGCAATATCTGGTTTACTAGATGGAACTGGGGAGTACACTCTGGTTTACGAGGATTATGAGGGTGACAGGGTGCTGGTCGGAGATGTTCCATGGGGGTGAGTTCCCATTGCTCCTTGTTTTTCCCAGTGATAGGTTAAATCTATTCATATGTAGACAAATGATAAATGCATGTAAAATTTAATTGTTGTGCTTATAAGCTGTTACAATAGAGTTCAGTACAATGCCATAGTTTGACAGTAAACAAAATGACGGCTTGATCTACACCATGACCAGATTTAAAACCCCCATCTGACTTGCATCCATTGACTTCTACATAAAAATTCTACATACAAACAGCATTTCCCAAAGATGAACTGCAGGACCTTCAGTTTACAACTTTGTTAAGTGCCAAACAAGCTTATTAGAGCACGTCCAATGCAAACTCTTAGAGAGATGCTTAGCAATTTAAAACTGATTTTTCTTGCCACATAAGATACGTAAGACTTTTATTTTGAAGCATCGATGCTTAAATAAGTATCGTTGCTTAGCAGATGTTTATGTGTATAACTATATCTAATTAAAAGATAATATAACATCTAAGCACCCATGGAGGAGATGCTTGCATTAGAGAAATGAACTTTTATATGGGTGTTTGATGATATGGTTATATTATCTCTCTTTAAACATTTATATATAAGTATCTTGCATTGTACATGTCCTTAGTGTATCCCATGTCTCCTAACTGTTTACTCCAATTCACGCAGGATGTTTGTTTCCTCAGTGAAGAGGCTGCGAGTGCTGAGGACATCTGACCTCTCTTCATCTGTCAGTACCTCTTTCCCACCCTCCTTATATTCTCCCATGTCAGATTGTTGACTTCTCATTCTTCATGCAGCTAATCACTTCGGGCCGGAAAAGACCAGCGGCCGAGTGTTGACCTTTTGTTTTAGAGGCGCTTGGACGCTTGATGTGATGTGCTGTGAAGAAGGATATGATCTTCTGAGCTTGTATCGTCTTTTTTTCTTCTTCCTTTCCTACTCTCTTTGAGGGACACGTGAGCCGACCTTTTGGGTTTTCTTGTTCTTATTTAACCTATTTCTCTCCAAGACACTTCTGGGAAGTGATACGTTTGTGCAATTTGACATGACCATATGAAAGTGTTCTGCCAAATCAGCTCTACATTTATGCATCCTATCCTATTGAGGATGAAACTTGGATGGTTGCTTTGTTGCCTGTGATCCAGCATCACTGTTCTTCAGAGGATGATTACTGCCGGTCTGCAACTGGTGAAGTTCATTGCATGTCGGCGAGGCCATTGTTCTAGTTTCGAACTGTTATTGATACTCTAGTAGAATCTTGTACATTCTGTCGTGCTCCTTGGCGGGTAGACGACGATGAGTGCCTGCCGGCGCGCTGAAAGCCAGGTCTTGAAGCTTCTGCAGGACGGTGAATCGTCGTGTATCCGCTCGCAGAATTCCTTCAGGGATTTGGGAAAGAGCGGCGTCAAGTCGAATTCTTGACCCGTCGGCTCCGGCGTTACCACGCCGTGCAGCCGGGTGGCTCTCCACCGCCATCTTCTGCCGTCGCACCGTAATAAGGCGGGCCTGGCACGCCGACGCGATCTGCTGCATCGGACACAAGCTCGAATAAATTCTGCAACGCCATCTGGTCTCCAGGACCTTGTGCCGTCGCATCCGGCGATATGCCGCGCTCCCCGTAGACCGTAGAGTCGTCAGGTAAGCCATGCAGATGCAGTTCACTGATCGGCTCAGGAAAGAGCGCCGTTAAGTCGTATTCTTGACTGATAGACTCCGGCATTACAACGCCGTCCACGTCGGCGGTTACATGGTAATCTTCCGCCAGCTGTAACGCCTTCATTTCTGAAGGCGCTACGGAACTCCGCAACCGTACAAGAATGAAGAGTTATGGTCAGTGGTGAACCCAGAATTTTACCAAAGAGTATGCCGCACCAATATTTTCATATGCAATTCTTGGACAAGTGTCAGCAATCGCCTTCGCACCCTCCATCTCGAGGAAGCAGATGCGCTCATCCTTGGAGGTGCACGCAGCATGGGCCTCTTCGGCGGCATGGTGTCAGTCTTCCAGCCCACCCCATTCGCGAGCCCTGGCCGCCTGTAAAGCGTGGGCAAGGGCGAAGGCCTGCATAGCACAGTTGTCAACAACGCCCCCATAAGCGCAAATGCAATTGAAGAGTCGTCGCACTTGCTCTCATCTCCACGGCCTCCAGCACACTCTCCAAGAGCTCCGGACCGCACGATGATAGCGTTCGCTGGTCTAAACCAACGTCCACACAATCTGCGGCCCCCTGCAAAGCTCGAAGTGCCGTCAGTTGAGGGACGAAGTCTGACACGATCAAGCATCGAGACTCAAGACTGGTGGCTTCCACGGAGATGGGCATTGAGGTTACGACCAGGGCAGGTATGCCAGACCCTTCGCGGCCGCTCCCATCACTCGAGCCTTGCACACGCACCGGAGATCGCGTGCCAGCTGACGCCGATGATGGTATCAGCGAGCAGATCAGAGAAAGCCTCGCGAAGTTGTGAGAGGACAAGGAGCTGTTCCTACCTTCATTGTAAAGCGGCGACGATTGTTGAGACATATGGCCTGTGTCCGAACAAGCCGCTGCGGGGGCACCACCCATATCCTAGGCGACGGACTCCACCTTGGGCCTCGCGGCCTCCGCCTCAGAATCCGACTCCGAGACCGTCACCACCGCCACCTCGAATTGTTCGGCCACCCCCGTAGGTGTAACATCCTGAAATTGGGTTATTTCAAAAATGTGGAATTTTAAAATCATTTCCTGCATTTTGTCGGCATTTGAATTTCCTTTTGAATATTTAGTTGAAATCTTTTTGAAATTTGTGGCATACAAATTAAATATCAAAGAGTAAACCCAAATGCAATTAATAGAAAATTTGAATTATAAATACGAATCTGAAAAGATGATCCAGTGTAAGAAAAGTAGAACCCGATTTAAAATATAAAAGCTCATTTTGTAGCTAAAAGTCTAAGAGCCCAACTTTCAAATTTCATGTGAGAATGGATATTCATATTCATAAATATGGGAAAAAGAAATTTGAATTAAAACTAGAAAATCAAAACAATAATTTGTGGGCCCCCTCCTTTTCTTTTCCTTCTTCCTCCTCTCTTTCTCTTTCTCCTGGTCTTTGGGCCGCCCCTAGCTGACCCCTCTCTTCCCTTCTCTCCCTCCTCCTTCTTTCACTGTCGCTGGGCCCAGCCCCCGCGCGCCTCCCCCTTCTCCCCTTTCTTCCTCCTCCTCCGCAACACGGACCCCTCCTCCTTTCCGCTCGGCCAAAGCCGGCCGACACGGCCGCGCCCGCCGTGCCGCGTGCCGCGTGCTGCCTCGCCGCCGCCCCTCTGTGCCAACCCAGACGTCGCGCGCTTACGTCGCCCAGCCTGCCGCCCGCCCGGTGGCCCCCTGGCCCTTGGGTCCTCCCCATCCTCTGCGGCTATAAGCGCCTTGGCCCTCCTCACTTCTTTTGCGCAACCCATTGCCCCCGGGCTCCTTTTCCCCTCCTTCATTTTTCCCCAAACCGCCACCACCGCCATTGTTGCCGTTTCCCCTCGGTTGATTTCCCTCAATTCCTCGCGGTGGGAGTGACTCGGCGCCCGGACCTTCACCGACCGTCACTGGAGCTTCTCCCCACCCTAGCTCGTTGCCACCGCCGCTTGAGCCCGCCTCACGCCGGCCCGCCGTGATCCCTCCGGCTCGGCCCGGCCCATGATGAGCATCCCCTACCTTGCTCTTGCTCCTGCGCCCACCAATTCTCCGTTCCTCCTCCGTGGCGCCGCCCCACTCCACCCTCACCTCCGGCCTTAGGACCCATGGCCGGCCACTGACGCCACCTCGACCGGAGCTACCGCCACCAGGGGCCTCCTCGTCGTCTTGGCATCCCATTTCACCGGTCGCCGCAGCCTCCCGGACCGTTCCCCGCCGGCGACGCCGATCGGTCTTGGCGCCGGCCACCTCCTCTGTTCGGCCCCCCCTTCAGCACCCGGCTTAAGAGGATTAATCATCCTATAGGGGTGAGTAAAACCCGAGCGGCGACTTGGCTATCGCCGCTTAGTCTCTTTCCCCCCTTGGCTCCCTCGGCGCGCGTTCGAGCCCCCGCTCACGCAACGCCCGAGGTTGAGCCATTTCTTTAAAACGCCGGCCGTGCGGGTGGGCCCCACTGTCGCCGACCGCCTCCATGGCGTCTGGCCGACGGTCGGGCCCGCTTGCCAAGAACGCAGGGGGGGAGTTGCCACCGGCCCCGCGTGTCAGCCCGTGTGACGCAGCATCCCGGTGACAATGGGCCCCACTTGTCGTTGTATTATTTTAGGATTTAATTAAACCGAAAGATTTCAAATAGGCATAACTTATTCATTTTAACTCCAAATTGAATGAAACAAATTTCTAAATTTTTCTAAATTCAAGATCTGTCCAGTGAAACAAAAATTATAATTTTGGAAGCTCATTTAAATTTAGAGAGTAATTTAGAGTAGTTAGTAAAATTTAAATTGGAGACAAAATGGGTTATGGGATAAGTAAAATGGAATTAATTGTCATAAAAGATTAATGTGCCCTTAGTGTCTGTTTTAAAAGTGTAAATTAGTTAAAAGCATTAATAAAGAAAATGGCTTTTGGTAAAATGCCCAAATTTAGTGTAGGTACCTTTAATTGTAAGAGTAGAAGAGCTAGTAAAATTCAACTAAGATAGAGATAAGGATGTTTAAAAATTAAATTTTTATTAGATCATGTAAGATTAAATTAATATAGTTTTAATAACTATCCAAAAGATTAAATGTTAATGATGAAAAGAGACTTTTGTTAAAATGTCCCAGTTTACTAAATGTACCTTTAAAACTGAAAAATAAATATAAGCAATTAACAATTGTCACACTGTCAGTAGATCTCGGTGAATAAACTTAGAACTAAAAGAATAAAGTCAAGCCTAATAATAACTAGGTGTAGATAAAATAATAATGAGGCCATTAAATAAATCCTAAAGTTAGGTCTACCAATAATAAACATAAATCCAAATAATAAAACTTAATTAAGTTCATTCGGATTTATTTGGGTCTTTTGAGTTATTTGCATTTATTTGGATTCAGTTGGTTAGCACGTAATTAGAATCGGAGGTCGTGAAGATTCAACGAATCAAGCGTGGACGAGAAGCGAAGTGAAGATAAAGACCTAAGCTCCGAGAGGGCATTGTGTGAGCTCAAGACCGTAAACCGCGTCAAAGTAGTCAATACTTTGATCATGTTGAACCTACTTTTCGGCAAATTACTTTTGTTTAAATTATCAAATTGCATGCTATCATTTTATATGCAAATACATGTTAATTTAAGATCCTAGTTATATGACCATGTTTTCCTTGACTAATATTACTCCCTCCTTGAATACTTGATTATGTGAACCTCGTCACCCTAGCAAAAGTATAATAGTAACCTTTTGAAAATAAGTCTGTAATTATATGCCATACTTAGTATTGCTTAGATATTCATGGGCGTGAGAATGCCCAAGCATCACTTTCAAACATGTGAGAATTTGGTTGGGCAGTCATTGTGATGATGACTGGCGTATGTTGGTATGAATATTTTATGTTCCTAAAAATCCTACTTGCTTAATTATCTGGGCGGATGGTTGAGGGTGTGATTTGCTGAATGGTGTCGTGATAGCACAAGTTGTGATGGAATGGTGCCGTGATAGCACAAAAAAGGGGATCGTGGTAGAACCGCCCAGATAGCCATTAAGGACTGAATCTTGTGATGACCTCCTAAGGTACAACAAGTACAACCACATGCTGGCAAAGTGTAGGCAGGGCTAACTAATTTGCATCGACCTAGTAAGAGTTGCGTCGGTGTGAACACGGGCGGGTAGAGGATGGCCACATCCTCCGACGTGATGGCGCAAGAGGGGGCTTCTGGAAGGGTGGTCGTACCCGGAGGAAGTGGAAACCTTAGCGGTCGTAACTCTGCTAGGAAAATGCATTGTAAAAGCCCTATGGTAGTCTACTCAACTGTATGGCTAAGGAATCATGTGGGGCATCGAGCAGATCTATCTCATGTGGGTAAAGTGTACACACTCTGCAGAGTCAAAACTATTCGAATAGCCGTGCCCACGGTCATGGGCGGACATGGGAACTTAACTAGATATAGTTCTGTTTCAAAAATCTTTGTGGGTGGAAATGGGAAAGTGGAGGCGAGAAAGGCCCTTATTTGAGTTGTCCCGGTGTCGTCCCGGTGGTAAGTTAAGCGGCTATAATCGAAAGGGTAAGCATATGATGCGAGACTATGGAAATGGTGGATGGAATCTGGATCGTTACTACTATTGCATGATCACATTATGTTTTGTTCAAACTGCTAAGTCTCATGATGTTCCTAGGTATTATATTTCAAAAGCAAATAATGGCAATGCTTCTCCTAAAATAAAATGCCAGGAAAAACAAATAGGGTCGTAAGAAAAGAAAATGGCTGTTGGGGTAAAATACTTAACAATGCTTGGTGGATTCGTGTCGATTATAAATAAGGGAATGGTAGAAAGGAGTCTAGGAGAAATAGATTGGTGGAGTCTAAATGAGTGGATAGGCTAGATAGATGATTTAAGTGATTTTGGAGGATTAGAAAGGTATAAAGGTAATTGTTGGAATTAATGTGATTAATAGGATTTGATCTAGTTGGATGAATTGAATTGATGTAAATTTGGAGATATAAGAATTGGGATGTAAACTTGATTAAATCTTGGTGGAGACATACCGATGAATTAGTTAGAAATAGATGATGGATAGTAAGGAGTAATTGTGGGAAGAGTGAATTTTGGAATTGGATCATTAACCAAAGAATTGAATTGTTAGAATATTCTGATGCAAATGATTTCGGTGGTTCAAAAAGTAATCATGTTAGAGAATTATTAGAAGTCGAGTGAAGAGTTGGTGACTCGAATCGCAAACCTGGATTATTAGGAATCTGGAATATAAAGGTATTGGTGGATTTGAATAGATGTATGTATATAGAGAATATATGATCGGTGGATTAACTAAATGATGCCACCTGCTGTTTAGAGTCTTAGACAGCATTCAGTAAAGAAAATATATCTTTGGTGGATTAAGTCAATTATGGCAATCGCCGTGTGGAGTCCTAGGTTGCAACTATAACACTAGGGTTCCATAATGATAATGCTGCTAAGGAGAAACTGCCGGCAAATAAAACAACCCGATCCTTTCCTTTGATAAGCCATGCATACTATTTAATTGCATTTTGTGTATTGGCTCGCGGAGCACGGTGGTTAGTGTGCTCACACTCGCTCTCACAACAAATCCAGAATTAAGGAACAAATCCCTATGCCGCAGCAACACTACAGATCATGATGACAAAGAAGATGAAGATGTCAAGGGCTAGGTCGCGAACCTCCAGTTGGCTGCCTGTGGGCAAGTCCTGAGGGTTCCACTGTGTGCTTCGTTCTTCCGTTGCTGTGATCTTCTGATTTCGGCCTAATCGGCCCATGTGTAAGTTTACCATATTATTTACGCTTCCGCTTGATATGTATTTGATATTCATTTCTGTAGCTGTGAGCACTATCTACTGATCCAGGGAATAGTGCAATAAGTCACAGAGGATTTCGGATGTAAAATCTGGGGTCTGACAGGCATGGTATCAGAGCATATTGACTGCAGGTCGTGATCTAGATAGCCTGGCCGTTAGTCTCATGATTAGAAGTATTTCCTCAATACTTAATTTCAAAACATATATGTTATATTGCTCAAGTCTCCTCTCTCCTAGATGATTCCCTCTCATCTATATGCTGCCTCAACCACTTTTACTCCAAGAACTCTCTTACCCCGAAGTCAAAAGGATGAAAGTCCAGTACTCTGTTTATAAACTCTCTTTGAAAACCTATTTTAGAGTTAGAAACCATGATGTTTTAATTTAAGACTTGATTTTAAAAAAAATTGTTTATCCTTGGAGGACCGATTATCCAATTATTTACAAATCCAGTTTCAAACTCATTTTATCAAGACTGGAACTTCCAAATAAATTCCCGTAAGCTCAACTGCTTACCTCAAACTTATTCAAAAATTTATCTTGGTTTCCCAAATAGTTCAAAACAAAGTGATCTCTCGAAAGCTTTCCTCAACGAAGACCTTGTCTTTCAAAACAATAGATCCTAAGGGTTAACCTTGGGGTGTTACTTTCGAAAGAATATGTTGGTAAAAACCTATTTCCTATGTTTGGTTTTGTCACCCCTAGTTAAAAGAAAAATCTTCATTTTGCCACAAAGTTTCATTTGAAATAATAGTATTAATAATGATAACTCAGGAATAAGTATTGATATCAACCAAAGTACCCCAAACACTTTCCTCTTCTGTCTATTGATCAAACAGGAAAATTTTTAATCCTCTTCTCGTACCTCACTCCCAAAAAAATCTAAGGTTAAGAACGCTGACAATGTTCATGAAGATAAGATGGTCCTATTTTAAATAGGCTATGCAGATGAACCATGTACTCTCTTTTGCATGTACCCACGAATAGACGTTGCGTTGTCATAAGATTTCACTTTGGTCCTGTGCACTGCCTTCTTGCCCTCGGGCGTCTTACTTCGCAGTCACGGGAAAGGCTTGTTTCTAAAAATTGGTAGAGTTTTGTGTCGCCCAGTTATTCGGGGCGTACTCTTTTAAAACTTGGATGTGTTAGATCACCTTATCCCCACGGCTAAATCCTCACCTCATGCTATTCCCTCTCATCCTGTTGCTGCAAACCCT
This sequence comes from Bonia amplexicaulis, assembly GCA_036346245.1. NCBI lineage: Eukaryota > Viridiplantae > Streptophyta > Magnoliopsida > Poales > Poaceae > Bonia > Bonia amplexicaulis. The sequence goes on along the minus strand of CM070738.1, from coordinate 5,735,581 downwards.
GTCAGATCTACCGAAGCAAAGTGATAGCTAGTCAAAGCTAAGGCAATCAAGGACAAGTGAAGCCTTCACCGCTTTCCAGCTAAAAGCCTCGTCCGGCACAAAGACCAAGACTCTGCCCTGCTAGCATTCTCTCCATACCCACCTGGAGGACCCGTAGATCAAATCTCCTCCAAGTAAACCCAACGGCAAGCAATACGTCGACGTTGTGAAGAAAGAAGACATTACACATACCAATGCTCTGTGAACTACTCCAACTACGAAGATGATCATCGACATGGAGAATGCCCTGTCAGCAGGGTCATATGTTTTCTCTGTGGAAGACAAGACCCCTAACCCGAAGATCACTTCCAAACCCTGTTGCCAACCAAGCAGCTGAAGTACCACGGATGAACCTCCAATAGGATCCGTCATGCCTGGAGCTCGAAGAGACGAATAATGACTAGTGGTATCCATTTTAAGGGGGTAGCACTACGGACAAAATGTCAAGAGCTATTGCTACGTATGTTTTGGAGATACAACAACCTGGACTCGGAGCTAGTCGGACCAGTACAAGAAAATTTATGAGGCTAGGAATTTTATGGTAGCACCGACTGCAAGCCACCCCCTATAGTTAAACCATCATGTTTGGCAAAGCCAAAGAATAGGAATATGATTTCAGTAAAGACAAAAGACCACCATCCTCGTACCAACATCCCTCAGACCGTCTACCCTCTGGGGCATAGGCCAATAGTATGAATTCTATGACTATCACATGCCTAATAGACGATGCAATCACTCCACTCTACAAAGACAAAGAGACGACGAAGTCAACAAGCAGGCATCTGGAAGTCTACGACCTATCTCGGAAAACAAGGTTTCTCCCCTCCCTTTTTGACTTCTCCAAGTTCTAACCCCTATTGTGCAGGTTTTCACCTCTCCGGGAAGCTAAAGAGTTAAACATCGGATGACACCCGGAAACATATTGCTAGCCTTAACTAAAATAACCCGCCCCCTTTCTTTCTATTCTACCGGAATCTCGGGGTCGAGATTCATTCAAGGGGGGTAGATTTGTAACATCCCGAAATTGGGTTATTTCAAAAATGTGAAATTTTAAAATCATTTCCTGCATTTTGTCGGCATTTGAATTTCCTTTTGAATATTTAGTTGAAATCTTTTTGAAATTTGTGGCATACAAATTAAATATCAAAGAGTAAACCCAAATGCAATTAATAGAAAATTTGAATTATAAATACGAATCTGAAAAGATGATCCAGTGTAAGAAAAGTAGAACCCGATTTAAAATATAAAAGCTCATTTTGTAGCTAAAAGTCTAAGAGCCCAACTTTCAAATTTCATGTGAGAATGGATATTCATATTCATAAATATGGGAAAAAGAAATTTGAATTAAAACTAGAAAATCAAAACAATAATTTGTGGGCCCCCTCCTTTTCTTTTTCCTTCTTCCCTCCTCTCTTTTCTCTTTCTCCCTGGTCAGCTGGGCCGCCCCTAGCTGACCCCTCTCTCTTCCTTCTCTCCTCCTCCTTCTTTCACCGCTGGCCCCCCGCGCCTCCCCTTCTCCCTTTCTTCCTCCTCCTCCTTGCAACACCGACCCCCTCCTCCTTTCCGCCGGCCAAAGCCGGCCGACACGGCCGCGCCCGCCGTGCCTGCGTCGCATGCATGCTGCCTCGCCCCTCCCCTCTGCGCCAACTCAGACGTCAGCACGGCGGCGCCACGTCGCCAGCCGGCCCGCGCTGCCGGCCCACCCCTGCCGCCCGATCCTCCCCATCCTCTGCGGCTATAAGCGGCCTTGGCCCTCCTCACTTCTTTTGCGCAACCCATTGCCCCTCGGGCTCCTTTTCCCCTCCTTCATTTTTCCCAAAATCGCCGCCACCGCCATTGCCGCCGTTTCCCCCTGCTGATTTCCCTCAATTCCTCGCGGTGAGAGTGACTCCTCGGCGCCCCGGACCTTCACCGACCGTCGCTGGAGCTTCTCCCCCACCCTAGCTCGTTGGCACCGTGCGCCACCGCCGCCCGACCCCGCCTCACGCCGCCGGGCTGTGATCCCCTCCGGCCACCTCCATGATGAGCATCCCCTACCTTGCTCTTGCTCTGCGCCCACCATTCTCCCTTCCTCCTCCGCCGGCGCCCACTCCACCCTCACCTCCGCCGCTTAGGACCGCCGGCCACTGACGCCACCCCGACCGAGCTACCGCCACTGGGGCCTCCTCGTCGCCTTGGCATCCCATTACACCGGCCACCGCAGCCTCCCGGACCGCTTCCCGGCCGGCGCCGATCGGCCTTGGCACCGCCACCTCTTCTGCTCCCCTTCAAGACCCGGCTTAAGAGGATTAATCATCCTATAGGGGTGAGTAAAACCCGCGGCGACTTGGCTATCGCCGCCGCCTCTTTCCCTTGGCTCCCTGCTGCTCGAGCCCCGCCACGCAGCACCGAGGTTGAGCCATTCTTTTAAACGCCGGCCGACAGTGGGCCCCACTGTCACCGACCGCCCCGCTGGCCCTGGCCGACGGTCGGCCCCGCTTGCCGCGAACGCAGGGGAGCCGCCGCCACGGCCCCGCTGTCGTCGGCCGCGTGGGAAGCCTGCCGCCGGCCCGCGTGTCGCCCCCCATGTGACGCTGCAGATCCGGCTGACAATGGGCCCCACTTGTCAGGTTGTATTATTTTAGGATTTAATTAAACCGAAAGATTTCAAATAGGCATAACTTATTCATTTTAACTCCAAATTGAATGAAACAAATTTTTAAATTTGTCTAAATTCAAGATCTATCCAGTGAAACAAAAATTATAATTTTGGAAGCTCATTTAAATTTAGAGAGTAATTTAGAGTAGTTAGTAAAATTTAAATTGGAGACAAAATGGGTTATGGGATAAGTAAAATGGAATTAATTGTCATAAAAGATTAATGTGCCCTTAGTGTCTGTTTTAAAAGTGTAAATTAGTTAAAAGCATTAATAAAGAAAAATGGCTTTTGGTAAAATGCCCAAATTTAGTGTAGGTACCTTTAATTGTAAGAGTAGAAGAGCTAGTAAAATTCAACTAAGATAGAGATAAGGATGTTTAAAAATTAAATTTTTATTAGATCATGTAAGATTAAATTAATATAGTTTTAATAACTATCCAAAAGATTAAATGTTAATGATGAAAAGAGACTTTTGTTAAAATGTCCCGTTTACTAAATGTACCTTTAAAACTGAAAAATAAATATAAGCAATTAACAATTGTCACAATCGTCGAGAGATCTCGGTGAATAAACTTAGAACTAAAAGAATAAAGTCAAGCCTAATAATAACTAGGTGTAGATAAAATAATAATGAGGCCATTAAATAAATCCTAAAGTTAGGTCTACCAATAATAAACATAAATCCAAATAATAAAACTTAATTAAGTTCATTCGGATTTATTTGGGTCTTTTGAGTTATTTGCATTTATTTGGATTCAGTTGGTTAGCACGTAATTAGAATCGGAGGTCGTGAAGATTCAACGAATCAAGCGTGGACGAGAAGCGAAGTGAAGATAAAGACCGGAAGCTCCAGAGAGGGCATTGTGTGAGCTCAAGACCATGTAAACCGCGTCAAAGTAGTCAATACTTTGATCATGTTGAACCTACTTTTCGGCAAATTACTTTTGTTTAAATTATCAAATTGCATGCTATCATTTTATATGCAAATACATGTTAATTTAAGATCCTAGTTATATGACCATGTTTTCCTTGACTAATATTACTCCCTCCTTGAATACTTGATTATGTGAACCTCGTCAACCTAGCAAAAGTATAATAGTAACCTTTTGAAAATAAGTCCGTAATTATATGCCATGCTTAGTATTGCTTAGATATTCATGGGCGTGAGAACGCCCAAGCATCACTTTCAAACATGTGAGAATTTGGTTGGGCAGTCATTGTGATGATGACTGGCGTATGTTGGTATGAATATTTTATGTTCCCAAAAATCCTACTTGCTTAATTATCTGGGCGGATGGTTGAGGTGTGATTTGTGAATGGTGCCGTGATAGCACAAGTTGTGATGGAATGGTGCCGTGATAGCACAAAAAGGGGATCGTGGTAGAACCGCCCATATAGCCATTAAGGACTGAATCTTGTGATGACCTCCTAAGGTACAACAAGTACAACCACATGCTGGTAAAGTGTAGGCAGGGCTAACTAATTTGCATCGACCTAGTAAGAGTTGCATCGGTGTGAACACGGGCGGGTAGAGGATGGCCACATCCTCCGACGTGATGGCGCAAGAGGGGGCTTCTGGAAGGGTGGTCGCATCTGAGGAAGTGGAAACCTTAGCGGTCGTAACTCGCTAGGAAAATGCATTGTAAAGCCCCGTGGTAGTCTACTCAACTGCATGGCTAAGGAATCATGTGGGGCATCGAGCAGATCTATCTCATGTGGGTAAAGTGTACACACTCTGCAGAGTCAAAACTATTCGAATAGCCGTGCCCACGGTCATGGGCGGACATGGGAACTTAACTAGATATAGTTCTGTTTCAAAAATCTTTGTGGGTGGAAATGGGAAAGTGGAGGGCAGAGAAAGGCCCTTATTTGAGTTGTCCTGGGTGTCGTCCCAGTGGTAAGTTAAGCGGCTATAACGCTGAAAGGGTAAGCATATGATGTAGAGACTATGGAAATGGTGGATGGAATCTGGATCGTTACTACTATTGCATGATCACATTATGTTTTGTTCAAACTGCTAAGTCTCATGATGTTCCTAGGTATTATATTTCAAAAGCAAATAATGGCAATGCTTCTCCTAAAATAAAATGCCAGGAAAAACAAATAGGGTCGTAAGAAAAGAAAATGGATGTTGGGGTAAAATACTTAACAATGCTTGGTGGATTCGTGTCGATTATAAATAAGGGAATGGTAGAAAGGAGTCTAGGAGAAATAGATTGGTGGAGTCTAAATGAGTGGATAGGCTAGATAGATGATTTAAGTGATTTTAGAGGATTAGAAAGGTATAAAGGTAATTGTTGGAATTAATGTGATTAATAGGATTTGATCTAGTTGGATGAATTGAATTGACGTAAATTTGGAGATATAAGAATTGGGATGTAAACTTGATTAAATCTTGGTGGAGACATACCGATGAATTAGTTAGAAATAGATGATGGATAGTAAGGAGTAATTGTGGGAAGAGTGAATTTTGGAATTGGATCATTAACCAAAGAATTGAATTGTTAGAATATTCTGATGCAAATAATTTCGGTGGTTCAAAAAGTAATCATGTTAGAGAATTATTAGAAGTCAGTAGTGAAGAGTTGGTGACTCGTAACTGCAAACTGGATTATTAGGAATCTGAAATATAAAGGTATTGGTGGATTTGAATAGATGTATGTATATAGAGAATATATGATCGGTGGATTAACTAAATGATGTCACCTGCTGTTTAGAGTCTTAGACAGCATTCAGTAAAGAAAATATATCTTTGGTGGATTAAGTCAATTATGCCAATCGCCGTGTGGAGTCCTAGGTTGCAACTATAACACTAGGGTTCCATAATGATAATGCTGCTAAGGAGAAATTGCCGGCAAATAAAACAACCCGAGCCTTTCCTTTGATAAGCCATGCATACTATTTAATTGCATTTTGTGTATTGGCTCGCGGAGCACGGTGGTTAGTGTGCTCACACTCGCCCTCACAACAAATCCGAATCAAGGAACAAATCCCTATGCCGCAAAGAACACTACTGCATCATGATGACAAAGAAGATGAAGATGTCAAGGGCTAGGTCACGAACCTCCAGTTGGCTGCCTGTGGGCAAGTCCTGAGGGTTCCACTGTGTGCTTCGTTCTTCCGCTGCTGTGATCTTCTGATTTCGGCCTAATCGGCCCATGTGTAAGTTTACCATATTATTTACGCTTCCGCTTGATATGTATTTGATATTCATTTCTGTAGCTGTGAGCACTATCTACTGATCCAGGAAATAGTGCAATAAGTCACAGAGGATTCCGGATGTAAAATCTGGGGTCTGACAGTAGGTGAACTTATGTGGGCGTGCTTTGCACTCGGCGCCTCCAAGGGCGCCTCGTCGGCCCCCACAGCCGGGGTAGGCGAAGATGCCTCACACTCACCAGTGTCGCTCACGGGCCCCTTGTCACCAGGCGCGCCGTGACCAGCCTCCGCCTCTAGGTCAGAGTTAGCGTACTCCGCTAGGTCGGAGCCAGTCACTGTCGTGGCCTCGACTCTGGTGGGTTCTTTGGGAAGAGCGACCGCCGGGCTCGGTCTGACGGCTGGCGATCGGACCCTTCGGCGAGGAGGAGAGGCCTCCCCCTTGTCGTCGCCATCTCGAGGGCAAACCCAGCTAGCGGTCAGCATGACGCGCTCTGCCACAGGAATCCCCAGAGCTTCGCACACGCAGTTCACCCACCTGACGTTCACTGTCACCGCCTCTCGAAGGCTGTGCTCCTTCGCCACATACGGCCTAAGGAACACCGTTGTCGTGCGCTCTGTGTCCTCAAGGAGGAGTCCTGCCAATAACAAGTTAGAACCTACAACAATCACTGGGTGTGTAAAACGTACAGTCGAGAACTCACGGGGATTGGCAGCGAAGCCACCATTGGACGAATCCTGTTGGGGCGCACGGGGTCGGGTTGGATCTGCCATTGCCGGGCAAGCGGACACATGCCGTACATTAAGTACTCCTCCGCGAGGTCCCGCATATTAAATCAGAGGGCGATCCCCACCAGCCTCTGTGCCCTTTGCTCATCATCTCGGTCGAGAGCCACCGAAGGGGATGTGTTGAACTCCATCGGCCGCCCAGTCCAACTCAGGTTGCTGCCGCCCACCACACGGTGGTAGAACCACCGCCGCATCCAGTTAGACTCCCATTTGGTTCACGTCGAGTTCGTAGGGAACAACTTCGTGTACGGCAACCGCAGCACAAAGTTCACGCTCCCAAAGTTCGAGTACTCGCCTCCATCCAGCTTCTTTAGCTGGCACCGCGCATCGTGGAGGAACACAAAGAGAGGGGTGCTAGGCCACACTTTCTTTGTCTGTGACACCCAGAAATAGACTGCCAGGCGCACCAGGGCATTCGGAGTAGGTGTGCTAGCTCCAACCCGTACGTCCACAGTACCTCATCGGCAAAAATCGTCGACAAGAAGTGGAGTCCAGCTTCCAGGTAAGCGATGAAGACCACCGCCTCCGACTCCATAGGATGTAGCTCCATCTCGTCGCTTGGGGGCAGACGAACTGCACTGTGATCTGTTAGCTTGCCCTCGCGTAGAAGAGACTGGATGGTCTCCTCGGTTACCAGGCTCTACCCCAGCACATTCGAGCAAACACCGTTTAGCTTCTTCTCTGTGCTCCAACGTTTATTCTCCAGAGAGGGGTCGCGCCCCACCAGCGCGTACTCCATCTCTGTCGTTGACGAGCTACACCGGTGGGAGGAGGCGCCGCGGCTCGACGAAGCACCGCCGCTCGATCGGCGAGAACGATCATCACATCGGGCCATTTCCGCTATGGTTCTCTACAAGGCACGCCAACAGTCGACGACACACTTCAGCCTCTGCAGCCTATGGAACTGTTTGCCGAAATGGAGGCGGTGAGAGGTAGAGGTGCGGTGGCGAACGGCGGCAAGGAGCGATGCGTACAGTGGCGATGCGCACGGGAGCAGCGAGAAAAACGCGATGTTGTGGCAGCTAGTCAAGGTGGAAGGACAGTGGTACGATGACGACAACATTTTTAAAGCCTCTTTGCCTCCTCCACGATCGGGAAGCCCAACCGGTGGAGGCTAGTGTCACACGACCACCCAACCGCGAGCGCACACGTGTCCCATGACTTGGGAACGTGTGCGCGACCGCGGTTAAACTCCCAACTGACGCTGCAAGTAACGCTGCACGACGCGCCATTACCACCACACCGCGTCTCCCAAAGCGCAAAGACGGGTGATACAACTTCCGGCGCCACAACACCATTCGGTGCAACGTGGCCTGGTGGCCTGCTTTCGAGGCTGGTGCCCGGGGAGACCGAGCAGGGCGCAACGACCACATCATCTTCTTTGGCCCAGCATGTAAAAGGTCACAGGCCGCAGGGACGGAGGGGCCCAAAGGGCCCGATGACATGGTTTCGGCCCGTGAGAAGCCCTCTACCATGAGAAGCTCCTGTGGTAGTGGTGGCCCCCACCTAAACCCATTTGGCCTGTTGGAGAATTGTAAGACCCAAAGTAGGACATGTGTAATGACATAAATGCCCTTCTAGGGGTTATACAACTGTAAGGGCAGTATTGTAATAGTGCTTTATGGAGATATATACATACGCCCTGAACGTGGAGGAAAGGCAAGCATTGCTCATCCATCTCAACACTCCACTACTCTCCTATTTTACTGTTTGGTCTGTAGCCACAACACACACCATTCTCCAATTTCTCCAATAAGACTTCCTGATGCTTTTCCATCAAAGCATCCTTTCTTTTGCAAGATGCACACATAGTGGTCACTATCAAGGGAACATAGTTGAAGAAATCAGCAATAGCACCACTACAACTTACGACAGTGACAAACCACTAATTGTAATTGGTGGACGAAACAATAGACATAGAAAGCATATATATTCTCATCTCATATTAATCTCTACAAGCCATTAAATTCCCCTCTCATATTTGAAGCTCCATCATAACCCTATCCACGTACCCTAAAAATAGGTAGATCAACCTTACCATGCACACGAACCAAAACTTCCTTCAGTGCAATAGATGTACACAAAGTAACATGCTCAATACCAATAAACCTTTCCATGATCTTCCCTTCTTTATTTACAAACCTACATAGTATGAATTTTACAAAGTTAAAACAAAACCACAATGCACAAATCATAAATGATACAACTAAAAAACATTATATGTACAACTAACCTCACAATCATGGACATCTTCTCCTTTAGTGATGAATCACGGGACTCATTAATAAGCACTGCAAAGTTCCTATCTCCAATCTCATCCTTAATCACCTGTGTAACCTCTTGTGCGCAACATTTCGCGAGTTCCTTCTATATATCCGGACAAAGCATCAAACAATTGCCACCACCCTCAAATTCAAAAGCCTCCTTCACATCTGCCTTTTTATCAATGTACCAATCCACCAACTCACTACAATTGCCCTTGTTCATGGAAGTAGATGATTCGTCGTGTTCACGAAAAGCTTCACCTTGCTGAATGAGAAATCTTGCATAATCTAAAGAAGTAGTCAAATGAATCTTATATGCACTTTCGGTCTCCTTGCTATAAGTATTTAATTTATGATCTACACTTGCTCTTTGATTATGAAAATCTTCACAATCTAGCATTGCACTGTTGTGGACACTAGCAGGTCCACCAACATGTTGATTGAAAGATTCTATAGCACTTCTCCAATTCACATACCCAACTTTTGTGAAGACATCCCTCCCAAAGTGAGTGGGTGTGACGGCTTCCTAAAAAGAAAGCAATAAAAATAAAAGGCGACATCATTTTCCACACTATATTCCATCCAGTCGAACTTCTTATACCATGATTCTTAAAAGGATCTTGAAATTAAACCTTGCATTCTCTTTGAAAAATCATGACCAATTGGTTGAGTTGTACCCTTAACAAATATGCTCTCCTAACTTGATCTCTAATCTCATTATAATAATCTTCAATTGGTTTGTGACATGCTGAATCGGCAATAACATCATCTTGATTAAATTCATGCTGAACCTTTTTTGCTTCAGTTCTGCTTTCTATAGTTGGAGGGTTACTGCTAGCTGCATTGTTTGAGAAATATTTGTGCAAAGTTCGCTTCTCTATTTTTGTAAATCTAATAATAATTAAACAACAACTAGCCAACAACTGATTAAACAAATTAGCTAATCAGCTAATGCCTAATGGCTACTGTCGAGTGTCGATTAAAAATAATTTACATCAGTAGAACAATAATAAAATGGGATTCACATTCACAGATTCACTCACATTTAGCCGCATCGAGATAAGCTGCTACTATTTAGCTTAGCTGGAGTCCTGGAAATAGTAACTCAGTAATCTCAGTTAGCACTTACTCAGTGCCCTCACACCTCACGGAGTCACGGCCTCTGTGTCTCACCTGCTCACAGCTCACCAGTCACTGCTTCATTGCCTTGTTGAACGAATGGGGAATAATCTTGTCGGCGTCGTCGCTCGTCGCCTCGTCCTCTCCGATGCGTCTGAACTCCAAAGTCCAATGCACCCTGCCGATGCGTCGAAACAGCCGCGCGCCGCCCGCCAGGCGCTAGCTCCACTCCATCGCTTGGCCTCGCCCGCGTGGCCGCACCCACGCCCGGCCGCCACCGAGTGGCCGACCACCTCCCCCTCGGCCACTCCGCTCTGTGTCGAGCCGCCCTCCGTGCTAGGCAGCCCTCTGTGCGACCGCTCCTGGCCTCCCCCTCTGCGCCGAGTCACCGATCGGCGACCGCCTCCCCCTCCCTGGCTCCCCCTCCGCCGCGCCAGGCTATGGACTGCCAACTCTGCAACTTGTGACGTCGTGACGATGAGTCTCTCACTCTCTCTCCGGCTCGGTGTCTCAACGGCTCGGCCTCTCCGTGATCTTATCTATTGTTCAGGCGTTGGCGCATCACATTGTGTTGTGCCTGTTCATCTTCCTCATGACCTTATCTATTGTTCCGCTGTCCTTGGGGTTTTGGGCCAGTATTTGCCACTGATTTGGGCCGGCTAGGGCGCTGGGCCTTAAGACACCGACTGGGTCTTAGTGATGCCGCCTCATGCCTTCTTTAATTCCAACTCACTCCGGCAGTCTTGCTCTTCTTCATCCTCCGACCCCTAGTTCTTCAATCTCCATGCCGGCCGGGTCTTCATGGTTGGTGGGAGCACGAGGTGCCCACAAGCACTCACTGTGGATTCACCACTGACTCCGAAGCTGACAAGATCGTCCTTGGTTGAGATTTGTCTTTCAGAATCTTCTGCTAGCTAAAACGCCCGTTCACCAAATCACTTGGAACAATTCAACAGGTATTCCTCGGCTGCAAGCTACGGACACTGATACGGGAAATATCACAAAAATAGACACATATGTCCTCTTCATTCGATTGAAATGCGAATCAAATCCTTATGTGCCGTATCTGGCAAATCAAATAAAAACCGTGATATGCCAAGTGACTGTCTTATATTAGCTCAGACGGTGGTTCTCTCTTACATTGTTCCATCAGATCAGAAAGCACAAATTAGTGCTCAATAACACATTGTTCCATCAGAGCATCTTTCAGTACACTAGTCGCAATCTGCACTTCTGCGGAAAAGAGGCGACATGTATGTAAAGCACACAAGACTTTGCGATGGAATATAATCCAGAGCAGTTGGACGAGGGAAGCTACAATCCTAACTATCCTTATGTGCCGTATCTTGTAAATCAAATAGAAACCGAGATATTCCAAGTGACTGTCTTGTATTACTTAACAGATGGTTATCTCTTACATGCTGCTAGTCTTGAATCCTAATCAGTTCAGAAAGCACAAATTAGTTCCCATCAGAGCATCTTACAGTACACTAGTGGCAATCTGTCAAATTTATCCTCGAAAACTTGACTGCTTTTTTGGTCTTTAATCTTTATCTCTTTTATTCCCACTGATTATAAAAAACCAGTTCGGTTAAGATCACTCCTCAGCATTTCTGAACATCAAAGAAGACACAAAATAATGGCTTGATTGGCTATCTGCAATCATCTTCTCCTCCACCTCTTCCTCCTACTGCTTACCTCCAATTCCAGTTCCCAATCGACGACGAAGCCAAACGCCGGCGAGCTTGGTACACTCCTAACCATCAAGAGAGAATGGGGTGATGCGTTGGAGAGTGGTTTAGGTTAAGATAGAGCTGGTTTGATAAGACAGATCAAAGCTAAGGGTTTAGCGAATGCACGTTTATGCGTTTTGAAAAGCATGCATAAGTGAACTTGAGTGAGTAAAACCTGTGTGTGTGGGGTTAACGGGTGTCCCCCATTGTAATATTGGGGTGACCATGGAGAAACCAAGAAGAAGCAACAAAGTAAAGAAGCATACTCATCCAAAGTAGAGGGCACACGAGAGGATTAGAGGCTAGGATGTTCTTTAGTACTAGATTCTTGTATAGGATCAGGATCCAAGGGTCTTAAAAGATTCGAGATGGTTGTGAGTGAGCGACAATCCCATGTATTCTTTTGAGGTTGTGCTTAAGAAATTTGCAATCGGCTTCAATAAATCTTTTCTCTCTCGTCGTGGTTGTGTTAACGTTGTTATTTTGGTTCTCTCTACGAGATTTATCTTCTTTGTTATTGATACCATGCACGCTCGTATCGTATCTCACAAATTTCGATTCGATTCAAGGACTGCTGCGTATAAGAATGGATATCAAAATGTAACACTGATAGTGATTGGTATCCACACCGTAAGATTTTTGGCTCGTACAATGGTTTGGACGTTGATGTTTCAGTCCACAGTTTAGGCCTTGGCTGATTTTGGCATTGCTTAGTTTGTTCTCACATCGATTTTCCTTCGAACCAAGCTCCAGGCTATTTTTCTAGCTACAACTACATTGAATTTATCACAAACCAATCTTACAAACTATTTGAGAAACAAGTCATCAATCCGTGCATGGTACGGGCTCTATGGTTTGCATCACCTGCACGGTATGCTACTTTTCAAATTTTCAACTTTTTATCTCTAGACTTAATGTGAGGATAACTACAGGAGCCTACTATTAGTGTGTGTATGTATTATACATATACATATACATATACATATACATATACATATACATATACATATACATATACATATACATATACATATACATATACATATACATATACATATACATATACATATACATATACATATACATATACAGGATTTGTCAACGTGGCCCACGACTAGACGCTCCTTCGCCCTCACCGCCGCCAGATATTTGGCCAACTCGGGGACCTTGGGTTGGTAGGATTTGTCAACGTGGCCTGCGACTAGACGCGAGTTGATGCGGATAAGGACCCTTTGGGCGCCTAGGGCTTTAAGCTTCGCGAGGCTGAAGAGCAGCGCCTCATATTCACCTATGTTGTTCGTAGCCGGGAACCCGAGACGCGCCGAATACAACAGGCGGTGCCCTTCCGGCTAGTGACCACTACGCCCACCCGGCGCCCGGAGCACCGTAAGCCCCATCGGTATTGAGTGTCCACACCGGGTCCTCTAGTTGTTGCACATGATGTTGAGCCGACGGAGTCCACTCAGCGAGGAAGTCCGTGAGGACTTGAGATTTTATTGCCGTTCATGAGGCGTACGTCAAGGAGAATGGTGCAAGCTCGGCCGCTCATTTGCCAATACGTCCCGTGGACTCCTTGTTGTGCAGCATCTCTGCCAGAGGGAACGAGGATGGCACAGTGTGGGGTGGGCCAGGAAGTAGTGCCTAAGCTTCCTCGAGGCCATGACCAATGCGTAGGCCAGCTTCTCGAGTTTGGTGTACCGCGTTTTAGCGCCCTGAAGGGCCTCGGAAACAAAGTACACAGGCCGCTGGAGGGCACCTTCCTCGAGGACGAGGACAGCGCTGACTGCTGTTGCTGTGGCGACGAGGTGGAGCAGGAGGGGAGCCTCTGGTGCTGGGGCAACCAAGGTAGGAAGACTTGCGAGGTGCTTCTTGAGGTCGTCGAAAGCCTTCTCACAGTCATCATCCCAATGGAACCTGTCGCAATAGCGAAGGGTCTTGAAAAATGGTAGGCCCCATTCAGCCGCCCTGGATAGGAAGCGGCTCAATGCGGCCATGCGTCCAGTAAGCCTCTGGACCTCCCTCGTCGTTTTGGGCGACTCCATGGTGAGGATCGCATCGACCTTATCAGGGTTCGCCTGGATGCCACACCCAGATACCAGGAAACCCAGGAGTTTCCCAGCTTGCATGCCGAAGACACACTTGTCCGGGTTGCGCTTGATGCCTGCTCGCCTGAGGTTGTTGAAGGTCTCTTGGAGATCTTGACTGTGGGAGGCAAGCTACCTAGTCTTCACAACCACGTCGTCAACATAGACTTTGACATTCCTCCCAAGCTGGGGGGCCAGCGCTAGCGCGACGAGGCGGGTGAAGGTGGCGCCTATATTCTTCAGGCCGAAGGGCATCCTGACAAAGCAGTATGTCCCTACCGGCGTTATGAAGCTCGTCTTGTCTTCGTCGTCCTTGGCCATATAATCTGATGGTAGCCGGAGTATGCGTCTAGGAAGCTCATGAGCTCACACCCTGCCGTGGCATCCACTAGCTGATCTATACGCGGCAACGGGTAGTTATCCTTCGGGCACGCCTTGTTGAGGGCAGTGAAATCAATGCACATGCGCCAAGCACCGCTAGCCTTTTTCACTAGCACCGGGTTGGCAAGCCAGTCTGGGTGCTAAACTTCGTGGATAACCCTGGCTTGGAGAAGCTTCGCTACCTCTGCCTTGGCCGTTTGCTGCCGCTCGATCGAGATGCGCCGTAGTCTTTGCCTAACCAACTTCGCGTCCGAGAGGACCGCTAGGGTATGTTCGATGAGGGTGCGGTCCACACCCTTTATGTTGTCTGGGGACCACGCGAAGACGTCCGCGTTGTCTCGGAGCACCCAGAGTAGATCTTGTTCAACCTCTTGGGGATGTCCCTCGCCGATGGACACGCACTGACCTTCGGCGTGTAGGGGCACCCTCTTGACTTCGCCGTCCGGCCGAGGCTTGGGCGTCCATCCCGGGGCGGAATGTGTGTCTGCTTGGGAGTATTAGTGAGCACGTGCACCTTCTGGTGCGGGCCACGAGCACCAAGCTCTATACACCGGGCGAGGTCTTGGTCACCAAAAGTGGTGATGATACCTTGCGGGCTCGGGAGTTTCATGCATAGGAAGCCATGGCGCAAGACTGCTCCGAAGGAGTTAAGGGTCGGGCGTCCCAATATAGCGTTGTATGGTATGGGAGGTCAACAACGTCGAAGATGATGTCTTCGCTCCTCGAGTTGTCGCCCTGGCCAAAGGAGACTTGCAAGCGTATCTGGCCCAGAGCCTTCAACGGCTAACCTCCGAAACCCTGTAGTGGGATTCTCGAGGGGGCCAAGCGGCTTCGGGGGATCCTCCATCGACCAAGACACGCTGAACATCGCAGCCTGCGATGGCAGCTTGGATGACCAGGGGATCCTGGTGGGGAAGTCAACGCCCTCCGCGTCGACAGACGTGAAGGTGATATCGTGTTGCGCCAGGCCGACGGTGCCTGCATCAGGTATGCCGTCACATGGTGCAACCTACGCGCATAAGCTTTCTGCTGCCACGCCGAGGAGAACTCCAGTGAAGAGTCCCCGGAGATGGTATTTATGATCCAGCGTTGGGCTCCCTCCAGGGCCTGTATCCGCAAGGGGCCCTCTTAGGGCTGCTACACGTGGGCCGGTTGGTGGCCTCGCTTCCAGGACTCTATCCCTGGCGAAGCTCTGACGAAGCGCCGCGATGACGGTACATGCCCGTGTGAGGTGATCGCCGCTCTCCTTTCATGCCTTAGTTTTTGAACTTGCGGCTGGTAGAAGCCTCACTCGGCGGTGGCTGAGATTTTGGGGGAAAGAGGAGCGCATTTGAGAGGGAGGGGAGTTGAGACGGGGGAGGTTCTCTGATCGTGGGGAGCAGTTGGGGAGCCGCATACGTGTGGAAAGGGAGATCGTGAGATCCAACGGCTATAGAGAGTCGAGAAAGAATAGACGGCTATTGAGAGTCAATGGAGAATGGACCAACTACCACCAACTCAAATTTTTAAGGAGTAGATATTTGAACGAGGGAATTAGTTACAGTACTAACTGTCCTTATGTGCCGTATCTGACAAATCAATAGAAACCGAGATATTCCAAGTGAAAGTGACTGTCTTGTATTGGTCAGATCAGAAAGCAAAAATTAGTGCTCAATAACACGTTGTTCCATCGGAGCATCTTTCAGTACACTAGTCGCAATCTGCACTTTCTGCAGAAAACAGGCGACAGGTATGTAAAGCACACAAGACTTTGCGATGGAACATAATCCAGAACATTTGGACGAGGGAAGTTACAATACTAACTGTCCTTTTGTGCCGTATCTGACAAATCAATAGAAACCGAGATATTCCAAGTGAAAGTGACTGTCTTGTGCTAGTTCAGACGATGGCTATCTCTTACAGTACACTATTGGCAATCTGGCAAATTTATCCTCGAAGGCTTTGACTGACTGCGACGTGCATCGTGTGGTCAAGATTTGATTGGAACAGACACGTGTACGGTGAGCGTGGTGCTTAATCCGTTGGGCTGCACACGGAGGGGAAATGGTTTTGGGCCGCTCGAGGGAATACGTGCGTTCTTTACCCTTCTCTCAAAAGAAAAAAGAAGACAAAAAACACTTTTGTTTTCCTGTTTTATATAAAACTACTTATCTCCATACCCAAATGCATGCAAGTCCGACTACTTATTTATGTTACGATAAGTTTGCAAAAAAAGCTGTGATGCTCTGAAAGTATTTTTACGATGAATTGACTTAAAACTCTCTCTTGCAAGTACGTATACAACTCTTGCTGTTTTTCCGGGGCTTTTGACTTCTTGTTACTACGCAATCTTAGGATGTGTTTGACTGCTGGGATAAGGTTGAGTGGTGGACACTACACATAGACCGACCTGTCGGAGCGCGGCAAAGTCTGTTTGCTTGCTGAAGACTTGTGACCAGAATCCATCAGCAGATTGACAGAAAAGAAATAAAAGGGGAAGAAAGCTACGCGTGCGCTTTGCGGGTCGTCATTTTTGTCGGGTCGTGGCGGCCGGGGTCGTCTTGCAGTTGCAGGTCGACTGTACGAGCTTGATAAGGCAGGTGATATCATATGAACCAAGCGCATCCAGTGCGTACGTTCAGAATTGTCTTTCAGAATCTTCTGCTAGCTAAAACGCCCGCTCACCAAATCACTTGGAACAATTCAACAGGTATTCCTCGGCTGCAAGCTACGGACACTGATACGGGAAATATCACAAAAATAGACACATATGTCCTCTTCATTCGATTGAAATGCGAATCAAATCCTTATGTGCCGTATCTGGCAAATCAAATAGAAACCGTGATAATACCAAGTGACTGTCTTGTATTAGTTCAGACGGTGGTTCTCTCTTACATGCTGCTAGTCTTGAGTCCCAATCAGATCAGAAAGCACAAATTAGTGCTCAATAACACATTGTTCCATCAGAGCATCTTTCAGTACACTAGTCGCAATCTGCACTTTCTGCCGAAAAGAGGCTACAGATATGTAAAGCACACAAGACTTTGCGATGGAATATAATCCAGAACAGTTGGACGAGGGAAGCTACAATCCTAACTATCCTTATGTGCCGTATCTTGCAAATCAAATAGAAACCGAGATATTCCAAGTGACTGTCTTGTATTGTATACTTGACAGATGGTTATCTCTTACATGCTGCTAGTCTTGAAGCCTAATCAGATCAGAAAGCACAAATTAGTTCCCATCAGAGCATCTTTCAGTACACTAGTGGCAATCTGGCAAATTTATCCTCGAAGACTTTGACTGCTTTTTTGGTCTTTCATCTTCATCTCTTTCATTCCCACAGCCTATAAGAAACCTGTCTGGTTAAGGTCACTCCTCAGCATTTTTGAACATCCGAGAAGACACAAAATAATGGCTCAAATGGCTATCTACAATCATCTACTCCACCTCTTCCTCCTACTATTGCTCACCTCCAATTCCAGCTCCCAATCGACGGCGAAGCCAAACGCCGTCGAGCTTGACACACTCCTAACTATCAAGAGAGAATGGGGCAACCCAGCTGCACTCAGCTCATGGAGCACCAGTAACTGGACTGGTGTTACCTGCGACAATAGTGGCCAAGTCGCTGCCCTCTCCTTCCAAAACTTCCAAATAGCCAAACCAATCCCAGCCTCCATTTGCAGCCTCAAGAACCTGACGTACCTAGACCTTTCTTACAACAACCTGACCGGCGAGTTCCCCACGGCGCTCTACGGCTGCTCAGCCTTGCAGTACCTCGACCTGTCCAACAACGCACTCACCGGTGACATACCGCCGGAATTCAGCAACCTCCATCTCAGCTTTCTTAACCTCTCCTCTAACCAACTCGCCGGCGAGGTCCCCGAGTCGTTGCAGAGCCCGGCGTACGAGGGGAGCTTTCTCAGAAACCGTGACCTTTGCGCCACGGTGAACCTGAACATGAACCTTCCGGCATGCCGTTACGGCGGCCATGGCAAGCTCTCGACGAGCTTAATCTTCCTCTTCTCCGTGCTCGCTGGTATCGCCCTTTTTGGCGTAGTCGCCATCGGGTGTTTCATCGTCCGGCGGCAGAAGCACCGCCAAGACCTGACCATGTGGAAGATGACGGCGTTCCGAGCTCTGGAATTCTCGGAGTCCGACATACTCTGCAAGCTCCACGACGAGAACATGATTGGCAGTGGCGGCTCCGGCAAGGTGTACCGCATCCCCCTGCGCAGCAAAGGCGGCGCCGGCATGGTAGTGGCCGTGAAGAGACTGTGGAGCACCAGCAAGTCGGACGCGAAGCTCGACAAGGAGTTCGATTCGGAGGTGAAGATCCTCGGCGACATCCGGCACAACAACATCGTGAGCCTCCTCTGCTGCATCTCCAGCGAGGAGACGAAGCTGCTCGTCTATGAGTACGTTGAGAACGGCAGCCTCGACCGGCAGCTGCACCACCGGGAGCGCGCCGGCGCTCTGGCGCCGCTGGACTGGCCGACGCGTCTGACCATCGCGATCGACGCGGCGAGGGGTCTCAGCTACATGCACCACGAGTGCGCGCAGCCGATCATGCACCGGGACGTCAAGTCGAGCAATATCCTGCTCGACTCGGGCTTCCACTCCAAGATCGCCGACTTTGGGCTCGCTTGGATCCTCGTCAACTCCGGCGAGCCCGAGTCGGTGTCTGCCATCGGCGGCACCTTTGGCTACATGGCTCCAGGTAAGTCACAAGCCAAGAATTCTTCAAGTCACAAGCTATAAAATGGCACCTTAGTTTGCTGCCAAACTTAAAGAGAATATTTTGCACGCATGGTTTGGTTGCAGAGTATGGGTACAGGGCAAAGGTGAACGAGAAGGTGGACGTGTTCAGCTTCGGCGTGGTGCTTCTGGAGCTCGTCACCGGTCGTGCGGCGAACGACGGCGGCGCGGAGTGCTGCCTGGCGGAGTGGGCGTGGCAGCGGTACAAGGTGGGCGGCCCGCTGCACGACGCCGTTGATGAGGACATCCAGGACAGGGCCTTCTTGGACGATGCCGTGGCGGTGTTCATGCTCGGGGTGATTTGCACCGGTGACGATCCGACGACGCGGCCGTCGATGAAGGAGGTGCTGGATCAGCTGCTCCGGTACGACCGCACGTCCAGCGTGGCTAGCGCGTGCCGGGACGAGTGCATGGCTCCAGGTAAGTCACAAGCCAAGAATTCTTCAAGCTTAAAAATAGAGTTCTTTTACGGTATTTTAAAATAGGGAGTGACTATTGCCAAGGCAACTGAAATTTTTTTGTCTCTCAGTCACTTGAAGTTGCACTCTCAATCAACTAAAATTGCAGTTGTTTTTTTGGAGGAGGCTGTTTTTTGGAGGATGGCTGCAATTTTAGTTGATTGAGAGTGCAACTCAAGTGATCGAGAAAAAATTTCACGCTAGCAATAGCAAAACCGAATATGAGCTGTCTAACCTTTACGATTCAATGGATCAGATTAACTAGGATTTAGTTATACTAGCACCTATATTATTAGCAGTAGAATTTTTAAAAAGATAAATTATAAACGAAACAAGTAGAATACATCTCAATCTCCGAAGAGCTCTAGATGTAAATATGAGGTGTGGCGAGCGTAGAAATCTCGACCTCAAGGTGTAAACATGAGGTGAGGCAACTCCTGCTACCGTTCAAAAAGAAAAAAAAAGAAGCTCTGTTATGTTGGAAATCGAGAATGGGCTGCGCTCGCGTGCCTAGCAAAAGTGATCCCAAATTCCCAATTCTGATTTTTACTGTTCTTCCTGCGTTTCTCGCCCGTGCAGGTGACGACAAGATGCGTTTCTTCGTGATGACCGTCGGTTTCCTATCCACCTTGTTTGGCACCGGTGTGGCATTGATCAGCACGACGCAGGATGGCGACACCTACACCCCGCTCCTCGGCCTCGCCGGCGTCCTCGCCGGCGTGAACCTTCTCGCTCTGGGCTTCTGGATCTCCGACAACCCCATCTCCGCACATGCGTGTGCCTTATGCGCAAAGAAAAACCTGGCCATTGTAGGAGTTGTCATGGCATCCTCAGCAGTCACGGCTGCCGGGGCCTGCGCTAGCGACCCAGTGAACTGCTTCGGACTCTTCAAGCTCCTACTAGTTGGCCTCTCTCTGGTAATGCTTGGTGTCCTTGTCGCGTAGGATGGGGATGTGTGGGGTGTTGGATGGTTGCTTACTCTTGAGGCCGAGATTTCTACCTGATTATGTTTGTCTACCCATTTTAGGACTAAATAACACTAGCTTTATACCTTTTACCGATTGCTAATGTAAAACGCTGTTATGTTCGTGTCATTTTAAGCAACTGTCAGTGATAATTTTATATTCCATTGGTACAAATGTGTCATTGGCTCAATTGTCTGATACTAAATTCTCGATTTTATCATAAGATAAACAAGAAGGGTATTTGATTTGTTTGTTTTTCCATTTTCTTTTGCGCCGCGATAAAAAGTTAACCACGCACCACTCGATTGCCTTTTTTGGTGGCCATGCTTACCTATGCGATTTGATAATAACAAAAGTCTACAATATCCTTGTAAATCAACTGTTATATTTTATTTTTACCACCATCTTTCTACTGTTAGTATAATGCACTGTAAAAAATATCCTAAAAATGGCACTTTAATCTACTGCCAAACTTAAAGAGAATCAGTTTCGGCCGTTGTTCTAGTTTCGAGCTGTTGTTGATACTCTGGTAGAATCTTGTACATTCTGTCGTGCTCTTTGGCGGGTAGACGACGATGAGTGCCTGCCGGCGCGCTGAAAGTCAGGTCTTGAAGCTTCTGCAGGACGGTGAATCATCGTGTATCCGCTCGCAGAATTCCTTCAGGGATTTAGGATTCTTGACCCGTCGGCTCCGGCATTACCACGCCGTGCAGCCGGGTGGCTCTCCACCGCCATCTTCTGCCGTCGCACCGTAATAAGGCGGGCCTGGCACGTCGACGCGATCTGCTGCATTGGACATAAGCTCGAATAAATTCTGCAAAGCCATCTGGTCCCCAGGACCTTGTGCCGTCGCATCCGGCGATATGCCGCGCTCCCCGTAGACCGTAGAGTCGTCGGTAAGTCATGCAGATGCAGTTCATTGATCGGCTGAGGAAAGAGCGTCGTCAAGTCGTATTCTTGGCTGATAGACTTCGGCATTACAACGCCGTCCACATCGGCGGCTACACGGTCATCTTCCGCCGGCTATAATGCCTCTATTTCTGAAGGCGTTATGGAACACTGCAACCGTACAAGAATAAACAGTTACGGTGTTCTGAACATGAGTGATCATCACAACAGCATAAACTTACAACAAAAGATCCAGTTTTTATTACAATATAAGGTTTATCAACCAGTTTTGCTAGCGGACGCCAAGCCCACAAATCACAGTACATTACAAAAATTTCCCAAGCAGCCTGAGCGAGGCTAAAACCTAAGACCAATCCTCCTGGGAGAAGGATGGTTCTTCAGGAGCTTCTTCCTCACCTGGCTCTTCTTGGCTCCACTGATTCAGTTCAGGCTGGGTAAAGATATATTTCAAACTTTTATGGTCTGAAAATATCTCACAATGATTACCCAGTAAATAGTGCCTCGGATCTTCAATGAATGAACTACTGCAGCTAGTTCCAAATCATGTGTGGGATAGTTCTCTTCATGTGATTGTAATTGCCTTGAAGTATAAGCTACGACCTTTCCTTCTTGCAGCAGAACACATCCCAATCCTTGTCTTGATACATCACAATAAATTTGGAATTCCTCCTCTGGATTTGGAAGTATCAAAACTGGTGCAATTGTCAACTTTGTTTTGAATTGTTGAAAACTTTCCTTACAATTATCTGTCTATTCAAATGGCTTATCCTTCTTAAGCAGTTGTGTGAATGGGCGAGCAATTTTTTAGAATCCTTTTATGAATCAGCAATAATATTCTGCCAATCCAAGAAAGCTTCTCATTTCTGTCACAGCTGTTGGTTGCTTCTACTCCATAATAGACTTGATCTTTTCTGGATCTACCTTGACTCTTTCAGAGATTACATGACCTAAAAATGCAACTTCCTTCATCCAAAAGTCACATTTACTGAACTTTGCATATAGCTGATGTTCTCTAAGCTTGGTCAAGGCAGTATGCAAATGTTCTTTATGTTCTTCCTCACTCTTGGAGTAAATCAATATATCATCCATAAATACTATCACAAAATGATTCAACTGTTCCATATACACCAGGTTCATAAGATTCATAAAATAGGATGGTGCATTTGTCAAACCAAAAGGTACCACCGTAAATTCATAAAGTCCATATCTTGTAGTGAACGTTGTCTTCTCTCAATCTTGCTCTTGAATTTTTAGCTGATGATAACCCGATCACAGATCGATTTTTGAGAACACTTTTGCTCCTTTGAGTTGGTCAAATAAATCATCAATTCTTGTCAATGAGTACTTATTCTTGATTGTCACCGCATTCAATCCTCTATAGTCAACACACATTCTTAAACTTCCATCTTTCTTTTTAGCAAATAAATCTGGGGCTAACCACGGTGACACACTTGGATGAATAAACTCTTTCTCCTTCAGTTCATCCAGTTGTCTTTTCAATTCTTTCAATTCATTTGCTGACATTCTATACTGATGTTTTGTAACTGGTTGAGTGCCTGGAATCAATTCTATTGCAAGCTCAATTTGTCGATCAGGTGGTCTTCCAGGTAACTCTTCAGGAAATACATATGGTATTCTTGTACTACTGACACTTGTATTCCTTCACTTGTCAATGCACTATGTACACATCCTTTCACATTCTGGATCAGGTCATGGTTAGTGTGTACCACTATCTCTTGACCTTCAGGACCGGTCAAGGTCACTGTTTTTGTTTCACACCTTACTATGGCTTTATTCCTAGTAAGCCAATTCATTCCCAGTATAACATCTAGCCCTTTCATATCCAATAATAGCAAATTTGCTTTAAACTTTACTCCATGGATTTCTATAGTAAGATCACTACACCCGAAATGAGATTCCATTTTAATTCCAGGTGTTTGGATAGCATAATATTTTTGCAAGGAAACAACTGGCATTTGATTTCTTGTAACAAACTCCATGGATGGAAATGAATGCGTAGCACCAGGGTCAAACAAAATTAATGCAGGTATTGAGTTAACTGGGAACATACCTACAATAACATCGTTCGCCCCAGCTGCATCTTCTGCTGAGATGTGATTTACCCTTGCTTGAATGTTTTGATTTGTTGCACCTCTGCCTCTTCCAGCCTATATGCCCGTGGAAGACCCCGCAGGCATTCCCACTGTAGTTCTTGCTGGTGCTGTTGGCTTTGGTGCTGAAGACCTTGTTTGTAATATGATTGGTTTCACATCTTGTTGTTGTGCTTCATTCTGAAGTTTTGCTACTTCAGAAGGCAAGTTCTTCTTAGGACACTGATCTCTATAATGTCCTGTTTGACCACAATGAAAACATGCATTTGTTTTCCAGGGACAATTGCTTTGATAATGGTTCGCTCCACAGGTATAGCACCGAACCATCTGTTGCTGAGGTCTGACACCTTGTTGAGGGGTATTGTATTGTTGTCATGGTATGAGCATCACTTGACGAGTGGTTTGGTGTCTGTTTTGTGGTGGTGCTAATGTTCTTCCTCTTTGCGCGCTAGATGAACCTATGGGTCTCTGCATTGCTTTTCTTTTTCTTGATTCTTCCATTTCACCTCTGGCTTCTTCAGATGTAATTAATTTATTTACCATAGCTGGTAAATCCTTGAAATCCGTAGCTGAAATATGATATTTTAAGGACTTTTGCAAGCCCTCTCTGAACCTTTCCATCTTTTTATCTTCATTCCTGACATCGTCAGGAGCATATCTTGCTAGTTGATTTAATTGCTGTAAATATTCCATGACGGTTCTTCCTCCTTGTTTTAGTGCTAAAACTCTTGGTGTTTTGCCTGGATAATACCATCAGGAACATGTGCTTGTCGGAAGGACTCTTCAAATTCCTTCCAAGATATCTCATGGTCTGCATGCATAGTTTGAAAATTTATCCACCAAGTGGCGGCTTGCCCTTGGATTTGATGTGATGCATATAGTACTTTTTCTTTCTCATCGCATTGTACTGTTTTCAATTTTCTTTCCACATCCATTAACCAATCCTCTGTTGCTATAGGATATGGCAAAGTAGAAAACACAGGAGGCCTGTTCTTTTGAAAATCAGCCCACTTTGATGTAACTTGTGTTCCTCCTTTAGCTATTCCCGTTGACCACTTGGAGTGGCGGTTCGCATTGCAATTTGTTCCAGCAATTTTGAATGTTGTTCCATCAGTCTCGCCTGGTTCATCTTTGCCTGATGTTGATTCTGCTCCATCATAGCTAGGATGTTTGAAAGAGTGGTCTGATTTCCTATGACATTGTCTTGATCTGCTGGTTGGTTGCAGGGGTTTTGCTCCATGCCTGCCATCGTGGTTCTGCATTGTAGAGCTTAGAGTTAGCTTCACAGCGGCTTTTTATGAACTTCAGACAGATAAGTAAGAGGTTGAATCTTGAGGCGAGTTTAGAGCGAACGGGATAAGAACTAGAGTGAACAAGAAGAAGAACATTTTGAAGGTAGTAAGATATAGATACTATTGACAAGCAAATTAAAGGAGGTAATTAAACATACTTTACTTAATTTACAAGCTGAAGGTAAACTGCTTAGTGTTCACATTACAACTTGTTTTACAAACAAAAGTCTGCCACTTGGTCCAACTATGCTACCGTTACTAACTATCCTGACTGCTGCTCCAAAAAGCCTGCCATTGAAGTTTGATCTTCAAGTCTTCACTATCCGCTGGATGGTGCGTTGCTTGAGGTGTACTTGATCACCTCCTCTGGATCTTCTTCCTCTTCATCATCATTGCCTTGAGCAGGTCCCTTCCCCCTGTCAGCATTCCCGACTGGTGGCTCTGCGGAGAGAACCGGGTGGAAAAGAAGATGGTAGTCTCGAGTAGTGAGGCGTTGGCAGGGCTGGGACGGGGCTGGATCCGCAGGTATGTCTGGAGATTCTCCACACTTAGACATTTCTATGTCTTCGGCCATATTTCTCCTCTGAATTTCTTATCTCAGTATGCGGATCTCATTCTAGGCTTGGTGAAGTTGCTCATGCAGCTCGAATGACTCTTGAACAGCTCGGGAATACACCGTCTCTTGATGGACAATGTATTTTGAGGCCACCCCCAAACGAGGGTCATCTTCCGCCTTTGGTTCTGGAGCTACATACGCCCTTCCCCTATGAACACTTTGGGGAACCATGTCAAATAAAGTTTCATCAAACTCGTCATCATAGTACTTCCTCAGATGTAACACTGCATTTCTTGCTGCATCTTGGACCACATCCCATTCTTTAATTCTTCTGCCGAAGAATCTCCGCTCCCTGTCCGGATGGACAGGTAGTGGAATCAGGTCCACCCAGGCTTTCCAGTCATATTGCTCTTCATCCACATAATTGGTCACAACATGAAACACAGACTTGTGCCAGTTGTCTGCTCCAAGGAATTGTTGCATTTCCCAAAGTTGGCATGGCCACCCTACCATATTCTCTGGCCTTGAATGGACAAAGTGCATCATCTGCTTAGCAACAGAAATTTTGAGATTAGACAACATTTGATATAATCATTTGCAAAAAGCAAAACTTAAGCAGGAATTAAACTAAGACAGGTAAGGCAGCATTAAGGAAGGAAAAGACAGCAATAACACATATATTTTATGTAAATACTTTTTACCTTTTTAACTTAGGTTTTGCTATAAAACAGCTCTTCAAATTCTCCTCAGGTCTCAACCTACAGTCAAGCAAGTCTGCTCTGATACCACTCTGTAACGCCCCTATTTCTGAAGGCTCTATGGAACTCCGCAACCGTACAAGAATGAATAGTTACGGCATTCGGAACATGAGTGATCATCACAACAGCACAAGCTTACAACAAAAGATCCAGCTTTTATTACAATATAATGTTTATCAACCAATTTTGCTAATGAGCGCGCAAGCCCACAAACCACAGTACATTACAAAAATTTTCCAAGCGGACTGAGTGAGGCTAAGACCTAAGACCAATCCTCCTTGGAGAAGGATGGTTCTTCAGGAGCTTCTTCCTCACCTGGCTCTTCTTGGCTCCACTAACCTTCTGTTGTAGTTTCAGCAAGTCGTCAGTACAACCGTACCCAACAAGTTACAAGGGTAAATCCTAATTTACTATTTACAAGGATAATTAAGGGTGGGAATATATTGGTTTTATTACATTGAGTGGATGCAGTTTTATTTGTGAACAAACAAAGTTAAAACATTTCTCCTTAAGATCAGGGGTTTTCTATTATTTGACAAAATCCATAATTAACCATTTTAACAACATCATAAACTCTAATTATGCCTCGTTATTGGAATCACCCAATTAACACAGCTTCATTAACCAGAAGCACGGCGCATTCGAATACTATTAATTTCACTCTGCAGAGTTGCTCAACTTTACCCACACGATTCATTAACTCCCGTGACAGAGTTAAGAAAGCTAGGTCATTTCACTGCTCAATTCTTTATATAGACTCTACCCGATAGGATCACTCAGACACGACCAAAACTAAACTAAACTTCCCTTGGCACTTTGAGTGACCTCTACCGTTGTTAGGTACCCTCGGCATACCTAACTCCCCGGCATCCTGTCATCTTACATCCTATATAGTTTCAATCGAGTTGAGCAGCTACTAAACCAGTGTTGACAAATCAACTCATGTGGTTGAGCGTTCACTGTGTCTTTTACTTAACATAAGGTTCTTGTCCTTATATTTTTCACATGAGGCATCAACCACAACTTCTACTGTGCTCAACAGCACCACCACCACCATTCCAACCAGTCTCCACCCTAGGGTAAGGTCGTGGATGGAGATCACATCGTGATTTTCCATAGCGCATCCTTACCCTAGTAACACTTTTCAAATTCTACAGGCCAACGACCAAAATCACTTTGTACTACAAAATGTTGAATGAGATGATCTATAAATATTTATACAATATTCTAATTTGTACTAAGGCTGTTAAGGTGAATGTGGCCACAAATTAAACAGGGCATTTATCAGTTGTCAGATTTATCTAAATAGCATGCCATTCTAAACATTTATTTTAAGCAATTAACATTTCACAATTATCAACAATGGAAATACATTAATTAAATACTGTAAAAATTTATAGGCTTCAATATGATCAAAAACTTGCAACCTGCCTTGCTGCTCGGGGATTTCGACAATCTCGTAAATTTGAGTGCTTGGCTCTTGGTCTTGAACTGCAACCTCAACGAAGTCGGAAGCTAGTGTAAATACATAAAATAACACATAAGTCCATACTTGATTCTAATCAAGCTGGGAAAATAATCTAATTAAAAAGAAGTAAATTGCATAAAATTTCAAATGGAGAGGTTTGAATTTCTTGGAGATGAATTTGGTGGAAAGGAGGCAAAATTTGAATTCAGGGCATCGAGACGACTGTAATGATGTATTTTTGGAATTTTTGATATTTCTGGGTTTTTCTGGGATTTTTAATATTTTTTCTGGATTTTAAATCAATTGAGCAGTGTTGGGCCGGCCCGGTGAACAGTGCGGCCCGGCCGAAAAAATTCCTGTGCGGCCAAGCAGGCCGATCGACCTTCGGCCCACACCGCGTGAGCGCACGCTCGCCCGATGAGTGATGCGCGGACAGCGCGGACGGACACGATGTAACGGGCGCGTGCGCTAGGATGGAGAGGTGGTAACGGACACTGACGGCTAGGATTTAAACGGAGGCGGATGCTCGGATGGAATGACTAAGATGGAAGCCGACGGCTGCGATACTACCACGTTGCCCTTGGGAGTCGTCTTCAACCCACGGTCATCCCCTCCCAGTGGAGAAACAGAGTTCGCCGGTCCTTGCGAAGCGGCGATGTCAGCGCATCTTAGGAGGAATGGGTTTCATAGAGGGGAGTGTTTAGACCTTGGGGTTCTATTTTGGGGCTTTGGGGAGTGTGGGGATGAACGATGATGGCTAGCGACAATCGGGAAGGCGACGGCCCTCACGGCGGCGCCATGGGGCCATAGTGAGTTTCCGAACAAATTGGGAGCTTTTTAACCATCTAGGAGGTGTCAAGATTAAGATGGCGGTGGCGGTTTAGGTCGGAGAAGGCTTAGCAAGGTTGGCCGTGAGAGGGGTGTTACTGCCGATGACGATCTAGGCCGCTAGAGTTCCTGATGACTGCTCGAGCTCAGGCGAGTTCACCACCGTGCTCAGGAAGTAAAGGAGCTCATGTCAGAGCAATGAATTGGAAAATAATTGAAAGAAGCTCAAAATTGCCGCGAGGGCTCATAGTAGCCATTGGGCTTTATAGGCAGCGAACATCGGTGGCCACTTGAAGCGGTTCGGGAGTGCGCTTCTTGCGCAAGAACGAGGAGATGGGGAGTCCTGCGGCTGCTCAGAGCGTGAGAGAAGGAGGTGGCACTGTAACTCTGCAAAAATTGGCAAGGATTTGACATAGAGAGTACGACACAACTTGGGTGGCAAGAGTAAGGAGCGGCGGTGAGGAGAACGACGCGAAGGCGGTGGCGCGTGGAACAAGAGGAGTAGGAGCTTGTGGCTGTCTAGTGGGGTCGTGTTGACAGGAAGGTGTGAACGTGCGGAGTACACGCGGCCGCAAACTGGCAACGCGAGCGCACGATGCGTGTGCCCTGCATAGTGAGGCAGTTTGGCGGCGACGGCTTCACAGGAGAGCGCCAGCGTGAGGGAGAGGGCGGAAATGATGAAAGAGGAAAACATATTTTTACTGAGGCTTGTCAAATTAGGAAAGGAAGGAGAAATCAAGAAAAATTCAAATCTCTTTCACCGGCGCTGCAATAAGCCGGGTCGAAGCGATCTGCTGCATCGGAGACAAGCTCGACGAAATCCTCGACCGCCATGCCGTCACCAGGAACTCGTGCCGCCGCGTCGCTGCCCTCGTAGTACAACAAAGAGTCGTCGTCGCCGGCTGGAACACGGAAGGCATGTCACGCAGATGCGGTCCAGGCAGAGCATCGATTTCCCCTTCACCCAGCGCCAGCGCCTCCAGGAGGCCTGGGAAGCCTCGTCATCTAGCGCCGGTCGGCATCACGACAGGTACTTCAGCCGTCCATGGCTCTTGATCCGTCGTCGCCCTGTGTTCTTGGCCGCGTGGCGCGTGATCGGCACGCGGTGCTGCACAGAGCGCGAGGACCGCCACATTTTCATCATCCAGCGCGTCCTGCAGGGAGCGCCGGCGTTGGCACGCGTCGTCAGGCAGCTGCTATACGAGTTCAAGCAGTGGCGGATCCAGAAAAAAAATTTAGGTAGAACAAAGTTCAGTGACGGACCTAGGAAAAAATAACTAGATAGATTGAAGTCGGAAGCGTGAAATAAACAGTAGTACCCAAAAACAAAACAATCCATGATCAAACTATGTTGCAATCACACTAATAAAAGTATGTGATACGAAATAGAAACAACAACTACAATTCACATGTTAACATATGTAGATAACGGAAGGACAATGAAAAATACCTCACGAATGAAGCTTAATCCACAATTTTAGATGAACTGTAAAAGAAACAATCTGTCAATTGTGAAAGATAGATAAATCAGTAGTGTCACAATTCGATAATATAATATAAAAGATGCAATAAGAAAGAAGACAAAAAATATACCAGTAAATAACTAAGTACATCTAGGAGAACGAGGCATTTTCATTCTTCGAGTTTTCATGTCTTGAAATCGTTTCTTGATTTTTTCACGATCAAGTCCTTTGAATATCTCTCGCTCGATATAGCACACCATCAAGTCATTAAGACAATCATCGGACATCTTATTACGCAAATGTTGGGATGAAAATCATCAAGCGGTATACGAAGTCCCGGATCAGCAATGATGTGATCCGGGTTGAATTCCTTAATACCTTCATCCATTTGTTGCAGTTGTTCAGCTGCAGTCTCTTGTTGTTGTGGTCATTGTTGTGCATGGACTTGGTTCGACTGGACTTCAAGTTGAGATTGTGCATTTGCGGCCACCGTTCCGCTTTCCTTAGTACTTCTGCTTGAAAGTTTGCTAAAATAGCTTTTCAAATCCTTTATATTCATTTTGAATTTGAACAAGTCTTAGGTCACTGTTTTTGGAGAGGTAAAAATATAAGTACCCTCATTTTGACAAGCTAGTTTACATATTCTACATAAAATTTTGACAAGCTATCAAAACTGATACTCAAATACACAAGTCTGATCTCTAGAATAAATAAAATTTATTGTACCTTTATAAAATAGAACTATAAAAATGCAATATATAAAATTGTAAAAATAATTACCAATCCTCAAATTCACTCCTCAGCTTCTCCTCAAAATCTCAGATCACCGCCTCCTCAAATCACCGCCTCGTCAAATCCCGTTCACGGTTCTCCCGAGTCCTGACGCGGACGCCTGACTACTCCTCCTTCTCGCCTCCTCAAATCCGCCGTGCACCCCGGCCAGTCGGCCACCGCCTCCCGCCTCCCGGCCTCCCCTAGTCGCCTGGGCACCGCCGCCACGCCTCCTCCGACTCCTCCGCTTGGCGCCGCCGCGTTGTTCTTCGACTCCTCCGCCTGGGCGCCGCCGCGCCGCACCGTCCTCCGACTCCTCCGCCTGGGCGCCGCCATCGCGCCGTCCTCCGCCTCTGCCGCTCGGGAGGCCGAGATCTAGGTTTTGCACGGCTCTCGTTTCTTTGTGGACTGGTGGCCCGTGCGGCTAGTATATCTCACTCCCTTGTTGCTTTGTTGCCTTGTTGGGCTGTGTGTTTATTAGGTGTTGCTTGGATTTAGGCCTTGTCCACAACTCTAGAGGTTGTGCTTCCATGGTTTCACCGGGGCCCGGGCAGCGGCGGAGGAGGGGGGGATCCGGCCGACGAGGAAGCTCGGGCGGCCGTCCGACTCGCTCGAAGGGCAGATCCACCCTTGAGTTCAAGACGGAGACGAAGGCGAATGGATCGGATCGGCGTTCCAGACGAAGGCGAAGGTTTCACGCGCTTTTCGTGCGTGCTCTGGAGAAGGGGGACCGTATGGTGCTTACGTGGAGACTGTAATTTGATGTGATCGCTACGTGCATCGTGCGGTCAAGACTTGATTGGAACAGACACGTGTACGGTGGACGTGATGCTTAGTCCGTTTGGCTGCACGCGGAGGGGAAATGAATTTGGGCCGTTCTTTACCCTCGTTTAGGGTTGTCGGACTGGGCTTCCGCTCTTCGGAGCTACATCCAAATAAACACTGCTACAAGTGTAACAAGCTGCGCCAAGCTCCTCCTCTCGAAAGAAAAAAGAAGACAAAAAAACACTTTTGCTTTCCTGTTTTATATAAAACTACTTACCTCCATACCCAAATACATGCAAATTTCACTACTTATTTATGTTACGATAAGTTTGCAAAAAAAAAAGTGTGATGTTCTGAAAGTATTTTTACGATGAATAGACCTAGAGCTGGTTACAGATGCCTCCATGGCACCTATCCTGTCCACCCAAGATTTCATACCCCTCTCGTGCTGAAAACCCCCCCGGTGAAATCACACGCAAATGGATTCTCTCTTGCAAGTACGTACTCTCGTGAGAGCACCAAGATATACTCAACTACTTATGAAAAAACAGGGGAAGTTTCAATGTGCAAGATCGATTGGATGGAAGCCGGCCTCCGCTGTTTTTCCAGGGCTTCTGTCTTCTTGTTACTACGCAATCTTAGGATGAATATGGCTGGTGGGATAAGTTGAGTGGTGGACACTACACGTAGCGCGGCAAAGTCTGTTTGCTTGGTGAAGACTTGCACACACGAAACATCCATTCATCCATCAGCAGTCGACAGTAGCTGACAAAAAGAAATAAAAGGGGGAAGAAAGAGTTGTAACCAGGGAATAATTGATACAGGTCGTTCGATCTTTTTGACGTAGGATCAAGATACTCATATACCCTCTCTTGAATTATAGTGATCCTCTGTTACCAATGCAAAAACGAATAATCTTTAATTCGCAAGATCACACATGCCGGATTTCACGACCACCAAACGAAGCTTTATCGCGCTCCCAATTTCTAGTGGAAAGGTTGAACGATCTCAATTTGCAAGAACTCTCAAATTTTCTATTGAAATTGATTGGCTAACTCAAAGATAAAAAAACAAGCAAAAAATCTGTTCTTCCCATTATCTAGTCAGTTACTTATGGTAGTCTCTTTGTTGCCGTCCGCACATGGGCCTTGGGCCAGTTTGAAATGAATTCGGCCAGCGAGATCGAGCCATGCTCCAAGCCTTACTTGATTCGGTTCAAAGATTAAATCCAACTCATCTAGTCATCAACTAAATACATCACCGATCCATCACATGATGGCCGTGGAGTCACTTGGACTGGTGCCATGTTACTCAAAAGATTGGACTTCCGTGGCTGGGGTAGTCTCCATGTGATTGAGCCGCCTGGAACTTGGACCAGCTATGTAAGTCTTGCCAAGTCTCATGAGTCCTTCCTGGTATCTAAGCCGCATGGCTTTTCCCTTGGTGGTTGGTGACCGCATGGCTTTCCTCTCCCTTGTGCTTCTTCAATACTTTAGGCTCAGTCTCCTCCTCATAACTAAGTATGCACAAGACACTGGTATAAGGTAGTATAGCATTCTCATCAATACATAAAAATGCATTAAGAAATAAATCCATCTGCTTATTTAAAAGTTTAGTTCTCACTCTAGTCATTGGACCTTTTGGTGTTTCATAAACACTTAGAGAATTTAGAGAGGTAGACAATGTGGTAGTAGTATGGATATCCCCATCATCCTCACTCTCTTGAAAAGGAGTCGTCCTCGACTCTGTATCATCTTGCCCAAAGAATGACGACAAATCAACAACATTAAAAGTAGTACTGATGTCATAATCTATCCTAAAAGCTCTATCTTGTATGCATTATCATTGATCTTGGCGAGTACTTTGAAAGGACCATCACAACGAGGCATCAACTTTGATTTACGCTCCTCCAGAAAACGTTCTTTATGAAGATGTACCCACACTAAATCACCTGGTTCAAACAATAATTTCTTTCTAAACTTGTTAGCTTTAGAAGCATAAGCACGCACCTTCCTTTCAATTATCTCTTTAGTCTTTTTATGAAGTTTTTTTTCACAAAATCAGTATGCTTCGAAGCATCCATATTAGCACGTTCTTGTAATGGAAGTGACATTAAATCAAGTGGCGTGATCGGTTTGAAATCATATACATCCTCAAATAGACACAGTTGAGTTGTAGAATATACTGCCCTATTATATGCAAATTCAATATGCAGTAGATAGTCTTTCCACTCTTTTAAATTCTTTTTGATCATTGTCCACAGCAGTATTGAGAGTGTACGGTTCACCGCTTACGTTTGTCCATCGGTTTGTGAGTGACAAGTTATTGAAAAGAGCAACTTTGTCCCAAGCTTGGCCCACAAAGTCTTTCAAAAGTAATTTATAAATTTGACATCACGATAAAAAACAATGGTTCTTGGCATGCCATGTAGTCTCACAATTTCTCTGGAAAACAAGTCAGCTACATGCGACGCGTCGTCTATCTTATGACAAAGAATAAAATGAGCTAGAGAACCTATCCACAACTACAAACACAGAATCCCTCCCCCTCTTAGTCCTAGGCAATCCTAAAACAAAATTTATGCTAATATCTTTCCAAGGTGCACTCGAATTGGAAGTGAAGTATACAAACCATGTGAATTAAGTTTTGATTTAACTTTATGACATGTGATACATCATTGAACAAACCTTTCAACGTCACGTTTCATCCTAGGCCAATAAAAGTGATTGGCCAACATCATGTATGTTTTCTCTCTACCAAAATGTCACATCAATCCCCCTACATGAGATTTCTACAACAATAACAAACGCACGGATAATTCTGAAACATATAGTTTGTTAGTACGAAAGAGAAATCCATCATGTATATGATATTTATCCCATCCTTTTTCATCTTTATATTTAGAATATGGTTCTGAAAATTCATAATCAGAAGCATATAAATATTTCAAACTATTTAAACCAGGTACCTTTACTTCCAACTGAGTTAAAAGCACATTCTTTCTTGACAATGCGTCAGCTACCATATTCTCTTTGCCTTTCTTGTATTTAACATGTATGAAAAAGTTTCAATGAATTCAACCTACTTGGCATATCGACAATTCAGTTTAGTTTGATCTTTCAAGAATTTCAAAGCTTAATAATCAGAATGAATAATAAATTTCTTAGGCCAAGCATAATGTTGCTAAGTCTGTAAAACGCGCACAAGAGCATATAATTTTTTTTGTCATAAATAGGATAATTCAGTTGTGCACCACTAAGTTTCTCACTAAAGTATGCAACATATTTTCTTTCTTGCAGCAAAACACCACTAATACCTATTTCACTAGCATCACATTCAATCTGAAAAGTTTTAGTGAAATCAGGTAAAATAGCAATGGTGTTTCAGTCAAACATTTCTTTAATTCAGCAAAGACTTTACCTTGTGATTCTCCCCATTCAAAAGCAACACCCTTTTTAGTTAATTCATTTAATGGGGCAGCAATGATACTGAAATCTTTAACAAAACATCGGTAAAAAGCAGCAAGCCCATGGAAGCTACGAACTTGATTAAAATTGACAGGAGTAGGCCAATTTCGAATAGTTTTAATTTTAGATTCATCTACTTCAATTCCATGAGCTGACACAATATAGCCTAAGAACATCACTTTGTTTGTGCAAAAAGTACACTTCTTAAGATAAGCATACAATTGTTCAGTTCTTAGCACTTCTAGCACTTGTCTAATGTGTTCAATATGTTCTTCCAATGAGTGACTATATATCATAATGTCATAAAAATAGTCTACAACAAGTGTGAATCAGTGTATAATAAGAGAATTCAAGTGTAGCCATGTGTATCTTGTTGTTTTTGGAATAATTGTGTAGGCGAAACACCTTATCCATCTTGAGCTCCCAAGTGAGGTAATCCTTAGGGTTATGTGTACTTGAAAATATCGGCATAGCAAATTTAAGCATACCAAACTTATCCTCGTTTGGTCGATCATCGTTGTGGCGATTACGGCGATGGTAGCCGTTGTCATAGTGAAGAAAGTCGTCGTCGTCGTCAAAGCGAGGTGCTCTTCCACCACGGCCTCCAAGTCTGTGGCCCCCCGACCATAGAAGCCGCCCCCTTCACCTCTCCCAGGTAGGGGTGGACGAATGGTATTTGCCACCATGCAATCTTGCCTTTGTTGAGCTTCTTGACCTCCTCGGACAGTGGCCACTCCCTCTTCATGTGGAGGAAGGGCAGCCGTAAGATGAACATTTTCTTCTTCTTGTTATGGTCGAAGTGCTCGTACAATGTCGTTCATAATGTTTTCATGTAACATGTTCATCTATTAATTGAGTTCAATGTGGAGATTCTGCATATCTGACTTGAGTTGTTCCCCTATCGCAGTGGTGCCAGCTAAAAATTCTTGTTGCAATGTATTTCTCAATGCCTGATGTTGAAAGCGAGTCACCGAGGCATTAAGATTAATTTCATGCTCCTCACCATAGTTATCTTCTCTACCTGACATGGTTAGATTGTGCAAAGAAAACACAAAGCAATAACAAGGTATATAAAAACACAAAGCAATAAATCACTTGATCTCACTCTTTTCTCTCGTAAGTAAAGTTCTCACCTTTCGAAGTGAGTTAAGGCCAATAAAAACTTACACTTGGTAGAAACTAGAATAGCAACGTGATGATCAAATGAATGTCAGAGTGTTCATAATTGCATAACAACGGTTATTTAATAGAGCTTGGTATGGAGTATATATCCTATGCAATCTGAAATTCTTGATATTATAAAGTTTAGTAACAATCCAAGCTAGAATACTTTACCTACGTGCTAATCGAAAATGTTTAAGTGAGATGTATGAACACATCCACAATGATCAATGTGACTTAATGCAAACAAAGAAATGAGCTAAATAGAAGCAATCTGAAATTGATGATTAAATAACTCGTTTTGCACCAAATACTAGGAGAGACGCTAGTCAATTGCAATGATATGAATATAAGTGCACAGGATTGGTCAAGAAATTAATTACATAATCTGAATTTATAGACTAAGGTTAGCAAACCCAAATTCAAAAAATTCTTGCTTTTTCTTTCTTTATTTTATTTTTTAAATATGCTCATGCCCTGGCTTTTTTTAACGGCTACCTTTTTGCTTTATCTTTTTTTACTCAAAGGCCGAACTAGGGTTTCGATGTCCCTTAAATTTGCACAAGTCACAAATATTCAGCAAGGTATAAAATACTCAAGAGTAACCCTAGATGCAATATTCAACACTAGTCCCAATTGATGAAAGAATCAGCAAAAATTTTCTATGCACTATTCTCAGCTTGGCATGGTACTGTAGCAATCGTGTAATATAGGTTGACATGGTATTGTAGCAAATTCTGGAATACTATAGCGAGCATGGTACTGTAGCAAATTCCGAAATACTGTAGTGACACGGTAATGTAGCAAATTCCAAAATACTGTAGCAATGCGGTACTGTAGCGGCCACGAATTGACGGTTGGGTACTGTAGCAGATGTTTTTTCTTGTGCTAGTTGAGGAATTCAAGTAGCAGAATTTTCTAGGGTTTGATGGGCACAAAGATTAAGATATGCAAAGGAACACGACAATGACCTCCTAAACAAAAATTCTACTGGATCAAAACTTAACAAAACTCACAAAAAAATCAAGAGTTTGGATTTTTTTGCTGCAATTTTCAGTTAAATGGACTATAGAACAGAAATAAATTAATCTAAAAATAAGGGTAAACAATCCTACCAAGTAAATCACGCTCTGATACCAAGATGATATGGGGTCGTCCGATCTTCTCGACGTAGTATCAAGATACTCACGTGCCCTCTCTTGAATTGTATCGATCCTCCGTTGCTAATGCAAGAATGAATACTCTTTAATTCGCAAGATCACACGTGTCAGACTTCACGACCACTAAGCGAAATCCTATCGTACTCCTAATTCTCAACGGAAAGGTTGAACGATCTCAATTTGCAAGAACTCTCAAATTTTCTATTGAAATTGATTGGCTAACTCAAAGATAAAAAACAATTGGAAATCTGTTCTTCCCATTATCTAGTCATCCCTATTCATCCTCACCGTGGCTGCTACTTATGGTAGTCTCTTTGTTACCGTCCGCACATGGGCCTTGGGCCAGTTTGAAACGAATTTGGCCAGAGAAACCGAGCCATGCTCGGAGCCTTACTTGATTCGGTTCAAAGATCAAGTCCAACTCATCTAGTCAACAGCTAAATACATGACCAAGCCATCATATGTTGGCCGTGGAGTCACTTGGACTAGTGCCATGTTAGTCAAAAGATTGGACTTCCGTGGCCTGGGTAGCCTCCATGTCATTGAGCCTCTTAGAACTTGGACCAACCGTGTAAGTCTTGCCAAGTGTCATGAGTCCTTCCTGGTGTCCGACCACATGGTTTTTCCCTCGGTAGTTGGTGACCGCATGGCTTTCCTCTCCCTTGTACTTCTCGAATACTTTAGGCCTAGTTTTCTTCTCATATCTTAGTACGCACAAGGCACTGGTACAAGGTAGTACAACGTTCTTAATAATACATGAAAATATATAAGAAATAAATTCATCTGTTTATTTAAAAGTTTAGTTTTCGCTTTATTCATTAGATTTTTTAGTGCTTCATAAATACTTGAAGAATTTAGAAAGATAGACGAAATGATAATAGTATGGTGTCCTCATCAATAATATGCGTGCTTGCGCATGCGAAGAAATTGCCTTGAGGGTATCTGGCTCACATGCGAGTTTGCTGTACAGTGCATCCAGGGAAGGCGACGTACACGCACGCTGGTGAGTGTCACCATTGGAACGCAAGTTTGTCAGAATGCACGGTTTAATTTGCGGAGGCAAGTAGAAAACCGTTGTGCGGCCATTTATTTCTGGTGCTATTTTGTCAGCTTCAGACCTAATCTCTGACTTTTGCAACTCTTCCAAGTATCCAACCGGGTGTGTATTTTGAGCCTGTTCTTTTCCTTCGAAACTAGTAATTTTTAATTTTTATTACAGTACCTACGATTTTTAGTTTTTATTACAGTACCTAACTTTTAAACCAAGTATTTTTTCAAGATGGGATCTACAAGTTAAACGATATACGCATTAAAAGCCCAATATCTGTACCATCTAAAATCGCAAGTGAGTATCTCTCTCCGTAATCTGTACCATAAATAACCAAAATTAAAAAATTTCATCCAAAAGCCATAAGCCGCAGCCGTTGCAAAACAGTTTGTAGCTTACGTTCCCGCTTTTGGCTTTTATCTTTTACTATAGTAACAAACTTTTAAATAATATGTTTTTAAAACAGGGTCTATAAGTCAATTGTAGTACACGTTGTACCAACTTTAACTATATCGATTAAAATCGTATGTAATTGTCTCTCTTTTCATACTCTCTCTCATAAATAGTTAGAATGCAAAAGTCATAAGCCAAAACTCATACGGCATAGCCCAAAAGAACCCATATGTATACTAGTTTAATTCGTGTTAACTTGGTACGAATGTACTTTGTCCACCACTGTCTGACGCTTCTGAGAAGAAAAGAAAAACCCCCTTAGGTCATAAAAAACATATTGTTATAGGATACATATAGTTAAACTTTTAAAATTTTAGCTATCAATATCTTTTAAATTTTTTGATTGGATATATGAAAAATCATACCTATAGATTTTGTTTGTCTTAAAAAGTGCTCTCATAATATTACAATTTTATTAGGTTTTATAAATATACGGGAAAATTTTGTGTATCCACTGAGACTTGTCCATTTCTTGCCAATGCCATCCTTGAACGCCTAATTTTGTGGAAAGCACCCTGTCCTGTTTACCTGCTCATCCGGTGGAAAATAGCATGCAGTAACAAGTTCAACCAAACCAGTGGGTGGCATACACAAAATGACGCTAACATTACATCTGCTATTTACTCTCATTATTACCTAGAGATTCAAATGACCGAATCTTACAAACTGAGCATTTGATTTAAAATACGTTCGATTCATTGCATATTGACGATGCCCTCGATAAAACAAGTTCAATATTGCCCTCGATAAAACATAGGCGTGCTTTGCGGATCGTCCTTTTTGTCGGGTCCTGGTGGCCTGGCTCGTCTTGCAGTTGCAGGTCAACTGTACAAGCTAACTAAGGCAGGTGATATCATACGTAGCGGTGGGCATTGGGCTGTGAGGCCCACCGAGCTTCGGGTCATTTCGTGCCATGCCGGCTCAGTCTAGTCATCCCGTCGTGCCATACCGTGTCGGTCCACCTAGCCTCTGGCCAAGCCTAAGCACGGCCGAAAGTCCACAATACCGGCGTTTGTGCCGTGCCAACCCAAGCCCAGCTCAAAGTAACTATACACGATAAAAGCGACTGCGACAATGGTAGCAATGAGTTCTAGAAACCGATCGAATATGAATCGAATAGTTTCGAATACGAATATGGATACGAATATTCTCGAATATGAATGCGAATACGAATATTCTCAAATACGGATATTCTTGAATACGAATACATATATTTTCGAATAC
Organism: Bonia amplexicaulis; assembly: GCA_036346245.1. Lineage (NCBI taxonomy): Eukaryota > Viridiplantae > Streptophyta > Magnoliopsida > Poales > Poaceae > Bonia > Bonia amplexicaulis. The sequence continues at coordinate 5,695,784 of CM070738.1, read as the reverse complement.
GGATTTTGCTTACCACATTTATGTTTTCTTAAATACGAATATAGGATAAGATGAATTATTCGTTATTGTTTTCCACCCCTAATCTAGTCCAATGGCATGCATATCTTGGTGCAAATCGGACTCTGACGTACGTGGACATCTAACTCATCGTCCGACAATCTGGCATAGAGTTGCTCAACTAATCAAACATTTAGTAACTACTTGGAATACATGTACCAATAACAAACTGTCTCTATTTACTAAGGCAGTTGGTGAAGGGAGCTATGTTTGAATTAGAATCGCATGTAGTAGGAATTTGCTTACATAAAATAAAATCACAATGGGGTGAGCTATGTTGTAAAAATTATAAATATATGTTAGAATATGTTGATTTGATTGATTTTTTTAGCAGTCTAGCCCTACTGATTTTATGCGAAGAAACAAGAGAGCCGTGGGGATGTGACCTAGGTTCAGTTGTGGTGACCAACCGTGTAAGTCTTGCCAAGTGTCATGAGTCCTTCCTGGTGTCCGACCACATGGTTTTTCCCTCGGTAGTTGGTGACCGCATGGCTTTCCTCTCCCTTGTACTTCTCGAATACTTTAGGCCTAGTCTTCTTCTCATATCTTAGTACGCACAAGGCACTGGTACAAGGTAGTACAACGTTCTTAATAATACATGAAAATGTTTAAGAAATAAATTCATCTGTTTATTTAAAAGTTTAGTTTTTGCTCTATTTATTGGATTTTTTAGTACTTCATAAATACTTGAAGAATTTAGAAAGATAGACGAAATGATAATAGTATGGTGTCCTCATCAATAATATGCGTGCTTGCGCATGCGAAGAAATTGCCTTGAGGGTATCTGGCTCACATGCGAGTTTGCTGTACAGTGCATCCAGGAAGGCGACGTACACGCACGCTGGTGAGTGTCACCGTTGGAACGCAAGTTTGTCAGAATGCACAGTTTAATTTGTGGAGGTAAGCAGAAAACCGTTGTGCGGCCATTTATTTCTGGTGCTATTTTGTCAGCTTCAGACCTAATCTCTGACTTTTGCAGCTCTTCCAAGTATCCAACCGGATGTGTATCTTGGGCTTATTCTTTTTCTTCAAAATTAATGGTTTTTGATTTTTGCTATAGTATCTCACTTTTAAACGGAGTATTTTATCAAGACAGAGTCTACAAATTAAATGATGTACATGTTAAAAGCCTAACATCTGTACCATCTAAAATCGCAAGTGAGTATCTCTCTCCGTAATCTGTACCGTAAACAACCAAAATTCAAAATTTCATCCAAAGCCCATAAGTCGCATCGTTGCCAAACAGTTTGTAGCTTACGTCCCGCTTTTAGCTTTTATCTTTACTATAGTAACAAACTTTTAAATAGTATGTTTTAAAATAGGGTCTATAAGTCAATTATAGTACACGTTATACTAACTTTAGCTATACTGATCAAAATCGTATGTAAATGTCTCTCTTTTCACACTCTCTTTTACAAATAGTTAGAATGCAAAAAGCATAAGCCAAAACTCATATGTCATAGCCCACAAGAACCCATATGTATACTAGTTTAATTCGTGTTAACTTGGTACGAATGTACTTTGTCCACCACTCTCTGACGCTTGTGAGAAGAAAAGAAATGCCCCCTTAGATCATAAAAAACATATTGTTATAGGATACATATAGTTAAACTTTTAAAATTTTAGCTATCAATATCTTTTAAATTTTTTGATTGGATATATGAAAAATCATACCTATAGATTTTGTTTGTCTTAAAAAGTGCTCTCATAATATTACAATTTTATTAGGTTTTATAAATATACGGGAAAATTTTGTGTATCCACTGAGACTTGTCCATTTCTTGCCAATGCCATCCTTGAACGCCTAATTTTGTGGAAAGCACCCTGTCCTGTTTACCTGCTCATCCGGTGGAAAATAGCATGCAGTAACAAGTTCAACCAAACCAGTGGGTGGCATACAGTTGCAGGTCAAATGACGCTAACATTACATCTGCTGTTTACTCTCATTATTAGCTAGAATTTCAAATGACCGAATCTTACAAACTGAGCATTTGATTTAAAATACGTTCGATTCATTGCATATTGACGATGCCCTCGATAAAACAAGTTCAATATTGGAGAATACATGTACCAATAACAAACTGTCTCTATTTACTAAGGCGGTTGGTGAAGGGAGCTATGTTTGAATTAGAATCGCATGTAGTAGGAATTTGCTTACATAAAATAAAATCACAATGGGGTGAGCTATGTTGTAAAAATTATAAATATATGTTAGAATATGTTGATTTGATTGATTTTTTAGCAGTCTAGCCCTACCGATTTTATGCGAAGAAACAAGAGAGCCGTGGGATGTGACCTAGGTTCAGTTGTGGTGACCAACCGTGTAAGTCTTGCCAAGTGTCATGAGTCCTTCCTGGTGTCCGACCACATGGTTTTTCCCTCGGTAGTTGGTGACCGCATGGCTTTCCTCTCCCTTGTACTTCTCGAATACTTTAGGCCTAGTCTTCTTCTCATATCTTAGTACGCACAAGGCACTGGTACAAGGTAGTACAACGTTCTTAATAATACATGAAAATGTTTAAGAAATAAATTCATCTGTTTATTTAAAAGTTTAGTTTTTGCTCTATTTATTGGATTTTTTAGTACTTCATAAATACTTGAAGAATTTAGAAAGATAGACGAAATGATAATAGTATGGTGTCCTCATCAATAATATGCGTGCTTGCGCATGCGAAGAAATTGCCTTGAGGGTATCTGGCTCACATGCGAGTTTGCTGTACAGTGCATCCAGGGAAGGCGACGTACACGCACGCTGGTGAGTGTCACCGTTGGAACGCAAGTTTGTCAGAATGCACAGTTTAATTTGTGGAGGTAAGCAGAAAACCGTTGTGCGGCCATTTATTTCTGGTGCTATTTTGTCAGCTTCAGACCTAATCTCTGACTTTTGCAGCTCTTCCAAGTATCCAACCGGATGTGTATCTTGGGCTTATTCTTTTTCTTCAAAATTAATGGTTTTTGATTTTTGCTATAGTATCTCACTTTTAAACGGAGTATTTTATCAAGACAGAGTCTACAAATTAAATGATGTACATGTTAAAAGCCTAACATCTGTACCATCTAAAATCGCAAGTGAGTATCTCTCTCCGTAATCTGTACCGTAAACAACCAAAATTCAAAAATTTCAGCCAAAGCCCATAAGCTGCAGTCGTTGCCAAACAGTTTGTAGCTTACGTTCCCGCTTTTAGCTTTTATCTTTTACTATAGTAACAAACTTTTAAATAGTATGTTTTTAAAATAGGGTCTATAAGTCAATTATAGTACACGTTATACTAACTTTAGCTATACTGATCAAAATCGTATGTAAATGTCTCTCTTTTCACACTCTCTTTTACAAATAGTTAGAATGCAAAAAGCATAAGCCAAAACTCATATGTCATAGCCCACAAGAACCCATATGTATACTAGTTTAATTCGTGTTAACTTGGTACGAATGTACTTTGTCCACCACTCTCTGACGCTTGTGAGAAGAAAAGAAATGCCCCCTTAGATCATAAAAAACATATTGTTATAGGATACATATAGTTAAACTTTTAAAATTTTAGCTATCAATATCTTTTAAATTTTTTGATTGGATATATGAAAAATCATACCTATAGATTTTGTTTGTCTTAAAAAGTGCTCTCATAATATTACAATTTTATTAGGTTTTATAAATATACGGGAAAATTTTGTGTATCCACTGAGACTTGTCCATTTCTTGCCAATGCCATCCTTGAACGCCTAATTTTGTGGAAAGCACCCTGTCCTGTTTACCTGCTCATCCGGTGGAAAATAGCATGCAGTAACAAGTTCAACCAAACCAGTGGGTGGCATACACAAAATGACGCTAACATTACATCTGCTGTTTACTCTCATTATTAGCTAGAATTTCAAATGACCGAATCTTACAAACTGAGCATTTGATTTAAAATACGTTCGATTCATTGCATATTGACGATGCCCTCGATAAAACAAGTTCAATATTGGACACAATTTGACGCTCATGGAAATGAGATATTTTACCGACACATTTACACGGTTTCTTTCATTTTTACCTTCCGGAAAACTATATAGCAATTTATCTGCAACTATCCCTTGGTATTTTTGATGTAACGTTAGCTGATTTTTCATGTTTGAAGCTGTTGTTACTGCGCCGGGGGCGGCCATCTAGTTCTCGTAATCAGTCTCTTGCCCTTAGGAAATATAAAGATCTACTAAGTTAATTATAGTATAAATTATACCAACTTTATTTATATAGGTAAAAATCGCATGTGAGATCTTGTTACTTTGTACCATGTATGCGTTCTTCTTGCGCTACAGATTGTTCGGTCTTTGGCAATAGTTTATCCACGCAGACCGTTAGTCAAGGTTGCTCCATCAGTCGTCACACGATCGACAGGAAGAGCAAGCACTACTGTTGGGTGAAAGGGCAAAACTGCATGCATGCCCCTCCCTGCAGGCGTGAACATGACGGAACCTGCTTGAATTTGAACGAATCCATAGCACAAATGGTTCTAAAGTAATTTGTTTTCCAAATCTAATACCCGTGCACACAAAATTACAAATATAACTTTCTTCGTGCCTACAGCAATAGCGATAGACAGCACATGTTACTTACCGCGCTGCAAGCATGGCAAACGACCATCATCTATCGTGTTGGATGGGCCCGACATCAACTCCTGCCGAGCTGGTATTGTACGGTAGATTCCTACCAAGCTTCACCAGCTTGGTAGCGTGATGCCACCCACCACCTGCCACGCTTCTTTCTCTCCTGCCGAGTAGGCACTTTCTACCATGTTAGGGTAGCATAGTAAGTGACACATGTTATTTATCGCTCCTGTCGTGGTTCTGGAGAAGCTAGATGGCAATTTTGTATGTACGGACGCTAGATTTGTAAAAAAAACTGCCACAGAGCTACACATGCGATGGCTTCAAATTTGAACCGGACGAGCCTGGCGTGTACAGTTTTCAAGAATCTGGAAGCCATACGTACGTATACTACCCATATTACATCGGGGTTCCGCCCGGCGAGGCCACGCGTGCGCGACCCCGTGCCAACCCCCGCAAGGCGTGCCCAGCGCGATTCTCGTAAGGTCGGGGGCCGTTTTTTGCGAAAAAATCCCTGAGTTTTTTCGAAGTTACGTACAGGTCTTTGGTTCTCGCGAATAGGTCCCTGGTTTTTTTAAACCCCTCTCCTTTTGCAGGATGGCCCCCCGCGGGTTCCAAAATTGCGCGCGGGTCCTCGGTTATTTACGTCTGTGTCCTCGGTTTTGCAAAACCCTCGGTCCTGTTTTTTCCCTGCATTTTTGGAATGGCCCCGCGTTATCCGAATTCCCGACGGGTCCTCGGTTGCTTACGTACAGGTCCTCGGTTTTTGCTAAAGAGCCCTTGGTCCCTGTTTTTTTGCAAAAAAACCCTCCGGTTCCTCCGAAATTACGTATTCATCCTTAATTTTTTTTAAAAAAAAACCCTTCCCACGAATTTTTACCTCTTTTATTTCGGTCCACACGGTAACTAACGCGGCGTGGCGCCGCGTTCATGTTTCTAGTATATCAACTACCAAGCCGAACCATGCAAGATGAATTGCATTGCAATTGCATTACATTATGGGCGCACCAGTAGTCCGGGGGTATCTATCTATCCACGTTTGTGCTATTGCGATGGGTTTGACCAGTAAAGTGTGAGAGTTTATTCACAACTAGCAATACTGAATGAGAAATGGCTCTGTTTCTACGGAGGTGCTAGAGGTGCTAACACCTCCATCACATCTGATCATCCAATTGTTAGAGGCAAGATCGTATTTTCAATTTTGAGAAAAACTAATACCCACGATTGAACGGTTGACTGGGGAAAACGGTTTCCTCCATCAAACCCCAGTTGCGTTATAAATTCATGCAAGCAGCATTATAAATTCATGCAGGTAATACATACTACATTTGACATTTAAACTGGCTACCAGAGCATATTAAGCAAACAATAGAGACTGCAAAATTGGATATTTTGTTAGCTTCATAGTTCATGCACAATTTCTATTACTAATTGACTTGTGGCCAAATTACATTATTCAGACATAATGCAGTAGCTTTATCTCAATTAATATTTGAGCACACGCCATCTATTACTAGTACCACCATCTAATTTTATATCATCATTTGAATTCATTGTTGGAGTTCATTCTATATTGCACATGATAAATCATAAAAAGCTGTGTGTACATCGTTTGGCTATATCAACTTATACAAGTGAGCAGTCGTTCTCTGAATGAGCTGAAAATTCCACGTTAGACTCCCACTTGTACCGCTGACGTGCCATTGCAATTCGCTGCCAGAGTTCATTCCGTACTGCCCATCAAAAATCGTGGAAGGTAGTACGTATGACGTTTGGCAATATCAACCTATACAAGTGAGTAGTCGTTCTCTGAATGAGCTAAAAATTTCACGTTGGACTCCTATTTTGTATCACTGACGTGCTATTGCAATTCGCCGCCGGAGTTCATTCCGTACTGCCCATGAAAAATCATGGAACGCAATGCGTACGCTGTTTGGCTATATGAATCTATACAAAGGAGCAGTTGTTTTTCGAATGAGCTCAAAAATTCACATTAGACTCCTAGTTGCACCGATTACATGCCATTAGAATTCGCCATCAGAGTTCATTCCGTATAGTGCATGAGAAATCGTGGAAGACAGTGCGTACGTTGTTTGGCTATATCAACTTATACAAGCGAGCAGTCATTTTCCGAATGAGTTGAAAATTTCACATTAGACTCACACTTGTACCACTGAATTGCCATTGGAATTTGCTGCCAGAGTTCATTCCGTGTTGCGCATGAGAAATCATGGAAGGCAGTACGTACGCCGTTTGGCTATGTCAACCTATACAAGTGAGCAGTCGTTATCTGAATGAGCTGAAAATTTCACGCTGGACTCCCACTTATACCATTGATATGCCATTGCAATTCGTCGTAGGTCAATCCGTGCTACCCATGAAAAATCGTGGAAAGCAATACACACGTCGTTTGGCTATAAGAACCTATACAAAGGAGCAGTTATTCTCCGAATATGCTGAAAATTTCACATGAGACTGCTAGTTGCACCGCTTACGTGCCATTAGAATTCGCCGCTGGAGTTAATTCTATGTATGCATAAGTTACCAAAGTGAAATGAAATAGTTGTTACGATGAGAGAAGATGTTGTTAACGAAAACTATCTAGATCAATCCAAAATACAAAATGATTAGAGCTTGCATAAATCTTCACTAAAACACGAACTCCTCACCTAGATCACCTCCAAAACGCAATAGGCAAAAAAATTCATATTTTTGAACAACATTAATTTTATTTAGCACCAAATTAACCACTAGATTATTCCTTAATAAAGGAAAAACAATCAAATACAACATATTATTAGGAACTGATTAAATAATAATAACCATACAATAATGTTTGGGAATCTTATTCTATGTATGCATATGTGGATATGTTTCTATGTTGTGTACCACAGTTGGTAGCTTTTCTTTCGTGAGCATGTAAAGTTGGTTGCAGGCTTACAGAACATACATTTGGGTTTTGTAACTACTGAATTTGTGTGTATGTCCTTCTCACCCAACATCACTCCTACACACCACTCGTGAACATCTGAGGTGTTAATATCATCAGAACCGTAGAACAGACTATATTAGATGGTTGAGAACAATTCAATGTACGTACCAAACCAGATCTCATAATGAATATGATGTGCATATAATGAAAGCTATCGATTGGCATGTATAGTAACATCACTTTCCCTAAGGTGGAAGCAGCTCGCCCATGCAGTCATCGGAAGGTTTCCCTGCCAGCCCAGCTCATCGATACAGCCTCGTCTTTCAATTTTTGGGCCAGTAAAGTCTGAGAGTTTATTCACCACTAGCAATAATGAATATGCTGTGCATAATGAAAGCTATCGATTGGCATCCATAGTAACATAACTTTCCCTCGAAGGTAGTAACAAGTCTGTTCTTTTTGGCTGAAACTTATGATTTTTTGTTGCGGCTTGTGGTTTTTGGGTTGTTCGTGTGAGAGATTACAGAGTAACAGAAACTCACGTGCGGTCACTACTACAGAAAAGGTCATCACAGACGGTTCAAAAACGTCATCACAGACGGTTTTATGAACCGTCTGAATTTATGGGTCAGTGAACAACCGTCTGTGATATTTCAACATCACAGACGGTTTGTAGCTACAAACCGTCTGTGATATTTCAACATCACAGACGGTTTGTACCTACAAACCGTCTGTGATGTTCCTTTCTACCCCTAAATCTAATTCTTTTTATTGGCTAGCCTCTGGAAATGCTAGCCATGCCCTCTGAAACAAGCAGATGAACAGGTATATGTATACATACAATTCAGATCTCAATTCATTTGGCAAACATATCACACTTCATTCACATCACATTTCATTCACAAACATAAAGCATCCATTTCGCAAATGAATTAATTGAAATGATATTAATATCCATTAACAAATTCACAATTACAAGGCGCATGGAACTCTCCATTGATTTGATGACTTTACTCCACAAAACCAAGCGAACTCTCCTCGAATTTTTGCAAAGTCCAGCTGCTTCAATGCACATGTAGGGATGGGCGCAGCCTGTCGATAGGAAAATCAACGCGCTTACATATATAACGTGACAAGTATGAAATGAATGTGGGAAGATTGACAAACCTTAGAATTGCTGATCTTCGAGGAATCGAGGAGTAGTCTCATATGGTGGCACACGTAGTATCCACACGTGTTGCCCGGCTCTATTGGTGGCACCGCAAAAATAGAATGTGTTAAATCAAAAGGCATTCTCGCTAAGTGTTGTATAGGATTAATTAATGTAGCTAGTGAATACCGAAAATTGCGAGAATGTTTCAAGGGCTTGGCCCCGTCGTCGAGCCACGTGTTTGTTGAATGTATGCGTAACGACCTTCGTTATTCGAAAAAGTTAGATTAGTCATTCGAAGGAAAAAGAGTACAATGTACAATGTACTTACCTATCGAGTATTTCGCGATAGTGTGTACTTGGATTTGTTCTTACTTAAAGAATCAAGGTATATAGCCTTGTTCCATTTTGGTATAATTACAATTAAAATCCAATGGAATTTCTCATTGTATGGCATAAGAACAAAATCCTTATCGCGGTGAGCCAGCAGTGTTGTTGTAATATAGCTCTCGACGAAGGATGCATCCTCGTTGATGTTATCAATGGTGACCAAGCGTGGGTCCAGAAACCAATTGGTAATTTCGATGATCTAGCTTCGTCAAGATGAATCTATATATATGCACGAGAAGCAACAAATTGTGACATATATCGGTATGACGTGAATAGATATCGTAATTGTACGGACTTACGTCATCCAAAGATCGAATGAGTGAGGCGTCGAGGCGTTGAGCGTGAAAAGATCAAATATATCGTCAAAGGTCACCACGAAGACACAATCTCGAACTTCGTGGCCGGAAATATTCGATTGAATTTGATAGTGATACCGAGCGTCGTTACGCCTCCGCCTATTGGACTGCTGCATATACCAATTGTGTAATGTTTGACAACCAAGTCCTAGGGTTACGAGTTGCTCTTGCGGAATATCATCGGCCGCCTAGCACGAATTTACGGACAATGGCGGTACGGGATCGCCATCATCCTCCATCTTTGATTTGCCCTTGCCATCGCCTCGATCGTAGGTCGACTTTATGGTAGACGCACCGTAATGGTTCAGACGCTGCAAGTTGCTTTGGCGAGAATAGCACCCGTGGAGATAGCGCCAGCGCTAGCTCGGTTCGTCCGCCGCTAGGAGATATCACCATCGCTAGCTCGTTCGTCCGCCGTTGTGGAGATAGCACCATCGCTAGCTCGGTTCGTCCGCCGTTGTGGAGATAACACCGCGCTTGTAGCTCGGTTCGTCTGCCCTTCCGTCCGCCACCGGTGAAGAAGCCTCGAGGAGATGTCGCATTTGGGCCTTCGGATGAATGTTCCAATGGCCTGCCCTAGAGTCACAATCTCGTCGTTGAGGGCCTTGGTGAGCGGGACGACCTCAAAATTGGCATGCACACCATCCACATTAACTTTGCGTAACTGGCGCTAAGGTTTACAGTGCACCGGCCCCGTGCATTGCATCGATATGCCCGGCCCCAAGCGGCGTACAAGGAACGGAGGCACATCTCACTTGAGCCCGCATCAGAGGCTCCTACATAACGATACAAAATGAGCTACTCCAATAGGTCTATGAATGGAGCAAGCATTGCGTAGATAATATTTTTACCGGATGTTGTCCACAGAAATCGCCACGCTTTCGTCGGATTGGACGCAACTACTCGGACGGTTATGCGGGCTAGCTTCCACGGAGCGGCGGGTCAGCCGACTTTCTGCTTGTTTCCGCACCTCATCTACGATTCGGTCACCACTCACCCATTATCTCCTCTCTAAGAGTTGCCTTGAACTCTTCTCGTAGCTCGGCTTTGGTTCTCTTCCTACATCGATACATTTCTGAGTCATCTTGGAAACCATGTTTCCAAGGAACGTAAAGCCCAAGGCCTCTCGTACGGCCCGGGTGCTCCTTGTTTCCCAGGGCCACGAAGAGCATATCATTCTCCCTTGCTCCATGGAATGATCCCACAGTAGATTCAAAACTCAGCTCTTCCTGCAAGAGCACGACATGGCATCTCAATTGTATGAAGTTCGAGTAATTACAAGCTACGACTTCGATTGATATCTTACCGTACATTGGGACACTTGCCGGTCTCGCAGAGTTTCGAAGGAGACGTCCCCATTGTCGTTGTAGATGACCTTGCTCTAATCCAATTTCGAGCGCTCATCCGGATATTGGAAAATGGCGGGCGATGTCCTGTTGGGCGCCAAGTCATCCTCCATCCTCCATGAGGATTTTACCCGCATACCCGATGTGCCAAGTCCGTGGGGTGTGTGTTTTTGCTTGGAGGGCCTTATCGCCATACTTGTACTTTTGAAATCTTCAGTTGTCTTCATCGCCTTGAACTCTTCCCATTGTGTTTTCAGGAATGGGTATTTATGAATAGGCGTTTCGTCCGTCTCCACGTATTTCTTGACAAGCGTGCTTTGAAGTTCTTCCATGCTTTGCACGCCGCTAGGTAGGTTTGTCGTTGCACGGCGCCTTGGTGTTCTTCGGGATCTCGAACGATGCCAAAATTTGGTCAACGACTCACGCTTCCGAGTCTCAGAACGTTCTTCCACGAATTGAATGTGATCTCAATTCGCCTCGTGCAACTATTCCAATCAATGTTCGAATGCGCCATCGCTTTGTGAGGAAGGAGAGGGACCCCGATGCATCGACCGTGATGGTAAATCGCCCTCGTGCTTCTTTGATAGCCCTCTTCCTTGGCGTCTTGATGTTGGAGCGGACGCCTCCGGCGATGGTGTTGAAGAATGCGCGGATAACATGTTGCTCAATTGGTGGGTCTATAAGGATAAAATAAGAAAGTGATCATATTGAAATGGAAGAGAGGAGAGGAGTAGAGGGGAAGGGGTGATGTGCACAGAGGAGACTTTCTGAAGAGGGGTGATGTGCACAGAGGAGACTGTTTCTGAATATAAATATTTTAACTCCAAACTGCCATTCATACTCATATAAATATTCAAAGAATATAGATATGCTGAAAATAACATAACCATCTGACCTCTTAAAAGAACAATTAAATCTAACAAATAACAATTTAATTGTTTTAGGATTGCTCTCAGAACAGAGTTGCTTCAAGATCTTAAAATCTTGGCCTTCTCATGCAATGTCTATACTCTTCACAAATGATCTAATAGTTAAAATCAAGACTTGAGCTCTAAAACTTTTCTTAAAGACATAATCTAGCTCAGAAGATATCAGTTGAAATGTTCACATGCAAAGGTAAACAGAATAGTATGCTATTGAATCATTCACAGCAATAAGTTTATTTCTGATCATCCACAACAAGCAGTGATATATAACAATGATAAATTGAATCTGAAACGAACAGGATATCACTGTGAATAAGAATCGACACTAATGTAATAGAACCGAAACTACAAAGATACTCTACAAATTCATTTGCGGGTGAAACAAATCAACTTAACATCGACAACAAACTACAACTCACCGGTGAAGCCAATCAATAGAGCTCAAATCGATTCTTCTATTAGAGTCACAATCAAGATAGGACTAGTTCATCACGAGCATGCATTTTGAGCCCACAAGAGATATACAACATAACAATTATTTGAACTCTCGATAGAAATCAAAGATCAAGAACACTCAACGCCAGACAAGACTCAAAGCTGTCTAGAAATAGTCGTCAAGAACACGAAGAATGTGGCAAGGCTCGGGAGGCGACGGCTCGGGAGGACGGCGACGGCGAGGGCTCGGGGAGGACGGCGGCGGCCCTCGGGAGGACAGCGGCGAGGGCTCGGTCGGGAGGACGGCGACGGCCTCGGGGAGGACGGCGACGGCCTCGGGGAGGACGGCGACGGCGAGGGCTCGGTCGGGAGGACGGCGAGGGCTCGGGGAGGAGGACGGCGACGGCCTCGGACGGCGGCGGCGACGATGGGCTCGATCGCGATCTGGCTAGAGCGTCTAAGTGTTGGTTTGCCAATAACTGCAGTGCGCGCAAAACCCTAGCGGGGGGATATATAATAAGGATTATCACAGACGGTTCTCATTTTAGAACCGTCTGTGATACTAAATATCACAGACGGTTATACATTGCAACCGTCTGCGATATTATACTATCACAGACGGTTATAAGTTTATAACCGTCTGAGATATTTATATCACAGACGGTTATACGTGTAGAATCGTCTGAGATAAGCCGACTGTATTTCTTCAGACAAATACCAACCAGCTGCATTCATGATCAACCACCAACGACTTGCGGCAAGATTCATATACAACACCAACCACGGTGCATTCATATACAACACCAACCAGCGGCATTCACATAGTATATTTCTTTACATATTTTCTCATTCTCAAAATTGACTACATCACACATTTTCACATATACATCACACAAATGCGTTGTTATATACATATATGCAAATGCCCACATATATGAAGCTCATTCTCATTGTACTTGCTTATTTCCTTTAAAAATGAGCCCTTCATGATGGTCAATGCGTACGTAACTAGTTTCATCACGTTGTTCGTCGTCGACCCTTATGCCATTTCCAAAAGGAGGTAACTCGTTAAATTGATTGTATTCTTCCTCGTCCACTACATTCTCTACTCCGACAATTCTCCTTTTTCCATGAAGAACTACATGGCGTTTCTTATTTGCCGGGTCGGTTACATAGAAAACTTGAACAACTTGGTTGGCGAGCACGAATGGTTCGTCTTTGTACCCGACACGTTGGAGGTCCACGGTAGTGACACCGCATTTGTCAACCTTCACCGTGGGAGATGCACCCAACGACGGTAAATAAGGGATCTTGAAAACCACGTAGTCGAGCTCCCAAATCTCTTCTATGAACCCATAGTACGAAGTTTCTCGACCCATCGATACTGAACGCATCTATGCGGACACCGCTATTCTGGTTTGTGCTCTTTACATCCTGAGACTGCGTATAGAATGTGTACCCATTTATGTCATATCCTTGCCATGTCACAATCAAATGTTGTCCCTTTGCCAACCATGTCGGCCTCACTTGGCGAGCTCCTAGCGATTTGCTCCTTCAACCATTGGTTGAACTGATCGTTATGTTGCCTCCGATCCAAACATCCGCCGCTCCGGATTTTGTTGTCAAGCACATTCTTGTCTTTGGTCGACATAAGGCGCCACTTCACCATGTGTTGCAAGACCGTGAAATGGGCTTGAGTATACGTGTCCATATCTGCAGTGATTGCTTTCCTTCCGATAGTTCCGATACCCTTCAGCCTCCCCTCATGACGAGATTGAGGCACACCTATCGGTTGAGTCTGAGCCATATAATCGACACAAAACTCAATGACCTCTTCGCTTGCATAACCTTCGACAATGCCGCCTCTCGCCGAGATCGATTCCGCACGTAGGACTTGAGAATTCCATGAACCTCTCAAATGGGTACATGCTACGAGGAATACGGCCCGCACATTTTTATCTCCCACACAACGTGAACAATGAGATGTACCATGATATCGAAAACGAAGGAGGGAAATACATTTCAAGATGACATAGAGTCACCACCACTCGTCTCAGAGCATCTAGTCCTTAGGATCGATGACCTTCGGCAATTGTGTTAAAGAAATAACATAGCCTCATGATTGTCTCTCGTACTTTGATCGGCAAAATATTTCTAATTGCAATAGGGAGCATCGTGTCATCAAGACATGACAATCATGAGACTTCATGCCATTTAACTTCAAATCTTGCATCGAAACAAGTTTCTTCACGCTGTCGGAGTAACCGACGGAACTTTCACACCATGCAAGCACCGGCACGCTCGTTCTCTCGGCCTTGGACGATCATGTAACACGCAGGGGAAGGTACGTTCGTCCATTATCTCACATCGTCGGTGCTAACTCGGCCCGATGTCCATATCGACCAAGTCAAGCCGTGCGTTGACGCGATCCTTTGTTTTGTCACGAATGTTCAAGAAGAGACCAATCAAGCTATCACATACATTCTTTTCACGTGCATGACGTCGATGCGATGTCGAACATCTAGGTACTTCCAATAAGGTAAGTCCCAAAATATTGATCTCTTCTTCCGTGTGTTCTTCTCACGAGCCCTCATTTTACGTCCCTTTCCAAGGACAACATCTAAATCCTTAACCATATCATAAACCTCGTGTCCCCTTAAATGCCTTGAGTGAACCGCCTTCCTTCTCTCCGTCAAATTGTTTCTTCATCTTGCGGTATGGGTGAGCCCTCCAAGGAACCGGCGGTGACGATGTAGACCGCTTTATGCGTGAGTGTCTCACCACACACTCTCGGTATCATCTAAACAAGGTACAAGCTTTGGCACCTTTTGTACCGCCCGATAGGTTAGCAAGGGCGGGATAATCGTTTATGGTGCGAGAACAATAAGGGCGCAAAGTGAAATTCTCTCGCTTGTATGCATCCCATACCTGCACCCCTTCGCTCCACAAGACTTTTAGATCTTCTACCAACGGTGCTAGGTACACATCGATATCATTCCCCGGTTGCTTTGGCCCTTGGATAAGTATCGACAAACAAAATATACTTCGCTTCATACACAACCAAGGAGGAAGGTTATAGATGCAGAGTCACGGCCATGTGCTATGCTCACGCTCATGCTCTCGAAAGGATTCATTCCATCGTACTCATCCAAACCTTATATTCCTTGGTTCTCGCACCAAAGTCTGCGAAACTCCTATCGAGGTTTCTCCACTGGACGGAATCAGCAATATGTCTTAGCATTCCATCCTTCTTGCGCTCCTCCGAGTGCCAACGCAGTTAGCTTTTGCCTCCTTTGGGTTTGCAAAAACCTTTTCAAACGGGAATTATAGGAAAATACCATGCCACCTTAGCAGAGGTCCTTTCTTCGCCTCTGTTCCCTCGCCGTTATCCGATTGATTGTTACGTTTGTATCGGCATGCGTTACATGGACATACATGCATGTTTGCATACTCTTTACGGTATAAGATACGATCGTTCGGACATGCATGTATTCTTTCTACTTCCATTCCCAACGGACAAAGAACCTTCTTGGCTTTATACGTGTTTTAGGCAGCTCATTTCCCTCTGGAAGCATGTCCGCTAAAAGACCTAGCAGCGCCGTGAAACTCTTGTCGGACCAACCATTGCTTGCCTTCAATTTCAACAGTTCAAGCACGGCCGACAACCTCGTGTACTTGCAGCACGTGAACAAAGGTTTCTCCGAGTCCTCCATCAAGCCCCGAAATTTAACATACTCTCTCGATCATAGTTCTCTTCTACATCGCAAGCATCTCGATCCAGTTATCATCGCAACCTATCAAGATCATCATCCGTGGCATGTCGTTCACTTCACCGGCGATGTCATCCGCGGCATATCATTCACTTCATCGGCGATGTCATCCGTGACATATGATCATTCACTTCTCCATGGTGGTCCAACACGTATAACCCTTTTGAAACCCTCCGAATCAAGTGCGCTTCAATTTTCCCTCGGTTCTTAAACATCTTTAAATTCTCGCATCAACAGCATGGACAATACATATATTCCACCCCCTTATTCAACATATCCTCCTCGGCGGCTCTTGTAAAAGCAGACACGCCATTAATATACTCTTCACTCACACGGCTCGCGGCATACATCCGACTTGGTCCCACGTTACGTACATACATAACAACTCAAGATTAAAAATTAGATTAACTAATTATTACTAAATATATATACCGCCACATATATTATCTTCACTCACACGGCTCAATTCATATTATAAACACAACGACTCTTATATAACCAATAATTTTGCAAATTAAGCATTTTCAATAACACTCACCAATTACTTAGATCTAAATTGTAATGCAATTAGAGAAAAACAAATTTTCTTACTAACCATATCTAGAGCTACCAGGAAAAGTATGAATGAATCTTCAAAGCTCAATCTCTTTCTCGTCCCACCAAATTAATCGGCCTAAAATCGCTTAGGCTCGAGTGGCGGTGGCTACTGATCCGATCGAAATGAAGACGAGGCGGCACGAGCGGCGCATTAAATGCTTCGTGGCATTATCACCGACGGGTTTTATTGCAAACCGTCAGAAGTTGTCAACGCCGCAGACGGTTTTGAATAAACAACCGTCGTGAAAGTTGGTTATCGCAGACGGTTCTTAATACACAACCGCTCGTGATAACCGACTTTTCTGACGGTTGTTTATTCAAACCGCTCGCGATAACCAGCTTTTCACGCGGTTGTTTATTCAAAACCGTCATGACGTTGACAACACGACGGTTGTTTATTAAAACCGCTCGCGATAACCGCCTAAGATAATGAAAAGCGTAACGTATCTCTTGTGTTTCGTAACGTATCTCCTTCGTTATCTGAGCGTCTCTTTGGTATACGAACCGTCTGTGCTGAAGGTTAAATATGCGCGCCAGGGTCTTCTACATACGTACACTCTCATCTTTGCTAGCTGTTCTTGTGATCACGTACTGTTCTTACTAGCTAGCTACCATACTGAGTTGGATTCTAGTATTCTGCTGCTGTTCTCCTTCGTTAATATGGATTCTAGTATTCTGCTGCTCATCTCCTTCCTCTCCTCTATCCATACTGAGTTGTGGCCGTAATCTGACACAGGCGGCCAACAATCCACGCCTAGAGCTCCTCCTCCGCCACGCCCGCTCTCCTCCTCGACTCGCTTCCATCCGTCACCGACCTCATCATCCGCCGTCGACGGAGGTGTTGTCTTCTTTGCTCGGAAAGGGAAACCCGCTAACCTCGTTCTTCTCTACAATGTGCACAAAGCGGAGGAAGCATTTGTGGCAATGGAGAGACAGATGGATAGCATTGCCGCCCAAACAGAAACGGCAGATTCTGAGGAATCTTATCATGCTATCCTCTACGAGCTTATGACGTACGCTAATGAACATTTGCCAATTTGGAGGACGAAGCGTCGAGAACAAGGACGATCTTAATCTGCGCTCGAGAACTCGTCAAGCGCTCCTCCATGTCCCAAATTCAAGAAGAAGCGTCTGAAGCCCGTAAGATTAGAATCGGCAATCTCAGATCTCTGCGACATTTGTAATAAATTTGCATAGAATTGAAATTAATAAATTTGCCTTTTATTTTGTGATCCCCTGTCTCTGTATGAATTTGATTGGTTGTTACTATCACAGACGGTTCATAAGTACCAACCGTCTGTGATAGTTCAACCCCGCCTTACTGAGATATCTCAAAGGGGATTATTACCCTTATAGAGTAAGCAACACCGAGTGAACCCCCTGGCTATCAGCGCGATCTCTGTCTCCCCGCCACGCAATACCGAGGTCTAGCTATTTTATTAAATCCGTCACGACATGTGGGTCCCACTTACAAAAGTTCAAAAAGACATTTCAGTTCTTGGTGGCGGTGAGCCGACATATTGACTTCTTGGTGAGCGACTATCCATCTGCTTTTTCCCACTTCTCCCACAAGAAAAGAAGTGGGAAGAAGCGATGGATAGTCGGTCACCAAGAAGTCGGTATGTCGGCCTACCGCCACCGCTATGGATATTACGAGCGGTTCTAACAGAACCGCGTATTATTCTCGTTTTTCACGCACGGTTTGTGTTAATAACCGTCAGGAACTTTCCTGACGGTTCTTAATAGGACCCGTCGTGTTATCTCGATGGTATAGACGGTTCGTATTAAGAACCGCTCAGAAAGTTCACTGACGGTTATTAACAAAACCGCTCGTGATGTCTCAATTATCACGAGCGGTTCATGTTAATAACCGTTTATGAAAATATCACGCGGTTGCCACCAAACCGTGCGTGATTAGCCGTCTAGTATTAGCCTTTCTGTAGTAGTGGGTTTTTATCGATATAAATGATGTCGGTACAGTATGGAAAACAAGAAAAATCAATCAATGAAGAACAAGCCAACAAAGTTAAATATTTTGGATATAACAAGTTGGGCCACTTCGCCTCTAAGTACCCCAATAAGGTGGAAAACAAGAAAAATCAATCAATGAAGAGGCAAACCGATAATTAGGGCTGTGCGTTCGGTTTTTTCGGTTTGTACGGTTCGGTAAATACAGTTTAATCGGTAAATACGGTTTAAGTATTTCGGGAAATACGATTTTTAGAATACGATGCGGTATCGGTTAATACCAATTTTACCAAAGTTTACGCTAATTGCTAAACCAGTAAACACCAAAGTTTACGTGCAGAGGCCAGCGGCCCAATACCAAAGACTCGAGCTCCACCGCTCCGGCGGCGGCGGCTGCAGCCAGAGCCAGCGGAAGGCGCCCAGCGGCTGTGCCCAGCAGCGACCGCAGCGAGACACGAGACACACACACACACACAGCAAAGAAGAGCGTAAGTGCGTAAATGTTCAAAACATCAAATGCAGAATAGCAGTAGCAGCAGATTACAGATAGACAGTGAGACACAGCCAGCCCAGACATTAGACAATAGACATTACACATACATTTTAACATTACAGATTTACAGTATTACACAAATAAAGACAGTAGTTATTCAGTTAAGCGGTGGCGTAGAGGCATCGCAGAGTGCGAACTCAAAGAAAAGAAGATCGCAAAGAACGACCACCACTCACCACCACCGGCGAAGAGGAATAGCAGCACTCAAGTCTCCAACAAAACAAATGAAGCGGTGCAAAGACATAAACATTAGAGTTTATACAGAATATTCATTAGAGTTTTGTGGCCGGCAAACACATACATTAGACAATGTAATTTTGAAATAATAACACATACATCAAACTCGATCCGAGGAGTAGACACTTGCTGTTGGAGTTGGATCTAGGCCTGACATTTCAATGCCTTCATAGCATGAAAAATAAGCTAATTAGTTGAAGCATAACATAAGAAATATATTGCATGTATTATAGTACCGTCTTCAAATTTAGACAAATCCGCTAAATCGGCTTCCACATTGATGCGCTTTGAAGAACGCAACCAATCTTGTGAACATATCAAGCATTGGAGTGTGAATGGAGTCAAGGAGCTTCTAAAATCATCAAGAACACGACCACTAGTACTAAACGCTGATTCAGAAGCAACAGTTGATATAGGGATTGCTAATATATCACGGGCCATCCGTGAGAGGATTGGAAAACGAGGTGAGTTGTACTTCCACCAAGATAGAATATTAAAGCCATGATCATCATCTTCTATATCTTCAGCAAGATACTTATCTAATTCAGATTTACCACCACCTCCACTAGAAACTTTCATTCTCTTATTATATAAAGACCTCATAAAATTTGTAGATGCACTTGAATGCTCAGTGCCACTAGTATTTTGCGTATCTAATGTTAGTTGTCTATCACCTTGGTTTTCATCCGGAGAGTACATCTTCTTGAATTCTTCAAAAAGATCTAACAATGCCCGGTTAACTTTATCCCATATCTTTTCACCTTTAATATGCCCATAAGTCGAGGTAATCGCGTACTTGAAGAAATCAGATTGCTTAGTCCTTGCACAAACATTAAAAAAACAAAGTGAGTGATCATTGGTTAATAAAAACATCCAATATTTATCAAATTAACTGATTAAGAATTGCTTGTACCTAGGATCAAGAATTGCAGCAATAAAAATTAAGTTGTTCATCTTCTCAGGATCCCCCCAATATTTATCAAATTTTTCCTTCATCTTAATAGCCATGTGTTTGAAGGTAGTATCATCACCATCATCACGTTGACTCCAATCAGACAACAAATAATTTATACCAGCAATATCTTCAAGAAAGTGTTGGAAGTAATATCTCGAGTGCCGTAAACTTTTTGTGAGGTCAAAGAAATGCTTTAAGAAGGCTTTGAAATCTTTCGATCTGACCAATCATCATATGTTGGAACCCCAACCACACCCAACTCAGCCTTATAAGAAGGGTCTTGAAGTTCAAGCCGCTCAAATGCCTTCTCAAAACCCACTAGTCTCTAACATAAGATAAGTCGAGTTCCATCTAGTGCACACATCGAGACACCAAACCTTTTTCTTCAACCTTGCTTATTTGCACACACTTTTTGAAGGTATTCATTCTTGAAGGGGAGCTTCTCACATATTTGATAGCATTACGAATACGGGAAATAGCAGGAGCCATTGTCTTTAACCCATCTTGAACCACAAGATTAATAATGTGAGCTACGATCTCATGTGAAGATGGTTACCTTTGCAAATGTACCACCACGATTTTCAAAGCACTCCTCATGTAGTTTATAGCTCCATCATTTGAACTAGCATTATCTACTGTAATAGTGCACACATTCTCAATACCCCACTCAAGCAAGCATTTATCTAGTGCTTTTCCAATATCTTCCCTTTATGACCTGTCTCACCAAACAAAAGCTAAGGATTTTTGTTAAGTCGCCAATTGCTATCAATGTAATGTGCAGTGAGAACCATGTAGTTTTGAAGGGTTGAAGAAGTCCATGTTTCGGTTGTGAGGCTAACTGTTTGATGAGAATCCTTCAAAATAATTTTTAGCTTTCTTTTCTCATCTTCATAAAGGCGAAGAATGTCTCTATACATTGTTGTCCTAGATGGTGGATGGAACCGAGGACAAGCTTTGGACATAAAGTCTCTAAAACCTTCATGTTCTGAGAAGATAAAAGGTAACTCATCGACTATTATCATGCGAGTAAATGATGCCCTAACCTCTTCTGCATTGTATTGCCAAGGTACTATGCAACTACTTTGGCCATCTACACTACGTTGAAAGCTTAGTTCAGTTTGACTGTTGCTCTTGTCAGGATGCTTCTTACAACATTTTGCATGAGAGACCAGTGAGGAGGTACCATTTTTTTGTGAATCACAAGCAAGGATTCGAGAACAATAGTTGCATTTAGCCTTATTCCGGTCATTTGGTAGTCGTGTGTAATGGTTCCATATCTCTGATGTAGGATTCATTTGTTTCTTTCCATCTTGAGCTTCATTGGGACCAACAACTTCATCGCTGCCCACATTCACATTCATACCCATACCCACTGACCCAGCAGCAGCAACATCAATATTTGCAATATCATCTGACTCAGACATCTAATAAACCAAAAATGCAAAGAAGATAACCAATTAACCATTATAAATTAACTGTAAGTGATTTGTTCTCTAAAATCCAACAACAACATTTCAACTGTTGTCCAGTGACACTAAGGCATTTCAACAACAACATTTCAATATTGGACCAGTGTACCAAGTAACAACATTTCAACCACTGTTGTCCAACAACAATATTCTAAATTGTCCAGTGTACCAACTACCAACTAGCATTCATTTCTACCAAGTTCTTACAACTTCGCAAGATCCTACTTCACAAGTCACAACAGACTAGCAATCTACCAATTAATGAAACAGAGAGAAAGCCAGAAAAGACTTACTTCGCAAGATCCTATTGACTCCAGTGGCACCTTCGGAGAGGCCGAGAGGGAGAGATCCACACGGGGGCTTGGCGGCGCCGCTTCGGCGTCTTCGGAGAGGGAGGCGGAGGGCCGGAGGCGCGAAGCACCGGAGCACTGAAGGAGGCGGAGGCGCGGGCGGCCGGCAGGCAGGCGAGCGCGCGAGCGCCGAGCACCGGCGAGGCGGAGGCGCGAGCACCGCACCGGATCCGCGACCGACCGACGAGGAGCTCGGATCCGCGACCGACCGACGAGGAAGCGGATCCGCGTCGGGCGATGGCGAGGCGAGGGGGGCGAGAGGCGGGCGAGAGGGGGGCGCGGGTGGCGCGAGCCGCGAGGGGGCGGCGAGGGCGTCGGCGTCGCCGCGTCGAACGCACAGCCCTATCGGTCTGGCTCTCGCTCGGTGTGCGGTCTGCGGTGTGTGTGGCGTCCGCTAGGGTTAGGGCAACTGGGTGCGTGCGGCGCGGCCGCGCGGGCGTGGCGCAGTGGCGCTGGACCTTTGGTGGGCGCCGAGGCCCGAGAATGGGCTGTTCGGTTTGTTCGGTACATTCGGTTTTTTCTCGGTTTTTACCGAAAAAACCAAGGAACACAAATACCATTTTCCTGTAACCGAACCGAATACCGAATACCGGTCAAACCGAGTTGACCGGTTCGGTTCGGTTTTTTCGGTTCGATTTTTTCGGTTCGGTACCAAAATGCACAGCCCTACCGGCAATGAGCAAGGCAAAAAGATAAGAAGAGGTAATAATTACCAAATTTGCTACAATTACCGAGAAAAGGAACATTTTAGTAAAGATTATCCCAAAGGTATCATTCCTAAGCCATCTTTATTTAATGAACATTATTTGCTTACGAAAGATAAAAATGACAATGTATTTGTTAGGGACGTTAGATCACAATATTTAAATGTTAGGGCCATTTGGGTGCCCAAATCTATTATGACTAACATTAATGGACCCAACCAAGTTTTGGGTACCAAAATGCGGTTCAATGCTTAATAGGTACTTGGAGAGGCATTGGAGACTTGGCTCATTCATGAAGAGGTGAACTTCACCATATGCACAATGAAAGCCAAGCTTGAGGATAATCATGCCACACTATAAACCAACGCCATCTCGGTAACAAGTATCTACATTAAAGTATTTAGCCCCTAGCCTTGTGTAGATTGTAGTGCATGAAAATCAATTAAAAAGGGGTACTCTTGCTCTTGTTCAAAAATCTCTTTATTGTAATCATGAGCAAGATGTAGTGGCACATTAAGGGGAGTGCTAAATCATATTCATGTGTATTACATCCCTAAGTATGCCCGTATTAATTAAGTGCTAGTATTGCTTTTCAAAAATTGAGCCATTTAGCCAAAAGTCAAAATTTTGAAATAATGAGTATATCTTTGAAAAAAACTAGTTGAAAAATGTATACAAATGTATTTCAAAGGTTTTAGAAAGGTTTTGGCTTTAGAAAAATTTATTTCAAGTAAAATTGAGTTTTCAACCCAAAAATATCAATTGAGTATCTTGTTTTGGCTTTAAACTCAAAAATTAGCTAAAATCAATTCTAAAAGGAATTTAAAAATATATTCAATACAAAAAACCTAGAGTTGGCTATTTCAAACATTATTTGTATTTAAAAGTTTTTCAAAAAGCCAACCAATCACAAGTTATTTGGTTTTGAAAGTCATCCAAAATATTGAGTTGATCTAAGTGGTCACAATCTAGCACTTAAGTGAGTTTTGCCATTTGAGCTAAATCTATTGACATATATGAGCTCACAAGGGTATTTACAACTCATACTTATAATTGAATGTTTAATACACCCCAAATGCTCATCTTAGCAATCTTCAAGATTTCATTGAAAATGAGCTTGTCTTGAAAAATTGAAAACTTAATTTGTTAAAAACTATATTGAAAAGAATTTTAATCTTGGCACATAGTTGAAAATTCTCCACAAATAGTTTTTGTTTCTGTGTGAAAAACTTTGGAGCAATGTACAACACTATATCAAACATCTCCTCTGAAATTCCAACTCTTGGCGTGCTCCCAGATAAATCGGAATTACCGGCGGTTATTCTGTGGAACTTCCGCAAACCGGTCTGACCAGCATGTAAGAACCGGTCTGACCAAATGGAGCGGTCAGACCGCTATGCAGTTGGCGGTCAGACCGGAGCTGAGCGGTTCAACCGCAGTTTCAACAACGGCCCTTTCGAATTTTAATGAAGTTGGCTGTTTTGATTCAAAATTTGATTTCCAATTTCCTCAGTCATTTCCTTTGCTCCTCATATTCAAGATGATCCTTGTCAATCACTGATAGCTACCCTCATGTAATTCTTGACTCCATATGCCATTTTGCTCTTTCCTTGATTCCTCTCATTAAAATGGCATCCTCTCAAAGAGTGGTAGACTTTTAATCATCTTGACATCGGCATGTGCTTCGCTCCTATCTTTGCAAGTGATATCATTTTTAAAATTGGTATCTAATATTTCCTCTTGCCGAGCAAAATCTTTTATTAACCAAGCTCTCTCCTATAATATCTTTCATTTGGTATTTTCTTACAAATGGTATCTTTGATTCTTGGTACTAGATGAAAAAATATGAGACGAGAGAAATAACAAGAAAAGGAGAATCATTTATGTGTCAAAGGAGAAGAAAGGAATGCCAAAAAGAACCTTTGTGTGAGAGGGGTTTTTTTGTGTGGAAAACATACATAATACTTTTGTGCTTACTAAAGCAAAAAGAGGAAAAACATTACGATTGGGAAAACTATTTTATTTATTTACCCAAAATTGGTTTATGGATCTTGTGAATGAATGTTTTTCATTCTCATTTTCTTCTTTTGGTATTCATGGAGTAATAATCAAATAATATGCAAGATTACCGTTTCAAAAGAGCCTCTTTGGTCAAAAATCAAAAATCTCGCTTTAAAAGGCTAAAAGTTGTGAAAAACTAAATAAAAGTACTCAACTATGTATTCCAAATGCTTTCAAAGCCTTTTGAGTAAAAATTTCTATTTTAGAAATCAAAAGAAAGATTTGGCCCTAAAAGAATCTTATATGATCTTGATTTTGGATTAAATGACATATTTCTCTAAATTATAATCTGTTGAGCATTTGAAAAAGTGGTCAATACAAAACTCTAAGGATTGGTCATTTCAAACATTTCTCTAGTTCAAAACTTTTGTAAAAGACCAATCATTGAAAAGTTATATTCATTTGAATCTCATTCAAAAACTATAATTGACCCAAAATAATCCATTCTTGCATATAATGAGTTTAGCTATTTGAGCAATATTTCTTTGTGTATATTGTCTTGAAATAGTATTTATAACTTATATGAAGCTAAGAAAACAACATACTTCCTGGAAATCCAATTGGTTTGGGTTCTAAGTTTTTGATGCAAAATCAATTCATTCTCTTGCTTTCAAAGTGCATTTTGCCACATCTTTTAAAAGAAGACTCCTTTTTCGAAAATTCTTTCTGAAAAAGTTTTTTAGGAGTCTAAAATTCATTTCTGCAAAATTTCAAATCATTTCAACTTGTTTTGAGAAAGTTGTGTACTTTTCTCACCTTGTCAAAATGTTGAAATTTCAGAGAAATCATGTTTTTGAGTAGATTTGTGATTTTTGTATCTTTTAATGGGATAATAATCTGAGGATATAATTATGACTTTTGATCCTGTATTATTGATCTATACTGACGAATTTTGTCAGATTTATTAGACATTTTTAAGTCAGTTTTTCAGCTATCTTTTGAGGCTCAATTGGAATGCGAAATCCTGAAAATCTGAAACTTCAAATTGGAGTGTGTTTCAAATGCTACAAGTGGTATCAATTGCTAACGGCCCTCAACAAGCTCTTATGAGTAAGATAATTTGAATGTGTTTCAAATATTTTTAAGTTATTGTGAGTAAAATTAATTGGTATCAACTGGTCATTTGCATTTAGTTTCATATTTCTTTATGACTATATTATGTTACATTAATTGGCATCAAGCTCCCTATTTCATAAAAATCTATGTTATGCTCTTAATTGGTATCAAACTCCTCTTAACAAAAATCTTCTTTAATGGCTTAACTTATATTCTTCCCTTGTTTTTACAATAATCAATGCGATTTTGTGATAATTGCCTCTCTTTTTTGTGCTTAATGCCAAATGGGGGAGAAATTTGTGATAATAGCTTTGAATGTTTGAGAATTTGTGTTAATAGCTTTAATGATAATGGGGGAGAAACAATAGCTATGAAAGCGCTAATGAAATGCTAATGCCAATAGGGGAGAAATGCGATAATATTGATAATGTGTTTATTGGAGAGAAATTAATTGAATTATCCCAAATGGGGAGAAATTAAAATTTCTAAAATCTATATGTTGAATAATGCTTTCACCTTCTCTCATGAACTTCTTTTATATCATTTGGTCATTTTCACCAAAGTACTATTATCATAAATGGATTTGTCATCAATCATGGTGTTAATGACAAATACTTTTATATTGTGTTGGTGATAATGACAAATGTTTATATGAGACTAATATGATTCTTTAAGTATATTATAGTGAGAGATCATGTGAAGATGATCTCATCTTTATGATGAGTAATTGACCCTTGGTTGAAGGAAAATTGAGTTTGTTTTGGGCTTTTATTGCGAAGTCGTAGCTCTGGCCGAAGTCAAAAGTCGCGTACGACCATGCTAGAGTCCCTACGATCTTGCCCACGCCCATACAACCATTTTGGAACCGGTCGGAAGCCGGAAAACGACCGTACGACCACGTTGTGACGTCCTCGGCAAATTTGACCGTGATCGGAAGTCAGCCGGGCGACGTACGACCACTTTGGCCGTGGTCGGGATCCAGCCGAGGGCTTACGACCACGTTGAGAGCTATCGGGAGTCAGTCGGGCGGCGTACGAGTGATCGGAAGGTCTTACGACCACATTAGGCGTGATCGGAAGTCATTCGGGTGGTTTACGACCACGTTGGCGCGTGGGTCTACGACCACGTTATGGCGCTAGGGTTTACGACCACGTTGTGGGCTCGGGTGCTACGACCACGTTATGCGCTCTGAGCGTTCGATCACATTGTATCGCTAGGGTTTTTGACTACATTGGCCGTGGTCGGCAGTCGGCGCTAGGGAGCGTTCGACCACGTTGTGGTGCGTGGGTCTTCGACCACGTTGTGGCGCTCGGTCTACGACCACGCTGTAGCGCTCGGTTTTCGACCACGTTGAGCGATCGGGAGCGTTTGGCATTTTCAACCATGTTGTGGACACGGGTCTTCGACCACGTTATCGGGAATTTGAACGTGGTCGTATGAGTCACTGAAACAGGTCGTACGACTTCAATTTTCGGTCGATTTTGCTGGGAATTGGTCGTATGGCTTTGTAGTGAAGCCATGGACCTTGTGGACTTGTTGGTTTAACATTTTGACCGGTCTTGTTGTAATCTAAAGTCAGTGCAAAAGACTTGAGCTCAGTTTGAGCTGTGCAGAGTATGTTTCTCTTAGTAGATCAGTGCTATGTGATGTTTTTGTTGTTTGTGTTATTTGAAGGATCTTGGAAATGTGTCTTGGTGAGGCTTAGGAGTGGTCGGGACTAGACATGGGAGATGTTGAGGTCCAGAACGACTGGGTGAAGCCGAAGAGGACGTGTCTACCAGGTGGTCTGACCATGTGGACAACAAGGTAGCGGAGGAAGCTTCCAGGAAGGCAGTAGAGGGGCATTTTGGAGAAATATCTAAGGCTGCGGGGGAAGCTGTCAACCGTGAAAGCACTGGAGAGTTGGTGTGCTAACGGGCAAAGAAGTGGAGTCGTTGCCTGAGAGGAACGGGTAAGGCTCTGTGAATCTGCAAAGCGTAACCACTCTGTTAGCGGGTTGTCTGAGAGTGAAACCCAATAGCGTGAGACTATAAATAGAGAGGTTAGGTCTCAAGAACTCGGTGAGATTGTCCCCGGAGTTTCTCTGAGCTTGTCTTTCTATTTGTGTGAGTTGTCTCTGGGTAAGAGCATGGATGCTCGTGTACCTCTGATGGAGTGGCTGTAGAAACCTCCATGATCAATCATTCATCTATTTGTATCTCTCTTAGTTTACCTTGCTTGAGATGTTTTGATTGATTCTTTTGCGCTCTCTCTGTTCTTTAGTTTATCTGTGTTCTCTTTGAGAGTTGAGCAGTGTTTCGGCTGCTCAGAACTGGGAATCTATCTAAAGACCAATTGGTCATTTCATTCCCAAGAGCAGAAGTCGAATCAGAGAAATCTCTGTGATTCTCGGTCTTCCGCCTCCAGCGCTCTGTTTTCATTTTCGACCGTGCCGTTCTCGCCGACCGTTGCAAACATTTTGGATTCTCTTTGTATTTTCGCTTCTAGAGATCTCCTACTTGCTAGGATTCAAGTTTCATGCGTTTTGGATCTTTGAGCAAAAAGTTCTTCAATTTCTTGCTTTCAGTCGTGCGCCCGACAACACTGTAATCTCTCAGATACCTTACGTTGTCGGATCGCTTTCATCGACCACGGCTTGTCTCGATGCCGTCCGCGAGATTGCTTTCGACCACGGTTTATATGGTGGTCGTGCACTACACTCAGCCGCTCGTTTTCGGTCTTACGACCACGGTCGTTGCGCTGCTCAGTTTTTCCTATTTCGACCACGTCGTTTTGATCTTACAATTTTTGCCGTTACGACCACAATATTTTTCTGGATTCGATCGCAGTGATTTTTGTTTGCTGTTGTCGGGTGATATCAAAATCGGTTGATTTTCTCGGTCGATCGACCATAGTTTTTCGGTTTGTTTTTCGACCACGAGTTGTCTTTCGTCCAGTGGCTGTCTCGACCACAGGAAGCTTTCGACCGCAGTGAAGATCTTTTCTGTCGATCTGTTTCGACCTCGACTGTGAGCTTCTCTCGGCTGTTTTATCGTGACTATTTCTCTCGACTGAATCTTTCTCTGTTGGGGGTTTCAACCACGGTAGTTCTTTCTAGATTTCGACCTTGGCTGATTACTCTTTGGCTTTCTCAGTTTTAATTCAAGATTTCTCTGTTCTCTCTGAGTTTACCAGTGAACAACCAATCTTCTTCTTCACAGCTTTTTAGCTATCGGAGAAAAGATAGGATTAAATTTTTAGAGAGTTTTAAGGCACCATTCACCCCCCTCTGTTGCCATTTCGGTCCTTCAATTGGTATCAGAGCCGGTTAGCTCTTCTTAATAGATCTTTAACCGGTCTGTGAGCCATGGCAACGGATAAGTATTCCACCAAACCGCCCATCTTTGATGGCCTGGATTACTCCTTCTGGAAGAGCCGAATGGAAATATACATCCAGGCTTAGGGGTATGCCATCTGGCGGAAGGTGAAGGTCAGGTTCGTTGTTCCTGCCAATGAGGACATCAATGTGGCAAACATGTCTGATGTTGAGGCAAATGCTAAGGCAAGGAACATCATCATTCAGGGATTGAGCAGAAGCGAATTCGATCGCATCTCTCACCTGTCATCCACCTTCGATATCTGGGCGACCCTCAACGCATACCATGAGGGCACCACTCAGATCAAGACGGTTCGACAGGACCAGTTCAAGCGCGAATACAGCAAAATCGAGATGCTTGCTGGTGAATCTCTCGACGAGTGCTTTTTGCGTTTTCAAAAAATTTTGAGCAACCTCCGAGCGGTCGGTCTTACATACTCCTACTCGGATAACGCTCGTCAAATGCTTTCTGCACTCGATCTTCGTGTCTAGGAGATGAAGGTGACTACCATCAAGGACTCCACAGACCTCTCGACCCTGACTCTTGACGCGCTTTACTCGCGCCTCAAGACTCACGAGATTGACATAGTCTCTCATCGGTCGAAGTCACAATCGATGGCCTTAGTCACAGATCCCACTTCTGGTCCTTCTTCTGAGTCTTCTTGGATTCTCCTCATCGCTCTCGTGACATAACCGATGATCGCTAGAGCGACTTGCGGATGAGCAGCTAGCCCTCCTAGCACGGAGATTTTCTCATGCTTACAAGAGGAGGAGGGACGGAAAAAGAGGAGGACCCGTGATTTGCTTCGAGTGTGGTGGCCCCAACCACATCCGAGCAAACTGCCCCAAGCTGGGGAAGGGCAAAGGCGACTTGGGCGGTTCGGGCAAGAACGACTACACCGACAAGAACCGCAACACAAAGCCCTCAGCACCTGTTCAAGGTAAGAAGAAATTCCGCAACTTTGGGAAGGCTAAAAAGCTCTTCCACCGTGTCCTCACTGCCTTCGACAACCTCGACCTCAGCGAGGTAGAGGGATGGAGCGACGACGATGGGACGGGTGACCAAGACCCCAAGGATGGCGGCGACGACTTCTCCGGCATGTGCTTCATGGCCCTCGAGGGCGAACTGAGCGACAGTGAACTGTACTCCGACTCGGACGAGGTATGCCCCACCTACGTCCAGCTCAATCATGCTTTTCTTAAGCTAGGTGGTTTTCATGCTAGAGCTAGGGCTAGGTGTACTGAGTTAGAGAAGGAAGTAGATAGACTATCACGGGAGCTTACTTCACTTACATCTGCTCCCTCCCGTGATGATTGTGATACATGCTGTGCTCTGTTGGGTGACATGGAGAAACTAAGGACCTCGCATGATAGTGTGTCCTCCGAGCTTGATATTGTTAAGGTGGAGAATGTTAGTCTGCTTGCTGAGTTAGAGTTGAGTAGGATGGCTGTTACCCTACTTACTACTGATGAGACTACTTCTCCCACCTCATGTGAGGATAAGGACATTGCTGCTAGAGGACCTTATGCCATGCTTCTTGATCTGCCCGAGTCCTGTAAAAATTGCAATAACTTGAAGATGAACTTAAAATGGGCAGATCATAAAATTGCTGAATTACAAGCTTTTCTTCTTGAGCCTATTGCTTCATGTGTGAATTGTCCCAAGCTTACTGCAGAACTTGAAGCTGTCTCCAAACAGTTTCAAGATATGATTGATCATGGTAGGAAGTTGGCTCAGTTTGCTTCTAAGGACCCTGTTAGCTCACCATGCATTAATTGTAACAAACTAAAATGTGACTTGATTGCATTGGATGAGAAATGTGTGAAGCTAACTAAGGACCTTCTAGAGAAGCCACCTTGTGCTTGTAATGTGATTGTGGAGAAGGGGGAGAAGCCCCCGGGTAAGGTAGAGACGCCTAGCGACGCGAACCAACTTGCTAGTAGTAGGACTGTCCCATCAGAGTCGGCTGTGCGTGCACAAGCCATTCCTTCCTCTACTGTTGGTTCTTCTTCTGCTCCCTTACCTTCTGTTGTCTCTTCTCCTCCCTGCTCTTCTTGCACCTCTCTTTTTTGGGAGTGTCAGTATCTTATGAACACTCTCGAGAAATTTGTAGGAGGCAAGAAAAAGCTCAATCTTATTCTGGACCAGTCGAAGATTTGCAAATTCAATCAGGGTCTAGGATATAATTTTCCAGAGGATGTGAGGAAGCATCCACCTGCCGTGCTCAGACCCGTAGCTACAGGTGTGATTGAGGTCAAGCCCAAGAACAAGAAAGTTCAATTTAAATCAGCGGGTTTTGTCCAAGGATTTCTAATGACAAGGTGATTTCACCGCGACTTGACCTCAAGATGGCGAAGCCATCTCATGCTACTTCGCTCTCGTAAGGCGGTATCATTGAACCTTTGTCAGAAGGATGGACATCTGATTGACCAATGCTTCAAGCGCGTCAAGATTGCGCGTAAGGACCATGTTCAGGCGCTTAGGCGTATTCAGGGTCGGCCACAGACTCTGAGTGCACCTAAGACCAACACAAGGTCTAAAGTTGATCCCGTTGAGGTGTTTCGGCAGAGTCGAGGACTTGGCTTTTCTGGTGTTTCTGATTTTTGTCCTCGATTTGCCTCTGGTCGTGACTTCCGCCGTTCTGAGGGTAGATCTCGCTTTCCCCGTCGAGATGGCTACCCGCGGCGTGATCAGCATGTTGCCGGTGCTTCGACTCGCTCTCCCGTAGCAGTCGGACCCAAGAATGACTTTGTGTCTACTCTTAGACCTTCTAGTTTGAGTGATGAGAGCGAGGGTAGATAGAGGTCATCGTGCTTGACTACTTCACCGCCGACGTGTTACTCAGTATTGGGTGCCAAAATCACTCTTGATTTAGCCCAGTACTGAGACTTTGCTCTTTGTTTGACTCGAGTGCACGGGCGGGGAAGGAAAGGTTTGGCTCGAGACTCGGTGTTCACGACATATGACCGAGACTCCGTTGGTTTTCTTCCTTGCCGTGCTCCGTGTGATGAGACGATCACCTTCGGAGACGCCTCTTCTGGGCGAGTCATCGCCAAAGGTACTATGCGCATTAATGATTCTTTTATTTTAAAAGATGTTGCCTTGGTGAGTAAGCTGCAATATAATCTGCTTTCAGTCTCTCAGCTTACCGATGATGACTTTGAGGTGAGCTTTAAGAAAAACAACTGCAAAATTCTTGATTCTTGGTAGTCCGGTTTATGGATTTCTCGTTATGGGAGGATCTTTTGTGCTGATTTTTCTGAGTCTTCTGGTGATCCTCTTCGGTGTTTAGTTGCTTCTGAGTCCCGTGACCTTTCTTTCTGGCATAGGAGACTTGGGCATATTGGATTTGACCATTTGACCCGAGTTAGCAGCCACGATCTCATTCGTGGTTTGCCGAAACTCAAGATGGTCAAATATTTTGTCTGCACTCTATGCCGGCACGGCAAGATGGTTGCCGCTTCTCACCCTCCGATCACAGTTACTATGACCGATGCACCAGGACAGCTGCTCTACATGGATACAGTTGGACCAGCTCGAGTGCAGTCAGCAGGAGGGAGGTGGTATGTTCTTGTTGTGGTCGATGACTACTCGAGGTACTCTTGGGTGTTTTTCTTAGCCTCGAAGGATGAGACGTTTTCATATTTCCGAGGTCTTTTCAGTAGGCTTTCTGTTGAGCTTCCAGGTGCCTTGCGAGCGATCCGCAGTGACAATGGCACGGAGTTCAAGAATTCCTACTTTGAGAGGTTCTGTGATGAGTCTGGTATAGAGCATCAGTTCTCTTCTCCGCATGTCCCACAGCAGAATGACGTCGTGGAGAGGAAGAACCGTACCTTGGTCGTGATGGCCAGGACGATGCTTGATGATGAGAGACCATGTGAGGGTCATCCCATTGTGAGTGATGAGTAATTGAAATCTGTTTTCAAAAGTCGAGTTTGAGTAGGTTTGTTCGGACCCTGACGTTGCGTGGTGCAACGGGCTCGGTCGGACTTTGGTCAAACTTAGTCATATGGGCTAGGATGTATATTCTGATAATGCGATGGGTTTAGACTTGATTATGCTATTTGTGCGTTCATGTATCGAGCGGTGCTATTTGACGTGTTTCTTGTCTGTGTGGCTGCAGGACGTCGAGGCGGAGTCGTGGCGAGACACGGTGGACCGGACTAGGCGCAGGTGGCGCTGAGGTCAGAACGGTCGGGATGTGTCAAAGACGACGTGGACTCGAGGTGGTTGCGAGGCGTGCGAGGCAAGGAGCGCGGAAGCTTCCCGGAAGGCGCAGGAGGGGTGAAACGAGAATTTCGTAAGGCTGCACAAGCGGGAGACAGCTCCGTTAGGGTTTAGCCGGCATAACGGGTTGGAGACCCGTTAGCCAAGGGCTATAAATAGAGGTGAGGGGCTGCATACCCCTTAGGACACAATAGAGTGAGTTAGGGTTTTAGAGCTCATTTTATCTCTTTGTGTGTGTTGTGTTCCTCCCAAGTAGCATGTGAGGCTCTTGGTGATTTGAGGATTGAGAGAGAGAGGATGAATTGAAAATCTTGTAATCTCTTCTTGTTCTAATGTCCATGCGTATGGGGACTTATTTGTAGTCTTTATTTTTCTGGAAATGAATTAGTGGTCTATCCTCTTTTGTGATGGTTTCTATTTCCTTTTGCTAGTTGATACTCTTCACTATTTATCTTCTTTTTGTTTGAGTCTTCCTGTTTCTGGAGTCACCCTGCTATGAGGTTTATAGTCTAATTTGTTTGGCAGAGGAAAGGAGCTAGTATTCGTCAACTTCCTTGACTTCGGCTGAATCCAGTATTCACTATGCCGATCAACAGCAGCCGTTGTCTGCTCCCTCTCTTTCCCAAACAGCATTTTCTTTTGAGTTGATTTCCTTCTTGCTAATCTTTGATCTGAAGAGCAGAAAATATAATTTGGTTCCTCTGTCCAACTGCTGAATCGTTTCTTTTCTTACCGAGCTTCAAAAGTCACTTCGGTTCTTGGCTATCTGCAGTATTTTCAGTTCTGACTGGTTGTTAGCTTTTCAGTTGCCTGGCATTTCTTTGGGGCGAATTTGTTGGTCTGCTCTGCTTGGTTAATCTGCTGTCTTTGCAGTCTTTTCTTTTTCAAACCGTGCAGTCTGTGCAGTAGCTCTCGGCTCCTCCCTTTTCTATTTTTTGTTTATCCTTCTTCCTGTACCGAAAGTCTGTTTTGCTTTTGGTTGGGACAGCGGCTAGTTCATGTGTGGAATAGCCTATGGTTACTTTTCTTTTATTTCTTTAGCAGTTCTTTGATCATTTTGCATGTAGATCAAATGGCATCTTTTTCAGCTGAAATTTTTACTGACTACTATCTGATTTACGCTGAATTTTTTAGCATCACATGCGTTCCAGTTTTCAGCAGAATTAATTTTCATCTTTTTGATAAATCAGTGTACGAATTCTCGGGGGCGATTTTAAAAGAGAGCGACATTCACCCCCCTCTGTCGCCATTTCGGTCCTACAGATGAGTACTCTACACCGTGGAAGTTTTGGGCTAAGGCTATAGCCACCGTGTGCCATGTTTCGAACAGAGTTTTTCTCAGGGCACACTTGCACCGCACTTCTTACGAGTTGAGATATGGGCGAAAGGCCAGTGTTTCTCATTTTCATGTGTTTGGTTGCAAGTGCTTTATTTTGAAGTTCG
This sequence comes from Bonia amplexicaulis, assembly GCA_036346245.1. NCBI lineage: Eukaryota > Viridiplantae > Streptophyta > Magnoliopsida > Poales > Poaceae > Bonia > Bonia amplexicaulis. The sequence continues at coordinate 5,660,859 of CM070738.1, read as the reverse complement.
GAAACCTAGATAAGTTCGAGTCACGTTCTTGTGATGGGATCTTTCTAGGCTACTCGATTTTTTCGCGGGCTTATAGGGTCTGGAACTGCGAGTCTAGTAAAATGGTAGAAACCTGTGAGGTGACGTTCGATGAGGCCAGTCCGGGGACTAGGCCCGATATCTCAGGTTCCTTAGAGAAATCCGAGACCATCTTCGCAGATGATGAGGATGATGGAGACGAGGGTTGTCTACTTGATCCTGTCCTTCATCCACCCCTTGAGGTGCCCTCTTCCACCGCACCTCGAGGCGATCAGCCCATGCCTTCTGCTTCTTCTGGAGCTAGTGGCTCTGTTCCTACCCCGTCAGCTCACGTGGTAGAGGCCACTTCTTCATCTCATCCTGGACCTCCTAGACATATCCAGAAAACTCATCCTTCTGTGCAGATCATTGGAGACCTTTTTGAGCGAGTCACTCGTTCAAAATCTAGCATGTCATTTTTCTGTCTCCATTCTACCTTTTTGCCTCTTTTGAGCCCAAGGATGTTTGGCATTCTCTCTCCAACGAGTCTTGGATAAATGTCATGCATGAAGAATTAGAATGCTTCGAGAGAAACAAGGTCTGAACTCTTGTTGAGCCCCCTCGAGGTCACAATATCATTGGGACTAAGTGGGTGTTCAAGAACAAGCAGAGTGAGGATGGTGTGGTTATTCGAAACAAGGCTAGACTGGTAGCTCAGGGGTACTCCCAGGTTGAGGGTCTAGATTTCGAGGAGACCTTTGCCCCTATTGCTAGACTTGAGGCCATTAGAATCCTGCTTGCTTTTGCAGCTTCTAAGGGTTTCAAGCTTTACCAGATGGACGTCAAGAGTGACTTCCTCAATGGCTTTATTGAGGAAGAAGTCTATGTGAGACAGCCTCCTAGTTTCGAAAACCCCAAATACCCAAACCATGTCTACAAGCTTTCTAAAGCGTTGTATGGACTTAAGCAAGCCCCTAGAGCTTGGTATGAGAGGCTTAAGTCCTATCTTTTGAGTCATGGTTTCGATATGGGTAAAGTTTACAAGACCTTGTTTATCCGTCGCCATGGCAATGATCTCCTGCTCGTCCAGATTTATGTGGATGACATCATCTTTGGCGGCTCCTCGCATGCTCTAGTTTCACAGTTCTCCGATGTCATGAGCTCGGAATTTGAGATGAGCATGATGGTAGAGTTGAGTTTCTTCCTTGGCTTCCAGATCAAACAGACTCGAGAGGGTACCTTTCTGCATCAAGGCAAGTACACTCGTGACCTCCTGAGACGCTTTGACACGAGCGATGGAAAGCCAGTGTCAACTCCGATGGCTTCTACAGCCTCACTTGACCCAGATGAGGACGGCGAGCCAGTTGATCAAAAGGAGTTCAGAAGTATGATAGGCTCCCTCTTGTACCTCACAGCCTCGAGACCAGACATACATTTCTCCGTGTGTCTGTGTGCTCGTTTTCAGGCTTCTCCTCGCATGTCTCACCGTCAGGCGGTGAAGCGCATCTTCCGGTACCTTCGAGCTACCATTGACTATGGTATCTGGTACTCTTCCTCCCACCGCTCATCTCTTAGGGCCTTTTCGGATGCGACTTTCTTTGGTCAGAGGATAGATAGGAAGAGCACCGGCACCGCCGTTCATTGGCACTTCTCTCGCTTCCGGTCTTCGAGGAAGCGATCCGGTAGCACGCTCATCGCAGAGGCCGAGTACGTTGTGCGCCCGATGTCTTTGTAGCCAAGTGCTTTGGATGGTTTTGACTCGGGACTTTTGGTTGTTATCGACCGTGTTCCGCTTTTCTGCGATAACACGTCTGCGATTAGCATTGCTAAGAACCTAGTGCAACATTCTCGGACCAAGCACATTGATATCAGATATCACTTTCTTCGAGATCATGTAGAGAAGGGTGACATCGTGCTCCAGTTTGTGGAGAGTGACCACCAGTTGGCTGATATCTTCACCAAGCCTCTGGATAGCACGAGGTTTTCAGCTCTGCGGGGAGAGCTTGGGGTGGTTTGTCCTTATGGACTGTTGTGAGAGGGAGTTTTGTGCTTTATTGCTTTATCATATTAATTATGCTTCTGTCTCATTTCTGGTGCATTGCATCTGCGGGTGCATTGGGTTTAGTCCTTCCAGCATAGGCTAGAGTGGCTCTCTTGTCTAGTTGCTTAAACTTCTTACTCTTATCTTATGCCTTCAGGATGCTCTATTAGCTGTTTCTTATCTCACTAGATTGAGCTCACTCACTTCTTGCGATCTAGCGAGGGTCGGGCCACCTTCGGGTAGACAAGGTAAGTGTTTGCTCTTTAGTGTGTGGTTTTACAATCAGCTATTTGTTCTGGAGTCATATGGGGTAGATAAGAGTCAGTCTGAGCCATTAGTACTCTCTATCTTATCTATATTTTAAGGACTGCCTGTTTTCTGCTTTCTTTGCCAGCTTCTCGTTTTTTTTGCTTTGGTTCAAGGGGAGTTCATTTGGGAGCTTCAAGAGCTTAATATTGACATAACTCAACTTGAACTAAAAGTTGCATCACATGTTGAGGGGGAGCTGAATTTTCTGCATGTCATTCTGCATTGTAATATAGCTACATTGAGCCCTGATTATTATCCGGATATGACATGTTTACGATGCCTTATATCTTGCCATGATTTATGCTTATTTGCTAGATCTATCATGACTTCATATGTGTAGACTAGCTTTTACCATGATGAGTTAATTAAACTTGCTCTATTTGAACTAAAAACATGTCATGATTAGCAATCGAGATTAGTCCTTCTTGAGCTATCTTTTTATGATCCACGCCATGTCAAATGGGCTAAGTTGAGCGTTGAAACTCTTTTGAGCCTTAGATTGAGCTGCTCTAACCTCTTGATGATGCATAGGTTAGTACAATCATTTCACAAGCAAAAAGATCTCTTTTGTGCAAAAAAAAACTGATCTCACCTATTCTTTCTCATGAGATGCCTTGCCATTGCATTAGGCATGAACTCAGGGGGAGTTTTGGATGACCAAGATAATTTCCTTAAGCTTCTTGCTTGGAATGATCGCATAGGGCTTGAGATCTAGCACAAGACTTAACAAAAAATCTGGTTGGAAACGACCATAAGTTTCAAAAGAAAAATGTCATTTGTGCTCAATTTGCTTAAGCTATTAAAAGAATCATTTGGACTCAATTTTAGATTCTTGGCTCTGCTTAGCTTGATTGACATGGCTTGTATCATCCTTGGATGTCTCTAGCTAGACTTTGCTTGTTGATGACTTGACATGATCACAAAATGCACTAAATTTCATATTGTCATATATTTGCTTCTAGCTGGTTTATACATATTCTGCCATGATCTAAATAGCCTTTTGAATTATGGCTTGGTGTAAAACATTATGGTCATTTTGGATAATTCTCATAACTCTAAATGCTTAGAATAAACAAATCAGCCATTTCATCAATCATCATGACTTATTCTCTCTCATGTATTCTTCATGTGTTTATTGCCAAAAGGGGGAGAAAAGATTGAAAAAAAAGAAAATCTTTTTCTTTCTGGGAGCTTACTAGAGTTTTGGAGATCAATTTGCTCTTTATTTATTGCTCTAGTGTCCCTTCTGGCGACATGGTCATTTTTTTTATTTTTCTATCTTTGGACCATGTCAGCTTCTACAAACTCAACTTCATATTTTTCGGTGTTTGTCAATATACTCATCAAGGGGGAGATTGAGAGATCATGTGAAGATGATCCCATCTTTATGATGAGTAATTGACCCTTGGTTGAAGGAAAATTAAGTTTATTTTGGGCTTTTATTGTGAAGTCGTAGCTCTAGCCGAAGTCAAAAGTCGTGTACGACCATGCTAGAGTCCCTACGATCTTGCCTGTGCTCGTACGACCGTTTTGGAACCGGTCGGAAGCCAGAAAACGACCGTACGACCACGTTGCGACGTCCTCGGCAAATTTGACTGTGATCGGAAGTCAGCCGGGCGACGTACGACCACTTTGGCCATTGTCGGGATCCAGCCGAGGGCTTACGACCACGTTGAGAGCTATCGGGAGTCAGCCGGGCGACGTACGAGTGATCGGAAGGTCTTACGACCACATTGGGCGTGATCGGAAATCGTTCGGGTGGTTTACGACCACGTTGGCGTGTGGGTCTACGACCACGTTATGGCGCTAGGGTTTACGACCACGTTTTGGGCTCGGGTGCTACGACCACGTTATGCGCTCTGAGCGTTCGATCACGTTGTATCGCTAGGGTTTTCGACCACATTGGCCATGGTCGGCAGTCGGCGCTAGGGAGCGTTCGACCACGTTGTGATGCGTGGGTCTTCCACCACGTTGTGGCGCTCGGTCTACGACCACGCTGTAGCGCTCGGTTTTCGACCACGTTGAGTGATCGGGAGCGTTCGGCATTTTCGACCATGTTGTGGACTCGGGTCTTCGACCACGTTATCGGGAATTTGAACGTGGTCGTATGAGTCACTGAAACCGGTCGTACGACTTCAATTTTCGATCGATTTTGCTAGGAATTGGTCGTATGGCTTTGTAGTGAAGCCATGGACCTTGTGGACTTGTTGGTTTAACATTTTGACAGGTCTTGTTGTAATCTAAAGTCAGTGCAAAAGACTTGAGCTCAGTTTGAGCTGTGCAGAGTATGTTTCTCTGAGTAGATCGGTGCTATGTGATGTTTTTGTTGTTTGTGTTGGTTGCAGGATCTTGAAAATGTGTCTTGGTGAGGCATACGAGTGGTCGGGACTAGACATGGGAGATGTTGAGGTCCAGAACGACTGGGTGAAGCCGAAGAGGACTTGTCTGCCAGGTGGTCTGACCATGTGGACAACAAGGCAGCGGAGGAAGCTTCCAGGAAGACAGTAGAGGAGCATTTTGGAGAAATGTCTAAGGCTGCGGGGGAAGCTGTCCACTGTGAAAGCACTGGAGCGTTGGTGTGCTAACGGGCAAAGCAGTGGAGCCGTTGCATGAGAGGAACGGATAAAGCACTGTGAATCTGCAAAGCGTAACCACTCTGTTAGCGGGTTGTCTGAGAGTGAAACCCAATAGCGTGAGACTATAAATAGAGAGGTTAGGTCTCAATATCTCGGTGAGGTTGTCCCTGGAGTTTCTCTGAGCTTGTCTTTCTATTTCTCTAGCGCTCTGTTTTCATTTTCGACCGTGTCGTTCTCGCCGACCGTTGCAAAGATTTCGGATTCTCTTGGTATTTTCGCTTCTAGAGATCTCCTACTTGCTAGGATTCAAGTTTCATGCGTTTTGGATCTTTGAGTACAAAGTTCTTCAATTTCTTGCTTTCGGTCGTGCGCCCGACAACACTGTAATCTCTGTATACCTTCTGTTGTCGGATCGTTTCTCTATCGACCACGGCTTGTCTCGGTCATCCGCTGCGAGATTGCTTTCGACCATGGTTTATACGGTGGTCGTGCGCTACACTCAGCCGCTCGTTTTCGGTCTTACGACCACGGTCGTTGCGCTGCTCAGTTTTTCCTATTCTGACCACATCGTTTTGATCTTACGATTTTTGCCGGTTACGACCACAATATTTTTCCGGATTCGATCGCAGTGATTTTTGTTTGCTGTTGTCGGGTGATTTCAAAATCGGTTGATTTTCTCGGTCGATCGACCATAGTTTTTCGGTTTGTTTTTCGACCACGAGTTGTCTTTCGTCTAGCGGCTGTCTCGACCACAGGAAGCTTTCGACCACAGTGAAGATCTTTTCTGTCGATCTGTTTCGACCTCGACTGTGAGCTTCTCTCGGTTGTTTTATCGTGACTATTTCTCTTGACTGAATCTTTCTCTGTTGGGGGTTTCAACCACGGTAGTTCTTTCTAGATTTCGACCTTGGCTGATTACTCTTTGGCTTTCTCAGTTTTAATTCAAGATTTCTCTGTTCTCTCTGAGTTTACCAGTGAACAACCAATCTTCTTCTTCGCAGCTTTTTAGCTATCGGAGAAAAGATAGGATTAAATTTTTAGAGAGTTTTAAGGCACCATTCACCCCCCTCTGTTGCCATTTCGGTCCTTCATATAGTTTAGTCTCATTTGGATGGAAAGGTGAAATCAAAGAGGTATGCATTCGAAATCACTTTCTTACATATTAATGTATTCCTTAGATCCAAAATATATATTGAACTCCACTCATTGTTGAAAATGAATATGTGTACATGCCTTCATTATATACACTTGTATGCACACATTTAGGGGGAGCTCTCTCTCTATGTTTTGGAGTTTTATAAGTTTTGATCCATGCTTCTTTTAATATGCATATTCAGGATCTTTACATTGAAATACATTGTTGAATATATATATATATATAGCTTGTGTAGTTTATATATACTTATGTGCAATCGGGTTGTGAACTAACTCCTCCATTATGTGTTAATGGTTGGACGATTAATGACAACCGAATAAGTAAGCTTTGTTTAAAAGCTTATCTTACAGTATACAATTGTTGTGTATAAGTTGTTTACTCGCAAATCAATTTATATATCTCATTATTTGTTGAGATTGTCATGAATTACAAAAAGAAAAGATTATTGAATCTAGTCCCTCCATTATGTGTTAACAATGAAGTTTGGTAACTGATGATAAGTGTTTTGTGGACTAACAGTTTCCATGAGTTGAATAAATAGGTTAGGTTCCACAAATGAGGATGACTTGGGATGACATCATGTGTTGAAGATCATCAAGTCAAGATGCGAGAAGAAATTAGATTCATGTGTTGAAGGCTATTAAGAAGATGGCTTCATGTGTTTAAGGCCATCAAGAAGAAGATGCATCATGAGTTGATGCATGTCCAAGATGATCATGTGTTGATCAAGTCGAGTAAAGATCATCATGTGTTGATGGAGTTGATGAGAAGGATACATCAGGAGTTGATACATATGAAGACGATGACTCAAGGCAAAGGCATGAACTAGTTAGGGCTAAGGATGTGTTCCTAGTCTTTTACCGGTCTTGGTGTTTGGTTGGAAGACCGGATTGTTAGTATATGTTTGCCATACTATTAAGAGGGGTCATGTCTAATAGTTTGAATCTCATCATGTGTTGATGGCTCATCCTCACCTCGTCTAGCTCATCTTGACATGAGGCTTGCATTTGCAAATGTGTTTTGCAAATGGTTGAAGCTCATGTGTTGAACTCTTGTAACATGGGACTATGCATTGCAAATGTGTTTTACAAGTGCTTGAAGTCCATGTTTCTATTCTTTGTGATATGAGGCTTATATTTGTAAATGTGTTTTGCAAATGGTTGAAGCTCATATATAATCCTTGTGCCATGTGGTTTATGTTTGCTAATGTGTTTTGCAAATGTGAAAAGTCTGTGTACCAATTCTTTGTGTCATGATTTCAGAAGTGTGCAAATATATTTTGCAACTTGTTGGAAATCATGTTATGATCCTTGTGTGCATGATATCGTAGTTTGCAAATATATTTTGCAAAATCTGTTGAGATATCTGCATTTCTCAGAAAAACTGGAAGTACCGGCTCTATAAGCGGTACACCGGAGCTGGCGGTTTGACCGGCTTGGTAGAAGCGGTCAAACTGGCCTGATCAGGTCTACCTGGGCCGATGGGCAGTCTGACTGAGGAGCGGTCTGACCGGCCTGAGAACGCGGTCCGACCGGCATGGAGCTGGCGGTCGAACCGGCATGTAGTGGGCGGTCTGACCGGCTTGCGGAAGTACCGCTCCATCGCGCGAAATGTTTTTTTCCAGAGAGCGACTCGGCTGATTTTCTGAGGAGCGGTCTGACCGGTGTGTGTAGCGGTCTGATCGGACCTGGCGGTCTGACCGGGCCTGTGTGGGCGGTTTGACCGGACCCGGTGGTCTGACCGGTCCTATGTGGGCAGTCTGACCGGGGTTTTCTCCGCAACGACTATTTTTCTGACCGTTGGCGAGGTGAGCGGAAGTACCGACCTCTGGTTGGTGGTACTTCCACCTGTCCTAATTTTTTCAGGAAGTTGGCTCCAACGGCTAGTTTTTTGGTGTAGGGTATAAATGTCCCATTGTGGCCAGTTGTTGATGAACCCATTCTGTGTTCTTGAGCTAGAGTGAGACTCTCAACTTAATTATGCATGTGTTGCACTTTGTGAGAAGGGAGAGAGGTTCTAGAGTGCATGTGTTGCCTCTAGAGGTGACCGGCAAGTCTCCGAACGCCACGGTAAACATCGACGTGTCAATTGTGGTTTGTTCCTTGTGCTCAATTTAAATTCAAGCAATTTACATTCATAGAATTAAATTGATTGCTTGTATATCTAGGATTGCAAACCTTGACCTAGGCTAGAATTGTTGGTGCGCTTAGACGAATTCATTTGTTGTAGGCGCTATTTGAGCTAAACCAAATTGAATTTAGCTTCCGCATTGCATACTTGGTTTAGGCAAATAGAATAGGTATTGAATTGTTAGTATTAATTTATAGAGGTTTTTTAGATCGCCTATTCACCCCCTCTAGTCGGCCTCCTTGATTTTACAATTGGTATCAGAGCTTGGTCTCTCATATATTAGGCTTAACCACCTAGAGAGTAAAATGATGGCGACTAGTGCACCTAGATGAACCACCTCTATTCAATGGCTTAAATTATAATAATTAAAAAATCCGCATGATTTGCTATTTTAAGGCCATGAGCTCAAAAATATGACGGATTGTAGATGTTGGCTTTTCTCCTCCTAAGGATCCTCTTACTCCAACAATTGAGGGTAAGAAATGCTCATATCTCGACACTCAAGCTACTAATGCTCTATTTAGTGCTTTGAGTGTAGAGGTGTTCAACACAATATGCAATCTCAATAGCGCTCATGATATGTGGACACAAATTCAAGACAAATATGAAGTGTTCACCTCATCCGATGAGGATTGCATAAAAGAGTGGATGTCGGGAGATGAATGCTCAACGTCTAGCTCCGATGACAAAGAATCCACTATTCCCTCCACATCAACTCGATGTTTTATGGCTAAAGGTAATAAGAAGGTAAATTTTGACGATAATGATGATGCATCTTCTTATGATGAGTTGATGGACATGTAAGAAGAATTAAATGAATTCCTTGGGAAAGAAAAATCTAAATATAATATTTTGAAGAATGAACATGTCTCTCTTCAAAATAATTATAATAAGTTAAAAGAAGAACATGAAATTCTTCTTCTCAAGGAATATTCTAAACCGAATGTGGATATCGGAATTACATGTAATTTATTAGATGATTTACCATGTATAGATTCTACTCCTTGCAATTTATATAAAATTAATGTATCCACATCTTGTGATAATTTGCTAGATGATATGCCATGTGTAGTTCCTAGCTCTAGCAATTTATCTAAAGTTAGTATATCCACCTCATGTGAGGATTTACTTGATATACATTGTTGCTCACAATTACATGCTTTCACCCCCTCTATGCTTGTTGAGACTAACCTTGTAGAGGAAAATAATGAGCTCAAGGTCCAAGTCACAAAGTTCAACAATGACTTGGAGAAAAGCTATAACGGGAAGGCATCTCTTAACAAAATATTAGGAAGTCAAAAAAAGTCAAATGATAAGAGAGGCATCGGTTTTACCTCCAAGAAAAATGTGAAGAGCATCCCAAAGCAATTTGAAGAATAAGCCAACAAAGTTAAACGCTTTGGAAAACAAGAAAAAATAATCAATGAAGAGGCAAACTGGCAATGATGAAGGCAAGAAGATAAGAAGCGGTAATAATTGCCAAACTTGCTACAATTACCACGAAAAAGGATATTTTAGTAAGGATTGTCCCAAAGGTATCATTCCTAAGCCATCTTTATTTAATGAACATTATTTGCTTAGAAAACATAAAAATGGCAATATGTTTGCTAGGGATGTTAGATCTCAAAATTTAAATGTTAGGGCCATTTAGGTGCCCCAATCTATTGTGAATAATATTAATGGACCCAACCAAGTTTTGGGTACCAAAATGTGATTCAATGCTCAATAGGTACTTGGAGAGGCATTGGAGGCTTGGCTCATTCATAAAGAGGTGAACTTCACCATATGCACAATGGAAGCTAAGCTTGAGGATGATCATGCCACACTATAAACCAACGCCATCTCGGTAATAAGTATCTACATTAAAGTATTTAACCCCTAGCCTTGTGTAGGTTGTATTGCATGAAAATCAATTAAAAAGGGGTACTCTTGCTCTTGTTCAAAAATCTCTTTATTGTAATCATGAGCAAGATGTAGTGGCACATTAAGGAGGAGTGCTAAATCATATTCATGTATACTACATCCCTAAGTGTGCCCATATTAATTAAGTGCTAGTATTGCTTTTCAAAGATTGAGCCATTTAGCCGAAAGTCAAAATTTTGAAATAATGAGTATATCTTTGAAAAACTAGTTAGAAAATATATACAAATGCATTTCAAAGGTTTTACAAAGGTTTTGGCTTTAGAAAAACTTATTTCAAGTAAAATTGAGTTTCCAACCCAAAACTATCAATTAAGTATCTTGTTTTGGCTTTAAACTAAAAAATTGGCTAAAATCAATTCTAAAAGAAATTTAAAAATATGTTCAATACCAAAAACCTAGAGTTGGCTATTTTAACGTAGTCGGAAGGGTTTACGACCACGTTATCCATTGTCGAAAGCTTCGGCTATTCATAATCGAAAGTCAGTAGTCAGGTCTTCGACCACGTTCGAAAGTCGGCAGAGTTCGACCACTGTGACGAGAAACGCGGTCAGAAGGCGTGGTCGATAATCGAAGGCAAACTTCGACCATGTTGTCGGGAAATGTGGTCGGAAGGTGGGGTCGGTAGTCGAAAGCGGGTTTCGACCACATTGTCGTTCGACCATGTTGTCTGCGGTCAAAAGCGGGTTTCGACCTCGTTGTTGTTCGACCACGTTGTCTGCGGTCGAAAGCGGGTTTCGACCACGTTGGCGCTTCGACCACGCTGTACGGCTTCGACCACGTTGTACATGGTCGGAAGAGGGTTCGACCATGCTGTACGGCTTCGATCACGTTGTACGTGGTCGAAAGGTGTTGCAATCAGCTCTGGGAAGTCGTAGCGACTGTTTTAGCGGTCATAAGTGGTTGCGATCAGATTGGAAAGGTCGTAGCTTGAGCTAGCGATGGTCGTAGCCTCTGTTCTCGTGGTTGTACCGTCTTCTGGGTGGTCATATCATCTTGCCTTGTGGTCGTAGGCTTTGAGCCTTTCTTGTTTTGTGCATTCGATCGGTCGTAGGTGGTTTACGACTAGCTGGGGTGATTTCCAAGCTTATTATTCTGATGCAGATATATGATCTTAGTTTCTAGAGCGGTGCTATGTGATGGTTTCTTATCTGTGATGCTTGCAGGATCTTGGAGGTAGGTCATGGTGAGGCTGGAATGGTCAGGACTAGACATAGGTGGTGTTGAGATATAGAACGATCGGGTGAAGCCGAAGATGACTTAGGCACCGAGCGGTTGCAAGCGTGGTCGGCAAGAAAGAAGGAAGCTTCCGGGAAGGTGCGTGAGGGGCAATTTGGTGAAATTGACTCAGGGCTGCAAAAGGAAGCGATTTCTGTAAAGCACTGTGATCTGACCGTGGTTAGCGGGTTGTCGCGGGTAAAGTATGTGTAAAACCTGGTGTTAGTTGGGGTTAACAGGTTACCCCCGCTACTGAAGGCTATAAATAGAGGATAGAACACCGGTGCTCGGAGAGGTTGTTCCCAAGAAGCTCTGGGTTTTCATTATGTGTTCTTGCGTGAGTTGTTCTCTGTGTTGGAGCGCTTGTGCTCCTGGTCCTCCTGGATGGAGTGGCTGTAGAAACCTCCATGAATGCAATACATCAATCTTTGTGCTTCTATTTGAGTTCTCTTGTTTGATTGATGCTTATTTGACTTGATAACGTTTTCTCTGTTCCATCTTCACTTCTCTTCTCTTCTGACTGAGAGGTCGTTTTGCTCTTGGGTTGCTCTAGATTTGACTTGCTCTGAACTGGGAATCATCCACAAAGCCACCTTGGCTAGTCTATTCCCGAGAGCAAGGTCTGGTCGTCATTCTCTTTCTCGGACTTGGTCGAAAGCTCCCTCTCGGTGAAGTCTTGTGAAGATCTTGTTTCTCTTGATTTATTTTCAATTAAAGTTCAGTGCAACCTCTTGAGATCTTCATCTTTCTGTATGCAAAGTCTCTTGGCTTTTGTTCTCTTAGTCGAAAGATCTTTGAGTTCTTGGCCTGGTGGTCGTGCGTCTTTCTGGTTCCTCTGTTTCGATTACGACCATGTCTTTCTTCCCATCTTCTGGATCTTGTGGTCGTTTGTAGTTGAAGTTAGTGCAATTGGTGTCTGGTACGTCGACCGGATTCACGAGTTAGTTGGTTTCGACCATAGTCAAGTACCAGATCACATCTCACTGATTTTGACCACGTTGTTGTCTCGAGCGGTGGTCCGGCTTCGACCGAGTTGGCGTTCGACCACATGTTGGCTTACGACCATGCAGTCACGACCAGAGATCAGACTGTCTTCGACCGAGTGATCTGATCGACCACAATTGGCGTTCGACCACTCTATTCATAAATAGACTCCAGCTCGATCGTTTTGACCACAGCGCAAAGACTTACGACCACACAGTATTTCCTGACCGCTCTGTTTTTCAGCCGCGTCTATTGTCAGTCTGTTTTCAGTCTGTTGTCGGTTTGTTTACTCGGCTTCCAGTAAGGACTCACTCTCTAACTTCATAGCTCGGTAGCTATTGGAGAAGAAAAGTTATGTGAATATTTGGGGAGGTTTGAAGGCACCATTCACCCCCCCTCTATTGCCTATTTGGTCCTACAGGTTCTGAACCGTCTGTGATGACCCTTTTTGTAGTAGTGGCAGCTGGTCAGATTGTAAGCTAATAGCTGGTCAGGCCACTGGCTTGTTGTCGATCAGGCTGCAGGTCTATAACCGGTCAGATCGATTAGGTGCAAATTTGTGCATCTTCGCTATATTGAGTTGTAGTTTGGTTGAGAGCTATGAAATCTGATCTTCTTAGCTCTTTAGCTCTGAATTGAGAGATTTTTGGTATTTGGGGGAAACTTTTAGAAGGTATCATTCAACCCCTCTGTTACTATTGCCAGTCTTACAAGTGGTATTAGGACATGGTAACTCTTTTTGATAGATCTTAACTGGCCTAAGATCCATGACATCAGACAAGTACTACACCAAGCCATCGGTCTTCGATAGGGTTGACTATCCCTATTAGAAGGCTCAGATGATAGCTTACATCCAAGTCTAAGGGTAACTAATTTGCGAGAAAGTCAAGAGAACTTTTGTTGTGCCTACCGATGGCCAGGTCACTCTGACAAATACTATGCATGTGGAGGCAAACAACAAGACTCGTAACTTCTTGATTCAGGGACTTGGTAGATATGAGTTTGATCAAGTATCTCACTTGACATCTGCTCACGAGACCTGAACGACCTTCACTGATTACCATGAGGGCTCCACAATGATTAAGAAAGTGAGACAAAATTAGATCAAGAAAGAGTACTCCAAGTTTAAGCAAAACCCTAGTGAATCCTTGGATGGGTTGTTTGCTAGGTTCACCAAGATTCTTAGCAACCTGTGTGAGGTTGACTTGACTTATTCTGAGTCTAAGAATGCACGTCAAATGCCTGGTACCCTAGATATGAAGGTTTAGGAAATAAAGATTACATCCATCAAAGACAACATTGTCATGAGTGAGATTATCATGGATAAGCTCTACTCGAGGTTAAAGGCACATGAGATTGACTTCATTTCTCGTCTCTCCAAGATAGAGTCAATAGTTTTTGTGGTCGATCCTACTCATCTTGACATGAGTCACTTTTACAGTTTAACGCTATACATGTCGCGATTTGCTTTATTAGAATCCAGTATTTTAATTTCTTCCAATAGTTTTATGTAAATATCCGTATACAACGACCCATACAAGTATACGGTCACCACATCCATCAACAACATTTTCAGATTCATATTCACTACCATTGATATTAAGTACCAGAAGTGATTCCAATCATAACATGAGAATAAATTTCATCATAATCGATGTCGGGTCTCTACGTGAACCCTTGTGCTACAAGTCCAGTTTATATCTCACCACCTGGTTGTTCTCTTTTCTCTTCCGGACAAACACCCATTTATATCCTACTGGGAATACTTTGGGAGAAGTGTAAGTTACTAGTCCAAACACTTCTCTCTTATTTAACGAGCGCAATTATACGTCAATTGCTTCTTTCCATTTTACCTAATCTGAGTGCTTCTTGCACTCTACCATGAACTTTGGTTTAGGATGTAGATCAATACTATCAACAATTTTAGAGGCAAAAAAGATGTTGACAATAGTAGTTTTTCTATTGAAAGATTCTTCTAAATCCACATAGTTAGTCAAAATTTTAAATTGTTTTTTCACCCAACTCTTCATGATGTCCCATAATGATAGAGTGGTTTATCCGGTATCCCAGCACCTATATGTGCACACATTGTTTCACTGTGTTGTTCATCTACAGGTTGATTCAAATAAGGTATTCTCTCAACTTCTAGATGAGCTTCTTCAACTTTCTTAGGAAGTGAAGTATTGTGCTCAGTCTTTTATTTCTTCAGATGTCTTTGAAAACTTTGGAGTAAAGTTGCCAGAGCTCTTCTCCTCTTCCTAGGATTAGGGGCAAAAGTGGTATTAGTTGTCTCTTCTTCTGGCATTTCTATTCTCTCCGGTGCATTAACTGTAGGTACATGTGACTTCATCACTCCTTTATGATCAGTGAAGGCATCTGATAGATTATTTACTAAAGTTTGCTAATTAATTATCCTTTGAACTTCTTGTTCAACTTCCTTAGTATGTGGGTCTAATGCATGGATCCTTGTGGTTTCCCACGTTATCTCGCAACATTCCTTTTATTCAAAGTACTTTTCTCCCCGTAATATCGAGAAATAATTCTCATTAAAAACACTATTAGCATACCAAGCCGTGTGAAGTTCCTTGTCATAGGCTCTAAATACTTAATTATTGACGGAGTTTTGAAACCTATATAAATCCCTAACATTCTGTGAGGACCCATGGGTGTATATTGTGGTAGTGATATCAACACATATACAACACAACCAAATTTACACAGATAGGAAATACTTGCTCTTTACCATGTACTAACTAATTAGAGGAAAGTTGTGATATGCGGTTGGTTTGAGTTGAATTAATGCCGTGATACGCAATACTACATATTCCCAACAAATAGTCAATAAATTACAATTATGCTAAAGTGGGCTAGCAATGAATTTTATTCTTTTAATTAATGACTCTACAAGGCCCTCTTGTGTGTGGATACGTGGTACTGAGTGCTCTAATTTTATTCCCAATGACATACAATAATTATTAAACACAGGATTGCCCGCAAAAAGCTCTGTGCCTTTCATCATCTGGTGGTACTACTCTAGTTTGGCATTGAATCTTCAAAGCTCATTCTTGGACTTGTCCACTGATGGGCATGGCACAAAGCTTGAATGAATCTAATAAAAGTAAGCACAAGTGCACAAAACAACATTATCTTCTGGAAATAAATAACTACCGGGATTGAATTCGACTGCCGTCAAAAGGGATTGCCGAAGATGACTGCACCCATCGATCACTAGCCAAACGGGCTGATCAATAGGTCGACCGATGGATGGATGGCGGCCGGGCGGCCGGTCGGCCATCGCTGTTTTCCATGGTTTCTATGTTTTTGTTTTTCTGAAGACGCACCACATGTCATGCAATCCTAATCTGCAGGACTTGCACTGTGCAGTCGCCGAAAAAAAAAACAGAGAGAAGAAAGGGATGGAAGGGAATAATAACCATGGCTATGCGTACGAACAAATTTCGCCATTCAGATAGGCAAATCAATAGGTACCTCTAGTAGAAAACCGTTGTTCACGGCTATGTTGAGTGTGATTTTTGTCGTTGAAATCACCATTTGTCCACATGCCTGCTCCTATTTTGTCAGGTTCAGGCCTAATCTTGGACTTTTGCAATCCAACAGTGCACATGTTGCAGCATGGGTCCATGCATGCTTGTTTAATAATCCGTGTTAATTTTGGCACTTTTGTCCTCCTCTGTCTGGCGCTTCCGAGTAGAAAGCTTTGCCGTCTGCAAAGCACCACAGCTGGGTGCGTTAGCCGCATCAAGCAACTGCATTGGAATCATGTCAAAAAGAGTAACTACGAGGAATCGTGAGCCTACAGAATATTTAGTTTACACCACACACCTTGATAACTATTTGAGGGGTCAAATTATTCTCCTATGGAAAGTCCTGATCGGAGGTCCAGTGGTCTGAGTGGAAGCTACAATTTTTTATACTTTTTTGAGATTGTGCTTAAAGAATTTGTGATAAACTTCACCAATTTTTCTCTCTCGTCGTGGTTACTTTAACGTTGTTATTTTGGCTTTCTCTATAGAATTCATCTTTTTCATTGTTGATATCATATGCGCTCATATGGTCTCTCGTAAACTCTAATCCAATTCAAGAACTATTGCGTATAAGAAGATATAACAGAGTGTAACACTGATGGTGATTGATATCCATGCCGTAAGATTTGGGGCTTGTATAATTGTTTGGACGTTGATGTTTCAGTCCACAGCTTTGACGTTGATGGTGATTGATATCCATGCCGTAAGAAGATATCAACGTTGACGTTGATGGTGGTTGATTTTGGCGTTGCTTTTGAGTTCGTTCACGCATATTAGATTTTCCTTCCAACCAAGCTCCAACCTATTTTTCCAGCTACAACTACATTGAATTTATCTCAAACCGATCCTACAAACTATTAGAGAAACTAGTCGTCAATCCGTACATCGTACGAGCTATATGGTTTGCATCACCCGCATGGCATGCTATTACAAATTTTCAACCTTTTATCTCTAGAATTAACATGAGGATAACTACAGAAGCCTCCTGTTCTGAACTAGCACAATAAAAAAGTAATTATTCGTCGAAGACAGGTTGGACAGCGATGATTTAATATAGAACAGCGCTAGGTGAAAAGAACACCGATTGAGGAAGAAATAGATTTAGAATAACTAGTCAAGGGAACGACCATGACTGGACTTTAGAGGCTAGGAATTTATTAAACTTGTTTATTCATCTTTGCTTTATTCAAGAAGATATAATAACATCTCTTTTACAAAGATAACTTGACTTGACCCCTAAGAAACAATCTCTAATTTAAAGAAACAAACTAAGAAAATATAAGCTTTTAAACTAATCAAATCAATTTAATCTCTAATAAAGAAAATAATTATGGTTACTACAGTAGCCATGTGAACCGTGCACGTTGCGGTTGCTACAGTAGCACTAAGCCGTGCGTGCCGCGGTAGCTATAGTAATCATACGAACAATACGCGTGCGTTACAGTATCGCGCAGGTAACACCTCCTATTAGTGTATATATAAATATAAATAGATAAGTTCGCTCGATCTGGACTCTTGCATCCCTATCGGAGATAGACACGATTCCACACCGATGAGGACTCTTGCTCCTCGGCTGCAAGCTACGGACACTGATACGGGAATATCACAAAAATAGACACATATGTCTTCTCTTCATTCGATTGAAATCCGAACCAAATCCTTGAAGCCATTTCACTCGAGAGAAGCCCAGACTGTCTCAATTTTACTTTCATGCTAGGAGTTAATTTACAGAGACAACAAGTAGCAAAGGTACAGTGCATGATGAAAGTATCTGTCGGATCAGAAGCAAGGCCACGCGATTCTGAAGTCTGAACTCTGAAGGCGCGCCAATTATTCAGAGTTTCAGACGGGTGCACGCATGAATCACGCGAGCCTTCAGCAAGAAGAGACGGCGAATATAATCTGCACTGTCTGCCGAAAAGAGGCGACAGGTAGTTAAAGAACACAAGACTTTGCGATGGAACAGAATCAAGAACATTTGGACGAGGGAAGTTACAGTACTAACTATCCTTAT
The DNA here is from genome assembly GCA_036346245.1 of Bonia amplexicaulis. Lineage (NCBI taxonomy): Eukaryota > Viridiplantae > Streptophyta > Magnoliopsida > Poales > Poaceae > Bonia > Bonia amplexicaulis. The sequence goes on along the minus strand of CM070738.1, from coordinate 5,642,969 downwards.
GTGCCGTATCTGGCAAATCAATAGAAACCGAGATATTCCAAGGGACTGTCTTGTATTAGTTCAGACGATAGTTATCAGGAAACACAAATTAGTGCTCAATGACACATTGTTCCCATCAGAGCATCTTTCAGTACACTAGTGGCAATCTGGTAAATTTATCCTCGAAGACTTGACTGCTTTTTTGGTCTTCCATCTTTTTATCTCTTTCATTCCCGCTGCTTATAAGAAGCCTGTCTGGTTAAGGTCACTCCTCAGCATTTCCGACCATTCAAGAAGACACAAAATAATGGCTCAAATGGCTATCTACAATCATCTACTCCACCTCTTCCTCCTACTATTGCTTACCTCCAATTGCAGCTCCCAATCGACGGCGAAGCCAAACTCCGGAGAGCTTGGCACACTCCTAACCATCAAGAGAGAATGGGGCAACCCAGCTGCACTCAGCTCATGGACCACTAGTAACTGGACTGGTGTTACCTGCGACAACAGTGGCCAAGTCACTGCCCTCTGCTTCCATAACTTCCAAATAGCCAAACCAATCCCAGCCTCCATTTGCAGCCTCAAGAACCTGACGTACCTAGACCTCTCTTACAACAACCTCACCGGCGAGTTCCCCACGGCGCTCTACGGCTGCTCAGCCTTGCAGTACCTCGACCTGTCCAACAACGCACTCACCGGTGACATACCGCCGGAATTCAGCAACCTCCATCTCAGCTTTCTTAACCTCTCCTCTAACCAACTAGCCGGCGAGGTCCCCGAGTCGTTGCAGAGCCCGGCGTACGAGGGGAGCTTTCTCAGAAACCGTAACCTTTGCGCCACGGTGAACCTGAACATGAACCTTCCGGCATGCCGTCACGGCGACCATGGCAAGCTCTCGACGAGCTTAATCGTCCTCTTCTCCGTGCTCACCGGTATCGCCCTTTTTGGCGTAGTCACCATCGGGTGTCTCATCGTCCGGCGGCAGAAGCACCGGCAAGACCTGACCATGTGGAAGATGACGGCGTTCCGAGCTCTGGACTTCTCGGAGTGCGACATACTCTGCAAGCTCCGCGACGAGAACGTGATTGGCAGCGGCGGCTCCGGCATGGTGTACCGCGTCCCCCTGCGCGGCAAAGGCTGCGCCGGCATGGTAGTGGCCGTGAAGAGACTATGGAGCACCAGCAAGTCGGACGCGAAGCTCGACAAGGAGTTCGATTCGGAGGTGAAGATGCTCGGTGACATCCGGCACAACAACATCGTGAGCCTCCTCTGCTGCATCTCCAGCGGGGAGACGAAGCTGCTCGTCTACGAGTACGTTGGGAACGGCAGCCTCGACCGGCAGCTGCACCACCGGGAGCGCGCCGGCGCTCTGGCGCCGTTGGACTGGCCGACGCGTCTGACCATCGCGATCGACGCGGCGAGGGGCCTCAGCTACATGCACCACGAGTGCGCTCAGCCGATCATGCACCGGGGCGTCAAGTCGAGCAACATCGTGCTCGATCCGGGCTTCCACGCCAAGATCGCCGACTTTGGGCTCTCCTGGAAACTCGTCAAGTCCGGCGAGCCCGGGTCAGTGTCCTCCATCGACTGCACCTCCTGTCACATGGCTCCAGGTAAGTCACAAGCCAAGAATTCTTCAAGTCTCAAGCTTAAAAATGGCACCCTAATCTGCAGCCAAAGAATATTTTGCACGCATGGTTTGGTTGCAGAGGATGTTTACAGGGAAAAGGCGAACGAGAAGATGGACGTGTTCAGCTTCGGCGTGGTGCTGCTGGAGCTCGTCACCGGCCGGGTGGCGAACGACGGCGGCACGGAGTGCTGCCTGGTGGACTGGGCCCAGCGGCGGCACAAGGAGGGCGGCTCGCTGTACGACGCCGTGGACAAGGACATCCAGGACAGGGCCTACATGGACGACGCCGTGGCGGTGTTCATGCTCGGGGCGATCTGCACCGGTGAAGACCCGACGACGCGGCCATCGATGAAGGAGGTGCTGGATCAGCTGCTCCGGTACGACCACACGTCCAGCGTGGCTAGCGCGTGACGGGACGACATTACGGCGCCGAAGTCAATTGGAGTGGGACCGCGATCTTGGACTTTTGCAACCCATCCATGTGTGCATTCTGTAGCATGCATATATGTATGCTAGTTTAATTCGTCATCCCAGTCCCAGCTGATCGATACAGCACCGTCTTTCAAGTCTTGGACCAGTAAAGTCTGAGCGTTTAGTCACCACAGTAATTAATATGATGAGCATATAATGAAAGCTATCGATTGGCATCCATAGTAAGATGATACGCGTTCTTCTTGTGCTACCGGTTGTTTGGCCTTTTGCAATTATTTATCCACGCATACCGTTAGTCAAGGTTGCTCGATCAGTCGTCACACCGACCGACAGGAAGAGCAAGCATTACTATAGAACAGCTAGTTGGGCGAAAGGACAAAACTGTGTGCATGCCCCTCCCTACAGGCGTGGACGTGATGCTTGAATTTGAACGAATCCATAGCACGAATGGTCTTGCATGTACGATGACAGGCGGTCTCCTTGTCCATAGGCTGTAGCCTTCGTGCACAGTCGCATCCGATGATGTTTTGTACGTATTTGCAATTATTTATTCGCGTACACCGTTTGTCAAGGCTGCGTGATGGAAAACCTACTTGAACCCAGTTGTCTAGCATGTGCAACTGCTACGTAGGTACGTACGTTGTGATACAAATTTCTAGAATCTGGAAGCCCTTTCCTCTAAAACAAGGATAGTTTCGGAAGCCAGGGATCGATACCACTTTTAGTAATTAACTTTTAAACGGTATATTTTTAAAGATAAAATTAATAAAAAATTATAATAAAAAATATACTGAGTTTAGTTGTACTAACTAAAATTATATATAACTATATTTTTATATATATTACCTATCACGAATAACTATAATTAAAAAGTTTAAATTATAAGACATAAACTATCACCTAAGGTACGAGAATTTTGGACAGATATGGCACTGTTGACCACCTGATTTCCAAATTTAGCCTCCAAACAGCCAGAATTCCATTTCTAGCCCCCTCCCGACTGCACAATTTATTTCGGAGCGACACCTAGCAATCGTGCGGTCGGAGAGCGCATCGCAGCCAGATCATGCGGTCACCGACCGCACGACCACTGTAGCCGCCTGGGTTGTTCGCCGGTCGTGCGGTGCCCGACCGCACGACCTGCACTGTACTGCCCGCTTTTTGCTTTACTTTGTGTCTTGTCCGGGCGCCGAAAGCCGCTCTCCCGCTCGCTGCATGCTTTGTTTTATTTCTTTTGTCTATAGCACATGTATACGCGGCAGCTTATTACAACCGTCCCCCACTCCATTGTCTGAATTAGGGTGGTCTGGGACGCGCGATAAAATACAGAGAATGGCCTCCGTTTGCACGCCTTCGGTCAATTTGCAAGCATAGAGAGAGAGCAAGAAAATTGCAGAGCAAGAGCGCGAGAGTAGTGAAGGAAGCAAGAACGGCAAACACATGTTTGGAGTAATTTTCGTTGGTGATTTGAAGTTTTTGTGCAATTGTAAAAGTTGTAGATCGGCTCATGAGCTTCAAGAAAAGGTAAATATCGTCCCCGTGCGACTATATTTTTATTGTTAGTGATTAGCACATCATTAACGTAAATATTTTGTATACTGTTATAGTGAGTGCAGATGGTTGTAGTTGTTATTGTTAGTGATTAGCACGACATTAACATAAGCGTTAAAACAAGTAGTTGTAATGTACTATATTTTTGTTTTATGTGAACAACTTTTTTATACTGTTGTAGTGAGAGATGTTAATCTGCATACGAAACAAGTAGAAATATAGAGCTGCATGTCAATCTTTGAAAAAAAATTATGTTGAAGTGTTACCCTGCATACGAAGTATGGCACATTGTTGGGTAGTAGAAATGAAGGGCAACTAACAGATTGAGAAAAATGTAGCTATTTCAATTACATAAGAATTTGTAAGTACCCAATAGAAGTGAATTAATTAGAATAATTTGTAAGAAATGAGTTGCTGGATTGGTGAATTAATTAGAATAATAATAATGCAAAATAGGAGTGAAATTAGGAAAAAATGTAATTTAATCTTCATTGAAATTTGGGAGCAAGATCCGTAAATTACAAAATTGGAAAAAAAAAATAGTACAGTACATTATTAATTTCATTTATATAGGAATTTGTTAGTGCGCTCTGCAAATAAATTAAAAAATACAATTAGAAGTTAAAAAATTACAATTCGTATTTGTAGGTGATAGGCAGAACAACGAAATTTGTTGCATATTATATATACTAATAGGGTTCAGTATGCACTTATGTTAGGTACGCGATGGGTGACATCTAAGACTTGTTCGTATTCTATTGAAGTGGTCTCGTACGTGACAGGCCGTACGGGGCAGACCTGTCAAATTGTGACCGGACCGTGATCCGGGCACCCAATCTGAACGCCATGAGTCTGTATGAGCTACGACGATGCGTGCATTCTGCATTTGATTGGGACACCGCAAGGAATAAATTACAGATCGAGGCAGTGTATGCCTCAGTAGTGGGGACTGCATGGGAGACCATGTGGCAACTTGTGAAGGTGACCAGTGATGCTTTATGGGGCCAAGTACATGGAGGTCGTGTGCAACCCTGCCGCAACGATATATGCCAGGCCAATGGTGTATGTGCAGTTCGTAGAGAGGACAGAATCGTCTGCCACGGGTGGCTCTGGTGACGCTAGCAGAGATGTAGTTCCTGGGGTACTCTCGGGCGCTGATGAAGATGTTGGTGCAGGAGAAGAAGTGGGTGAGGCAATGGGAGATGGAGACTTGCGGAGGCGTGTGGAGAATTTTCAGGCGAATGAAGGTGTGAAGAGGTGGTGGGCCGTCCGTGTTGATTGTCACGAGTACCTTGCGGACCAGGTGGAAGAAGTGCACAGCGAGAAGGAGGAGGATGTAGAAACTGCCAGTTCAGGAGAGGAAGAAGATGGTGAAGGTACAGCAGGAGGTGTGTTAGGTGGTGTCGTGACCACCGACGGTGCGTATGTGTCGTCCAGACTAGACGACATTGCAGCAGAATCCCTAGTTCTGCCACGGACGGAGGAGGCAGAGTGGGGGTTCAACGAGGGCACACTCTTTGTAGGGCAGTGTTTCCGTAACAAGAGTGCTGCACAGCAAGCTATTGCTACATACGCTGTCAACATTAGCCGGACATATCGAGTGCACAGGTCAAACCCTAACACCTACATCGTCAAGTGTGTTGACAACTCCTGTCCTAGCAAGGTCCGTGCGCTGCGGTTCAGGGGCGCTGCCATGGACTTCCGGATAACAGTGCTGAAGGATCATAGTTGTGAGCTTGCGGCGCCACTACATAGGCACCGCAACATTTCGTCGTCGTATGTTGCGGAGCTGATAAGCCATCTTGTGGTGGCAGATGTGTCCATCCATCCGAAGATTTTGTTGGCGGATGTAACCAATATGGCGGGGTTCGATGTCAGCTACAAGAAGGTGTGGTGGGCGAAACAAAATGTCCTACACCGTATGTTCGGGACGGACGAGGAGGCGTACGATCTGGTCCCAAAATTGCTGCATCAAATTTCAGAAGCCAACCCAGGCACATACATTAACAGTTAGAAGCGGGTTCATGGTACCCAAGGATCGAATTGTTTTGTTCTTGATAGAGTATTCTGAGCCCTTCGTCAGGCGATAGAAAGATTCATGTGGTGTCGTCTAGTGCTAACGATGGACGGAACGTTCCTATCTGGGAAGTACAAGGGTACTATCCTAACTGCAGTTGCAGCTGATGGTAAGAGCTATTGCGGCTCGTGAGGAACAAGCAAGGGCTGCTGCGGCCAAGGCCAAACAAGCGGAGCGTGTCACGAGGTCACACCCCCGTAACGATGCCCCCCGTAGGAGCTTGTCTATACCAAACGTTCCAACTGAATGTTCGCCACAACACCTCCTGAGGGCGAGACGCCGCCCCCCTGCTGGTGCAGAGACTCATGCAAATTCTTCAAGTCTAAGCAGCGCCTCAGCCTGGGCATGCGTTATTAGGGTTGTGTGAATTACTCCTCTGACTATCCTGATCGCCGTTTTGACACGATCAGCTATCGGCAACCAGTAAGGACTTCTTACAATGTGTTCCCCACTATTTCTAACTAACAGTACGTAATATCACACTCTCTCGTTTGCCCACAGTCCCCGGAACCGTTATGTGCCTACCGCAAATAGATCGACCTAGAGATCCACCCATATGACCAGTAGACTCTGGACTTTAACGAGTGGAATGACAAATCGGGACGCGAGATTCGTGAGGAGGAGCATCGCCAAGACGAGTAAATCCAGCGTATACGTCAGGAGACAACAGCTCATCTCGAGGCGTGCATGCGCAGGCAGCACGAGGCTCGCGAGAGGGAGCGCGAGAAAAAAAAGAGAAATGGCGGCCAAGGCCAAAAACGAATCTGAGGATTTCGACGCTGAGGTTGCAAGGAAGGGAAAATGGCCCCAGTCTACGTAGTAGGTTGGGCCATTCCGCACTACTCGCCTTAATGTCCAATTTATTTCTATTCTAAGAAGGCGCACATTTATCGTATGGCTAATTCAGTTTGTTGTAACCAAATCCTGTGCGTCCTGTTATTCCCAAGTTTATTATGAAATCTATTTTAACTACCAACATAAAATATCGTCATCTTTTTGCATTCAACTCTTCGTGTGCTCCATATCACTTTCCTTCGTACTGACTAGTCGTTCCTATCCTAGTCGTGCACATAAAAGTTTTCATGAAATGTTTTGCAGTACAAGGTACCATGATCGCAAAATGTTATTACGAATCAAACATATTTTTACCGGTCACAATGTGCAAAAAACACAAACTGATCAATCATTACACAGCAATATAATTTACCTCTTTACATACGCGTTATTTAGGGCTTAATCGTCACTACAAAATTCTACCAAAAATTAACCGCACTATAACAAGGCACGACGATCGTACCGCTAAGAACGTACGAAAATATTTCAAAAAATATTAGTCTAAAACAATATTTCCTACACGTATCATGTACAATGCATAACGAATTGTCAAATTGTATTTCATAATTTTTTGCATCTCCTGTTCTATATTATAAATTTGTTGCGGACTCCAAACAAAATAAATTACATGTAAATATGCATAACATTTATAAATTAAAAAATTTTTGCACGACTAAAATACAGTCTTATCAAAACAAAAATACAAAACTTATACCTCATTTTTTGCAAACAGTAGCAAAACCCTAATCCTAAACAGTACGGACAGGTCGTGCGGTCGGGCACCGCACGACCCATGCGGCTATAGTGGTCGTGCGGTCGGCGACTGCACAATCTGGCTGCGGTGCGCTCCCCAACCGCATGATTGCCAGGTGTCGCTTCGAAATAAATCGTACTTTCGGGAGAGAGTTAGAAATGGAATTCCAGTTGTTTGGAGGCTAAATTTAAAAATCGGGTGGTCAACAGTCCCATATCTGTCCAAAATTCAAGTACGATGGATTGGATCATATGTAGTGCAATGTGTTGGATCAGCACATTATAGTCTCCAGTAGTATCTATTATATCTATCCACACTTGCGACGGGTGGGCTCTGACCCTTTTTTTTTCAGTCGTGGCCGTTGGCCGATATTGCACATGTCCAGTAGTATCTATCTTAAATTAATGCTATGCTATGTGAAATGATGTGCAATTATATTGGAAAATTATCGACTGGCGTGTATAGCAGCGTCAATTGTCAAGAAATTCATTCTCTCTAGGAGATCATCTTCTTCATCATTGATATTGTATATATTTATATCGCATTTTATAAAATCTGATTCGATCTAAAGGCTCTTGCATGTAAAAAAGATATATCAGCGTGTAACACTGATTGTGATTGATATCCATGCCGTAAGATTTAGGGCTTGTACAATGGTTTGAACCACTACTACAGAAAGGCTAATACTAGATGGTAAATCACAGACGGTTTTATAAAACCGTCTGCGACAGATAGTAATATAGACGGTTTTAATTTGAACACCGCCTGTGTTGGTGGCGTCGGCGAAAAAAAGTATCGCAGACGGTTCATACCTATGAACCGTCTGTGATACTTTAGTATCACAGACAGTCCGTATTAAGAACCGTCTGTGATAATCCCAAATTATCACGACGGTTTGTTACTAAAACCGCTCGTGATAAGATAATTCCGACGGTTTTAGTAAAACCCGTCGTGATAATCCCATCTCACCGATAATTGGTGTGTAATAATACATGTCACCAATAATTGGCGTATACGTGATTTCGATCTCACCCGTCTATTCTCTCCACATCGAATGGGCGGCACCGGTTCCTCCCACGGCCGGGCCCTTATTAATAACTCCCCATCAACCTTTCCACCGGTACTAGTCACGCGTGAGTTCATCCACTAGCTAGCTTCCTGTATGCATCTCCCTTCCGCCGTGAGCTAGCACCTCCTCCATCGCGCACGAGCGGTTCATACTAAAGAACACACTCTTGCCGTAAGTGTCGTAAGTGTGTCTTGTTTAGTGTGGACCGTCGTGCCACGAAGGGTTTGTTAGCTTGTCATCCCGTAATAGATCGATCCGAATGTGTTGTTGAGTTTTGTGCTTGCCTCTGATTTGCATGTTCCTCGACGATGCCGACTCTCGTCGAGATGTGATGTCCACTCCGACAATCCTTCTTTTTCGCAAAATTCAAGGCAATTTTATTACAAAGTTCAAAAAAGATATTTCTAGATTCTTGGTGAGCGGCCGATCGACATACCGACTTCTCCGGTGGCGACTATCCATCGCCTCTTCCCTTCTTTTCTTCATCTCGGTCTCGGATCACGACGCCCAGAGCCGGTCAAGAACCGGTCTTCGATGTGGCATTCCTCAAGACACGCACCGGTTCTTGACCACTCTAGGCGCACGTGATCCGAGACCGTAGATGAAGAAAAGAAGTGGGAAGAAGCGATGGATAGTCGCCACCAAGAAGTCGGTATGTCGATCTCCGCTCACCAAGAACTGAAATATCTTTTTGAACTTTGTAGGTGGGACCACATGTCGCCGACGGATTTAATAGAAATAGCTCGACCTCGGCGCTGCGTGAGCGGGGCTCGAAGCAGCCGAGTGAGAGGGGAGAGAGATCGCACCGATAGCCGGTGGTTCACTCGGTGTTGCTTACTCTATAAGGGTAATAATCCCTTTGAGATATCTCGATGGGCGGGAACTATCACGGACGGTTGTTACTTATGAACCGTCGTGATATTTAGTATCACGAGGCGGTATGTATTAAAACCGTCGTGATAATCTGATTATCACAGACGGTTTGTAATAAAAACCGTCATCATAATTCAAATTTGTAAAGACACAGGGGGATCAGAAATAAAAGACAATTTTATTAATATCAAGTGGAGGGAGATTTATTACAAATGTCGCAGAGATAAAGCATTTCCCAGATTCTAATCTTACGGGCTTCAGACGCTTCTTCGCCTTTGGGAGTTGGAGGAGGGCCCGCTGCGTTCTCGACGCCGCTAACATTGCCGTTGTCCTCGGCACCTCCTCCTCCGTGACGGCAAGCGCCAACGTCGTCATTATCTCGTAGAGGATAGCATGGTATGATTCCTCGAATCGCTCGATCTAATTGATCGGCAATGCTATCCATCGACCTATCTTGAGGCGACAAGCGCTTCTTGACTGCGACGTTGTATAGTAGAACGAGGGTAATGGCTGTTTCCCTGTCTTGAGCCGCAGCGAGACGCCTCTGCCGACGGCGGATGGTCAGGTACAGCTGACGGATGGAAGACAGTTGGGGAAGGAGAGGAGGGCGTGACCGCAGAAGCAGCTCCAGTCGTGAATTGCTGGCCGCTTGTGTAAGATTGCGGCCGAACAATTCACGATGAAGAGAAGAGAGGAAGGAGATGATGAGAAGTCGAACAAGAGACATTTTAATGAAATAGCTAGACAAAGACGCATGGATGAAGAGAGGTAGTAAGAACGAGATGAGAGGACACGATGCGTATGTAGAAGAAGCTGGCGCATATATAACCTTGAAGAGGCGGTTCGTATACCAAAGAGACGCTCAGATAACGAAGGAGATACGTTACGAAACACAAGAGATACGCTCGACTTTTCATTATCATAGCTTGTTATCGCAGACGGTTTTAATAAACAACGCTTTGTGTTGTCAACGCCGCAGACGGTTTTGAATAAACAACCGCTCGTGAAAAGTCGGTTATCACAGATGGTTTTAATAAACAACCGTCGTGAAAAGTGGTTATCACGCAGACGGTTGTTTATTAAGAACCGTCGAGATAACCGACTTTTCACGACGGGTTTTAATATAAAACCGTCGTGAATGATCCTGACGGTTTGCAATAAAAACCGTCGGTGATAATGCCACAAGCATTTAATGCGCCGAGCCGCCTCGTCTTCATTTCGATCCGGATCGTAGCCACTTCGCACTCGAGCCTAGGCGATTTGAGGCCGATTATTTTGGTGGGAAGAGGCGAGATTGAGCTTTGAAGATTCATTCAATTCATACTTTCCGCCGGTGGCTAGCTCTAGATCGATATGGTCAAGAAGATAATTTATTTTTCTTTAATTGCATTACAATTTAGATTTAAGTAATTGGCGAGTGTTATTGAAGATGGTTAATTTGTAAAATTGTTGGTTATATAATAGTTGTTGTGTTTATAATATGATTTGAGCTAGCAAATTAAACCTCAATATAATACATGTGGCGGTATATATGTAGTAGTAATTAGTTAAGCTAATTTTAATCTTGAGTTGTTATGTATGTACGTAACGTGGACCGAAGTCGGATGTATGCCATGAGCCGTGTGAGTGAAGAGTATATTAATGGCGTGTCCGCTTACAAGAAGAGCCGAGGAGGATATGTTGAATAAGGGGTGGAATATATGTACTCGTCCATCTGTACATTGCGAGAATTTAAAGATGTTTAAGAACCGAGGGCAAATTGAAGCGCACTTGATTCGGAGGGTTTCAAAAAGGGTTATACGTGTTGGACCGTCATGGCGAAGTGAATGATCATATGTCACGGATGACATCGCCGGTGAAGTGAATGATATGTCACGGATGACATCGCGGTGAAGTGAATGACATGGCGCCGGATGATGTCGATTGTGGTTCGGATACGGATAGGTTGCACGATAACAACTGGATCGGATGCTTGGCGATGTAGAAGAGAATTATGATGAGAGAGTATGTTAAATTCCGTGGCTTGATGGAGGACTCTGAGAAACCTTTGTTCACGTGTTGCGGTCAAAGTACACGAGGTTGTCGGCCGTGCTTGAACTGTTGAAATTAAAGGCAAGCAACAGTTGGATCGACAAAAGTTTCACTGCCGCTGGGTCTTTTAGCGGACATGCTTCCGGAGGAAATGAGTTGCCTAAAACCACGATAAAGCCAAGAAGGTCCTTTGTCCATTGGGAATTGAAGTAGAAAGAATACATGCATGTCCGAATGATCGTATCCTGCACTAGTAAAGAGTATGAAAACATGCATGTATGTCCGTGTGCAACGCATCCCGATACAAACGTAACAATCAATCGATGATGCGAGGAACAGAGGTGAAGAAAGGACCTCTGGTAAGGTGGCATGGTATTTTCCTATAATTCCCGCTTGAAAAGGTTTTTGCAAATCCAAAGGAGGCAAAATTGCTGCGTTGGCACTCTGAGGAGCGCAAGAAAGATGGAATGCTAAGACACCTTGTCGATTCCGCCCAATGGAGAAACATTGATAGGAGTTTTGCGACTTGATGCAGAACCAAGGAATATAAGGTTCGGACCGAGTACGATGGAATGAATCCTTTCGGTAGCATGAGCACCGACATAGCACATGGCCCGTGACTCTGCATCTATAACCTTCCTCCTTGGTTGTGTATGAAGCGAAAGTATATTTTGTTGTCGATACTTATCCAAGGGCCAAAGCAACACAGGAATGATATTGATGTGTACCTAGCACCATTGGTGAAAGATCTAAAAGTACTATGGAACGAAGGGTGCGGTATGGGATGCGTACAAACGAGAGAACTTCACTTTGCGCTCTTTATTGTTCTCGCACCATAAATGATTATCCCGCCCTTGCTAACCTATCGGGCCAAAGTACGAAAGGTGCCAAAGCTTGTACTCACTGTTTAGATGGTACCGAGAGTGTGTGGTGAAACACTCACGCAAAACCGTCTACATGCGCCACCGTCGGTTCCTTCCTGAGGCTCACCCATACCGCAAGATGAAGAAACAATTTGACGGAGAGAAGGAAGACGGTTCAGCTCCAAGACATTTAAAGGAAAAGAGGTTTATAATATGGTTAAGGATTTAGATGTTGTCCTCGGAAAGGGACGCAAATTGAGGGCTCGTGAGAAAACACCGGAAGAAGAGATCAATATTGTGGGACTTACCTTATTGGGAGTACCTAGATGTTCGACACCGCATCGACGTCATGCACGAGAAAAAATGTATGTGACGACTTGATTGGTCTCATCGAACATTCGTGATAAAACAAAGGGCGGCGTCAATGCACGGCTTGACTTGGTGAAATAGACATCGAGCCCGAGTTAGCACCGACATGCAATGACAATGGACGAACATACCTTCCCCTGCGTGTTCTGATCTGTCCAAGGTGGAGAAAGCAGAATCGTGCTGCTTGCATGGTGTCAAAGTTCCGTCGGTTACTCGCAACGCCAAGAAACTTGTTTCGATGCAAGAATTGAAGTTAAATGGCATGAAGTCTCACGATTGTCATGTGTCGATAACACGATGCTCCCTATTGCAATTAGAAATATTTTACCGATTAGAGTCCGAGAGACAATTATGAGGCTATGTTATTTTTTAACACAATTGCTCGAAGGTCATCGATCCCGAAGGACTAGATGCTCGCAATACGATGTGGTAATGACTCTATGTCATCTTGAAATGTATTTCCTCCTTCGTTTTTCGATATCATGGTCCATCTCATTGTTCACCTTGTGTGGGAGATAAAATGTGTGGGCCTATGTTCCACGTAGCATGTACCCATTTGAGAGGTTCATGGAATTCTCAAGTCCTACGACGGAATCGTTCTCACCGAGGGCGCATCGTCGAAGGTTATGCAAGCGAAGAGGTCATTGAGTTTTGTGTCGATTATATGGCTCGATTCAACCGATAGGTGTGCCTCAATCTCGCCATGAGGGAGGTCAAGGGTATCGGAACTATCGGAAGGAAATCAATCACCCGAGATATGGACGCGTATACTCAAGCCCATTTCACGCCTTGCAACACATGATTGAAGTGGCGCTTATGTTGACCAAGACAAGGATGTGCTTGCAATGTAATCCGGAGCGGCCAGATGTTTGGATCATGAGGCAACACAACACTCGGTTCAACCAATGGTTGAAGGACCAAATCGCTAGGAGCTCGCAAAGTGAGTTGTTGATATGGTTGGCAAAGGACCAACATTTACTGATTGTCACATGGCAAGGGTATGATATAAATGGGTATACATTCTATACAGGATCGGGATGTAAAGAGCACTAACTGTATCAGCGGTGTCCGCATAGATGCGTTCGACCGATGGGTTGAGAAGCTCGTACTATGGATTCATAGAAGAGATTTGGGAGCTCGACTATGTGCTTTTCAAGATCCCTTATTTTTTGCCGTTGGGTGCATCCGCCACGGTGAAGGTTGACAAGCACGGTGTCACTACCGTGGACTTCCAACGTGTCGGTACAAAGACGAACCATTCGTACTCGCCAATCAAGTTGTTCAAGTTTTCTATGTAACCGACCCAAACCAAATAAGAAACGACATGTAGTTCTTCATGGAAAAGGAGAATTGTCGGAGTAGAGAATGTAGTGGATGAGGAAGAATACAATCAATTTGACGAGTTACCTCCTTTTGGAAATGGCATAAGGGTCGATGATGAACAACGTGACGAAACTAGTTACGCACGACCGATCATCATGAAGGGCTAATTTTAAAGGAACCGAGCAAGTGGATTGAGTCATACACCCAATTGTTCAAAATGTGTGATATTTAGGTGAATGTTGAAAATGACAATTCATGTATGTGATGTATATGTGAATTTGCATTTATGTATATAACAATGCATGTATGTGATGTATATGTGAATTGATGTTTATCCGAGAAAATGTGTATGAATGCCGGTAGGTGATGTGTATGAATCTTCGGTAGGTGATGTATATGAATGCTGGTTGGTAACTACAGCGGGTTATCACAGACGGTTCTCAATTAATAACCGTCTGTGATAATATATCACAGACGGTTAACAATTGAGAACCGCTCGTGATATATATATTGCTGCACGGTTATTAGTTTATAACCGCTCGTGATACTCTCCTTATATAACCCCACGCGCACCCCCACTAGGGTTAGTCGCTCCAGCGGATCCCGATCGAGCCCATCGCCCCGCCGCCGCCGCCGTGCCTCGACCCCGCCGCCGCTGAACCCCGCCGCCGTCCTCCTCCTCGGCCCCGCCGCCGCCGCGGAACCCCCGCCGTCCTCCTCCTCGGTCCCGTCGCCGCGGAACCCCGTCGCCGTCCACCTCCTCACCGCCCTCGCTACTTCTACTCCTTTGGTTGAATCCATTCCCCATCTCCGCCATCGCTCACTTCACTTCACTTCACTGTTGTACTGAAGGACATAGATTGCTTGTGGGATCGGTTGTTGCTCTATGATGATTAAAATCTTATGCTGAGATTGGAGGATTTAATCTTTGAGCTCTAATTACTGTCACTTGTTGTCTTTTGATTCATGCTCATATCATGCAACTATTGTTAATCGTGAGCTTTGAAGAATATATTATCTGTCACTTGTTGTCTTTTAATTACTGTCACTTGTTGTCTTTTAATTATCGTCACTTGTTGTCTTTAAATTATCTCGTCACTTGTTGTCTTTAAATTATGATTTGTATATATGGATTGATGTCATTGGTGTGCTTATATAATTATAGAGGAATTATATTTATGCTTATATCGCAAATTTTTTATCCTAATAGACCCATAAATTGTCGAATAGCAACAAGTCATCCGCGCATTCTTCAACATCATCGCCGGAGGCGTCCGCTCCAAAATCAAGACGCCAAGGAAGAGGGCTATCAAAGAAGCCTGAGGGACGATTTACCATCACACAAGTCGATGTATCTAGGGTCCCTCTCTTTCCTCCCAAAGCAGTAAGCGTATGGAGAAGAACGATCGGAATAGTTGCACGACAACGAATTGAAATCACATTCGATTCGTGGAAGAGCGTGCCTGCGACTCGAAAACGTGAGTCGGTGACGAAATTTTGGCATCGCTCGAGATCCCGTAAGAACACCAAGACGCCGTGCAACGACAAGCCTTGCTAGGGGCATGCAAAGCATGGAAGAACTTCAAGAGCACGCTTGTCAAGGACTACGTGGAGAAGGACGAAACACCCTTTCAAAAATACCCATTCCTGGAACCACAATGGGAATAGTTCAAGGCGATGAAGACAACCAAGAGTTCAAAAGTACAAGTGCGGCGCACAAGGCCCTCCAGCAAAAACACACACCCCACGGACTTGGCATACTGGGTATGCGGGTAAAATCCTCGATGGAGGAGGGAGGACGAACAGTACCGCGGACATCGCCCGCCATTTGCCAATATCTCGGATGACCCGCCGAAATTGGATTAGAGCAAGGTCATCTACAACGACATCGGGGATGTCTCCTTCGAAACCCCGCAGACCAGCAAGTGTCTCGGTAGCTTGGTAAGATATCGATCGAACTACGTAGCTTGTAATTACTCCACAACTTCGCACAGTGAAATGACATGTCGTGCTCTTGCAGAAGCGTTGATTGTTGAATCTTCCTGGGGTCATTCCATGGAACAAGGAGAAAGATATACTCCGCGCCCGGGAAACAAGGAGCACCCGGTCGACGAGAGGCCTTGGGCTTTACGTTCCATGGAAACATGAGCCAAGATGACCAAATGTATCGGCGTCAGAAGAGAAACAAAGCCGAGCGTGACGCACGGCTTCGAGAAGAGCTCAAGGCTACTCTAAGAGAGGAGATAATGGGTGATCCGCCGATAAAATCGAGATGAGGTGCGAAAGCAGACGGAAAATCAGCGGCCGCCCCGCCCTATGCTAGCGAGCCCGCACAACCATCCGAGTAGTTGCGCGTCCAATCCGACGCAAACCGAGGCCGATTTTCGTGGACGACATCCTCGGTAATAATTATTATCTCGAATGCTTGCTCCATTGATAGGCCTATTCGATGAGCTAATTCAGTATCGTTATGTAGGAGCCACGGCGCGTGCTCCAAGTGAGATATGTCTCCGTTCCTTGTACGCTTGGGGCCGTGCATATCGGTCCGTAGCGGGGCGTGGTGCGGTCAAGCTTTTAGCGCCAGCTTCGCAAAAGTTCATGTGGATGGTGTGCATGTTAATTTTGAGGTCGTCCCCACATCAAGTCGCCCACCGACGAGATCGTGGCTCTAGGGCGCCATTGGAACATTCATCCAAAGTGGCCTAAAAGCGACATCTCCTCGAGGCTTCTTCACCGGTGGCGTGACCAGATCTCTGTGCACCGTGTCATCTCCACCGCAAGACTTGTCTCCACCACCGCTAGCTGCACCGGTGCTATCTCCACAGTGCTCTTCTCGCCAGAGCAACTTGCCCCATTGCTACCTTTAAAGTCGATCACAGTAAAGTCGACCCACACCGAGGCGATAAGGGCGACAAGGGGGCAAGGGCAGCAAGGGCAAAGCACGAAGACCAATGATGATATTGGCCCGCACCGCCATTGGCCCGTAATTGCGTGCTTGGCGAGCCGTTGCTCGAGAAAAGGGCCTCCAACACCTATCAATTAGTTGCCGCAATTGCACAAGTGGTACATGGAGCGGTCCAATAAGCCGAGGGCTAACGAGATCGTATCATCACAAATTCGCGCTGGAGCATTTCCATCACGATTTTCAAGACGGTGTCTTCGTGGTCGCCGAGGACTTATTCGATCTTTTCACGCCAACGCCTCGACGCCTCACTCATTCGATCTTGCGACGCCGTAAGTGTGCACAATCACGCCTCCGCTCATGTCATACCGATAAATGCCATATATAATTTGTTGTTTTCGTGTGTATATGTAGACACGCGGACTAAAGCTAGAACATCCAGTCATCATCGGTTGGTTTCTTGGACCCACACAAGGTCGCCAGTATACCATCGACGAGGATATGTCCGTCGTCGAGAGGTACATTGCATCGTGGTGCGGGCTCAACACAATAAGGATTATATACTTATGCCCTACAATCAAAACTTTCATTGATTTTAATAGTCATTGTACCAAAATGGAACAAGGTATATTACCTTGATTCCTTAAGTAAGAATAAAATGGACTTCACGGTTGTCGCCCAAGTAATCGATAGGTAAGTTTATTTTCTCCATACATACCTATATTGTACTCTTTCTTTCATTCGATTGACTAAGGTTAACTTTTTGAATCACGAGGGCGCTCGCGATGTACGTTGAAATGGGGGTGTCTCAAGCAAGGGCCAAAGGCCCGAGACATACTCGAGATTTTAAGGTATTCACTATTACACATTAATTAATCCTATGCAGCAGTCAGATTAATGCCTCTTGAATTATTGCTCATTCTATTTTGCAGTGCCACCAAAGCACCGCCGGGCAACACATGTGGATTCTATGTTTGCCACCATATGGACCTACTCCTCGATTCCTCGAGGATCACCAATTCAAGGTTTATCAATCTTTCCATATTTACTTCATACTTATCACGTTACATATATACGCACATTCATATCCCTATCCACAGTGCGTACATCCCGTCAACCGCATTGGAACAGCCCGATATTTCACGAATTCGAGGAGAGATGACGTACTTTTGGTGGCTCAAGTCATAAAGTCGGAAGGGACGGTTCCACATGCACCATGAATTTTATTGCATTGTAATGCGTGTAATGGATATTTTATTTCAATTCAATTGATTCATTTGCGAAGTGGATACTTTATGTTTGTGAATGAAATGTGATGTGTATTGGATGTTTATGGATGCCTTACATACTTGTTCATCCGCTTGTTTCGAGAGGGCATGGCTAGCATTTCCGAGGCTAGCCAATAAACAGGAATAGATTTAGGGTAGAAGGAATATCACGAGACGGTTTTAACTAAAAACGTCGGATATCGATAATCGAGACGGTTTTAATTAAAATCGTCGCGATTATCATGCACCACGACGGTTTTAACTAAAACCGTCGCGATATCGAATAATCGCACGGTTTTCGCTAAAACCGTGCGGGATTATTCGATATCACGACGGTTTTAGTTAAAACCGTCAGGTGCATGATAATCACGACGATTTTAATTAAAACCGCTCGATTATCGATATCACGACGTTTTTAGTTAAAAACCGTATGTGATTATCACCATATCACAGACGGTTTTTAACTAAAAACCGTCTGTGATTTTGAGCTATCACAGACGGTTGAAAAATCGTCTGTGATGACCTCGTATTATCACTGACTCATAAATTCAGACGGTTCGCAAAACCGTCTGTGATGACGTTTTTGAACCGTCTGTGATGACCTTTCCTGTAGTAGTGAACGTTGATGTTTCAGAATTGTCTTTCAGAATCTTCTGCTAGCTAAAACGCTTGGAACAATTCAACAGGTATTCCTCGGCAGCAAGCTACGGACACTGATACGGGAATATCACAAAAATAGACACATATGTCCTCTTCATTCGATTGAAATGCGAATCAAATCCTTATGTGCCGTATCTGGCAAATCAAATAGAAACCGTGATATACCAAGTGACTGTCTTGTATTAGTTCAGACGGTGGTTCTCTCTTAC
This sequence comes from Bonia amplexicaulis, assembly GCA_036346245.1. NCBI lineage: Eukaryota > Viridiplantae > Streptophyta > Magnoliopsida > Poales > Poaceae > Bonia > Bonia amplexicaulis. The sequence goes on along the minus strand of CM070738.1, from coordinate 5,624,145 downwards.
ATGCTGCTAGTCTTGAATCCCAATCAGATCAGAAAGCACAAATTAGTGATCAATAACGCATTGTTCCATCAGAGCATCTTTCAGTAGACTAGTCGCACTTTCTGCCGAAAAGAGGCGACAGATATGTAAAGCACACAAGACTTTGCGATGGAATATAATCAAGAACAGTTGGACGAGGGAAGCTACAATCCTAACTATCCTTATGTGCCGTATCTTGCAAATCAAATAGAAACCGAGATATTCCAAGTGACTGTCTTGTATTGTATACTTGACAGATGGTTATCTCTTACATGCTGCTAGTCTTGAAGCCTAATCAGATCAGAAAGCACAAATTAGTTCCCATCAGAGCATCTTTCAGTACACTAGTGGCAATCTGGCAAATTTATCCTCGAAGACTTTGACTGCTTTTTTTGTCTTTCATCTTCATCTCTTTCATTCCCACAGCTTATAAGAAACCTGTCTGGTTAAGGTCACTCTTCAGCACTTCTGAACATCCAAGAAGACACAAAATAATGGCTCAAATGGCTATCTACAATCATCTCCTCCTCCACCTCTTCCTCCTACTATTGCTCACCTCCAATTCCAGCTCCCAGTCGACGACGAAGCCAAACGCCGTCGAGCTTGACATGTGAGAAAAAAAAATCTAAGACTTAACATTAGCATAAAGCATTAACCCTAGATCTTAAACATGAACACCTAAAGGAAAACATTAATTCGGAGTCTTGATTTCTTACCCGAGTTGGATGAGGAGGCCATTAGGGTGAAGTAGCTCGGTGGAGGGCGACGAAAAGGGAGGTCGGCGTCGGTGAAGCAGAGGTGGCCGAGGTCGTCGTGAACAGGGACGGTGAGGTTCTGTCTTCGTCCACCTAGCGCCCGTAATAGATCGGATTTATGCGGGTTTTAGAGGCTTGGAACCACATCATCATAGCCTGCCGAAACCCCTAATTATTTTATAGCGCTGGTGACCGGGACCCGAACCAATCGGTTGGTAACGCCTCCGATCAAGGCGTGTGGTGAAGACCAAGTCTCCCTGAAAAGTCTCTGGAGGCAGTTAGCCTTAGAGATCAACCCAACATTCTCCCCTTTGATCGTAAGGCTAACATCATAAGCTCATCCTTTGATAAAAGAGCATACCAAGGCAATGTGTTGCATGGTCAATAAAGTGCCATACAACCTCAGTACCTATAGTGTACTAATTTATCTTAGAATGGATATTCATTATACTTAATGGGAGTTGATTTACTTATAAGGTCCTTTTATTCAGAATCAGAGGCTTTCCAATAAACCCATGCCGGCAACATGATAACGAAAAATACTGGGTGGTAAGCCTTTAGTAAGCGGATCCGCAAGCATTAACTTAGTACTAATATGCTTCATACTTATGGTTTGATTCTGGATTCTATCTTTCACAACATGATACTTAATGTCAATGTGTTTGGCAGCACCACTTGACTTGTTGTTATTTGCATAAAAGACTGCGGGTTCATTATCGCAGTACAAAATGAGTGGTTTAGATATGATGTCTACCACTCTAAGTCCTGGGATAAAATTCTTAAGTCATACAACCTGCCCGGTAGCCTCATAACATGCCACAAACTCAGCTTGCATCGTTGAAGATGCCGTAAGGGTTTGTTCGGAGCTTTTCCACGAAATAGCTCCTCCTCCGAGTGTGAAGATATAACCTGACGTGGATTTCTTAGTATCAACACATCTCGCAAGATCTGAATCTGAATAACCAACAACATCAAGGCTATCAGAAGACTTATATGTGTGCATGAAATACTTAGTAGCTTGCATATAACGCAAAGCTTTCTCAACGGCTTTCCAGTGGTCTAGTTCTGGATTTGATTAATATTTGCCAAGCATCCCAGTTATAAAAGCTAAATTAGGGCGTGTACATACTTAAGCATACATAATGCTTCCGACAGCTGAAGCATACGGAACCGACTTCATCTGATCAGTTTCATATTGGTTCCTTGGACATTGAAATGTCCCAGACTTATCGCCCTTAACAATAGGAGCAGGCGAGCCAGAGTACTTATTCATATTGTATTTCTTTAGTACTCTGTCAACGTATGCATTCTGAGATAAACCTAATATTCCTTTAGACCTATCTCGGTGAATTTCAATGCCAAGAACATAAGAGGCATCACCGAGATCAAAAATTGGATGAAAGGAATCTCTTGGTCTGGAACAGCATATCCTTATCGCTGCTAGCCAATAAGATACCATCCACATAAAGTACTAAGATGGTGGATTTACTCCCCTTGAACTTAATATATATGCAGTTATCAACTTTATTTTCCACAACATCGAAACTTCTTATGATTTTATCAAATTTGAGATACCACTGCCTCGACACTTATTTTAAGTCATAAATAGATTTCTTAAGTCGACATCCCATATGCTCCTTGCCTTCCACGACAAAACCTTCCGGTTGGGCCATGTAAACATTTTCTTGCAAGTCACCATTAACAAATGCCGTTTTAACATCCATCTGATGCAGCTCTAAATCATAATGAGCTACAAGTGCCATAACAATTCTGAATGAATCTTTAGTTGAGACGGAAGAAAAGACGTTATTATAGTTACTTCCCTCTCTTTGTGAGAAGCCTTTTGCTACAAACCTTGCTTTGAATCTTTCGATATTTCCCTTAGAGTCATGTTTTATTTTGTAGACCCATTACAGCCTACTGTTTTGACTCCGTCAGGAATTTCTACTAAGTCTCATACATCATTAGTGCTTATAGACTTTAGTTCATCCTTCAATTTTAATTCTTAGGTTGTGCTGATTTTTAACTTCAGCCTTAAATATCTTGAATTTGTCGAGTGATTCAATGCGATCTTTAATGGGGAAAAATAAAAACATAACGGGAGAAAACATTAGCGAATGCTGATGTCACAGGAAAAGGACCGCAAATATCAATATCATCAGTGAATGTGATGAAAGAATCAAACCATCCACTGTGAATTAATTCTAAGAGTCCTGTACTGTGAGTAGTTTCCTTCTTTATTTGTTTTATTTTCCTTTAAAGCAATCAGTGCAGTGGTCTGAGTCAAAGAAATCTAAAAGGTGGAGAATTTCTTCTTTAATGAGACGCTACATTCTCCCCCTCGAAATGTGGCCTAAACGACAGTGCCACAGTTTCGAAGAAGTCTCATCATTAATCTAAAGATACAAGGAAATAATTAAGAGAAAACATATAAACCTTTTCTTGTTTCAAAGCAAGACCATCTCTTTAAATACATTTATTGTCTATAGAAATACATTAAAACTAAGAAAACCTACAGAGTTTTTCTGAAAATACCCGGTCGTTTGCGTATGGCATTCTCCTATCTTTAGATGTTGCAGCGGAAGCAATATGAGGCTTTGGTGCATTGTGCACTCTAGGCCCCGATTTATCTGAGTTAGAGGAGAAATGCAGCTTCTTCTTAGATTTGAAGTCCCCTTGAAACTTCCTTTTATGAGAGCCACCGATATTAAAAACAAAATCATTCTTTTCTGTTCTTATTTTCTCTTCCTCCTGGACACACGTGGCGATCAAATCGCTCATGCTCCATTTCTCTTTATGAGTGTCGTAATTAAATTTAAAGGCTGTGTACTCAGAAGGAAGTGATGTCATAATGAAATGAACTAGAAAACTATTAGAAATTGCCTTGTCCATATGCCCTTGAGTTTTTTCTGCCATATCAGTCATCATCATGATATGCTCTTTTATACTGCCAGACCCATCATATTTAGAGGTTAAGAGCCTCCGAATTAAGGTATTGGCATAAACTTTAGTTGAACCTTTGAATTTCTCCTCAATTGAAGCCATGTAATGTTTAGCTTCTTCAGAATTGGGAATTACTCCCCTGATCATGACTGAAATTGAGGTTTTCATAATCATAAGTGTCAAGCGGTTAGATCGTTCCCATTTCTCAGTATTTTCATCATAAGTCTTCTTTTCCTCAGCAAAATTCTCCTCACCCTCGGTGGGGGGAAATGGGAACGTCTACTCTTAGGGCATAATCAAGGTCTAAAACGCCAAGGACAACATAAATTCGCTCTCTCCACGAGGAAAAATTACTCCCCGTGAGCTGCTCAATATTATCAATAGTGGCGGCAACGTTCGAAGCATTAAGTGCTGAATTAAAAATATTCAGGGCAAAATAGAAACGTCATAAATATATATTGCATGTAATTAACCCTACGTTGGTCTGATTAATAATATGCAAAATAAATTACAGTTCAAATTCATATCACCGTTGGGCAGAAAATCAAAAGAACTTAATTATATATGGCAACATATGATTATAAACAACGTTGGTCAGAATATAATCATATGAATACATAATGCCAAATTTAAGCGTAAAATCTTAAAATTAAATATCTCGATGGCGACATATGATTATAAACAACGTTGGTCAGAATATAATCATATGCATACATAATGCCAAAGTTTGAACAAAAAATCACAAAATTTAAAATATTTAATTGGCGACATATGATTATAAACAACGTTGGTCAGAATATAATCATATGCTTACATAATGCCAAAATTAAGCTTAAAATTTCAGAAATAAAAATATCTCATTGGCGATATATGATTATAAACGACGTTGGTCAGAATATAATCATATGTATACATAATGCCAAAAACTAAGCATAAATTCTCAAATTTAAATATCTCGTTGGTTCAATCTAAATTTGAGATTATTCATAACACTAACGTAATTATTCATCATAATTTTGGCTTCTGAAAAATAATTAAAACAGTACATAATAATAGACTAAGACAAAATTTAAATGTACTGAAAAATAAAATATATAATTTCTGCCGAAAATTGGGCCCAAAAGGAATTTTAGGCCGAAAAATGGCCTCAAAAGGAAAAACGGGTTGAAAATCGGCCTCAGAATAAAATTCAGGCTAAAATTCGGCCCCTAAAAGAAAATTAGACCGAAAATCGGCCCCAAAAACACTCCCATGGGCAAAAAATCCCCACCGGGCCGAAAACTCAGCGTGGCGCAAAATCACCCGTGTACGGCCCACAAAACCGACAGCCCGCGCATGGGCCAAAACGCGGGCACGGCCTAGCACACGCACGCCCGCGGGCGGCCGGAGACGGCCCAAAAACGCGCCACAGCCCACTCTCATGCGCGCGCCGTCGGATCGTGATCCGACGGCCGAAAACGCATCACAGCTGCTGCCGTCGGATCTCGATCCGACGGCCGAAAGCAAAATGGCCCAAAACAAACTTCGCCCATTAAAGAGGACCGTCCGATGTAATCGGACGGCAAACCGCATCGAAGACGATACAAAATGGCGCCGAACCCTAACCCTAAACTATTTGCGCCCGAAAACGGAGGAGCTAAGGCGCTTCGCTGGGTTGGCGGCGCAAGACGGAGCGGGCGGCGCGCTGCAAGGAGGAGCAAGGCGGCGGCACGGCCAGCGCCGGCGGCGAGCCGACGTCCGCGGGCACGGCCGGCGGCCCCGGGCGGGCTAAGGCGGCGGCCCCGAGGCGCGCGTGGAGTGGTAGCCCGATGCGGCGGCGGCTCCAAGCGGCGGCACGGCGCGGGCGGCGGGCGGGAGGCGGCATGCCATCGACGGCGCGCCCTCGGCGGCCCCAAGCGGCACGGCCACAAGCGAGCAGCGGCGCTGGCGAGCGGGCGGCACGGCGGCGACGCGCAAGCAAGATGGCCCCGAGCGGGCGGCGCCTCGGCAAACAACGGCGTCGGCCCGAGCGCCAAGAAAACGTAAGTCCCAATTTTTTTTTGTTTGCCGCCGATTGGGGATTTTTATCTCAGGTTTTTCGGGGAAATTTTGCTAGTTTCATACATCCCCTCCTTCTAAATTTCTAAAACCGAACTCAAACATTAATCTTAAATCCAAAAATCTAGGTCCAAGTTCGGGGATTAAATTTAGGGTTCATGAGGATCCTAGGGGTGGCTCTGATACCATTGTGAGCAAAAAAAAATCTAAGACTTAACATTAGCATAAAGCATTAACCCTAGATCTTAAACATGAACACCTAAAGGAAAACATTAATTCGGAGTCTTGATTTCTTACCCGAGTTGGATGAGGAGGCCATTAGGGTGAAGTAGCTCGGTGGAGGGCGACGAAAAGGGAGGTCGGCGTCGGTGAAGCAGAGGTGGCCGAGGTCGTCGTGAACAGGGACGGTGAGGTTCTGTCTTCATCCACCTAGCGCCCGTAATAGATCGGATTTATGCGGGTTTTAGAGGCTTGGAACCACATCATCATAGCCTGCCGAAACCCCTAATTATTTTATAGCGCTGGTGACCGGGACCCGAACCAATCGGTTGATAACGCCTCCGATCAAAGCGTGTGGTGAAGACCAAGTCTCCCTGAAAAGTCTCTGGAGGCAGTTAGCCTTAGAGATCAACCCAACATGACACACTCCTAACCATCAAGAGAGAATGGGGCGATCCAGCTGCACTCAGCTCATGGAGCACCAGTAACTGGACTGGTGTTACCTGCGACAGTCGCTGCCCTCTCCTTCCAAAACTTCCAAATAGCCAAACCAATCCCAGCCTCCATTTGCAACCTCAAGAACCTGACGTACCTAGACCTGTTTTACAACAACCTCACCGGCGAGTTCCCCACCGCGCTCTACGGCTGCTCAGCCTTGCAGTACCTCGACCTGTCCAACAACGCACTCACCGGTGACATACGGCCGGAATTCAGCAACCTCCATCTCAGCTTTCTTAACCTGTCCTCTAACCAACTCGCCGGCGAGGTCCCCGAGTCGTTGCAGAGCCCGGCGTACGAGGGGAGCTTTCTCAGAAACCGTGACCTTTGCGTCACGGTGAACCTGAACATGAACCTTACGGCATGCCGTTACGGCGGCCATGGCAAGCTCTCGACGAGCTTAATCTTCCTCTTCTCTGTGCTCGCTGGTATCGCCCTTTTTGGCGTAGTCGCCATCGGGTGTCTCATCGTCCGGCGGCAGAAGCACCGCCAAGACCTGACCATGTGGAAGATGACGGCGTTCCGAGCTCTGGAATTCTCGGAGTCCGACATACTCTGCAAGCTCCACGACGAGAACGTGATTGGCAGTGGCGGCTCCGGCAAGGTGTACCGCATCCCCCTGCGCAGCAAAGGCGTTGCCGGCATGGTAGTGGCCGTGAAGAGACTGTGGAGCACCAGCAAGTCGGACGCGAAGCTCGACAAGGAGTTCGATTCGGAGGTGAAGATCCTCGGTGACATCCGGCACAACAACATCGTGAGCCTCCTCTGCTGCATCTCCAGCGAGGAGACGAAGCTGCTCGTCTATGAGTACGTTGAGAACGGCAGCCTCGACCGGCAGCTGCACCACCGGGAGCGCGCCGGCGCTCTGGCGCCGCTGGACTGGCCGACGCGTCTGACCATCGCGATCGACGCGGCGAGGGGCCTCAGCTACATGCACCACGAGTGCGCGCAGCCGATCATGCACCGGGACGTCAAGTCGAGCAATATCCTGCTCGACTCGGGCTTCCACTCCAAGATCGCCGACTTTGGGCTCGCCCGGATCCTCGTCAACTCCGGCGAGCCCGAGTCGGTGTCTGCCATCGGCGGCACCTTTGGCTACATGGCTCCAGGTAAGTCACAAGCTATAAAATGGCACCTTAGTTTGCTGCCAAACTTAGAGAATATTTTGCACGCATGGTTTGGTTGCAGAGTATGGGTACAGGGCAAAGGTGAACGAGAAGGTGGACGTGTTCAGCTTCGGCGTGGTGCTTCTGGAGCTCGTCACCGGTCGGGCGGCGAACGACGGCGGCGCGGAGTGCTGCCTGGCGGAGTGGGCGTGGCAGCGGTACAAGGTGGGCGGCCCGCTGCACGACGCCGTTGACGAGGACATCCAGGACAGGGCCTTCTTGGACGATGCCGTGGCGGTGTTCATGCTCGGGGTGATTTGCACCGGTGACGATCCGACGACGCGGCCGTCGATGAAGGAGGTGCTGGATCAGCTGCTCCGGTACGACCGCACGTCCAGCGTGGCTAGCGCGTGCCGGGACGAGTGCATGGCTCCAGGTAAGTGACAAGCCAAGAATTCTTCAAGTTTAAAAATAGAGTTCTTTTATGGTATTTTAAAATAAATATGAGATGTCTAACCTTTACAATTTAATGGATCAGATTAATTAAGATTTAGTTATATTAGCACTTATATTATTAGCAATAGAATTTTTAAAAAGATAGATTATAAACGAAACAAGTAGAATACATCCCAACCTCTAAATAGCTCTAGATGTAAATATGAGGTGTGGCGAGCGTAGAAATCTCGACCTCATGGTGTAAACATGAGGTGAGGCAACTCCTGCTACCGTTCAAAAAGAAAAAAAAAAAGCTCGCGTGCTTAGCAAAAGTGATCCCAAATTCCCAATTCTGATTTTTTTACTGTTCTTCCTGCGTTTCTCGCCCGTGCAGGTGACCGAATTTTTTCTATTCTAGTCCCTTTTTTTGAAAAAAATTCACATTTAGATCCCTGGTAGTTTTAATTCCGTTTTTGGACCCAGAGGGTCGGCGCCGTGACCCACGGCGCCGAGGTAACACATCTCGGCGCCGTGGTCCACGGCGCCGAGCTGCCGAGCCCACGCCAGCGTGGTGGCCTGCGTGGCGCCGACGTGGCAGCAGCTCGGCGCCGTGTGTCGTGGCGCCGAGATCGGCGCCGTGTGTCGTGGCGCCGAGCTGGGAAAATTCAGAACTGCCGCCGTCACCGGTGGCGCTCCAGCTTGGCGCTGCGCAAAATAATCCGTAGCTTTTGGAAAGATTCAGAAAATTGATGAACTGTGTGAAACACAATTTTTGTTTCCTGCTACATTTTGTGATGATGTCGTGTTCAATCTGAAAATTTTGGGTGATAGTAAGGTAATAATGTTTGTAACTTTTTTCGGATGGTCAAACACTAATTGTTAGAGAAGGGGATATTGGTGTTGCTTATTCATGGAATTTCAAAAGAGCTAAAATGGGGCAAGGTAAGAACCTATGTGCCTTAGATTTTTCCATTATATTTCCCATAAGTAATTATGTTGCCACCTCAAATCACATGGTATAATCTGCGTAGTTAAAGATATAGTTTAATATCTTTTCTAGTGTTAATGCCCTAGTGCTAAAATCAATGAATCTGCTTGCTAGGGCAGTGTTTTGACAGAGTTCAACGGATGATCATGTGTGAGAAAGATCAAAGTTTTCACTCGGGTTACGACCTTTTCCGCGACCCTTTTGCTCCTATTGGGTACTACGGACCTCCTAACGGTTATAACGATGGCAACTATTATGACCTCCATTATGCTAGAGGTAGTTTTGCCGAACATCATGCAAGTATTTGTGCAAAACCATGAAATACCATGGCAACTACTAAGCAATGACTAAAGTAGCTAAGATCATCGACAAAATACCTGTATATGTTTGACATGTAGCTAAAATCTCGTTGGAAAAATACATCAATCTCTGTCAGTTGGAGCACTGACCTTAAATGCCGGGGAGGCGGGAGGCGGGTGGCCGGGCGGCGGGAGGCGGCGGGGCCGGAAGACGGCGGGGCAGGGTCCGGGGGGGGGAGGCGGCGGGGCGGATGCCGGGAGGCGGCGGCCGGGAGGAGGACGGGGCGCGGCGGAGGTGTGGAAATAATGAACGAGGTCGGGCTCGCCCGGTACAAATTTTACCACCTCGGCGTCAAGATCTACGGTGCCGAGCTCGGCGCCAAGATCTACGGCGCCGAGCTCGGCGCCACAACCCACGGCGCCGAGGTTCTGCCACGTCGGCGCCACGCACGCTGGCGTGGGCTCGGCAGCTCGGCGCCGTGGACCACGGCGCCGAGATGTGCTACTTCGGCGCCGTGGGTCACGGCGCCGACCCTCTGGGTCCAAAAACGGAATTAAAACTACCAAGGGTCTAAATGTGAATTTTTTTCAAAAAAAAGGCTAGAATAGAAAAAATTCGGTGCAGGTGACGACAAGATGCGTTTCTTTGTGATGACCGTCGGTTTCCTATCCACCTTGTTTGGCACCGGTGTGGCATTGATCAGCACGACGCAGGATGGCGACACCTACACCCCGCTCCTCGGCCTCGCCGGCGTCCTCGCCGGCGTGAACCTTCTCGCTCTGGGCTTCTGGATCTCCGACAACCCCATCTCCGCACATGCGTGTGCCTTATGCTCAAAGAAAAACCTGGCCATTGTAGGAGTTGTCATGGCATCCTCAGCAGTCACGGCTGTCGGGGCCTGCGCTAGCGACCCGGTGAACTGCTTCGGACTCTTCAAGCTCCTACTGGTTGGCCTCTCTCTGGTAATGCTTGGTGTCCTTGTCGCGTAGGGTGGGGATGTTTGGGGTGTTGGATGGTTGCTTACTCTTGAGGCCGAGATTTCTACGTGACATTTTAGGACTAAATAACACTAGCTTTATACCTTTTATCGATTACTAATGTAAAACGCTGTTATGTTCGTGTGATTTTAAGCAATTGTCAGTGATAATTTTATATTTTATTGGTACAAATGTGTCAGTGGCTCAATTGTCTGATACTAAATTCTCGATTTTATCATAAGATAACAAGAAGGGTATTTGATTTGTTTGTTTTTCCATTTTCTTTTGCGCCGCGATAAAAAGTTAACCACGCACCACTCGATTGCCTTTTTTGGTGGCCATGCTTACCTATGCGATTTGATAATAACAAAAGTCTACAATATCCTTGTAAATCAACTGTTAGATTTTATTCTTACCATCATCTTTCTACTGTTAGTATAATGCACTGTAAAAAATCCTAAAAATGGCACCTTAATCTGCTGCCAAACTTAAAGAGAATCAGTTTCGGCCGTTGTTCTAGTTTCGAGCTGTTGTTGATACTCTAGTAGAATCTTGTACATTCTGTCGTGCTCTTTGGCGGGTAGACGACGATGAGTGCCTGCCCGCGTGCTGAAAGCCAGGTCTTGAAGCTTCTGCAGGACGGTGAAACATCGTGTATCCGCTCGCAGAACGGTTTTGCTATTGCCAAGGCGACTGAAATTTTTTTATCTCTTAGTCACTTGAAAGTTGCATTTTCAATCAACTAAAATTACAGCCCCCTAAAAAAACAGCCCCCCTCCAAAAGTTGCACTCTCAGAATAACTACAATTTTAGTTGATTGAGAGTGCAACTTAAGTGACTGAGAGACAAAAAAATTTCAGTCGCCTTATCAATAGTCACTCCCCTCGCAGAATTCCTTCAGGGATTTAGGATTCTTGACCCGTCGGCTCCGGCATTACCACGCCGTGCAGCCGGGTGGCTCTCCACCGCCATCTTCTGCCGTCGCACCGTAATAAGCCGGGCCTGGCACGTCGTCGCGATCTGCTGCATCGGACATAAGCTCGAATAAATTCTGCAACGCCATCTGGTCCCCAGGACCTTGTGCCGTCGCATCCGGCGATATGCCGCGCTCCCCGTAGACCGTAGAGTCGTCAGGTAAGTCATGCAGATGCAGTTCATTGATCGGCTCAGGAAAGAGCGCCGTCAAGTCGTATTCTTGACTGATGGACTCCGGCATTACAACGCCGTGCACGTCGGCGGCTCCACGGTCATCCTCCGCCGGCGCGCTGTAATAAGCCGGGTCGAAGCGATCTGCTGCATCGGACATAAGCTCGACAAAATCCTCGACCGCCATGCGGTCACCAGGAACTCGTGCCGCCGCGTCGCTGCCCTTGTAGTATAACAAAGAGTCGTCGTCGCCGGCTGGAACACGGAAGGCATGTCACGCAGATGCGGTCCCGGCAGAGCATCGATTTCCCCTTCGCCCAGCGCCGACGCCTCCAGGAGGCCTGGGAAGCCTCCTCATCCAGCGCCGGTCGGCATCACGACAGGTACTTCAGCCGTCCATGGCTCTCGATCCGCCGCCGCCCTGTGTTCTTGGCCGCATGGCGCGTGATCGGCACGCAGTGCCGCACAGAGCGCGAGGACCGCCACGTTTTCATCATCCAGCGCGTCCTGCAGGGAGCGCCGGCGTTGGTACGCGTTGTCAGGCAGCTGCTATACGAGTTCAAGACGGAGACGGAGGCGAATGGATCGGATCGGCGTTCGAGACGAAGGCGAAGGTTTCGCGCGCTTTTCGTGCGTGCTCCGGAGAAGGGGGACCGTATCGTACGTACGTGGAGACTGAAATTTGATCTGATTGCTACGTGCATCGTGCGGTCAAGACTTGATTGGAACAGACACGTGTACGGTGGACGTGGTGCATAATCCGTTGGGCTGCACGCGGAGGGGAAATGATTTTGGGCCGCTCTTTAGCCTCGTTTAGGGTTGTTGGACCGGGCTTCCGCTGTTCGGAGCTACATCGAAACAAACACTGCTACAAGCGTAACAAGCTGCGCCAAGCTCCTCCTCTCAAAAGAAAGAAGGCAAAAAACACTTTGTTCAGAAAATGTTCTTTGTGAAGATGTACCTACACTAAATCACCTGGTTCAAACAATAATTTCTTTCTAAACTTGTTAGCTTTAGAAGCATAAGCACATACCTTCCTTTCAAATATCTCTTTAGTCTTTTTATGGAGTTTTCTTTTCACAAAATCAGCACGCTTTGAAACCTCCATATTAGTACGTTCTTGTAATAGAAGTGGAATTAAATCAAGTGGCGTTATCGGTTTAAAGCCATACACCACCTCAAATGGACACAGTTGAGTTGTAGAATGCACCGCCCTATTATATGCAAATTCAACATATGGTAGATAGTATGTTCACTCTTTTAAATTCTTTTTGATCATTGTCCGCAGCAGCATTGAGAGTGTACGGTTCATCGTCTTCGTTTGTCCATCGGTTTGTGGGTGACAAGTTGAAAAGAGCAACTTTGCCCAAAGCTTAGCCCACAAAGTCTTCCAAAAGTAACTCATAAATTTGACATCACGATAAAAAATAATGGTTCTTGGCATGCTATGTAGTCTCACAATTTCTCTAGAAAACAAGTCAGCTACATGTGACGCGTCGTCTCTCTTATGACAGGGAATAAAATGAACCATTTTAGAGAACCTATCCACAACTACAAACACAAAATCCCTACTCCTCTTAATCCTAGGCAATCCTAAAACAAAATCCATGCTAATATCTTCCCAAGGTGCACTCGAAACTGGAAGTGAAGTATACAAACTATGTTGATTAAGTTTTGATTTAGCTTTATGACATGTGATATATCGTTGAACAAACCTTTCAACGTCACGTTTCATCTTAGGCCAATAAAAGTGATTGGCCAACATCATGTACGTTTTCTCTCTACCAAAATATTCCATCAATCCCCCTGCATGAGATTCCTGCAATAATAACAAACGCACGGACAATTTCGGAATATATAGTTTATTAGCACGAAATAGAAACCCATCATGTATATGATATTTATCCCATCATTTTCATCTTTATATTTAGAATATTGTTATGAAAATTCATAGTCAGAAGCATATAAATATTTCAAATTATTTAAACCAAGTACTTTTACTTCCAACTGAGTTAAAATCACATTCTTTCTTGACAATGCATCAGCTACCATATTCTCTTTGCCTTTCTTGTATTTAACGATATATGGAAAAATTTCAATGAATTCGACCCACTTGGCATATCAACAGTTCAGTTTAGTTTGACCTTTCAAGAATTTCAAAGCTTCCTGATCAGAATGAATAATAATTTCTTAGGCCAAAGTAATGTTGCTAAGTCTCTAAAACGTGCACAAGAGTATATAATTCTTCGTCATAAATAGGATAATTCAATTGTGCACTACTAAGTTTCTCACTAAAGTATACAACATGTTTTCTTTCTTGCGGCAAAACACCACTAATACCTACCTATTCCATTAGCATCACATTCAATCTCAAAAGTTTTAGTGAAATCGGGTAAAATAGCAATGGTGTTTTAGTCAAATATTTCTTTAATTCAGCAAAGGCTTTACCTTGTGATTCTCCCCATTCAAAACCAACACCCTTTTTAGTTAATTCATTTAATGGGGGCAGCAATGATGCTGAAATCTTTAACAAAACATCGGTAAAAAGTAGCAAGCCCATGGAATCTACAAACTTGATTAACATTGACAGGAGTAGGACAATTTCGAATAGTTTTAATTTTAGATTCATATCCTTCAATTCCATGAGCTGACACAATATAGCCTAATAGCATTACTTTGTTTGTGTAAAAAGTACACTTCTCAAGATAAGCATACAATTGTTCAGTTCTTAGCACTTCTAGCACTTGTCTAATGTGCTCAACATGTTCTTCCAATGAATGGATATATATCAGAATGTCATCAAAATAGACTACAACAAATGTGAATCAGTGTATAATCAGAGAATTCAAGTGTAGCTATGTGTATCTTGTTTTCTTCGGAATAATTGTGTAGACGGAACACCTTGTCCATCTTGAGCTCCCAAGTGAGGTAATCCTTAGGGTTATGTGTACTAAAAAATATTGGCATAGTAAATTTAAGCTTACCAAACTTCTCATTTGGTTGATCATCGTTGTGGCGATTATGGCGACGGTAGATGTTGTCGTAGTGAAGAAAGTCGTCTTCGTCGTCAAAGCGAGGTGCTCTTCCACCACGGTCTCCATGTCTGTGGCCCCCTGACCATAGAAGCCACCCCCTTCACCTCTCCCAGGTATGGGTGGGCGAATGGTATTTGTCACCACACGGTCTCGCCTTTGTTGAGCTTCTTGACCTCCTCGGGCAGTGGCCACTCCCTCTTCATGTGGAGGAAGGGCAGCCGCAAGATGAACATTTTCTTCTTCTTGTTGTGGTTGAAGTGATTGTACAACGTCGTTCATAATGTTTTCATGTAACATGTTTATTTATTAATTGAGTTCAATGTGGAGATCCTGCATATCTGACTTGAGTTGTTCCCCTATCGCAGTGGTGCCAGCTAAAATTCTTGTTATAATGTACTTCTCAATGCCTAATGTTGAAAACGAGTCACCGGGGCATTAAGATTAACTTCACGCTCCTCACCATAGTTATCTTCTCCGCCTAACATGGTTAAATTATGCAAAGAAAACACAAAGCAATAACAATGTATATGGATGATTAGTATAAATCACTTGATCTCACTCTTTTCTCTCACAAGTAAAGTTCTCACCTTTTTGAAGTGAGTTAAGGTCAATAAAAACTTACACTTAGTAGAAACTATAATAGCAACGTGATGATCAAGCGAATGTAAGAGTGTTCACAATTGCATAACAATGGTTATTTAATGGAGCTTGGTATGGAGTATGTATCCTGTGCAATCTGAAATTCTTGATATTGTAAAGTTTAGTAACAATCTAAGCTAGAATACTTTACCTAAGTGCTAATCTAAAAAGGTTTAAGTGTGGTATATGAATGGATACACAATGATCAATGTGATTTAATGCAAACAAAGGAATGAGCTAAATAGAGGCAACCAAAAATTGAGGATTAAATATCTCGTTTTGCACCACATACTAGGAGAGACGCTAGTCAATTGCAATGATATGAATATAAGGGCACATGATTGCTCAAGAAATTAATCACATAATATGAATTTATAGACTAAGGTTAGCATACCCAAATTCGAAAAATTCTTGCTTTTCTTTCTTTCTTTTTTTTAAATATGCTCATGCCGTGCCTTTTTTTAACGGATGCCTTTTTGCTTTCTCCTTTTTTTCTGACTCAAATGCCGAACTAAGGTTTCGTTGTCCCTTAAATTTGCACAAGTCACAAATATTTGGCAAGGTATAAAATACTTAAAAACAGCCCTAGATGCAATATTCAACAGCTAGTCCCAATTGATGAAACAATCAGCGAAAAGATTTTCTATGCACTATTCTCAGCTTGGCATGGTACTGTAGCAATCTCGAAACACTGTAGCAATCGCGTACTATAGCTTGACATGGTATTGCAGCAAATTCTGGAACACTGTAGCGAGCACGGTACTGTAGCAAACTCCAAAATACCATAGTGACGCGGTTCTGTAGCAAATTTCGAAAATACTGTAGCGATGCAGTACTGTAGCTGCCATGAATTGCGACCGGTTACTGTAGCAGATGTTTTTTCTTGTGCTGATTGAGGAATTCAACTAGCAGAATGTTTTAGGGTTTAATGGGCACAAAGATTAAGCTACGCAAAGGAACACGACAATCACCTCCTAAAAAAATTCTAATGGATCAAAACTTAACAAAACTCACAAAAAATAACAGATGCAAAAACAAGAGTTTGGATTTTTTTGTTGCAATTTTCAGTTTAATGGACTATAGAACATAAATAAATCAATCTAAAAACAAGGGTAAATAATCCTACCAAGTAAATCACGCTTTGATACCAAGATGATACATGATCATCCGATCTTCTCGACGTAGGATCAAGATACTCACGTGCCCTCTCTTGAATTGTAGCGATCCATCGTTGCTAATTCAAGAATGAACACTCATTAATTCGTAAGATCACACGCGTCGGACTTCACGACCACCAAGCGAAGCCCTATCGCGCTCGTAATTCCCAGCGGAAAGGTTGAACGATCTCAATTTGCAAGAACTCTCAAATTTTATATTGAAATTGATTGGCTAACTCAAATATAAAAAACAATTGGAAATCTGTTCTTCCCATTATCTAGTCATCCCTATTCATCCCCACGGTGGCTGCTACTTATGGTAGTCTCTTTGTTACCGTCCGCACATGGGCCTTGGGCCAGTTTGAAACGAATTAGGCTAGAGAAACCGAGCCATGCTCCAAGCCTTACTTGATTCGGATCAAAGATCAAGTCCAACTCATCTAGTCAACAACTAAATAAATGACCGAGCCATCATATGCTAGCCGTGGAGCCAACTAAATAATAATATATGGAAATACTTAAGAAATAAATTCACTTGATTATTTAAAAGTTTAGTTTCCTCTCTACTTATTGGATTTTTTGGTGCTTCATAAATACTAGGGGTGGAAAACGGTAACGGATAATTCGTTTTATCCGATATTCGTATCCAAGAAAACACGAATATGGTAAGCAAAAATTCGTATTCGAAAATATTCGTATTCGTATTCGAGAATATTCGTATCCGTATTTGAGATTATTCGTATTTGCATTCGTATTCGAGACTATTCGATTCGTATTCGATCCGTTTCTAGAATCCATGAAAAATTCGTACAAATATTGTGATTCAAGTTTGGAATTTAGGTGGTTTAAAACTGGTAACCAGTCAAAAACCGGTGAAAATCGCTAGAAATCCGTTTTATCCGATATTCGTATCCGAGAAAATCCGTATTCGAAAATATCTGTATTCGTATTCGAGAATATTCGTATTCGTATTTGAGAATATTCGAATTCGTATTCGTATTCGTTTTGAAAATATGGATTCGTATTCGTATTTAATACTATTCGACCGTATCCAATCCGTTTTCATCCCTAATAAATACTTAAAAAAATTAGAAAGATAGACGATATGATAATAGTAGGGTGTCCTCATCAATAATATGCGTGCCTGCGCATGCGAAGAAATTGCCTTGAGGGTATCTGGCTCACATGCGAGTTTGCTGTACAGTGCATCGAGGGAAGGCGACGTACACGCACGCTGGTGAGTGTCACCATTGGAACGCAAGTTTGTCAGAATGCACAGTTTAATTTGTGGAGATAAGTAGAAAACCGTTGTGCGGCCATTTATTTCTGGTGCTATTTTGTCAGCTTCAGACCTAATCTCTGACTTTTGCAACTCTTCCAAGTATCCAACCAGGTGTGTATTTTGGATCTGTTCTTTTTCTTCAAAACTAGTGATTTTTGATTTTTACTATAGTACTTAACTTTTAAACGGAGTATTTTCTCAAGACGGGGTCTATAAGTTAAACGATGTACACGTTAAAAATCCAACATCTGTACCATCTAAAATCGCAAGTGAGTATCTCTCTCCGTAATCTGTACCGTAAATAACCAAAATTCAAAAATTTCAACAAAAAACCATAAGCCGCAGCCGTTGCCAAACAGTTTGTAGCTTATGTTCCCGCTTTTGGCTTTTATCTTTTACTATAGTAACAAACTTTTAAATAGTATGTTTTTAAAACAGGGTCTATAAGTCAATTGTAGTATACGTTGTACCAACTTTAGTTATACCGATCAAAATCGTATGTAACTGTCTCTCTTTTCATACTCTCTCCCATAATTGTTGGAATGCAAAAGCCATAAGCCAAAACTCATACGGCATAGCCCAAAAGAACCCATATGTGTACTAGTTTAATTCGTGTTAACTTGGTACGAATGTACTTTGTCCACCACTGTCTGACGCTTCTGAGAAGAAAAGAAATACCCCCTTAGGTCATAAAAACATATTGTTATAGGATACATTTAAAATCATACCTATAGATTGTTTGTTTTAAATTGTGTTAAACTTTTAAAATTTTAGCTATCAATATCTTTTAAATTGTTTGATTGGATATATGAAAAATCATACCTATATATTTTGTTTGTCTTAAAAAGTGCTCTCATAATATTATAATTTTATTAGGTTTTATAAATATACGGGAAAATTTTGTGTATCCACTGAGACTTATCCATTTCTTGCCAATGCCATCCTTGAACGCCTAATTTTGTGGAAAGCACCCTGTCCTGTTTACCTGCTCATCCGGTGGAAAGTAGCATGCAGTAACAAGTTCAACCAATCCAGTGGGTGGTATACACAAAATGACGCTAACATTACGGCTGTGTTCAATATGGCTTAAGCTTATTTTTGTACTATTCATAATTTCGTTTTTTTCTGAATTTTTGACTTTTTTTGAGCTTTTTTATCGGTTCTTTTTTTTTCTCGTATTCGCTTATGCTTGTCCGTGATGGGCTAACATATTTTTATATTTTTAATTTTTAAATTTAATTATGTTAAATAAGCCTCTATCACCACAGATGTTTTTTCACCACTACAAGTGTTTTCAGCCATAAGCTTTCAGCTTTCAGCCGAACCGATCACCACCTACATCTGCTATTTACTCTCATTATTAACTAGAGTTTCAAATGACCGGATCTTACAAACTGAGCATTTGATTTAAAATACGTTCGATTCATTGCATATTGACGATGCCCTCGATAAAATAAGTTCAATATTGCCCTCGATAAAACAAGTTCGATAAAACATAGGCGTGCGTTGCGGGTCGTCCTTTTTGTCGGGTCCCGGCAGTCGGGCTCGTCTTGCAGTTGCAGGTCAACTGTACAAGCTAGCTAAGGCAGGTGATATCATATGTACAGGTGGGCATTGGGCTCACCGAGCTTTGGGCTATTTCGTGCTATATCGGCTTGGTCCAGTCATCCCGTCGTGTTATACCGTGTCGGCCCGTCTAGCCTCCGATGAAGCCTAAGCACGGCCGAAAGTCCGCCATGCCGGCGTTTGTGTCATGCCAGTCTAAGCCCAGCCCAAAGTAACTATACACGATAAAAGCGACGGGGACAATGGTAGCGGTGGGTTCTAGAAACCGATCGAATACGAATCGAATAGTTTCGAATAAGAATATGGATACGAATATTCTCAAATACGAAAGCGAATACGAATATTCTCAAATACGGATACGAATATTCTTGAATACGAATACAGACATTTTCGAATACGGATTTTGCTTACCACATTCATGTTTTCTCAAATACGAATATCGGATAAGACGAATTATTCGTTACTGTTTTCCACCCCTAATCTAGTCCAATGGCATGCATATCTTGGTGTAAATCGGACTCTGGCGTACGTGGACATCTAACTCATCGTCCGACAATCTGGCATAGAGTTGCTCAATAGTCGAACATTTAGTAACTACATGGAATACATGCACCAATAACAAACTGTCTCTATTTACAAAATGGTTAATTGTAACATACATAGGGGTGGTTATCTCATCAAATGCTCGAATTAAAAAGACAGTTGGTGAAGGGTGCTATGTTTGAATTAGAATCACATATAGTAGTAATTTGCTTACATAAAATAAAATCACAATGGGGGTGAGCTATGTCGTAAAAATTATAAATATATGTTAGAATATGTTGATTTGATTGATCTTCTTTTTTAGCAGTACAGCCCTACTGATTTTATGCGAAGAAGCAAGAGAGCCGCGGGGATGTGACCTAGGGTTCAGTTGTGGTGACCTAAGGAAGAGCAACATTGAAAATACTCATTATTTTTGTATGATGATGTTTCTTAAGAAAGAATAAGAAAAGACACCTTATATCACAAGTGCAAAATGAAGAACAAGAAAAAACACCTCATATCATAAGTGCAAAAATGAACTTAACATAAATCATAACATATCTCAATCACTTTTTTTAAGTCATTGGATTAAGATCCAACCATCCACATCTTTCTCCTCATCTCATATATATACACATTCCACATTCACATCTCCAAAACCAAACTCAATCTTCAAATTTGGCATTCTAAGGGCTGCTCTGTACAGATGTACATGTCACTGCGGATGTGTAGGATCTTTTCATGATGAAATCAGAATTTCTGAGGGCTAAAACAAAAGAAATCAAAATAAACAAAAACCTAGTTATAGATTTCAGAAAACCTGAAGGACTAAATCGTAAAAAATCCAAAATCCCTAACCCTCAAATCCTTCGCCGCCAATTCATTTCCCCACCACCCTCTTCCTCGCCCCCTCCTCCAAGCACCCCTCCTTCCCTGCCGCCATACTCTTCCCCGCTGTCTCCTTCCCCGTCCCTCCTCCTCCTCCGTCCCCTCCTTCCGCCCCTTCTCCGCGCCCTCCTCCCCGGCACCCCTCCTCCCGGTCGCCCCTCCTCGCCACCCCTCCTCCCCAGTCGCCCCTGTCCTTCCCCCGCCCCCTCCTCCACCGCCCCTCCTTCCCCGCCCGCCTCCTCCTCGCCTCTCCTTCCCCCCGCCCCCTCCTCCTCGGCGCCCCTCCTCCCCAACATCCCCGCCACCTCCTCCTCCCGACATCCCCGACCGCCTCCTCCTCCCCGACATCCGGCGACCTCGATCGCTCCGAGAGCGAGCCACCGGCGGATGGCCGGACATCGGCCGTGGCGTTGACGACGAGTTTGTCATCGCTCTTTGAGCCGCAGTCGCCTGGCATCTTCGCGCGGGATGCCGCCCTCGGCTCCGGCTACACCGCTCCTCCTCCTGCGGCGGTGCGAACGTCGTCCACTCGTCTGAGCTCCAGTGACCGGTATACCTCCTTCCCCTCTCTCTGGTATCTGCTCTGTGATGGTTGATGTGTTGTGATTGTGGGGATTGGGGAATCTGGGGATGGCCGTGGCCCGTGAGAGATGTCGACGGGAGGGGGGACTGGGGGAGGCGAGGCAGAGGCTGAGTCGGCCCGGCCGCTGGCGCCGGTGTGCCCGCCGTGCCGCCCGTGCCCACGCGTGCTCCCCGTGCTGTGCCGACCCGAGCTCAGCCGTGCCGTGCCGCCCAATGGGTCGGTTTTCCAGACCCGGCCCGGTCTACCGTTCGTACCGTGTGGGCACGACCCATCACATGTCGGACCGAACCGTATTTAGACCATGCCGGACCGACCGTGCTTTAGACTGACCCCAAAAAAATATGGCCTAACTCCCAACTCTAATCACACGAACCAAGCGCAACCAATGCGTACGTCTCGCATGTTTCTAACTCATTTGCTCTGCCTCCTTCCCAGCCCTCCCTCATCGATACAGCCCCGTCTTTCAAGTCTTGGACCCACTTCTCTAGCTTCACGTACCTTCACTGGCGGTACATGTCCTGTGAGGACTAGCTTGTGCCTTTGGTGCTTGCACGTACGTACGATGATATGCGTTCTTCTTGCGCTGCCGATTGCTTGGTCTTTGGCAATTATTTATCCACGAATACCGTTAGTCAAGGTTGCTCGATCAGTCATCACACCGATCGACAGGAAGATCAAGCATTATCGTGGAACAGCTAGTTGGGCGAAAGGACAAAACCGCATGCATACCCCTCCCTGCAAGACGTGAATGTGATAGGAACCCTGCTTGAATTTGAACCCGGCGACTCTGGCGTGTACAGTTTTCAAGAATCTGGAAGCCATGCCTTGGGATCCATAGCGGCAATACGAGATTAATGATTCTTTGAAATTTTTTCTTTTCAAGGCATAAAAATTATTTACTCAAGTGACTATGATAGTTATTACACGGCCGGAGATCAAAGGCAACAAAATCAGCCATCAACAGCACAAGGCTACCACTGCAGATTAGCTGGTTTAACCACCGAGCCTGGTCTGGCTGCAAGTGCACCAGTGGTATGATCAGTCCCTTGTTCCCAAAATCTGAAAGCCTCTCGGGACAGAACTCAAATATCAAGAGCTTATTCAACTATCATCAAAACACTTCCTAGTTTTGTATGAGACTTGTTTAAGTAACTAGAAATATAAATCAATAAAAATCACAAGGGTTTTTTTGGCTCGGGTTGACTGAATCGAGAAGAGAATTGAAACAAAACCAAAAATCTAAAAGAATTTGATTTCTTGTTTGAATTTGATTCCTAGTGAATCTTAGCCAAATCCTACACTTAATCTGACCATCTAAGCCCATCACCCCAAGTGAATCAATTTGCGCGATCACTGTTCATTACCCGAAAAATCCAGCCACCGCCTCTAGTTTTGCCGCCGTCCGAGCTCTCTCACTCGCTCCTGTGCCTTGCCACGCCTTCTCGGTGCTTCCTCACCACTGCAACCTGGCAGGCAACCATACCCTTCCTCTGACAGCCCTTGCCAGCCTCCCTTGACCCGCAGAGCGCCGACAGGCCGTAATTCGCTGTCGCCGATATTTTTGCTGCCACCCTCTCCCGGCCGACCTCCGTGAGCCGCAATCTTTGACTACTGCAATGCCACGCCTAAGACCGCCAGTACTTCCCCCTTAGCCACCTGCGCAGCACCTTCCCGCGCCTTCTCGGCTATGCCACGCGCCGCCACCGCCACTACCCACCTCCTGTGCCGAACCGCCTCCTCGCTCTATTTAAAGCCCCGAGCTCCCCTTGAGAGGTACACCAGTGCCCGGTGAGCCACCCAACGCACCCTATCGACCCCTCGACTGGAGCATCGCCGACGATCGCCGGAATTGATCAAGGCAAGCCCAAATCCAATTCCACACTCTCAGTCAATTGCTTTCCAATTACCTTTACCCATAGCCTCCTCAAGCCCCTAGAAACCTCCCTAGCTCTCAGAGTGTCCTTCCCTATCCTCGAAGCTCGCCACACAGCCGAAGCACCCCACCGTGGACAGCCCAACCCCGACCATCCATGCCTAATCCACTGCTTCCTTGAGTCTCCTTTAACCCCCAGGATGCTTAAATGCAAATGCTACCGTCCAAATAACCCTCCAATCGTCCCTGTGCTATTCAAACGTCCCTCAGAAGGAAGGCCTCGCCGCCGGCGAACACCGCCTTCCCTACCCTCGCCGACCCCAAAAATGGAAACCCCATAGTGCCAGCAAGCCATCCATGGTCCCCAATCTCGTCGCAACACACTATAGCTCCGCCGATCACTGTCGCTCTCCTCCTCTGTTTTCGGTGCTACAGTGCCGACGGAGGTGGAAGATGACACTGTTCATCGTGGGCCGCACAGTAACAAGCCGAATTGGCTGGCAGACCATGCCGACCGAAACACTGTAGCAGGCGTGTTCGGCATGAACAGTGACTGAACCTACCATGAACAGTGAAAACCCGCAGTGAACAGTAACCTGACCCGGTGTGAACACTAAAGACCCATAGTGAATAGTGCCTAGACCCGTTACTGTTCACCCAAACCCGAAAATGCATATGTATATCCATTTCAATCGTTTCGAGCCCGCTGATCCATCTCCCAGCTTTGTTTCCCTGTATTAGACACCTATAAACCCTAAACCTATTTTATTTTATTTTTCTTGGATTTTATTTCTTTATTCCTAGCTCAACCCTTCAAGCATGGAATTGAATTATTTTTCATTGCTTTACGCTAGCACACGATGTCAAATGTCAGCCAGTTCAAGAAGGAGAAGTTCAAGATTAAGCACAAAAATCAGAAGTATACGAAATTGTAGAATACATTAATCCGTAAGGCAAGTCACATATCTTTGATCATATTGAACCTACATTCATTTAATTAATTATTTATTAGTATTTTCATTATATTATTTATACACTCTTATTTCTTGTACAATAAATGTTTAGAATGACATGATATTAACTAATGTCATACCACCCGAAAAAGCCCAGTTTAATTTGATGGGCATATCTACCTTGATAAGACTTAGTAATATTAAATGTATTATTAATGTAGTCATGGTAGTTTAGAAACTCAACAAAATTTTCCACTACTAAGAGACTTGGCATTTTGCTAATAGAATTTTAAAAGTGGTTCTAGGATAAGGAGTTATCACGGGAAGCCATGAGTTGCCTGGGTCCTATGACCTTATCCTAGGGTGGAGGCTTGGACCGGAAGGGTGGCAATGCAGTGGGCACTGAATTTTGGGTTTGTGGGTGGGAGTTGCCTAAGAGAAAACTAAAGATTAGACCCTTATGTCAAGTAAAGAACATAGTAGCCGCTCAACCACAAGTGTTGATTTGTCAAATCTGGTTTAGTAGCTGCTCAAATCGATTGAATATCTATTATAAGGATATGATATACTTCTCACCTAGGTCACCTCCAAAACGCAATAGGCAAAAAAAAATCTTATTTTTGAACATTAACATCAATTTTAGTTAGCACCAAATTAACCACTAGATTATTCCTTAATAAAGGAAAAACAATCAAATACAGCATATTATTAGGGACTGATTAAATAATAATAACCATACAATAATGTTTGGGAATCATATTCTATATATGTATATGTGGATCTGTTTCTATGTTGTGTACCACAGTTGGTAGATTTTCTTTCGGGAGCATGTAAAGTTTGTTGTAAGCTTACAGAACATACATTTGGGTTTGGTAACTGCTGAATTTGCGTGTATGTCCTTCTCACCCAGCATCACTTCTACGCACCACTCATGAATATCTGGATTGTTAACATCATCAAAACCGTAGAATAGACTGTGTATTAGATGATTGAGAACAATTCAATGTACCAAACCAGATCTCATGATGAATATGATGTGCATATAATGAGAGCTATCGATTGGCATCTATAGTAACATCACTTTCCCTAAGGTGGAAGCAGCTCGCCGATGCAGTCATCGAAGGTTTCCCTCCCAGCCCCAGCTCATGGATACAGCCTCGTCTTTCAAGTTTTGGGCCAGTAAAGTCTGAGCGTTTATTCACCACTAGCAATAGTGAATATGATGTGCATTAATGAAAACTATCGATTGGCGTCCATAGCAACATCACTTTCCCTCGAAGGTGGTAACAGCTCGCCGGTGCACTTGTGGCCAAGGTTTAGAACCCACGTGTCATGGGTTTAAATATTAAAAAATTACAATGAAAAATTCATTCAAATAACCCGCTAAACCTACGCATTATCCGAAATATTATTTTATCCGAACTATTCGTATCCGTATTCTTATTCGACAAAGCAATTAATATGCATATTTTATTATAATACGACTAATTAGTTGGACAATTTTTTTAATTGAACGTGAATTCGTGTTTCTTTAGGTGAAGTAAATAAATTAGAATGAATAAGCATAATTATATGGGGATAAAATATCATTAATATTTTCATACTACATAAATTGTGAGGATATTCGGATCCGACCGAATTAAGTAGATATTCAATTTGAATTTGTGTTCGTTATAATATTTGATTCGTATTCGTATTCGAGAATATTTGAATTCATATTCATATTTATTTATAAATATAAATATAAATATAATTTAAATACTATTTAATTTATTTTAATCCCTAATGACAGGTGGAAATGAAAGTCTAGTTATCAGATGGACAGTGCCACAATGCTAGGCTCGGTACCATAGTGCTCATATAGATGACAATGGACACGCCAACACAAGAACGTTGAGGTATTATGTTTTGTTATTACTGTGAACAAATATATTTAAATTGATTATATTTAAATAATACGACTATATTCGTCCACTGTAGTAGAAACAACCGCTAGACAAATTAATCGTTGGAGGTGGGTAAATCGTCACAAATTGCTTATTCGGTATGCGTTAACCTTTTTTTTTTTGACTTATGACTTATTTTTCACTATTTAGTACTATATCTAGTTTATTTTGTATTATAGCTACTGGTGTTTTTGACATAATTAAATTTAAAAACTTTAAAAGTAAAAAAGATTAGTCCATCACGGACAATACAAAAGAATACAGAAAAAAGAAAAGATAAAAAAGTCTAAAGAGCCAGAAAAAGATGAAAATAAAAAACTAGTAGCCAAAAATCAAGCCAAAAGCTGAAACCCAAACGAGCGGTCTCATTTAGCCCATTTAGTTTTACAAACGATAACTTCACTTAGGGTGGGTTCGGCAAGACTTTGCTTATATTTTGGTTTCCATTTATTACAGTAGCTAACTTTTAAACGGTGTGTTTTAAGCCGGAGTCTACAGATAGACTATAGTATAAACTATACCGAGTTCAGCTATACCGGCTAAAATCGCATGGAAATGTTTCTCTCTGCGTATTGTCTTTCGCAAATAGTTCAGAATTCAAAAATTTCAGTCAAAAACCATAAACCACAATCCAAAAAATCCGAGAAAATCTAAACACCGTTCGATTCCATTCTAATGGCATACCACCACCAAGAGCGCTCCTCATCCTCGTTGTCCATTAGTCTGTCTCTTTCTATCTCTCCCCATTTCTCCACTGCCGATGCCGGATCTGACGTAGGAGGAGGGAAATCTGGCTCTCCACTACGGATTCACCTTTTCCCCAGGCATAGAAGGAGGTCGGGGAAGACGGCGGTAGGGGCGATGGGCGGGGTAGGAGGGCGGTGGGTGGAGCTAGAGGACGGTGGTAGCGGCGGCTGTGATAGTTAGGTTAGACGAGGTGGCCCGACGGAGATGGATCAGGGACGGCGCGCGAGACGATGACGGCACCGTCGGCCGCAGGTAGTGGTGGAGGGGACAAGGGCCACGGTGGAGGCACGCGAAACTGTCTAAGGCGGTGCAGTGAGGATGGCCAGTGATAATATATTTATCTATATCATTAAAATTATTTCTACCAGTTTATCGTACGCTAGCGCCTACTTAAGAACCCACCCTTACGTTCACTTCCGTGCACGCTCTGTGACTTGTGTCTTTCGTGCTCTTGCGTGTACGATGCCATCGTTCTCCTTGTCTACTTGGCAATTATGGCCGTAGCCTTCGTGCACAGTCGCATCCGATGATGTTTGGTACGTGTTTGGCAACTATTTATTCGCGTACACCGTTAGTCAAGGTTGCGTGATGGATGGGAAACCTGCCTGAACCCAGTTGAGTCTAGCAAGTGAAACTGCCACGTAGGTACGTTGTGACACAAATTCTGGAATCTGGAAGCCCTTTTCTCTAAAAAAAGGATAGTTCCGCCCGGAAGCAAGATCAACTGATATATCAAGCCGTGATGGATTGGATCATATGTAGTGAAATGTGATGGACCAGCACATTATGGTCTCCAGTGGTATCTATCTATCTATCCGCACTTGCGACGGGTGGGCTCTAATCTGTTTTCTTTCAGTCGTGGCCGTTGACTGGTAAGCCTTGCACAGAGGGATGGCAATTATATCCACTTACTCGTATACTATAAGTAAATATCTTAATAAAATCAGATATAAGATATTTTCTTTACTCATGAGTATAAAAATAGGAGAAACATTTTACCCATCGGGTAAACGGGTATGGGTATGGGTAAACTTCACACGTACCCGTCCCGTCCGTTTACCTACAATATAGATTGACAGGTGGCGTAACTATATCAATATCTCTAATTGCTATGATCGTTATAAATTTTTGCATATCTCTAATTGCTATTGATTGTTATAAAAATTTTTGATAGCTTATATTTCCTAGCAACAGTTGCTGCTTATATATACCTGTCATTAGTTCAACTCTCAGATGGTGACTCTCAGTTCGCGGGTAAATGGGTATACCCATGAGCGACGGGTATGAACGAGATTCTTCACCCGTTGTACTTCGTGAGCATGTCCGTAGATGTAAATCGGGGTGTCAGATACGTATATAGATGAGCACTATCTATACTCGCCATGTCCTATTGCCATTCCTACTTGCACATGATGGTCTCCAGCAGTATCTATCTTAAATTAATGCTATGCTATGTGACATGATGTGCAATTATATTGGAAAATTCAATTGGCGTGTATAGCAGCGTCAATTTTTTTTTCAAGAATTGGGAAATACAGTCATGGGACGACCGACAACTCACATGTTACAGGTTCAAATACCAAAAAATTATATTAAAAAATCCACTTAAATAAACCACCCAATATACGACGGAAATCAAACTTCGATTACCAACCAGACACGTCTCACACAGCTAAACCAAGCTATGTACCATGATATGCATATATTGAAAAACATATATTGAAAAACTATCGATTCGCATCTACGTGCCTCTTCTTTTTAGTTCTAAAAGTTGCTTTTTAATTTTTCTACAGTAATAAATTTTTAAACGGAGTGTCTTTTTAAGATAAGATCTATAAGTTAATTATAGTACACATTATAGCGACTTTATTTATATTAGTCAAAATCACACACGAATTTTCTGTTACTCCGTACTCTCTTTCACAAATAGCTTAAAAACTATGAACCGTAACTACAAGCCAAAACAAAAAAGAACAAGCCCTATAGTAATATCACACCACTTGAGCTCATGGTAGAAAATAAAAAGGCCGAGGATATACGATAATGGACACGTCAACACTAGCATCTTGAGGATATAGTTTCAAAATGTTTTACTATTAATGTGAACAAATATATTTATATTGATTATATATAAATAAGTAGCCAATTTTTTTGCACAATTGCACAGCTGAATACTATTATGATTACAGACTAAACATTAGAGAGAGGGACCTCCAGATTTCTCCCACAACTAGGGGTGAGGAGGGGGAGTCCCGAGATCCTAAAGAGTGGAGAGTGGTCTGAAGATGGGTTAATGTGTTTGTAATTGCCTTGATTTTTCCTCCTCTAATTCCGACACAAGGGGCGTATTTATACTGTTACATGAAGGGTACAAGAGATTACAATGCTACCCCTTAAAAGGTCCTACAACTATAGGGGCTTTATGGTCTTTCCACCTTTTCGCACGTAGCCTTGGAGCGCGTTGGACCTTTGTGGGTTGCATCCACCATGTCTCCTTATTGGTCTATAGATAGCTGTGACCCCCTTTGGTCTGTACAAGGTGGGGTCAGAGCGAAGCCCCCTCGTTGATGTCGAGGTAGCAAGCCCTGTGGCCAAGATTGAGGGCTCGAAATGCTTGAGTCCTACCTTCACCTTCCTACCAGGTAGACGCAGGGCCCTCCCGCCTTTGTAGGGTCGACAAGTGTACGGGCTGTTCGCGGGGGCGGCGGCTTCGGCTTGACCACGGCGAGAAAAGCCGGGCCGACCGAACGACCGACGGCTTGTGCGCGTTGCGGAAAAAGCCCCGCGCGTCGCGTCCCTCGCAAGCGACCGCAATTTCCCACGCGCCTCCTCCAAGCTCTTGGGCGTCCGGCGACGCCGCAACCCCTTGCCGCCGCCCCGACCGCCGTCTTGCCGCAGAGAGACTCCTCACCGCCTCCTCCCCCCCCCTCACGCCAGTAGAGCCTTACCGCCAACCCCTCCAGCCCCGCGACCGCGGGCGCGCCTCCCGCTGCGCGCCATCCCGCACTCCCACACCTCTCCCTCGGATCCGCGCCCAACCCTCTCCTTGCAGATCCGGCGACCCCCGGCCGCGCCATCCCGCACTCCTACACCTCTACCCTCCAGATCCGGCGACCCCGGCCGCGCCATCCCGCACTGCACCTCTCCCTCAGATCCGCGCCCCCTCTCTCCTCCGGATCCGCGACCCCCGCCTCTAGATCCGCCCCCACCCCCCGGCCGCCTACACCCCTCTCCTGTCTTCCCCGACCCGGTGCAGAGGCCCCTCCTCCCCACCGATCCGGCGCTGCCCAGCCGCCCGTCCAAGCCGGACTCAGCGTCGGCGTGCGCGAGTCCAGCCGCCATCGCCGAGTCGTCCTCCTCCGCACCGACGTCCGACGCCACGTCCCGCGTACATTCGAGTCGGCATCGAACGAGCCGCCCTGCCGCCTCCTGCGCACTCCTCCGTCACGGCTTTGTGCCCCTTCCTCCCGTCCGCGGTGAAGCCCTCTCCGTCGCCCGTAGACCACCGGTGTGCTCCGGGGACGTAGTGCCGCCGCCTAAGGTAACATTTACTTACAATTGCA
This sequence comes from Bonia amplexicaulis, assembly GCA_036346245.1. Lineage (NCBI taxonomy): Eukaryota > Viridiplantae > Streptophyta > Magnoliopsida > Poales > Poaceae > Bonia > Bonia amplexicaulis. The sequence continues at coordinate 5,593,966 of CM070738.1, read as the reverse complement.
GAACAATTTTGTGCATAAGGTCACGTTGAACTGGATATTACTTCTCATATGTGTCAATTCGGCGATGCACACAACATGTCAGAACCTTATTTTCACCTGTTGTTGTTGTTTATACCCTACACAATTTAGCAGCACTGAGTAATGCCGTATGCACGTTGTTGCGTCTTGCATGCAGATGGGTAAGGGGCAGGGCCGTAATGATACTGGGAATGCTATCTGGGATGAGGCCGCCCATGTGGCTATGCTGGAAATATGCCGTGATGAGTTCGAGGCGCAGAACACAGCAGGGGGCTGCCTAAACAGGCGTGGGTACATCAACCTGGGGAAGAAATTCATGGAACGAACAGGCCGCGAGTACAGTAGGAAACAATTTAAGAACCACTGGGACGCGCTGAAGAGGGAGTACTACATATGGAAGACGTTGAAGCTTAATGCTACCGGATTGGGAATCAATGCACTCACTGGCTCCATCGACGCAACAGAGGCATGGTTCGAGGAGCAAAACAAGGTACACACGAATTGTATTGTTAGATTATTTGTGCACTCACGGTGGGTTTGAACTGAAAATGATCTTACATATTGCAGGCGATGCCAGGGGCCAAAAAATTTGCGAAAGCCCCGTTGGCTCACGAGGAGTTGATGGACATCATCTTTCATGAGGGCCTGTGCACAAATGAGCATGCCGAAGTCCCCGGAGCGAGCAGGCACAATGCTCATGCCGGGTCTGATGGTAGCTCCGACCCGGAGCCAGATTCGGTCTTTGAGCCTGCCGTCTTGTCGCGCAAACGCGGCCACCGGGCAGGCGAGCGGCGCCGGACTCTAAGAAGACCCGCGGCGGTAGCAGAGCGAGTGCATACAGCGGATTGCTAACTCAGCGAGGAGACCGTGAAGCGAGGCTCGTGCGGCCGCCATGAACACGGAGGGGAGCAGTGCGATGAGGTTCACGTGTCGATGCAGCAGGTCGTCGACGATGGGTACCCGAGGGAACGGACGAGCATTTCTACGCCGCGATCATGCTGCATGAGAGGAGGGTCAGAGATGCTTTCACGGGCTTCCGTACCGCGCAAGGTCGTATTGGTTACATACGCAGGATGTGGCCTGTCTTCCAATCCGAACGCGGCTCGGGTTCCAAGTCACGGTAATCATGTTATTTATGTGTTCATGTCGGGATTGCTTAATCAGTGTATGAGTGAGGACATCATTTATTTGTTGTATGAGTGAGGACATCCTTTTATCTGTTGTATGCGTGAGGACATAATGTTTAGGTAATCATGTACCTGTGATTCATGCTTTCTGCATGTCATTTAGTTAATCCTTTTATCATGCTGCATGTGATTTGTGCTTTGCTCATTTCTGGCGCCGATTTGGTGCTTCCTGTGCCGCATGCTGCCTTGCCGCTGCCACATGCGAGCATGTGAAGCGCCTCAGGAGCTCGCTGTGCCATTCTTGTCGTCTTGTGTTCTTCTTTGTGTTGAATGTTGTGTTCCCTGTGCAGCATGTGAGATTTGGTGTTGTATGTGTTACAAATTATTGGTGTGGTATGTGCTGCCTCGATCTTCGCTGTGATGTCATTGTTGCCGCCGCCTGTCTGCCGCTCTTGTCTTTGCATCTTTGTCTTTGTCTGGCGGGCCGGTCTTGTCTTTGTGATTGTTGATCCTGTGATGCATGTGAGGGCTGGGTGCTGTGGTGTTAATTATTGGTTGTATGTGTGCTGCCTGTGATGCTTCCGCCTGTGCTGCTCGTGATGCATGGTGTGGGGGTATAAAAGGAGAGGCAGTGAGGCGCCAGATTACATGAATGCCTGTGTATTTGTTTGATCAAGGTGGACCAGCAAAAGGTGGGTTTCCTTGACTTACTTGCATGCAATTCGTATCAATGAGGGTCTTATGAGTTTTTGTTCAGTTCAGGATGGATGACGACGTTCCTCCCCCGCCAGCTTTGGAGATTGCACTCATTCATTATCTCGCGCAATTTCGGTCGGGGTCATCGCGACGACCTCCTCGTGAGCCAATGCAAACCGGCTTGGAATGGGTGCAGGAGCAACTTGCATCTCCAAACCTTTGCCGGTCAATGTTCAGGATGGATGTGGATTGCTTCCACGCGTTGCATGACACGCTTGTCACGCACTACGGTTTGCAGTCCACACGAGAAGTTCTTTCTACGGAAGCATTGGGCATGTTCTTGTGGATTGTAGGTTCCCCGCAATCGTATGCGCAGGCCGTTAACCGGTTCGCACACTCGTCGTCAACCGTTAGCGTGAAGTTTCACCATGTGTTGGATTGCTTGTACTCCATGGCGCCAGATTACATTAGGCCAATAGATCGTCATTCACGAAATACATGACAGTTGAGGGAACCTAGATTTTACCCTCACTTTGCCGGAGTGTTGGGGCCATCGATGGTACACACATCCCGGTCGTAGTGCGTCGATCGACGTGTAATGCACACCAATAGGCATGGAGAGACTAGCGAATGTGTTGGCCGTGTGTGATTTCGACATGCGGTTCATATTTTTGTGTGCGGGATGGCCCGGTGCGCGCATGCGACACACGCATCTTACTCGACACACTTAATGGTTACGACCACGTGTTTCCACATCCCCTCCGGTATGATGCGGTTGGCGATCTGCACCTACAACATATGTACTGACGGGCTAACTTTGCTCGTTTCTTGCCATGGCGTGGAGGTATTACTTGGTGGACTCAAGGTATCCGAACAGACAGCTTCCTAGCCCCATTTCAAACACTCGGTATCATGTCCCCGACTTTGCGTGGTGGGCGACCGTGGGCGCAACGAGGTCTTCAACTACCTTCACGCATCGTTGCGCAATGTCATTGAGCGAGTTGGCGTGTGGAAGAACAAATGGCGCATTTTGGAGCGAATTCCGTTTCGACCATGTCACGCAGCAAGAAGATAATTATTGCCACCATGGTGTTGCATAATTTCATAATTGACGATGCACGAGCACACATTGGTCACGCGAACACTCATGTTGGCTCATTTGGAAATGAACACACGGGTCATTTCGAAATGAATCTGGTTCGCGAGACGATAGCTGACGGCCTGGTGGCATGATTTATTGTAGCTTGCATGCAGCCTTGTAACATGGCATGAAAAAAATTTCTGTCCAATGCATATTACTGCAAAAAACATCTCCTGTTTTGTTCCGTGTATTTAAACGTCATGTAAATTTTTTGGGTTTATTTCAACCTCTACAGCGTATTACAGCTTATTCAGCAAAAAGCCATAAGCCACCAGCCGTACAGAACAAAACAGCTTCTACTCCAAATTGTTACTATTCACCACCAGATCCAAAGCCATCACCATGACCAAAAGCCGGAAATGACCAAAAGAACAGGCCCTACATTTACTTGGTGGCTTCGCCTGGTCGATGGGGCCAATAGGGCACCCTTACGATATAATACATGTATTTATATCTAAACATAGAGTTGCATTTGTTATAAACCCCAATGCTTATGATAGAAAAATAGTTGTATCTCTTATACAATTGTAATACCTCACATATGTATACATGTTTGAGGGACCACGTAAATAGATCCAAGAATATTTGTAATGAACCATTGTCAATATTTGTGGAGTTAAAATTGAAATTTGTGAAAGATTTGGATTTTTAGTCCTTTACAGTCTGATCGACTCTACTGAGCGGTTAGACCGGCCGTGCACAGCGGTTTGACAGTCTGACCAGCTGTGCTTAGCGGTCATATTAGCTGGGCACAACGATACGACTGGGTTGTTCTGAGTTTCGATTGTTTGATCTAAAATTTGGGAGTTTGGTAGAGGTATGGGTATTTTCGTCTTAGGTCAGTACATTCATATTGTATGAAGTATGTTTGAGCTAAGTAGATTAAGTTGTGAAGAATTTGTTTCCGAAAATGATTTCTTTGTCTTTAGATGTGTAGGAAAATTCGGAGTCAACTATAGTCGACGGCGAGGACTATGACTATGCTCATAGAGGAGCTGAGGTCCAGAACGATCAAGAATGGTAGGTGAGATAGTTGAGCTCAAGCATAGCACAATGAAGGCAAGAAATGTTGAAAGGAAGGCTCAAGCGATGGGTTCTACCAAGTGATTTGGTCGGTCCAAGTAACACGTGGTCCGACAAGCATGGCAATTGCTTGCAAAGAAAAGTGAAGACCGGGTTAAGGTGTCAGACCCGGATTTTTCAACCCAGAATCTGTTGTGTCTTACCGCATTATTCCCTGGATCAGTAGATAATGCGCACAGATACATTGCTGATTCATTTCATACATCACTGAATTCACATCAAGTCATAATATTATTACATAGCATAGTCGGGTTAGGCCTTCAAAGGGCGGAGTTATTCTGATGGGGCGAGCGGGCCAAATGTTTACATTACAAAAGTTGAACAGCGGAAGCGGAACAAAGTAGGCCTTTTTAGCCACAAGCAGAGACTGAGGGCAAAGTGGCCATTCAAATATTACTAGAGCTCCAGTAATATATGGATGAAAGCCACACCTTAGTCTGGTTGCCTAAAGTTCTAAGCGTAAATTATTCGTCCTATGCCTCGGCGTTGTCTCCTCCATCCGTGGCAGGAGCTTCCTCGTAGGCATAGTGATCTTGTGCTCCAGAATCTGGATTTTTTTTGGTAATGCGAGAGTGAGCACACTAACCACCATGCTCAGCGAGTCAACACACAGAATGCAGTAGGTAGTATGCAAGGCTTTTAACAAGGGGAGGCTCAGGTCATTTTATTTGCTGAAATGTGCTTTTTGAACTATAATACTTAAAGTTCCCTAAGACCTAGCCAGTTGGATTTTAAACATGATGCTCAATGACATATACATTTATTTCTATCGAATCAGAGACCATCCACCATTACATGGTCTCTGCTTCTCATACCATGCCTTCAGCGTATAGCCGCTTACATTACCACTGGGACGACACTCAGGACAACTCAAATAAGGGTCTTTCTCTGCCCTCCACTTTTCCATTTCCACCCCCAAAGTTTTCGAAACAGAACTATATCTAGTTAAGTTCCCATGTCCGCCCATGACCGTGGGCACGGCTATTCGAATAGTTCTTAACTCTGCAGAGTTTGTACACTTTACCCACAAGAGATAGATCTGCTCATTGCTCCACATGATTCCTTAGTCATGTAGTCGAGTAGACTATCAAAGGACTGTTACAATGCACTTTTCCTAGCAGAGTTACGTCCGCTAAGGTTTCCACTTCCTCCGGGTACGACCACCCTTCCAGAAGCCCCCTCTTGCGCCATCACGTCGGAGGATGTGGCCATCCTCTACCCGCCCGTGTTCACACCTTCGCAACTCTTACTAAGTTGATGCAAATTAGTTAGCCCTGCCTACACTTTGCCAGCATGTGGTTGTACTTGTTGTACCTTGGGAGGTCATCACAAGATTCGGTCCTTAATGGTTATCTGGGCGGTTCTACCACGATCCCATTTTGTGCTATCACGGCACCATTCCATCACAACTTGTGCTATCATGGCACCATTTAACAATCACACCCTCAACCATCCGCCCAGATAATTAAGCATGCGGGGTTCTTTTGGAACGAAAAATATACTTATACCAACATACACCAGTCATCATCACAATGACTGCCCAATACTGTTTTCTTTAGTTTGTAAGATATGCTAGGGTGCTCTCACACCCCTGATTACCTAAACAACTATAAGCATGGCATTTTTAATTACGGACATATTTTCAAAAGGAGTAGTAGTACTAATAATTTTTACTAGGGGGACAAGGATCACACAACCAATTTTATCGGAAAGGAAGTATAATAAACCAAGAGAGCAGGGGCATATAACTAAAATCTAAAATTAACATGTATTGCAATATAGGTATACGCATGCACTTTGTAATAACTTAATCCAAAGTAATTTATGGAAAATGTAGGCTCAAAATGATCAAAGCATTGACTCGCCTTGGTTACAAAGGTCGGGATTCGGAGCGTTGGAGTCACAAGAACAGCGACTTCCTCTTCTTGGGCCTCGAAAGCTAATTTTTACATGCGCGAAAATTTAGATAAAAATCAGCACAACAATCAAATAACACAATAAAAATCAATCAAGCTTAAAAAATATTGGTTCTTGTCCCATTGGATAGCCTTTGAATTTAGATGAATTTAGAAATTAGTTTCATTCAATTTGGAATTAAAATGATTAAGTTATACTCATTTGAATACTTTCGGTTTTGATAAATCTCGAAAATAATAAATCCTGACATGTGGGACCCACTGTCAGTGACCGCGACTGTGCGGGCGTTGACACACGGACCGGCGGCGGTGGCGCACGCCTCTGAAGCGCCGACAGTGGGGCCCGGCTGGCGGTGGCTCGGCCGTTGCGGCTGACAAGCGGGACCCGACCGTCGATGGGGCGTGGGTCTGGTGGACGCCGACAGTGGGACCCACCGCCGATGTCGGTTAAAGAAATGGCTCACCTCAAGGCGCTGCGTGGCGGGGCTTGAACGCAGCCGAGGGAGCCGGGGAAAGAGTGGCGGTGCTAGCCAAGTCGCCGCTCGGGTGTTTCTTACCCTATAGGGGTAAATATACCCCTTAAGGTATGCGCGTCGGAGGCGGAGGCGCGAGGCGGCCGGCCGGGAAGACGGAGGCGTCGCCGGCGAGGAAGGTCCGACGAGGTCCGGGGAAAGGGTGAAATGCGATGCTGAACTTGCGGCGAAGCTGATGGTGACGACGAGGAGGGCCGGGGGTCACCGGAGGTAGGTCGGCGTCGTGCGGCGGCGGCGGCTCGAGGAGGCTCACGGTGCCAGCGAGCTACGGTCGGCGAGAAGCTCGTGAGGCCGGCAAAAGCTTGGCGACGATCGGAGATGGTGTGGGAGCAAGGAATCGAGCTCCCAGCAGAACCGTGGAATTGCGGAGGGCCGGCGGCCGGAGTTGGGGAAGAAGAGGAGATCTGGGTGATCCGGCGGCTTTTGAGGGCAATTGTCTTGGGAAATGAAGGGGTGTCACGGTGATTATTTTGGACGCGACCGCAGCTTTTATAGCGGTCGAGGGAGCCTGCCCCGTCGGACCCGTGCTGGCGGTGGGCTGCAGACGGCGGTCTTGGGTGCGTGGGGTCGTCGGGGCCGCGACCTTCCCCATGCTGCCCCTCTGTGGGATTCCGCACATGTCGAGGCCAGCCGAGGCGGGTGGGGTCCGGGCGGCTTGTGCAGAGGAGGAGGAAGAAAGGGATATGACGACAGCGGGCCCGCTGTCGTGAGAGAGAGGTGAGGGGAATGGGATCGCGGGGCCGAGATGGCACTAGGTGGCGGCGTAGCACCATCGGGACCGAAGCAGCGTCGGCACGAGGAAGAGGGAGGCGGATCCGGGCGGCGTGGGCGGATCCAAATCATCCATGCGTCTTGGGGTTTTGGGATTTTATTTTTGATTTTGAAATTTCAGAAATGCTAGAGGGCTTAATTTACCTCCAAAAATTGTAGAAAAATATGAAATTACCTCCAAAAATTCTAGAAAAATTCACAGAAGTCCCTAGACATGTTTTGGGCTTAATAAAATTATTTCCCACTAAGGTGGTCATTATATTTTAAAACTTTGGACCCACAACCGGATCCTTTTCTTTTCCTTTTTATTTTTCTCCTCTTTTCTTTTTATAATTTAGGATTTATCTAATTTGTGTAAATTTATATGCCTAACTTCCATGTGGGCATTTACAAACTTCGAGGCCCAATGCTTATGAACTATTTTAAGTTTTCAAAATCGGAATCAGGCTTGTCCAGAAAATCTCTTAAAATCCAACTTAATATAATATTTTTCAGAAAGACTTACAATACTCCATTGTACAACTCCCTGGTCCTTCTAGGACGTTACATAAGGCAAGGGCATTTTGGTAGTTTACCAAATACCGAAAACTTCATTGGATTAAAACTATAGTGCTTAGGAAAGCGATTTAGGTAAAGAAGGTACTGAGAGAATCAAATAGATCAAAGGCTAAAGACATAGCGGGTTCGGGCTCATATGCTTTGAAAGCGTGCATGAGTTAAGTGTGAATGTATAACCTGTGTTATATAGGGTTAACAAGTTCTCCTTATTTATGCTAGTAGATAATATCCATTAGGGTTATATATGAGTTGATTGTTTCACCTATTTCGATGTTAGGGATGGAGGCTTGTGGCTAACCATTCCAACCATCGAGTTCGGGTTAGGGTTTGAGAGATGTGTGAGTGTTATGGTATGCTATCTTATCCTGCTTATGGAGTGACTGTAAAATCTTCATCCACAAGTAACAATATAATCGTCTTTGTTCATCTCCTATGAAATCTTCTAGTTTTGGTTGATTTGTTTTTGTTGGTTCTTTGCCTTTTCTCTCACCTTATTGATTTTACTTTATGTTAAGAATGTGTAAATAATGGAGGTAACTTATGTAGATCAGATCTCATCCCCATCTAGACATTGTGATTTGCAAGATTTTGATGTTGCCTGATTCTTGTTTTATTTGGAGCTCTTCTTAAGGTTTCTTGTTTTGAGGGTTTTGGTTTTGATTCATTAGGTGATTTTGTTTGCTGTAACATGTGGGAACACATCTAAAGACATCTTGGTTGTTCTTAACCCATGAGCAAGTTGTGTCTCAAGTTTTTGAGATTCGTCCGATTTTGGTACAACCTTGCATGTTTTGAGAAAATGTTGGAATTTTGACCAAGATCCTTGCGATTCTTGGATGCAATAGGTTCCTGAGACCCTCTTCAAGGTGTATGCAAAGTTTGATCTCATTTGATCATGAATTTTGAAGTTTGCACCAAAAGTGGTTTAACTGGGGCTGATTTTCTACTCTGGGAATAGAGGAGCGGTTAGACCGCTCTTGAGCCTGATCAAACCAGCAGCTGGTTAGATTGCAAGCTAGTAGTTGGTCAGATGATTGGCTTGTCGTCGATCAGACCGCAGGTCTATAATTGGTCATACCGGTTAGGTGCAAATTTGTGCATCTTCGCTATTTTGAGTTGTTGCTTGGTTGTGAGCTGTGAAATCTTATCTTCTTAGCTGTTTAGCTCTAAAGTGAGAGATTTTTAGTATTTGGGGAAAACTTTAGAAGGAATCATTCACCCCCTCTGTTGCTATCGCCAGTCCTACATGTGGTATTAAAACATGGTTAACTCTTTTTGATAGATCTTAACTGGTCTAAGAGCCATGACATCAAACAAGTACTCCACCAAGCCATCGGTCTTCGATAGGGTTGACTATCCATATTAGAAGACTCGGATGGTAGCTTACATCCAATCCTAAGGGCAATCAATTTACGAGAAAGTCAAGAGAACTTTTGTTGTGCCTACCAATGGCCAGGTCACTCTGACAAATACTATGCATGTGGAGGCAAACAACAAGACTCGTAACTTCTTGATTCAGGGGCTTGGTGGATATGAGTTTGATCGAGTATCTCACTTGATATCTGCTCACGAGATCTGAACGACTTTCACTGATTATCATGAGGGCTCCACAATAATCAAGAAAGTGAGACAGAATCAAATTAAGAAAGAGTACTACAAGTTTGAGCAAAACCCTAATGGATCCTTGGATGGGTTGTTTGCTAGGTTCATGAAGATTCTCAGCAACCTGCATGCGGTTGACTTGACTTATTCCGAGTCTGAGAATGCACGTCAAATGCTTGGTACCCTAGACATGAAGGTTTAGGAAATAAAGATTACATCCATCAAAGACAATACTGTCATGAGTGAGCTTATCATAGATAAGCTCTACTTGAGGTTAAAGGCACATGGGATTGATTTCATCTCTCGTCTCTCCAAGATAGAGTTAATAGTTCTTGTAGTCGACTCTACTCGTCTTGACATGAGTCACTTTTGCAGTTTAACGCTATACATGTCGCGATTTGCTTTATTAGAATCTAGTATTTTAATTTCTTCCAAAAGTTTTATGTAAATATCCGTATACAACGACCCATACAAGTATGCGGTCACCACATGCATCAATAACATTTTTAGATTCATATTCACTACCATTTATATTAAGTACTAGAAGTGATTCCACTCATAACAGGAGAATAAATTTCATCATAATCGATGTCAGGTCTCTACGTGAACCCTTGTGCTACAAGTCTCACTTTAGATCTCACCACCTGGTTGTTCTCTTTTATCTTCCAGACAAACACCCATTTATATCCTACTGGGAATACTTTGGGAAAAGTGTAAGTTACTGGTCTAAACACTTCTCTCTTATTTAATGAGCGCAATTATACGTCAATTGCTTCTTTCCATTTTACCTAATCTGAGCGCTTCTTGCGCTCTGCCATGAACTTTGGTTTAGGATGTAGATCAATATTATCAGCAGTTTTAGAGGCAAAGTAGATGTCGACAATACTAGTTTTTCTATTAAAAGATTCTCCTAAATCCACATAGTTAGTCAAAAATTTTAAATTATTTTTTCACCCAACTCTTCGTGATTTCCCATAACGATAGAGTGGTGTATTCGGTATCCCAACACCTATATGTGCACACACTGTTTCATTGTGTTGTTCATCTACATGTTGATTCAAATAAGGTATTCTCTCAACTTCTAGATGAGCTTCTTCAACTGTCTTAGGAAGTGAAGTATTGCGCTCAATCTTTTATTTCTTCAGACGTCTTTGAAAACTTTGGACGAAAGTTGCCGAAGCTCTTCTCCTCTTCCTAGGATTAGGGTGCAAAAGTGGTAGTAGTAGTCTCTTCTTCTGGCATTTCTATTCTCTTCGGTGCATTAACTGTAGGTACATGTGACTTCATCACTCCTTTGTGATCAGTGAAGGCATCTGATAGATTATTTGCTAAAATTTGCTAATTAGTTATCCTTTGAACTTCTTGTTCAACTTCCTTAGTATGTGGGTCTAATGCATGGATCCTTGTGGTTTCCCACGTTATTTCACAACATTCCTTTAATTCAAAGTACCTTTCTCTCCCTAATACCAAGAAATGATTCTCATTAAAAATACTATTAGCGTACCAAGCCATGTGAAGTTCCCTATCATAGGCTCTAAATACTTAATTATTGATGGAGTTTCAAAACCTATATAAATCCCTAACATTCTGTGAGGACCCATGGGAGTATGTTGTGGTAGTGATATCGGCATGTATACAACACAACCAAATTTACACGGATAGGAAATACTTGGCTCTTTACCATGTAATAACTAATTAGAGGAAGTTGTGATATGCAGTTGGTTTGAGTTGAATTAATGTCGTGATACGCAATACTGCATATTCCCAACAAATAGTCAATAAATTACAATTATGCTAAAGTGGGCTAGCAATGAATTTTATTCTTTTAATTAATTACTCTACAAGCCCCTCTTGTGTGTGGATATGTGGTACTAAGTGCTCTAATTTTATTCGCAATGTCATACAATAATTATTAAACGCCTTTGAGGTAAACTCTCTAGCATTATTTATTTTCAAGGATTTAATATGATTACCTAGAAAGTTGGATTTCAATTGAATTATTTAGGACATAAGCTTTTGCAAAAGCATGGCTCCCAGTAGACAACAAGCATCATGGCACCACTTGGTGGAAGCATATATTAGGACCATATAATATCTAAATGACTTTCACAGAAGCAAAATTGGACCACAAATATTATCTTAAATTGTTTCTAAGTAAGCAGTAGATTCATTTTTAACTTTGAGGTAAGAAAGTGAACCAACATATCCAGTAGATTCAGTACCGTGGTCGTAACCAACGTGGTCGTAAACCAACGAGTGGTCGAACAACCAATGTGGTCGTAACCAGTCTGCAACCAAAGTGAACATCGTGGTCGAAATCAGTGTGATGTAGTCTGGAACTTCACCGTGGTCGAAACCAACATAGACGTAAAGTCGATCGACGTTCTAGACTAAGGCTACACCGACTATGACTGCTTCAGTTCAGATTCAACAAAAAAAAGCAAAGAACCAACAAATTTGATTGTGGTCGAAACTGTACGTGGTCAATACGTTCTCGGAAGAACAGAGGAAAGGCAGTGAGGCGCACAACCACAAGATCTAGATTTCAAATAACTTTTGATTCAAGGATCAACTAGTCATGAAACTTTGAACATAGCTCGAATAAGATCTCAAGAGGCTGCTCTAAGCTTTAATTGAAAACTTAGCAAGCAAAAAGAGATCTTTCTACAGATTCTCTAAGAATGCATAAAAGTGAAAGTGAAGACGAGAGAGTGAAATGTTAATCAGACTATGATGTTGGGAGTAGAATAGCCAAGATGGCTTTGAGCATGATTCCCGAATACACAGCAAGTCAGATCATAGGCAAAAACATTCTCTCGGATCAAGAAAGAAAAGAAACGATCAAAGAATAGAGAAGAACCAAGAAAACTAAAGAACAAGACCAAACCAACTCAAAACCATCCAGACAACAATACTCAAAAGATATATCAAGAATAGATGTATTGCTTTGAGGATTGAGTCTACAACCACTGCATCCATGAGGACCAAGAGCATAAATGCTCCACACCAAAACCCTAACCCTAATACAGAATGCATGCAAGAAAGACAAAAGACCAGAGAGACCTTGGGATGGGTAGCACTACATCCCTTGTTATAGCCTCTCGATATCAGGGGTTAACGTAAAAAGCTTACACCAACCCGTTAGCACATATAGGACTAAAACCCTTTAGGCCAATAGAACTACCTCCATTTATGGTCTTGAGCAATTTACCAAAATACTCCTCTACCACCTTCCTGGAAGTTTCGTGCTTTCTTGCCGTCCACACTTCCAACCACCTTACAAGCCTCAGTCATCTTCAGTGTCTACCTGACTGTTCTGGACCTCAACACCTCTCTGTGCCTAGTCCCGATCTTTCCACACCTCACCATGACATAGCTCCAAAGTCCTGCAACCATCACCAACAAGCAAAGCATCACATAGCACCGAACTATAAACAAAGATCATCAATTTGCATAGTCAGAATAAATTTCAGAGAAGTAATCTCAGCAAACCACCGGTCTAAAATAATTTACGACCACTCTGATGCACAAGACAGAGGTACTCGAAGCCCATGAAGTCCTACCAGCAGTCTACAATCACTCAGCAAATCATTACGACCATCGCACATGTCACTACGACCATGAAACATATGCTACGACCATGTAGCATTTGCTACGACCATCGTTCACTGCGGCTACGACTTTATCAACCTGGTCGCTATGACTTACGACTATCAACCACGGTCAGACATAGCTACGCCTATCGATCACAGCCAGACAGCTACGACTATCGATCACAACCAGCAGAAGCTACGACTATCGACCAGCAGAAGCTACGACCACCAAGTCGTAGGAGCTCCTGTCGACCACCAAGTAGTAAAAGCTTATGCCGACCACCAAATCATAAAAGTCTCTGCCGACCACAAAGTCGTAAAACCGACTGTCGACCACCAAATCATAAAACCGACTGCCGACCACAAAGTCGTAAAACTTCTTACCGACCACCAAGTCGTAGGATTTCCTGCCGGCCACCAAGTCGTAAAGCTGATTACCGACCACAAAGTTGTAAGAATGAATGCCAACCACAGAGACAATCAACAGAGGTCGAAGAGGGCAAGTCGTAGAGAGCAAATTTCCGCACAAATCTCAAAAACTAAACCACTCTAAACTAAGGGTCAATTACACATCACAACCAAAGTAACTTCTACATAGTCTTACACAGTGCTATCTCCGTCAGAATTAATTCCTGACACATGACTGCCTGCACAAAGCTCTGTGCCTTTCATCATCTGGTGGTACTAATCTAGTTTGGCATTGAATCTTCAAAGCTCATTCTTGGACTCGGCCACTGATGGGCATAGCACAAAGCTTGAAATTGAATGAATCTAATAAAAGTAAGCACAAGTGCACAAAACATCATTCTCTTCTGGAAATAAATCACTACCGGAATTGAATTCGACTGCCGTCAAAAGGGATTGCTGAAGATGACTGCACCCATTGATCACTAGCCAAACGAGCTGATCAATAGGTCGACCGATGGGTGGATGGCAGCCGGCCGGCCTCCGCTGTTTTCCATGTCTTCTATCTCCATGTTTTTGTTTTTCTGAAGACTATCTCCTTGTTTGGACGAGACGCACCACATGTCATGCAATCCTAATCTGCAGGACATGTTTTTGTTTGCTTGCTGCAGACTTGCACTGTGCAGTCGCCGAAAAAAAACCAGAGAGAAGAAAGGGATGGAAGGGAATAATAACCATGGCTATGCGTACGAACAAATTTCGCCATTCAGATAGGCAAATCAATAGGTACCTCTAGTAGAAAACAGTTGTTCACGGCTATGTTGAGTGTGATTTTTGTCGTTGAAATCACCATCTTTCCATATGCCTGCTCCTATTTTGTCAGGTTCAGGCCTAATCTTGGACTTTTGCAATCCAACAGTGCACATGTTGCAGCATGGGTCCATGCATGCTTGTTTAATAATCCGTGTTAATTTTGGCACTTTTGTCCTCCTCTGTCTGGCGCTTCCAAGGAAAAATGGAGATACTTCTGTTCGAACTACACATGCATGTGCATATTTAGACGAACAAAATGACTCATCCGAGTAGAAAGCTTTGCCGTCTGCACAGCACCACAGCTGGGTGCGTTAGGCGCATCAAGCAACTGAATTGGATGCAGTCAAAAAGAGCAACTAATAGTTAGAGGAATCGTGAGCCTACACAATCTATAGTTTACACCACAGACCTTGATGACAATTGCAGGACCGAAATGGCAATAGAGGGGGGATGAATGGTGCCTTTGAAAAATTAAAATCATCCCCTCAAGTACTCACACAGCAGAAAAGAACTCACTGGAAGACACAGATCAAGAAAAGAAATCAAATCCAGAGAGTAAGGAAAAATCTGGGCTGTTCTGCCGGCGAGCGGTAGTACCGCTGATATGAGCGGTAGTACCGCTGAGCGGAAGTACCGCTGTTGAAAATGCGGTAGTACCTTTGAGCGGTAGTACCTCTCGACGAGCGGTAGTACCGCACCAAGAACAGCACGCGCAGAAAAAGAGAAATCTGAGAAATTCGCAAGATTCTCGGATTCTTGGCTTGGAAAACTTTGAGGATAGTAAGGAAACACTTCCAGAAGGATAAGCCAAGAATCAATTTCGAGATTTCTCTAGAGAATCGAAAGGGAAGACAAATACCCGAAAAATACAGAGGATTCTCCAAAAATCCAAAATTCCATTCCAACTCTGATCCTTTGGCCACGAAACTTTGCAGATATCTTAGCAATAGTCACAAGACTCTACGAGCCAAGATTCAAGCCATCATAGAGAAGGAAACAAGGTTTGGAGCAAAAACCCTAGAAACGAGATATGAAGAACAGAGAGAGCCAAAAACGCAAATCTGAGATTAAAACTTGATTTGCTCTTGGGAAAACTCGATCAAATGACCTTGAGGCACTATCCCATCACAGAGCAACCCATTTCACACCTCATAGGCAAGAAAAAACAAGAAAAACAGAGAATCAAGAACTCGCCCAAAAAGGAGAAACGAGGAACAGGGAGCACAAGAGTGAAAAGAAACTTCAGATTTCCATTTCTAAACAAAAGATGAGTGCAAGACTCTCAACTCATCTCCACTCTCTCCCTCTCTCAAATCCTCAAGATCACCAAGAACTCTCCATAGTTCTTGGGAGGAACACACACAAGGGGTGGAGGCAGCCTTGCTGCACACAACCACTCTCACCCACTAAAGCCTAAAGCAAAACAACATCTTCAAAGGCTCTTTTGACTAAAGGAAACCCTAAATCCTTTCCATGTGTTCAAGGAGGCATGCAGCCTCTCACCTCTATTTATAGCCCTTGGCTAACGGGTCTCCAACCCGTTACGCCGGCTAAACCCGAACGGAGCCCGCTCCCACTTGTGCAGCCTTGCGAAATCACCATTTCGCCCCTCCTGCACCTTCCGGGAAGCTTCCGCGCTCCTTGCCTCGCACGCCTCGCAACCAGCTCGAGTCCACGTCGTCTTCGACACATCCCGACCGGTCTGACCTCAACGCCACCTGCGCCTAGTCCGGTCCACCGTGTCTCGCCACGACTCCGCCTCGATGTCCTGCAGCCAACACAGACAAGAAACACATCACATAGCACCGCTCGATAACATGAATTAACCACAAGCCCTAAATATCAAACCACCCAAACCAAACTCAAATTCTATGCCCCTGACTGTTCTGTCTGCGCCCAGCCGGTAGTACCGCTCTCCACATCGGAAGTACCGCCAGCCGGTAGTACCGCTCTCCACATCGGAAGTACCGCCAGCCGGTAGTACCGCAGTGCAAACTGCGGTAGTTCCGAAAAATCTGGGAGCAGCACAATTGAACCCATTTCGCAAATTTCTAGCGCACGTGTCAATTACTCATCATAAGTATGGAAGCACCTCTCACATAGTCTCTCAACAATTTTGGAGGCCAAATTATTCTCACGGGTCCCCAAAGAGTGCATCTTCTCCTATGGAAAGTAAGAATTCTTCGTGCCTTTTTTTAGCCACATGTAACTTGTGAGCAGGGAAAAAATTATAGGTTTGCAAATTTTGTCAGAGGGTAGTAATAGGACCGGTAATCGGTGGTTACTGAATTTTTTTAGATGAAAATTTTGAATTGAAATTTTCACATATAAAAAGAAAAGGTTGAAAAATTGCAAATTTACTTTATATTTGATGAAAATTAGATAAATCCAAGACTTTTTTTTACTTAGTTCGAATTTTTATTGGACCTCACCGGTAACCCGATAAACGGCGGTTTGCGGGTAGAAACGAAAGCCAGTGCAAATTCACGTTTCATTGGAGGGGGCCACTGTGTTCTAAATTGCTTGAAACCATGGCCCTCTGGATTCTATACAGCTTGGAGTAAATTAATCTTAGCTACTTGGGGTGTCAAATTCTAGAGATCGACCATTTCAGACCCAACCATTGGGTGTTTCTTGGATCACTGCAGCTAAACAGGTTGGATTTGTGAGCCTCGATGCGTTTAGAGTGGTGGAGTACGGCTTGGGATCGATCCCTGCGAATAAGAGGAGGCAAAACTGTGAGACCATGTCTGGGATCGATCCCTGCGAATAAGAGGAGACAAAACTGTGAGACCATGTGGAGGTCATTCTATAGTTATGATGAGTAATTGATCTTTGGATTAGAGTTTGCGCAGATGTTGCTTTTGGTTTTTGAGATTTGTGTAGAAGTTTGCTTTCTACGACTTGGTGGTTGGCAGGCTCTACGACTTCTGGTTTTACGACTTGGTAGTCGGCAGGTCTGGTCAGTTCAATCGCCTTTGTACCACTAAGTGGTCCGACGGTCTGATTGGCAAAACGACCACGGAGTGCCTGAACGACCATGTGTGTAGCTCTGCCTGGTCGTCATCGATGGTCGTAGGCTGTGGTGTTCGATAGTCGTAAAGCGTGGCAATCGATAGTCATAGTGTTCGATTGCAGAAGTCATAGCCATGTGATCGATAGTCGTAAGTCATAGCAACTAGGTTTGGTAACTCATAGCCGCTGTGAGCAATAGTCATAACGATCGTTGTGGTAGTCGTAACGCTCTGTGTAGTAGTCGTAGCTTGTACTCTTCATGGTCGTAGCGTCTGCTACATTGTTGTAGCAGTCGGCAGAGTGGTCGTAGGCTGCTGGAAGGATGTCGTGGGCTACGAGTACTTCTTTTCTTGTGCATCCGAGTACTGGTAAGTCATATCAGACCAGTCATTGTGCTGAATTTGTTCACTGGAATTATTGGTGTTTTGGTCAGGGTTGACCATGATGTTTGTTGCTTTGTGCACATAAGGTTATTGCTTGGTTCTAGGATTAGAATCAATATTTTGGGTGCATACATTTTGTTTGTGCTAATGGATGATAATGTATGGTGCGGTGCTACATGATGGTTTGCTTGTTACTATTGGTTGCAGGACTTCGGAGCGAGGTCATGGTGAGGCTAGGAGGATCGGGTCTAGACACAGGGAGGTGTTGAGGTTCAGAACGGTTAGGGAGACGCCGAAGATGATCGAGGCTGGTGAGGTAGTTGCAAGCCGAGACGACGAGGAAACGGAGCAGGAGAAACCGGTGGTGGACATGATGAGAAACAGCGAGGTAAACCGAGACTAGGCTTAGGGAGGAGTTGAGGTCTAGACGGTCAAGGATGCCGGGTGCTGTCATGCGCGAGGAGAAGCACGTGGTGCGCTAAGTGACTTGGGTCGTTTGCAACCGAGGACGGTTCGATGAGATTCGGACGTGTGAGAGGCTTGACAGCAAGTCATTGGGGCCACATGTAAGCCGCTTTGAGAAGCGTGCATGAGTAAAAACCCAGTGTTAGGTGGGGTTAACGGGTTATCCCCGGTTTAGACTAATGGTAGGATCCATTAGGTTTAGTGTTCATTGGTGAGCCTATAAAAATGGGAGGGGGGCAAGAGCAAGGGTTTGAGAAGGTTGGCTAAGCTTTGGTGGCTGGCATCTCTCTCTCCCATGGGAGTAAGGTTAGAGAGTGGGTGTGGCTCTAGGTTTAGAGCTTGGTCCTCCTGAGGGGAGTGGCTATGAAATCAATATCTCAAGTGAGAAATCCAGCAATCTTTGGTCTACCTTTTTGTGTATCTTTTGTTTGAGTTTGCTCTGTTCTGAGTTTTCGGTTTGGTTCTTCCTCTGTATTCATCGTTCTATTCCTCTCTCTTCTTGATCTGGAGGTGTTTTTGGTTTGATCTCGTTGATGCTCTGAATTGCAGTGACAGGTGGGAATATAACCAAAGCCATATTGGCTCTCTTTGACCCACGAGCAGTTCTGATCAATGACTTCGGTTCTTAAACTCATTCCATGTGTGCTCTTGATCAAATCGGAAAAAGGTCTCAATATGCTTAATAAGTTTTCAATTCATGATTGGAGCAGCCTCTTGAGACCTTAAGCAATTTGCGTACAAAATTTCATGACCATTTAACCTTTTAATCAAAAGATATGTGGATTTTAGATCTTGCGGTCGTGCGTTTCTTTGTTCTTCCAATTCATTTTCGACCACTTCCAGTTTCGATCATGGTCAAGACTCAGATCGCATCGCGTCTGATTTTGACCGCAGTTATTTCCTATTGCTCGATGGTCGTTGATCTTGTGGTCGTGGGCCCCCACTGCTTTTCGAGTTGTTTACGATTGCAGTCAGTTATGAGTGCTCGACGGTCTTCAATGACGTCTCATGACTGCTCTGTTTTGAGATCGTTTTGTTCTCTCTTGATGTTTTTTGATCCAAGAGTTTTGATTTGATTTTTTTTGATGTAGCTGCTTGCTGTGACATGTGGGATTAAACTCAAAGCCATCTTGGCTATTATCTTTCCACGAGCATGGTCGGTTTATCTGTTCGATCTCAAATATCTATTCTTGTGCGCCTTTGATCAAATCTCAAAGAGGTCTCAACTTGCTTACTAAGTTTTTAATCTAAGATGGGATTAGCTTCTTGAGACCTTAAGTTACTTGCGTACAAATTTCCGTGGCCATTTGATATCTGAATCAAAAGATTTAATGTTTTCAGATCTGGTGGTCGTGCGCCTCTTTTATAACTTCTAGTTGTTCACGACCACAATTGATCTCCTCAATGGTCTTAAGTAGTTTGGTCGGGTGCCTTTGGTATTTCTAGTCGTTGTCGATCACATCTGGTTTTGATCGCTCAATGGTTGTGGATCTCTCAGTCTGAACTGTTACGACCACATACTGGTTTTCGGCTACACGCATTTTCTGTCCGCATTTTGATTATTGACTACGGTGGTGTCGAACATTCATTGGCCTTCAACTACATTGTTTACAATCGCATCGGTCTTTGAAAGCACTGGTTTCCGACCACTCATTGGTCCTGAACTACGCTGGCCTTACGACTGCACATTGGACATTGACAATGTTGGTATTGACCACATCAGTCTTCGACAACGTTGGCGTTCGACTGTGTTGATTTCAACCCCGTTGGTTACGACCACATTGGTTTCGACCACACTGGTTATGACCACGTTGGTTTCAATCACAGTGGTTTCGACCACGTTGTCTGCCCTTCGACCATGTTGCTTTTCTCTCGACGACCGCCGTTCGGTTTGGGCGTCTGTGCTTTCCGACCGGTAGTCGTAATCGATCATATTGTGTTTCCGTCGAGTGGTCGTATTTTGACCACATTGTGCTCTGATATGTTCGTACTGAGTTTTGTACTCCTTTGTTTTTAAATAGATCTCATATTCTAATTTTCATAGCTTTATAACTATTGGCGTAAAGGAATATATAAATATTTAGAGAAAAAAATTTCTATGCATTATTTACTCTTTTGTTGCCTGTCGCTCGGCCGTATGGTAATTCGCACGATGAAGGCTTAGCGAACGCAAATCCGTTCGGCCGATAGCTTTTCTGTCTAGTCTTCCACAAGTTATCTCAGTCTTCATCTGATCTGCCACCATTCCATCGTGTAGGTTCGCACACAGCTCTTAAGGGAACGCTTGTGCAGTTGCACACCTCGGATCCCTCGTGCAGCGAGGCCGCCAAACGTGTTCAAGGCAAGTACCTCGCGGTTGTGACCTTTCTGTTTCGCATATCACGTGGTTCCAAATTACTTGTCATATTGTCATTGAGCTTAATTATCATATCACTCATGCTTCTTGGCTAATAACGTATCACTAACGATACCTAGTTAATATCATATCACTATCGATACTTGGTCAACGTCATATCATTAAAAGTTACCTAGCAATTGACATATTACTGAACCTTACCTGGTTAGTATCATATTTCTAAAGCTTATCTGGTCAATATCATATCACTAATGTTGTCTGGTGATTATCAAAATTGTTCACGTTTGCCTGGTTATAGACTTTTAACATTGTATTCATACCATGATGTTCTAGGTTATTTATTTCACCTACTTGTATGTTTATTAGGATGCTCAGTTAAATGTTCTAGAGTTCATACTTTTAGTTAATGTTTTAGAATCTATGCTTAAATCATTAATGAGGGGTGTAGCATATGAACATGTTTTAACTTAGATTTAAATTATTAACACTCTTTTGATATTAGGGCTGCTATGTTTTAGTTCCTAATATTATGTTCCATTAATTGTATGAATGTTGTATTTGAATCATGAAGAATGTATGTATTAAATTTGTTAATCTGACTAATAATCACTTATCACATAATAGAATTGATTGGTTGATAACCTTGTGTGAGCTATATTATAATACCTCTTTAGGTTAATTACTATATTACTATCACCTTAGCATTATTCCACATCGCGCTCATATCAGAAACTATGACTCTCCATTTTCAACCCTAGCACATCTTTTCACTTCTCATAACTTATCATAGCTTTATCCTCGTCATCTCTTAGTTTTCTTAAATTCATACTTTATGATCTGTCCATAATGTATTATTTACGTTATCACCATAGTATCATCCTCATATCGGAAGTTATGTGCCCTCATTTCCAACCTTAGCAAATCCCCTCACTTTATCTAATTTTATCTTATCTTGCGCTTAGTTCCTTAAATTCACACTGTATAACATGTTTATAATATAACGGTTACCTGGCCTGGGATTATCCACATATAGGGGAGATTACCACCCACCTGGTAACGTATGGGGGGTCGTACACTTTCGTTACTTAGGATATTACACCCTGTCGGCGGTTATACAGTCGAGGACGATAGCGTGCCTGACTATTCTCGTATAACCGGGTATGTGGGGAGTAATCGCCAGTGCCTTTGCCACAACCTGCTAAATAACAATTATTCTGGTTGACCAGATGACAGTTTCTAGGCCCGGGGTCATCCACATATAGGGGAGATTTCCACCCACCTAGTAACGTACGGAGGGTTGTACACTCTTGTTACTCAGGATATTACACCCCGTCGATAGTTATACAATCAAGAATGATGGCATGCCTGACTATTATCGTATAACTGGGTATGTGGGAAGTGATCGCCGGTGCC
Organism: Bonia amplexicaulis; assembly: GCA_036346245.1. Classification (NCBI taxonomy): domain Eukaryota; kingdom Viridiplantae; phylum Streptophyta; class Magnoliopsida; order Poales; family Poaceae; genus Bonia; species Bonia amplexicaulis. The sequence goes on along the minus strand of CM070738.1, from coordinate 5,572,078 downwards.
TCTGTCATAACTTTCTAAATAACATATATCTTTAATGCCATTGTTTCGGGATCTCTATCTCCAATCGATATCAGTGTTTTCGATAACCTGGCTACATTACACTTAATCTGTATCACTTGCTTGCTTGCTTTCTTTGCTTGTCCTTTACATATCTTGTTTGCATTACCTATCATTTATTCACTATATTGCGACCGTTGTTGGATACTTGCTAAAATTTTCAAATCTCACGCTTGCTCTTTTCACTCTCAGGTAAAAGGGCCAGTGGAGTGATAGCATCATGCATAGGTGGGAACACTCGAGTTTTCAGTATCGTGGCTTACCACTATTTGTTATTTTATTCGTTCTTTATTTGGTTAGAAGTGGACCGATCCCATGTTTCAAACATTTATTTTAGCCTTTATTGATTCTTTAGTAAATTACCTTTAAAGTTTATTTATTGTGATTCCTATTATTGTTTTTTATTATTTATTTTTCATTTTGGCGATGATGTTCTATAGTAGTATCTCACATCGATACGTGGGGGTGCTACAAAAATCCAAAGGCAAGATCCCAAGTACTACCTTAAATTGGCACAACTCCCAACCCTACAGCATCCATATCTGGCTTTAAAGACCCTCTCTCAGCACACGTGGGGAGGGGTGTGAGGCGGATTTGCGCTAGGATTTGATGGGATGGAGCCTTGTCAAACCTTGTTTCTGGTGGCGCACACGGTAGCATTCACTACGACGCTCACCTACAGCTTTCACTCCTCGCTTCACGGCCGAGACGGAGTTGTTAAAGTGGTTAAAGGGAAGGTGCTTCAACTACTATGTCTCAAACCATTCACGTACCACATGCGCCAACTCCTCACTTGATAATCCTTATTTTCTTTGTGCTTCCCGTTTGAGCCATGTAGGCTCACCTGGACTTACACGACTACACGGATCTTAGATCCCCGCCTAGTCCCGGTTCATTGCCGTCGACCACTACCGTTCTCCAAACCACCTACCATCCAAAGACCAAGTAACAATCTCGAGTATAAGTTCTGTACACTTAACTCACATTAGTCAAAATCATACATCATGCAACTCACCACAACCCAACAAATGGCACCCATGTTGTGCACACACTCGTATAACTCAAAATCCAATTTCTTCAATACACTAGACATGTCTGGCCCCTCCGAAAACTCTTTGGACACCCTAGTCATGTATGAACTCTCGTGAAGCTGATCTGATTGCCTTGCCATGGCCGGTCAAACCGCCCAGCACTGATCTGACTGCTCACCCCATGGCGATAAGACCGCCAAGCAACAACTGATCAAACCGCCTTCCCCATGGTGGTCAAACCACCAGGCACAAAACCTTGACGAACTGGTGAAGGCTAGTCCGACTACCATCCTAGGTCCGGTCAGACTGCCTAAAACTTAATAGCAACTTTGGAATATGAATTTTTCGAAACTTTTATAAAATTCAATTTCAACTTAACAAAAGTGCCAATTGTTCATCACAAACATTTCTAGACCATCACATGGTCTCTCAATGTGCCCTAACTTGAAAGTGGAGGAGTCTCTCACCACATGTAACATCCCAAAAATTCACGTTCTGAAAAATTTAATTTCAAATTAATTATTTTAAAGTATTTGAATTTTATTTGGATTTATCTAAATTTTATTTAAAAATCTAAAGCAAGAAAATGTATTTTAAATATTTTATTAAAGCCAAAAAGAGTTCACTTTATTTCTCCCAACCTTCCCTGAATTTTCATATAATTTTTGAGAATTTTCTGGAATTAAAAATTAATTTTAAAAGTTAAAAAGGTATCGCATAAAATTATTAAAGGAAGATTTGAATTTAAAAATATTTTTATCAAGTCTAAAATAGCTCCAGGAATATTCTATGAATTTATTGGAATTTTTAGACACTATTTACTATTTTCTAAGCAATTAAAAGTTTTCTAGTATTTTCTGAAAAATTATTCCAAAAATTTAAATCAATTTAATCCTAGGCTGCCATGTGGCGCTCTCAGATTGAATCCATCTCTTTCTTTGATCTAATCCTAGCCGTCCATAGCCACTTAACCCTTCATTTACATCCAACGGCCTTGATTCTTTCCCTCGCCACTTGCCGCAAATCTAACCGGCCATATCCCTTAAATCCTCTCCTCTCTCACCGACGCATGGGCCCCACCCGTCATCTTCATCCCCTACCTCTCCTTCTTTTTCCTCAAGACTCTCTCTCCTCTCCACCATTGAAGCCGCACCAAGCTCTTAAAACCAGCCGTTTCTTCCTCCTTAACTCCCGAGTGAGTGCGCGTTTGAATGCCTTCATCACTCCCCACTAACCGCCGGCCGTTTCCCCTCTTTTAAACCCTGCAAACCGCCGTCCGCATTTACTCCGGCTAGCCTCAAACCGCCGGCCGTTCCCCTTCCTTCCTCGCCTATAAATACCCTTCCCGAGTCCGCTACCTCCTTAGCCTCTCCTCCTTCCGCCCTTTGCCCTTTCGGTGAGCGCCAAAGCCGCCTCACTCCGGCCACTCCAGCCCCGCCGCCGGCCGCCTCCAGTCACCTCCCGGACCCGTCGCTAGGTGAGACCAAACCGCCGCCCGCCCTCCACCCTTCGACCGATGCCCCCGACAGCCGAAGCCGCCGACCCGAAGCTCCCACCACCGCCCTCTCTCTCCTCCGTGCGCCGCCGCTTTTCTCGCAGCCGCCGCCTCCCTCCGACCATCTCCCGAGACCGCGCCAGTAGGAACCGCACTCCGTCGTCTCCCCTCCCTCCGCCACCTCCCACTGGCCGCCGCCGTGAGCCCGTGCTCCGGCGAGCGCACCGCCTCCGTGCGCCGCTCGTCTCGGTCAAGCCACGTCGACCGGCCCATGCGCACGTGGCGTCCGAGTGGCAGCCACGTGGCCTGCCACGTCGCCCCCATGCCACCTAAGCAATTCGGTTTTAAAATTAATCCCACCCAAAAATCCAAAATTTTCTGACGTCATAAATACCTTTTCAGTGCAAAAATAATTCCCAAAAACCGGCCTTTTGCATTTTCCCTCCTTTTAAAATTCCGGAAGCCCTAACTTTCTCATTTTAACTCCAAATTGAACCATTCAAATTTCTAATTTTTCCTAAAATCATAAACTACCCAAATATACACTCTTTTTGAATGTTTGAATTTTATTTAAATTTATATGTATTTATTTATTCGTTTGTTCTATCTTTTCGCGCGTAGAATCCGTCGTTGCCGAAGACTTTCCCGACCCGCAGCAGGAAGGACCAGACAGCGTGCAAGAAGGCATGTATCCTTTGAACATTTTGTACCTATGTTTGAGAAATGCTTTTCGTTATTTTAAATTTAATTGCATTGCTAATTACATAAAAACATTAGCTTCTATCTTAAGGTATTAGTTATTCCAATCTTGTTATGCCCTCGTTGAAATTGAATGCCAAGTACCTTTGTAACCTTAGGATTTCCTTTGTTTCAGTAATGAGAGTACTATAATTCTTTGCTAAATATTAGAACGGCAGTAAATGCTTAGTCCAGCTATTCAACCATTGTAGCATTGGAATGAAAAAATATATTTCATTGAACTAGTCTTTGTATTCAGAATTTAGTGGCGATCGGTGTTGCCACTGTTCTTTTAAAAATAAAATAAAAGGTGAAAATTGTTTTAGACCAGGGCGGATGGTTAGATTGGATTGGTGCAGTTTTAGCACGAGACTTTGTAAAGTGTATGTTCCGTCCTAGTCAATTAAGGACCGACTCTTGTGTTTGTCCAAACTGAGCATTACCGTGCAACCCCAAGTCTATATGGGTACGACCTTGCTGACTAACTTACGATAGTCTAGTTTAGGTACCACCAGTGGAAAGTGTGTGCCAGGGATTTACTGGTTTATTCACAGTGAGGGACAGGGTTTTACTGTACTCATATGGCGCAAGAGGGGGATTCTAACTTGGTGGATTTAACCCTTCAGCGGTGAAACCTCAGCCGGTGGTGTCTTGCTAGACTAGAGTGAGGTAAAAGTTTTGTGATATTTTATCTGGGTCTCATGCCAAAGGAAGCGTGGTGATTTTTAGGATAATTTATGTCTTGGGGGTAAAGTTGTATATCCTCTGCAGAGTGTTAAACTATTCGAATAGCCGTGCCCACGGTCAAGGGCGGGCAAGGAAAGCATTCACATGGTAGATTTTTTATTTTGATTTTTAATAACAAATTTTTGGTATCTCGAGAGTGGAGGGAACTCTTGGAAGAGTATCCTGGTGGTTGGAGCCAGTGTGGATGGATAGAACTCGTTGTCTTGAACCTTAGCGGTTAGAGCTGGTTATCTAGTGTTGGTGGATAGAACCTTCACTATAAAATGCTTAATAGTTTCAGTTAAAATAATTACTTTGTTAATTTAATACCTTCGAAAATATTTAATGGTATTCGAAATAAAATATTACTTTGTGCAAAAGAACCATATAACCCCTCCTTGTTAAGCCTTGCATCTACTGTATTTTTTCCAAGACTTGCGGAGTACTTTATGTACTCACATGCTGCACTAAAAATCAACTCAGAGGAATATGAAGCTCAAGAAGGAGATTACGACTACTTCGCGTGTGGATTCGACGAAGACTTTCCGCACTACTAGGTTGCGCTTCCCCAGTCAATTGCATGTGGTGTATTGATGGGTTTTCATCAGAGTTATTTTGCTTCCGCTGTGTTTTGTGTGGTTGTGAGGTCTTGAAACCTCAGTTGTAATAAAGAGGCCTTTTGGTCTGTACTCTCTATTATTGTAATAAAGTGTGGTTGGTTATGTATTCATCACTGTTTGACTGTGTGCACTAATTTTGATCTGGGACTAGTGCTGTAATACACAAAGGGTCCGGATTTGGAAATCCGGGGTCCCGACACCACACAAGCTAGTTTTTGGGGATGAGAAGGCCCTTATGATCCAACAAGTAGCATCGGAGAATGGTTCTAACATCTCTGACCCAATGGACACTAGTGTGCGAACGCCCGATGGACCGCGACCCTAAGGGACCATCGGTGTACGGTAAAGGGGTGGTGAATGCTGAAGGACACCAATGTGTGAAGGGGGAGATTGTTAAAATAGTTCCATATTAGTTGTGAAAGGATAAGAGATATAGCTTAAAAGTGTAGGAGTCTCTCACTAGGTAGCTTTTGGGGATGAGAAGCCCTTTGATCCAACATCTACCTACCTCTGCGCGCGCTGACTTATGTGGCCTCGTAGACTCTGTGCCATCTGCGACAATGGGATTGTCGATGACATGATGCAATGATGGTAGCGCGGTTGGTGGTGGCAGCGATGGTCATAATTGTTGTAGCATTAGGGCTAAACAGTGGGTATTCTCATGCCCTTTGCATGAGAGAATCAAGCGAGAGGAGTATATGGTTATTGAATGAATGAGAGCAGAGGGAAGCCCCCCTTATAAGTGTCCATGAGGGCATATATACAGAGGAGAATAGGTGGCAATTTCTTGTTTTGCCCCATCCACCACATGACTAAGTAAGAGGCAATATGATATATTTTGAGGTGCAACTCATATACCTAGCCTATATATATACTCATATTTCCTAGGGTGTACTAGATATTCCCGACAAAACTAGGGGTTGGGCTCCCCTATGACTATAATGATTGGCTCTGCTGGGAGGTTTCATAGTGAGTTAGCAATGGAGGGCTTGTGTGACTTGTAGGCTATGTTCTTATTGGTTTTTGGCTTCTGCTTTTGGTTTTTTATTTTGGAAGTCAAAAAGTTAAATGTCGAAATAGGACAATCACTTAAAGTAGATTCTTCAAACGGTTTCGTGAGCCTAAAATCGTATGCGCCATCCATATCGGCGTCTCCACCGTTTGTTGCTATGTGGAATAATATAGAAAAACCATCAACTACAGTCAAAAGTTATCAACCACAGTTTAAAAAACATCGCTGAAGTATTGCAGCCTGTCAGGGAAGAAAGCCAGGAGGTGCTTTTAGATTTGTGAGTGCTACATTGCAACACAATAGGAGGGCCTCTCTAGCGGTATAGTTAGACCCTGTCCCAGCAAATTTTCTTCCTGATCGGAGGTTTAGTGGTCTGAGTGGAAGCGAATTTTAGACATATCTAGCACTGTAGATCTCAAAAATTCCATTTCTAGCCCCTAAAGCGCATAAATTCCATTTCTAGCTCCCGTACCGACCGCGGGATTGCGTGAAGGCGACACGTGGCCGGTCATGCGGTCCGGGCGCCACGACCGATCGTAGCTAGGTCGTGCGGTCCCGCATCGCACGACTCTCTCATGGCGGCCGTGGGGTGCCCGACCGCATGAATGGCTTGGTGACCGCACAACCCCGTCCGACCGCCTTTGCTACGGAGAGTCGTGCGCCCCGCACCGCACGACCGCCACGTGTCACCCCACGCAATGCTACGATGAGTCGTGCGGTGCGGGACCGCACGACCTGGCTACTGATCGGATCGTGCGCCCCGACCGCACGATCGCCACGTGTCGCCCCACGCAATCCCGCGGTCGGGCGGGGTTAGAAATGGAATTTATACGCTTTAGGGGCTAGAATTGGAATTTTTGGGATCTAAGATGCCAGATATGTACAAAATTCAGTGGAAGCCACCACATTGCTAGTTATTGAAGAAGACTTCGAATTAGCTTAGTTCTGCTATATGAAGACAATGATAGGTGGGGCCGGCACTCGCAGGCCAGCCACTCAAGCACGATAGGAACATGTTATATGCTAACGAGCAATTACCAATTTTCCATGGCCATAGATCTCGTGGACACTGATCGTTGAGTTAGGGTAAATTATATTAATTTTTTTTAGGATTTGAAAAAATACTATAAAAAGTTCTAGATAAATTATACTAGAATCATAACTCTTACTCCTATTTAGATTATGATTCTTACTTTAAATTGGAGAAAGGCTAGAAGAGACTATATAAACTATAAATTGAGATGCTAAAGATCCGAGAGTCCTAAAAGATTTGATAGTTGTAAGTGAGTGATAATTTTTTATACTTTTTCGATATTGTGCTTAAGGAATTTATGATCGGCTTCACTAATTATTTCTCTCGTCATCGTTATTTTAACGTTGTTATTTTGGCTCTCTCTACGAGATTCATCTTTTTTATTATTGATACCATGTATGCTCATATGATATCTGATAAACTCTGATCCAATTTAAAAATTGTTGCGTATAAAAAAATATAACATAGTGTAACACTGATAGTGATTGATATCCATGCCGTAAGATTTGGGGCTTGTATAATGGTTTGGACGTTGATGTTTCAGTCCACAGTTTTGGCCTTGGCTGATTTTGGCGTTGCTTTTGAGTTCGTTCACGCATATTAGATTTTCCTTCGAACCAAGCTCCAACCTATTTTTCCAGCTACAACTACATTGAATTTATCTCAAACCGATCCTACAAACTATTTGAGAAACTAGTCGTCAATCCGTACATCGTACGGGCTACATGGTTTGCATCACCCGCATGGCATGCTAGTACAAATTTTCAACCTTTTATCTCTAGAATTAACATGAGGATAACTACGAAAGCCTCCTGTTGTGAACTAGTATAACAAGAAAGTAATTATTCGTGGAAGAGATGCTAAACGGCGATGACTTAATGTAGAACAACATTAGGTGAAGAGGACACCGATTACGGGATAAATAGATCTAAGAATAACTAGTCAAGGGAACAATCACGGCTGGATTTTAGGGATTCGGAATTTATTGAACTTGTTTATTCATCTTTGCTTTATTCAAAAAGATATAATAACATCCTTTGCATAGAGATGACTTGACCCTTAAGAAATAATCTCTAATTTAAAAATAAACTAACCAAAGATAAACTTTCAAATGAATCAAATCAATCTAATCTCTAATAAAGAAAATAATTGTGGTTACTACAGTAACCACGTAAACAGTACGCGTCGCGATTGCTACCGTAGCTACGTAAGCCGTGCGTGCCGCAGTAGCTATAGTAATCATACAAACAGTACGTGTGCGCTACAGTATCGCTCAGGTAACACCTCCTATTAGTGTATATATAAATATAAATAGACTAGTTATGTATCTATGTGTTGCAACGGAACTCATTAAATATATACATAATCGTGTCATAGAAGAAAATTATTTTGAACGGTTGGAAAGTGGAGAATGGTGAGAAGTTAAGAGAATAGAGCGGTTAGAGTTGAAAAAGTGGAGAATAGATATTTGAGGCCACATGTCAGCGCTGCCTTTTATGAGAAGAGGTTAGAAGAGACCGGACCAACCACCTACTTCTTTTTTTTATATAAATAAATATAAATAGATAAGTTCGCTCGATCTGGACTCTCTTGCATCCCTATCGGAGATAGACACGATTCCTCACCGATGCTGACACGATCGTCCTTGCTTGAGAATTGTCTTTCAGAATCTTCTGCTAGCTAAAACGTCCACTCATCAAATCACTTGGGAGTTGGAACAATTCAACAGTTACTCCTCGGCTGCAAGCTACGGACACTGATACGGGAATATCACAAAAATAGACACATATGTCCTCTTCATTCGATTGAAATGCGAACCAAATCCTTGAAGCCATTTCACTCGAGAGAAGCCCAGCTTGTCTCAATTTTACTTTCATGATAGGAGATAATTTACAGAGACAACAGGTAGCAAAGATACAGTGCATGATGAAAGTATCTGTCTGATCAGAAGCAGAAATTTTTTGTGCGAATAATCTATTTTTTATTTAAAACTACAGAAATATATCCACGAAAACATTTATTACAAAAATAGATTCGAGTCGTCCAATGGAGGGTGACTGGAGCTAATCGCCCAGCCGAGAGGCGACACGTGGACAATCTGATAACGGTTGGATGAATTATTGCTGTCGCTCGGGCGTTGAGCGACTGAAGGTCCAGTCACCATACGGTTGGGCGACAGGGGGGTTAAAAGGGGCGCGCTCGGCCGTCGCCGCCCCTTTCCTCATTTTGGCTCTCTCGGCACCGAGAGAACAGAGGAGAAGAGGAGAGAAAAGAAGGGAGAAGAGAAGAGGAGAAGGAGGGGAAGAAGAGAAGGAGGGGGAGAAGAGGAGGAGAGGAGAGGGAGAGGAGTGGGAGCCATTCTATCCATTCAGATTTTCAGATCCAGGAATTTCTTTTAGTATAATGTATTTGTAGTATATTGTTTATGAAAAGTTAGTGTTAGTAAAAATTGTAAATGTAGAATATTTAGTAGAAAAATTTTAGTACAATTTTTAGTATAGAAATGTTAGTATAGAAAATTTTTAGTATACATTTTTGAGTACGGAACATTTTTAGTATAGAAATTTTAGTACAATTTTTAGTATAGAAAATTTAGTTAACGTAGTTATAGGAAATTAGCAGGCGTAGGAACAGAGAGGAGACGAAGAAGCAACCGTAGGTGTAGATCTAGATAGAAATAGTGAAATATTTGTTATACTAAATTTATTAAACATATAGTTTTACAAAATTAACAGTCGTAGAAGCGTCTTGGTATGTATAATTTAGGGAACATAGTTTTAGAAAATTAGCATCAGTACGAAATCTGCATGCGTACAAAATTATAGTTGTAGAAAATTCAGTCACCGTAATGTATAAATTAATTGTCCGATGAAATTTATACATACTAAAAAATCAGTAAATATTTATTGTAGAATTTAATTAATTCGTATGTTGGAAGTTTATAGACCAAGGTTATTGTAGTAGGTTACGACATGCGAACGATCGACGAAATGTGAATTGCAGTATGTCGGTACTTTGGTATTGTATGATTCTATTTGACATGTCGCAAAATTGAAACATGTATGCAGGCCGATATCAGCAATGGCAATAGCCACCACACTGAGAGTGCATTACGGTGTTGGAACCATCTGTGAAGGTCCGAATGGTGTAGACTTGAGCGGTTTTTCGCAAGTCACTCTAGTACATCCGGATGGCGAGAATGTTCGGATCTCAGATGTGAAGCATTGGCTGAACCAGAGTTTTTCGTTGGACCTCGAGGTGTGCAGCGTCGCCGTGCAAGGGCTTTAGACCCGGTCTCCCACGGACATTAGATGGGAGTTGAAGACATTGCTGCGCACTGCTGTATGGAAGTGCTTTGTGCAAGGGTGCCGACGGCGTAGATACGAGTGTGTCCTGCTTGTGCAACCGTGCGCATAGGAGCTGTGCAAGGTCATGCGTCCGCCCTTGCTTCGGGAGGTGCTAGTAGCTTGGGCGGGCTACATGTTGGCGAAGATGATGAAGTTGCTTGTGATGAGGCCAAGGCGGTACATGGAGGAGAGTTACAACGGTCAAGCCATAGAGAGGGAACTGGACAAGCCGATGAAGGGGAGCAGAATGAGTACATCGTGCAGTAGATGGACTGTGATGATAAGAGGGTATGGGCTGAAGAGGAAGCTGTATAGGACAACGACGGGGATAGTTCGGATGAGGATGACGTTCCTTCCTGCAGGAATGAAACTGGTTTAATGTTGAGGGTTTATCCGCACATGATAAGCATGAATCAGCGTGGGAGTATCATGAGACAAGGCAGCACTGCAGGATGCCATCAAGTTGTGGGCCCTTTCAATGCAGCGGACATTTCATGTCATGAAATCAAGCCAGGAGCAGTACACCGTGAAGTGCGAGCAGGCTTGTTGTCCTTGGAGGGTGCACGCACGTAGACCCAAGTATGAGACTCACTGAATTGTGTCAAAGGTGGAGCCGCACTCTTACATTCTCAATAGTATTTTGACGAGGCATCGTAACCTAACATCCGCATTCATAGTCAATTTGATGTATAGAGAGATAGTGGAGAAGAGAGACATGGAGGCTACACATATCGTGGTAGCTATTGAGAAGAAATTCAAGTACAAGATTAGCTACGCGAAGACGTGGCGTGCTAAGCAGAAGGTGTTGGAGAAACGTTCGGGTCTTTTGAGGTGGCGTACGACAATCTTCCTCGTATGCTTAAGGTGTTGCAGGACAGGAACCCGGGCACGTATATCGCTGTGCAAGACAAGCCATCCACAAGTCCAGCAGGATATGCGGTGTTGCAGAGAGCCTTGTTAGCATTTGGTGCTTGCATCGAGGCATTTAGGCACATGCTGCCGGTGATCTCAATTGACGGGACCTTTTTGACTAGCAAATACAAGGGGCAGATCCTGACGGCCATAGGCGTTGATGGCAGCAATCAAATATTGCCATTGACCATCGCATTCGTGGAAAGTGAGAATTATGAAAGTTGGTTGTGGTTTCTCAAACATGTTAGGGTTGCAGTTGTTGTCACTCGTCTGGGTGTGTGCGTAATCCATAATCGCCACACGGGGATTATAAAGGCTACAAGAAAACTTCAGGAAGACCTCGAGTAGCCCTTTTCTTGGCCGGACATAAGGAACAGGTGGTTCATTCGTCACTTAGGGGCTAACTTTTTCAAGCAGTTCCTGAAACAACCTTCGATCAAGCTATTCAAGAGGCTGGCTATGCAGAACCAGCGTAGGAAATTTGATACTTTGTGGGCGTTGTTGGATGAGCACACCAAGAAGCATGTTGACGAGAGGAGCAAGGGGCCGGTCATGCCTGGGGCGGTACAACCGGAATGCTTAGCAGCACTCGATGAGCCTAACCCAGCTAGTCCAAGAAGGCGGAGCTCATGAAATATCAAGTGCTTCTCGTAGTGGATCGAGGGAGAACCATTGTAGAAGTGGTCACTATTGCACGACACAGATAGTGCAAAATACGGCATAACGACGATGAACCTTACAGAGGTGTGCAATTGGGTTCTCAGGGGCCTCCATTCATAGCCCCTTATCGCCATCGTGGAAGGTGTTTTGCACAGCACAATTGGATACTTCAAAGAGAGGCACGCAAGTGCGGCACTTCATGCAGCAAACCCCCGAGCAGTGTATTCGTCGAAAATTATAGCATACATGGAGACGAAGGCACAGAAGGGTCAATTGCATACAGTGCAGGTTATGGGCAACATGGAGCATCATTTCAACGTGGTACTCCGTGATAGAGCAGGATTTGGGACAGCTCGTTCCCTTGTTACCCACGAGGTATGCCTTGAAGATCATGCACACGAACCTAGCTGCACGTGCAACAAGCTGAAGCTGTTACACAAGCCATGCTCTCATGTCCTCGCTGCATGAGGGACCGTGGGTACGGATCCTTTGAACTTCATGTCAGAGTACTTTTTTAAGGAGAGGGCATTGCATGCTTGGTGTGGGGAGCTCCGGGGGACCTGGATTTCATATGTTAACATGCTGAAGGGTGGGAACGGTCGGCGAGGTATCGTGTCGTCAGCCTACTGTCCTGCACAAGGCTCCCAGCGGACTCCACGGCCACGCCCAGCACCCGGACAGTTCGGCCACTGGTGCCGCCCTGACCGGCGTGGCACTACTCCAAAGGTTCTACGTGGGCATGTCCTACAGCACAATACTCGGACGAGGCTGGAGGATCTGCCTGGGGACGGCCCCGTACACCGCCAGGGCAGATGTTCTCGCGTCCTCCGTATGTCCCTGGCTTCCCCACACAGGGGGTGTACTCCACGTCGTACGTCCCTCCTCCAGGCGTAATGGTGCCAAGTGAAGGTACATATCGTACGATCTCGATTTTTTCGCAATGCTTTACATCACACACTAACGATATTAATTTTGCAGGTCTTTTCCCGCCCGAGCTGGCGTTCGACGCCACTGCGAGCCTGGAGGACGTGGACCAGTACTTCTCGGAGTGGGCCGGGCAAGCATCTGGGTCTGTACCTTGCGGCACACCACCAGAGGTTCTCTCTGGGAGTGTCCTCACCGGTGCACCGGAGAGCACACAGGCAGCGGTGCAGCCGACTCCACCAGCTCAGGGGCGGGTGCGATGGTCTCCTGATCGGCTCACGTCGCCAGGGCGTCGCCACCCGTTGCAGCGTAGGACGGCCAAGCGGGGCCGTATGGGAGCACGCGGGCGCGGAGACGGGGCCGGCCAGGGTGGCGACTGAGAGTAGTGCTGATTGTACATCATTTGTTCATGTACTGTTTACATTTGTTATTTACGATGTGAACATTTTAGTACTGTGTCGTGCTTACTTGTACATCTCCTCACCTACTCGATGCGTGGTCGAAACGAATAGTGAACTTCAATGATGGAAACCGCAAGAAGATAACAACCCATCCACGACGTGCTTAACAACACTGCACATTATTTCCAATAACAGTCCTACATACTACGGTACAACCATACACCCCGTTGCCTATATGTCAAACGAGCCTCATGGCACCCACATGGAGTATTGCTGAGGGGGCCGCCTCGGACGGGGCTAGCCGTCGTTGTAGTGGTACGCACATATGCAGCTAGGGTTTGCACAGTAACATGTCGGATTGTATGAGCTTCCTATGTTGACAACCTCCTTGTTGCCCCTCTCACGTTGCATCTGCTGGCGGATGTCGTTGTTCTCCTCATTGAGAGTGCAGAGTCGCTCCTCCAACTCAAAGATTCGATCCCATAATGTATCCACGTACCTGACAATATGCACTTGTAGGATCGAAAACGGCAACTCGACTTTCCTAAACCAATGCCAATTACTCATCATACATACGGAATGACCTCCACATGGTCTCTCAGCACTTCATGAGGAGGGTCGATCCAGCAGGCAAAGTAGCATTTTGCCATCTGCAGGAAAGGACGGTAAACAAATAGGCTCTATAAGCAATAACGAAATATGTAATACTAGCAATTTGTACCCCGGAGTGTGGGCATCGGAAGAAACGTCGCCCGCCATCGAAATGGTCTTCGAGGACCTGCACGACCGCGTCCTCATTATATCTGCATTTTGGCCACACTAGTTGAGCACACCTGCTAGATATTAAGCAGTAGTTAGGACGGGAGTCCTCCCTCCTTTCCACGGGAAATTCTTCCTTTGGTGACCCCGATCCGACTTGCCCCTCGGCGTCTGCCATGGTATGTATCTACACGACGGAGATGGTACTTCTTCGTTCGATTTATAGGGTTCTGTTCTCCTACTTTCATGGGACCACAACCGTGCTTTATATATAGAACGAGTGAACTTACTGCAATAACCACATGACAAAAGCTGGCAGCTTTGTGCACAGAATTGACGAAAGATGGCAGCTTTGCGTAGTGACATGACCAAAGGGGATAGCTTTGCGCAGTGACATGACAAAAAAGGTCAGCTGTGCGCAGTGATATGACAAAAGATGTCAGCTTTGCATAGAGACATGACAAAAGAGGGCAGTTTTACGCAGCGACATGACAAAAGGGGTTAGCTTTCAGCAGTGACATGGTAAAGGGGGCAACTTTGCCCACTGACATGACCAAAGAGGTGTAAGATCGAGGAGGCCAACTGGAGGGGGGTGAATAGGTGGTCTAAAAATTCTCTACAAATTAATGCTAACACTTCAAGATATTTTCGACTTGCCTAAACCAAGTATAAAATGTGGAAGCATAAATCAATTTGCTTTAGCTCAAATAGTGCCTACGACAAGTAAATTCACCTAAGTGCACCAAATTCTAACCTAGGTTAAGGTTTGCAATTCTAGATATGCAAGCAATCAATTTAATTCAATGAATGTAAATTACTTGAATATAAATAGAGTACAAGGAAGCAAACCATAAATGACATGGTTTCTTTTTATCGTGGTGTTCAGAGACTTGCCTGTCTCCTCTAGTCCACGTTGAGGTTAGCCTGAACTAATCGGATCGGCTCTACAAATTAAGCCGAAACACCTCAATCCACTAGCGGTAGCTCTTTCCCGCTCCGGGTAGGTGAGCTCCGACCTTCACACTTCGCCGGGTCTTCTCACAACCTCCGTTGAGAAGATCTCAGCGTACGACGCCTTCAACGCCATCTAGGAGTCGGCAAACTCTAAGAGTAATAAGCCAAGTCCCTCACTTGACTCTCACCACGTGCAACGAATGCACTAGCTCGCTGGACACAAAGTCCACCACTAGAGGCAACACATGCACTCTAGTTCCTCTTCTCCCTTCTCACAAAGTGCAACATATACACAATTGAGTGGAGAACCTCACACTAGCTCAAGAACACTGAATGAGTGAAGCAACAACATCTCCAACCGGCCACAAGGGGGTATTTATACCCCACACCAAAAAACTAGCTGTTGGAGGCAACATCCTGAAAAATCAGGACGAGCGGAAGTACCGCCGACCACAGGCTGGTACTTCCGCTCTAGCTCTAACGACGCAGCAATGGCTATGTCAGAGCTTCTAAACTAGCCGTTACACAGTCGGCGCGGAACTACCGACAGCAAAACTCTGGTACTTCCGATCTGCGGAACTACCGCAAAGTCGGCGCAGTACTTCCGCTCGAGACGAGCCATAAGTTGGCACTCTTTGGAAAAAAGGTTTCGTAGGAGGGTCCGGAGCTTCCGACATCCGGTAGTACCGCAAAACACATGTCGGTACTTCCGCTCCCAGTAGTACCGCTCACACAGAGCCGGTAGTTCCGATTTTCCTGGGAAGTGCAGATATCTCAACAAATTTTGCAAAACACATTTGCAAACTACTACATTATGCACACAAGAATAAAATATGATTTCCAACAAGTTACAAAACACATTCGCACACTTTCGAAATCATGACACAAAGAATAGGTACATGTACTTCTCATATTTGCAAAACACATTTACAAACCTAAGTCGTATGCTACAAAAATTATATATGAGCTTCAACCATTTGCAAAACACATTTACAAATCTAAGCCTCATATCACAAAGAGTAGAAATATGGACTTCAAGCACATGCAAAATACATTTGCAATGCATAGTCCCATGTTACAAAGATTCAACATATGAGCTTCAACTATTTGCAAAACACATTCGCAAATATAAGCCCCATGTCAACATGAGCTAGACGAGGTGAAGATAAGCCATCAACACATGATGAGACTCAAACACCATACATGACCCCTCTTAATAGTACGACACCCACACTAGCAGCACAGTCTTCCAACCAAACACCAAGATCGGTAAAAGACTAGGAATACATTCTTAGCCCTAGCTAGTTCATACTTTTGCCTTGGGTCATTATCTTGATATGCATCAACTCATGATGCATTATTCTCATCAACTTCATCAACACATGATGGTCTTTACTTGATCAACACATGATCATTTTTATGCGTCAACTCATGACGTATTTTCTTCATGACCGGCCTTCAACACATGAAGCCTTCATCTTCATGATAGCCTTCAACTCATGAAGCTACCATCTTCTCAATAGCCTTCAACACATGAAGCTATTTTCTTCTCGCATCTTGACTTGATGATCTTCAACACATGAAGTCATCACAAGTCATCTTCATTTGTGGAACCTAACATATTCATCTAACTCATGGAAAATGTTAGTCCACAAAACAATTGTCATCAATTACCAAACTTCACCATCAATACATAATGGAGGGACTAGATTCAACAATCTTCCCTTTTTTATAATTCATGACAATCTCAACAAATAATGAGATACAAAATTTAATTTGCGAGCATACAGCTTGTACATAATAATTTATATAATCTAAGATAAGCTTTAAACAAAACTTACTTATTCGGTTGTCATTATTCATTCAATCATTAACACATAATGGAGAAGTTAGATGATAACTCGATTACACATGAGTATATATGAACTACACAAGCTATATATACTCAAAATGTAATTCAAAGTAAAGATCTCAAATATGCGTATTGAAAAAAAAAGCATAGATCAATACTCATGAAACTCCAAAATATATAGAGAGCTCCCCCTAAATATGTGCATACAAGTGTATGTGATAAAGACATATGCACATATTCATTTTGAACGATTGATGGAGTTCAATCTATGTTTTGGATCTAAGGAATGTATTAATATATGAGAGAGTGATTTCGAATGGATACATCTTTTGATTTCACCTTACCATCAAAATAAGACTAAGCATAAATAAACTTAAATAAGCATATTAGTCTCATACATGCATTTATCATTATCACTAAAACAATATAATGGTATTTATTATTATCATTAAAATCTCATTATGGTATTTGTCATTAACACCAAAATCTCATAATGGTATTTGTCATTAACACCAAAACCAACTTAATCGGAGTTTGATCTTTCAATCTCTCATTTAACCAATTTAATCGGAGCTTAATCTTTCAAGAGGCCAGCTTTGCACAGAGATGTGACAAAAGAGGGCAGCCTTGCACGGAGACATGACAACATAGACTAGCTTTGTGCAGTCACATGGCATGCCGACACAGTTTTTCGTAGTGACATGACAGCACGGCCTAGCTTTACACAGTCTCAGGACCACGCGCACCAGCTTTACACGTATGAGTAGAGGAACAACGGACCCTATAAATTGGGGTATGTTCCATTTCGCAGGGAACACAATACGACCAAACCCCACACTACATGTAACATCCCAAAATTTGATTATTTCAAAAATAAGGAATTTTAAAATCATTTCCTGCATTTTGTTGGCCTTTAAATTTCTTTTGACTATTTAGTTGAAATCTTTTTGAGATTTATGGCATGTAAATTAATAATCAAAGAGTAACCCCAATTTAAGATTTATAAAATGACATCGAAAAGAATATTAAAAGAAATTTGTAAAAGGTTGAGCCAAAAATTTCTTCTTATAATTTAATTATCCTACAAAACCCAAGGTTGGGCATTCACAATGTTATATTAAATAAAATCAAAACAGAGGAATATTAGATTCTGGGTCTAGAAAATTTAACCAAAACATGAAATACAATTTCAAGTACTACAAATCAATATCTCTAATTAGAAAATAGCAACTCAGATTCAAGGTCCAAATTCCAAAATCTAGTTTTAGCCTCTCTTCCTCTTCTTTCCCTTTTTCCTTTTTCTTTCTCTATCACTTGCATGTGGGCCCTCCCCCCTCCTTTTCTTTTTCTTTCCCCCCTCCCGTTTCCCTCCGCCACCGGGGCCTCTCCTCTCCTTCCCCCTTCTCCCGCTGCGCTACTCCTTCTCTCTTTCCCCGCGCGCTCGGACCCCCTCCTCCTTTCCCCACGCGAGCGCGCCCGGTCCCCCCTTCCCCTTCTCTGCTCTGTCCCGACCGGGGGCCACGCGACACGGCCCTTGCCCCGTCCTCGAATTCCGTCGGTGCCCGCCGCCCTGCTCCGCCGCCTGGCATCGCCGCCTGACAGCCCCGCCGTGCGCCCACGCCCTCGTCGTGGCTAGCCGCACCCTGCCGCCTATAAAACCCACAAGCTCGCAAACGACGCCACCTTTCCTCTTCCTCCCTCTGCGAGCAATCGAGCTCCCATGCCTCCTTGCTCGCCGGCGCCCCTTCTTCTCCACGGCCGGTCGACAAGCTCGCCGGCGATTCAAGCCGAGATAACCCAATTCCATTCACCCTAACCACCCTCGGGGCATTGTGGGGCCATTGCTGGCCTCACCTACGCTTCCCCTTGCCCGTTCTTCCTTCTCCGCTCGCCGCCACCGCACACCGCCAGCCCGCCACCTCGCCCCTTGGCCGGAGCCGCCACCCCCAGGGGTTTCCTTCCCTCTGTGGGGTCGCATTTTAGTGGTCGCCAGCACCTCCCCGGCCGCTCCCCGCCGGCGACGCCACCGCCCTTCCTCGGCCTGGGACTCCTCTGCCCGGCCCTCTCCAGCCGATGCCTTAAGAGGCATATATGACCTATATGGGTAAGATAAACGCTGAGGCTCGGCTGGCTATTGGCGCTAACTCTCTTCTCCCCCCTGGCTCCCTCGGAGCGCGTTCGAGCCCCCGCTCACGCAGCGCTGAGGTTGATCCATTTCTTTTATTTCGCGGGTTGACAGGTGGGCCCCACCTGTCAGCACGACCACACACGACCGCTACAACGTGGTCGGAGTCCGACCGCATACACTGTGGTCGAAGCCGACCACACAACGTGGTCGAAGTCGAAGCTGACCACACGTAACGGGGTCGAAGCCACGACCACGTTGTTGTCCCGGTAATTGCTACGGGTCCCACTGTCGCCGACCGCCGCGACGTGTCAGGCGACGGTCGGGGCCCGCTTGCCAGCGACGGAAGGGGGAAAGAGAAAGCCGCTGCCAGCGGGCCCCACCCGTCAGCGCCCGCGTGAGTGGGTCGCTATCGGTGGGTCCCACCTGTCAGAATCTTTATAATTTTCTGTATGTAATTAACCCGAAAGATTTTAAATGGGCATAACTTATTCATTTTAACTCCAAATTGAATGAAACAAATTTCTAAATTTATCTAAATTCAAGATCTGTCCAATGGAACCAAAATTATGATTTTTGAAGCACATTTGAAATTAGAGAATAAATTTAGAGGAGCTAATAAAATTTAACTAAGATATAAATAAGGATGTTTAAGTATTAAATTTTATTACATCATGTAAGATTAAATTAATATGGTTTTAATAACTATCCAAAAGATTAAATGTTAATAAGGAAAAGAGACTTTTGTTAAAATGTCCAAGTTTAATAAATGTACCTTTAAATTGAAAAATAGAATATAAGCAGTTAACAATTGTCATACTGTCAATCGATCTCGGTGAATAAAGTTAAAATGGAAAAATAAGTTAAGCCTAATAATAACTAAAGTATAGGTAAAATAATAATGAGGTCATTAATTAAATCTTAATATTAGGTTTACTAATAATGAACATAAATACAAATCACAAAGCTAAATGTATTTCATTTGGATTTATGTGAATCTTTTTGAGTTATTTGCTTTTATTCATGTTCAGTCATTTAGCACGTAATTAGAGTTCTGAAGAATCGAGGGATCAAGTGTGCTCAAGATCGAGGCAAAGATCAAGACCAAAAGCCCAGAACCAACAAATGAGAAGGCATTGTGTGAGCTCAAGACTGCGGTAAACCGCGCCAGGCGAGTCAATACTTTGATCATGTTGAACCTACATTTTCTGCAAATTACTTTTGTTAAATTATCAAATTGCATGCTATTAATTTATATGCAAGTACATGTTTAATTTAAGATCCTAGTTATATGACCAAGTTTACCTTGACTAATATTACACCCTCTTTTGAATACTTGATTATGTGAACCTTATCACCCTAGCAAAATTATAATAGTAATCCTTCGAAAATAAGTCCGTAACTATATGCTATGCTTAGTATTGCTTAGATATTCATGGGCGTGAGAACGCCCAGGCATCACTTTCAAACATGTGAGAATTTTGTTTGGCAGTCATTGTGATGATGACTGGTATATGTTGGTATGAATATTTTATGTTCCCAAAAATCCTACTTGCTTAATTATCTGGGCGGATGGTTGGAGGGTGTGAGTGTTTGAATGGTGCCGTGATAGCACAAAGAGGATTGTGATAGAATGGTGCCGTGATAGCACAAAGGGGATCGTGGTAGAACCGCCCATATAACCATTAAGGACTGAATCTTGTGATGATCTCCCAAGGTACAACAAGTACAACCACATGCTGGCAAAGTGTAGGCAGGGCTAACTAATTTGCATCGACTTAGTAAGAGTTGCGTCTGTGTGAACACGAGCGGGTAGAGGATGGCCACATCCTCCAACGTGACGGCGCAAGTGGGGGCTTCTGGAAGGGTGGTCGTACCCGGAGGAAGTGGAAACCTTAGCGGACGTGACTCTGCTAGGAAAAATGCATTGTAACAGTCCTGTGATAGTCTACTCAACTACATGGCTAAGGAACCATGTGGGGCAATGAGCAGATTTATCTCTTGTGGGTAAAGTGTACAAATTCTGCAGAGTCAAAACTATTCGAATAGCCGTGCCCACGGTCAAGGGCGAACATAGGAAGTTAACTAGATATAGTTCTGTTTCAAAAACTTGTGGGTGGAAATGGAAAAGTGGAGGGCAGAGAAAAGCCCTTATTTGAGTTGTCCTCGGTGTCGTCCCAGTGGAATTGTCCGGTGTCGTCCGGTGGTAATGTAAGCGGTTATATTTGAAAAGTTAAGCATATGGTGCAGAGACTATCAAATGGTGGATAGAATCTGGACCCCTATTACTATCGCATTCTGTCACATTATGTTTTGTTTAAATGGCTAAGTCTCAGGAAGTTTTTATGTATTATATTTCAAAAGCAAATAATGGCGATGCTTCTCCTAAAATAAAATGCCAGAAAAAATAAATAGGGTTGTAAGAAAAGGAAGTGACTGTTGGGGTAAATACTTAACAATGCTTAGTGGATTCATGTCGATTATAAATAAGGGAATGGTAGGAAGGAGTCTAAGAGAAATAAATTGGTGGAGTCTAAATGAATAGATAGGCTAGATAGATGATTTAAATGATTTTGGAAGATTAGAAGGGTGTAAAGGTAATTACTGGAATTAATGGGATTAATAGGATTTGATCTAGATGGATGAATTGAATTTATGGAAATTTGGAGATATGAGAATTGGGATGTAAACTTGATTAAATCTTGGTGGAGAAATACCGATGAATTAGTTAGAGATAGATGATGGATAGTAAGGATTAATTATGGACAGAGTAAATTATGGAATTGGATCATTAACAAAAAGGATTGAATTGTTAGGATAGTATGATACAAATGATTTCGGTGGTGTAAAAAAAAGGGTAATCATGTTAGAGAATCATTAGAACTCAGAAGTGAAGAGTTGATGATTAGTGATTGCAAGATTGGATTATTAGGAATTTGGAATACAAAGGTATTGGTGTCAGGACCCGGATTTCCAAATCCGGTCCCTCTGTGTATTTCAGCACTAGTCCCAGATCAAAGCTAGTGCACACAGTTAAACAGTGATGATTACATTGCCAACAACGAATATTACAATAATAGAGAGTACCGACCAAAAGATCTTTTCATTACATCTGAGGTTTCAAGACCTCGTAAATAAACAAAACACAGCGGAAGGAAATAAACTTGATAAAGACCCATCAATACGCCACAGGCAATTGACTGGGGAAGCGCAACCTAGTACTCCGGAAATCCTTCATCGAATCCACACGCAAAGTAGTCGTAGTCTCCTTCCTGAGCTTCATATTCCTCTGAGATTTTATTTTTAAGTGTAGTATGTGAGTACATAAAGTACTCCGCAAGTCTTGGGAAAATGCATTAGATGCAAGGCTCATCAAGGAAGGATATATGGTTCTTTTGCACAAAGCAATATTTTTTGTTTTTATTTCCAATATCATTAAACATATTTGAAGGCAATATTTTAACAAAGAAATTATCTTAACTGAAACTATTAAATATTTTAAAGGGAAGGATATATCCACCATTTCTGGATAACTGGTTCCAACCACCAACTTACAAACCTACGGGTTCCAACCATTCATAACAGTTTCAACTAATTGAACAACCTCGAGAGTTTCATCCACTCTCGGGTTCCCAAAACTTTACTTAAAACCAAAACCAAAGTTCTACCATGTGAATGCATTCCTTGCCCGCCCTTGACCATGGGCACGGCTATTCGAATAGTTTTAATACTCTGAAGAGATTGTACACTTTACCTACAAGAGATAAGTCATCTTAATAGCCAACATGCTTCCTTAGGCATGAGACCCAGATAATTTATCACAAAGCCTTTACCTTAGTCTAGTTAGTTACCACCCGCTGAGGTTTCACCGCTGAAGGGTTAAATCCACCACATTCAGAAGCCCCCTCTTGCGCCGTATGAGTACAGTAAACACTGTCCCTCACTGTGAATAACCAGTACACCCTGGCACCCACTTTCCACTGGTAGTACCTAAGCTAGTCTATCGTAAATTAATCAGCTAGGTCATACCCATATAGACATGTGGTTGTACGGTAGTGCTCAGTTTGGACAAACACATGCGTCGGTCCTTAATTGACTTGGGTGGAACATTCACTTTTCAAGTTCTCGTACTAAACAGCACCCATCCAATCTTACCATCCACCCAAGTCTAAAATAGTTTTCACCAACTTAATTACAACAACAATATTGATTGCTACTAGATGAAATCATTCCTTTCTATTTTCCACCCCAGGGTTGTACTGATCGACTAGTTTGTCTAAGCATTGACTACCATTCTAAAATTATCAAATTCATAA
This sequence comes from Bonia amplexicaulis, assembly GCA_036346245.1. Lineage (NCBI taxonomy): Eukaryota > Viridiplantae > Streptophyta > Magnoliopsida > Poales > Poaceae > Bonia > Bonia amplexicaulis. The sequence goes on along the minus strand of CM070738.1, from coordinate 5,549,116 downwards.
TAATCTCACTATTGAGACAAAGGAAGTCCTAGGGTGTCAAAGGTACAAGGTTATCAATGTCAAATGAGGGTATAACAATTATCGGTTTAACTATTATTCTTACAACATAAATTATCATTTTATGTAACATAGCACATGCAATAAATTTAAAATAATCGAAAATATTTCACAAACATAGGTTCAAAATGTTCAAAGGAGACTTGCCTTCGTGTGCGATTTCTTGGTTTTCCTGCTGCGGGTCGGCGAACTCTTCGACAATATCGGATTCTACGCGCAAAACAACAACACAAAGAACAAATAAATACAAATAAAATTACAAAATTTTATAATAATATTACTGGAAGGAAGTTTATGAATTTAGATGAATTTAGGAGGAAGTTTCAATAGATTCGGAGTTTAAACGAAAGAGAAAGGATATTTGAAATTTGAAATTTGAATTTTTTAAAAAATCAAATAAATTTCAAAAATTTCAAAGGATGACAGAAATGGATACTTTGGAATTTTTGATGAATTTAGAATTTTGAATGGGCTCAATCAGAGTCAGGATGAAGAAGTACGGGCCTCGGGAAGTTTAAAAACAAAGAAAATGAATAAAACTGGATTTTTAGAATTATTTTTCTAAAGAAAATTCCGAATTATGACGTCAGTAGGGAATTTCTTTTTTGGCTGAATTATTTTTAACGGGAAATTCGGAAATATGACGTCAGCATGACGTCGACCAAGAGCCTGGCCGGTGACGGTGGGTCCGGGTCTATGGACCGGGTCCACTGACCGCTTCGGAGGCCGAGGTGGCACAGGCGTGGTGGCGGCGACGGCGGCCACAGCCTGAGGTGGGCAGGCGTGCCGCCACGCGGCGGCCACGTTGCAGGTGGTGGCCGGGCCGAGGCGGCGGCGGCGCGCGGCTGGCACACGGCACGGCGGCGGGGTGGAGGAGGAGAGGAAGGAGAGGAGGCGGCGGCGAGGGGGAGGCGGCTCGGGTGAAGGAAGTGGGGCGTGGGGAGAGGGCGTTAGGGAGAGGAGAGTGGGCGGCGGTTTGCGAGCAGTGGGGTAGGCCGGGTTGGCCAAGGCGGCGGAGGCGGTTTTCTGGGCGGTGAGTGGGAGGAGGAAGAAGGCGCGGGGAGGGGATGACAGGTGGGTCCGGCAAGGTGAGGAGAGAGAGAAAGCAGGCGGGCGGTCGGATGGGCAAGGCGGAGACGCAGCGAGATCTGCCCGTCACGTGGTGGCGAGGGAAAGGGTAGGCGGGATGGCGGGGTGGCGTGGGCGGCGATCTGGCCGTCACGTGTGGCCGGAGGAGGGGAGGAGTTTTAATTTTAATTTTAGTTTTGATTCTGAAAATGCCGAAAATTCTTTAAGCCTCAGAAAAATATGAAATTACTTCCAAAAATTCTGGAAAATTTCACAGAAGTTTTTAGATACATTTTGAGTTTATATAAAATATTTTCAAGTTATTTTGGTAATATATTTTCAAATTAAAATTTCTTTTTAATTCTAAAAATTTATTTTTAAATTCTGAAAAACTCAGAAAAATTCAAATAAGATCCAAATATTTTAAAAATATTTAATTTGAATTTAAATTTTCAAGATTTGAAAATTTTGGGATGTTACAATTGGTGGATTCGAATAGATAATATGTATATAGAAAGTGTATGTTCGGTGGAATCTATAAATAATGTCGCTATGTTTGGTGGATTAAATAAATGATGTCACCCGCTGTTTGGAGTCTTAGACAGCAATCAGTAAAGAAAATATGTTTTTGTTGGATTAAGTCAATTATGACAATCGCCGTGTGGAGTCCTAGGTTGCGATCATAACACTAAGGTTCAATAATGGTAACGCTACCAAGGAGAAACTGCTGGCAAATAAAACAACCTGAGCCTTTCCTTTGATAAGCCATGCATACTATTTAATTGCATTCTGTGTATTAGATCGCGGAGCACGGTGGTTAGTGTGCTCACACTCGCTCTCACAACAAATCCAGAGTCAAGGATCAAATCATTGTGCTTCAGCAACACTACAGATCATGATGACAAAGAAGATGAAGATGACAAGGGCTAGGTCGCGAACCTCCAGTTGGCTGCCTGTAGGCAAGTCCTGAGGGTTTCCCTGTGTGCTTCGTTCTTCCGTTGCTGCAATTTTACTGATTTCGACCTAATCGGCCCATGTGTAAGTTTACTATATTTTTATGCTTCCGCATGATATGTATTTGATATTCATTATCTGTATCTGTGAGTACTATCTACTGATCCAGGGAATAGTGCAATAAATCATAGAGGATTCCGGATGAAAAATCTGGGGTCTGACACTACACAACGCTCCCTTCACCACACCGGGATGGACAAAAGGCAGAAGAAGCAACGAGACAAGATGGTGAAGCAATGGGAGGAGACCCGCGACCTAGCACGGTCAGCTGCCGCCCATGATGAGAAAATAAGGGCTATTGAGGCTCAGGCAGAACAAGCCCAGCGTGCTACGAGGTCAGCTCCCCGCAATGAGGGGCCCTGCAGCAACAACCCCATCCCAAACGTTCCCACCGAGTGTTCGCCGCAACTCCCACCCAGGAGGAGACACCCCCCTTTGTTGGTGCAGGGACACGTGCAAGTTTTTCAAGTCTGCGCACTGTATCAGCCTAGGTATGTGTTACTGGGATTGTACAAACTACTCCAGTGACTACCCTGGCCATCGTCTAGACAACGCAACCTATCGACAGCCGGTAAGGACCATACGCACCATTTTCCCCTACATTTTCTCCTTCACAGCATGCACTAACAATCTCTCCCTGTATTTATAGTCCGTGAAACCCCTATGTGCCTACCGCAGATGGATTGATCTTGAGGTCCATCCTGAGGACCAATGGGCCCTTGACTACGAGGAGTGGAATGTCGCACGGTTATCGGAGATGCAGGAGGAGCACCGCATGATCGAGCAAACCCTGCGTATACAACGCGAGACGAAAACTCATCTCGAAGCATGCACGCGTAGGGAGCGAGAGGCTCGCGACAGGGAGCGCGAGAGAAAGAGAGAAATGGCGACGAAGGCAAAAACGGCCACCGAGAAGATCAATGACGAGCGGGCAAGGAAGGAAAAATGACCTCGATCCACACAGTAGGTTGTATGAGCAGTTAGGTGGGTTAGTCGCACATCATGCTATATGTTATGCATGTAATCAAAACGTATGTGATATGTTACTCCCAACTGTATTATGAAGTTTATTTAATTCCAAACAAACGTATTATCTCGTATTTTCGTATTCAATGATTCATGTAGCAAGTCATTGAACAATATTAACATACCGGTTTTCTCCGTATACGAATTGTCAGTTACATCAAAATATCACTTACCATCATACGTACCGATCGTTCTACGGTTAATCGTTCCTAAAAAAATTTCCAAAATTTTTTATGCACCTACAACATACAATTAATATAAACTTTTATTACAACTCCAGCATATTTTTTCTTAATTAAAAACTATAAAATTTACAAAATTTTAAAAATTCACGGGGGACTGAGTGCAGTCGCCCAATGGAGGGGACTGCACTGCAAGTCACCTAATGGGGGGAGACTGGAGCCTATTTTTTTTAAAAAAAAAATCTGCGGATATATTTCTGTAATTTCAAATAAAAAATAGATTATTCGTACAAAAAAATTCTCAGAAGCAGGGCCACGCGATTATGAAGTCTGAAGACGCGCCAATTATTCAGAGTTTCAGACGGGTGCACGCATGAATCACGCGAGAGCCTTCGGCAAGAAGAGACCGTGTATATAATCTGCACTTTCTGCCGAAAAGAGGCGACAGGTATGTATAGAACACAAGACTTTGCGATGGAATAGAATCAAGAACATTTGGACGAGGGAAGTTAGAATCCTAACTATCCTTATGTGCCGTATCTGGCAAATCAAATAGAAACCGAGATTTTCCAAGTGACTGTCTTGTATTAGTTCAGACGATGGTTATCTCTTACATGCTGCTAGTCTTGAATCCTAATCAGATCAGAAAGCACAAATTAGTGCTCAATGACACATTGTTCCCATCAGAGCATCTTTCAGTACACTAGTGGCAATCTGGCAAATTTATCATCGAAGACTTGACTGCTTTTTTGGTCTTTCATCTTCATCTCTTTCATTCCCACAGCTTATAAGAAACCTGTCTGGTTAAGGTCACTCCTCAGCATTTCTGAACATCCGAGAAGACACAAAAAAATGGCTCAAATAGCTATCTACAATCATCTTCTCCACCTCTTCCTCCTACTATTGCTCACCTCCAATTCCAGCTCCCAGTCGACGATGAAGCCAAACGCCGTCGAGCTTGGCACACTCCTAACCATCAAGAGAGAATGGGGCGACCCAGCTGCACTCAGCTCATGGAGCACCAGTAACTGGACTGGTGTTACCTGCGACAATAGTGGCCAAGTCACTGCCCTCTCCTTCCATAAATTCCAAATAGCCAAACCAATCCCAGCCTCCATTTGCAGCCTCAAGAACCTGACGTACCTAGACCTCTCTTACAACAACCTCACCGGAGAGTTCCCCACGGCGCTCTACGGCTGCTCAGCCTTGCAGTACCTCGATCTGTCCTACAATGACTTCACCGTCAGCCTCCCCGGTGACATTAACAAACTGTCCTTGGAGATGCAGCACCTCAACCTGTCAAGCAATGGTTTCATCGGCACCGTGCCGTCGGCAATTGGTGGATTTCCCAAGCTCAAGTCGCTGCTTCTGGACACTAATCGCTTCAACGGGAGCTACCCGGCCGCGGCCATCAGCGGCTTGGTGGGGCTCGAGACGCTGACACTGGCGACCAATCCGTTCGTGCCGGGCCCTGTCCCTGAAGAGTTCGGCAAGTTGACAAAGCTGACGTACCTATGGATGTCGGGGATGGACCTGACCGGTGGAATCCCCGACAGGCTATCGGCGCTCACGGAGCTCACGCTGTTGGACTTGTCACAGAACAAGATGGAGGGCACAATCCCTGAGTGGGTGTGGAAGCTTCAGAAGCTCGAGAACCTATACCTCTACGCGAACAAGTTCACCGGCGGGATCGGGCCGGACGTAACCGCCGTCAGCATGCTGCAGCTCGACCTGGCCATGAACAAGCTCACCGGACCGATACCGGACACCATCGGTAACATGAAGAACTTGACTTTGCTATACTTATACTACAACAACATCACCGGGCAGATTCCACCGAGCGTTGGGCAGCTCCCGGAACTCTCCGACGTCCGGCTGTTCAATAACAGGCTCTCCGGTCCCCTCCCACCGGAGCTCGGGAAGCACTCTCCACTCGGCAACCTTGAAGTGTCCAACAACTTCCTCTCCGGCGAGCTCCCGGAGACCCTCTGCTTCAAAAAGATGCTCTTCGACCTCGTGGTGTTCAACAACAGCTTCTCGGGCATGTTCCCGGCGAGCCTCGGGGAGTGCGACACGCTGAACAACATCATGGCGTACAACAACAACTTCACCGGGGACTTCCCGGAGAAGATATGGTCGACGTTTCCCATTCTGACCACCGTCATGATACAGAGCAATGACTTCACTGGCACTCTGCCGAGTGAGATATCCTCTAACGTCTCAAGGATTGAGATGGGGAGCAATAGCTTCTCCGGCGCCGTCCCGGCTTCTGCCTCCGGGCTGAAGAGTTTCAAGGCGGAGAACAACCGGTTCTCCGGTGTGCTACCGGCAGACATGTCGGGGCTCAGCAACCTCAATGAAATGGACCTCGCCGGGAACCGGATTTCCGGCTCGATTCCACCGTCCATCCAAGCGTTGGGAAGGCTCAGTTACCTCAACCTTAGCAGCAACCAGATATCCGGCGCGATCCCGTCGGCGATCGGGTCGCTGTCAGCGCTCAACATCCTTGACCTCTCCAACAACGCACTCACCGGTGACATACCGCCGGAAGTCAGCAACCTCCATCTCAGCTTTCTTAACCTCTCCTCTAACCAACTCGCCGGCGAGGTCCCCGAGTCGTTGCAGAGCCCGGCGTACGAGGGGAGCTTTCTCAGAAACCGTGACCTTTGCGCCACAGTGAACCCGAACATGAACCTTCCGGCATGCCGTTACGGCGGCCATGGCAAGCTCTCGACAAGCTTAATTGTCCTCTTCTCCGTGCTCGCCGGTATCGCCCTTTTTGGCATAGTCGCCATCGGGTGTCTCATCGTCCGGCGGCAGAAGCACCAGCAAGACCTGACCATGTGGAAGATGACGGCGTTCCGAGCTCTGGACTTCTCGGAGTGTGACATACTCTGCAAGCTCCGCGACGAGAACGTGATTGGCAGCGGTGGCTCCGGCAAAGTGTACCGCATCCCCCTGCACGGCAAAGGCGGCGCCGGCATGGAAGTGGCCGTGAAGAGACTGTGGAGCACCAGCAAGTCGGACGCGAAGCACAACAAGGAGTTCGATTCGGAGGTGAAGATCCTCGGCGACATCCGGCACAACAACATCGTGAACCTCCTCTGCTGCATCTCCAGCGAGGAGACGAAGTTGCTCGTCTACGAGTACGTTGAGAACGGCAGCCTCGACCGGCAGCTGCACCACCGGGAGCGCACCGGCGCTCTGGTGCCGCTGGACTGGCCGACACGTCTGACCATTGCGATCGACGCGGCGAGGGGCCTCAGCTACATGCACCACGAGTGCGCGCAGCCGATCATGCACCGGGACGTCAAGTCGAGCAACATCTTGCTCGACCCGGGCTTCCACGCCAAGATCGCCGACTTTGGGCTCGCCCGGATCCTCGTCAAGTCCGGCGAGCCCGAGTCGGTGTCAGCCATCGGCGGCACCTTCGGATACATGGCTCCAGGTAAGTCACAAGCCAAGAATTCTTCAAGTCTCAAGCTTAAAAATGGCACCTTCATCTGCTGCCAAACTTAGAGAATATTTTGCACGCGTGGATTGGTTGCAGAGTATGGGTACAGAGCTAAGGTGAATGAGAAAGTGGACGTGTTCAGCTTCGGCGTGGTGCTACTAGAGCTCGTCACCGGCCGGGTGGCTAACGACGGCGGCGCGGAGTGCTGCCTGGCGGATTGGGCGTGGCGGCGGTACAAGGTGGGCGGCCTGCTATACGATGCCGTGGACGAGAACATCCAGGACAGGGCCTTCTTGGATGACGCCGTGGCGGTGTTCATGCTCGGGGTGATCTGCACCGGTGACGACCCGACGACGCGGCCATCGATGAAGGAGGTGCTGGAACAACTGCTCCGGTATGACCGCACGTCCAGCGTGGCTAGCGCGTGCCGGGACGAGTACACCCATGGCGCACCACCGCTTTCTGAGGTGAAGAAAGGCGGCCAGGGCAAGAGCTCGTTGGGCACTGGAGTAGTGTGGGGTAGCGACGAGGAGGACAGCAGCAACTTTGTGGCGCATCCGGTTTAAAAATTACTGGGGCAGCGACGAGAAGGATAGCAACAACTTTGCGGCGCATTTGATTTAAAAATTAGAGGGTTACTACGGCACAATATGTCATCAGAAAACATCCCGACAGTATACCTTCTTTGCACCGTCCCTCCCCTCCCTCTCTCTTCTCTCGAAGCGCTCCTGCTCCCTCCCATCCCCCTCTTCTCCTGCTCTAGCGCCGGCCATCGCCCTCCTTTCCCCCTCTCTTCTCCACGCCCCGCCACTCTCCTCACCTTCTTCTCCAGCGCCAGCCACAGCTCCAAGCTCCTCCTCCGCCCACCCCCTGCTCCACCACTGGCGGCCGACAACGACCCCGCAGCCTCGCAGCACCACCCTCTCCCCTCCCCCGCTGCCCCCACCCTGCCCAAACTAAGATTCACCACGCCGTCGCATCGCCATGCCGTCCATGCCCTCCGCCACCACCCGACACCCTCCACCGCTGCCCATCACTGAGCCACGGTGAACCCGTTCAGGAAAGGCGGTGGCAGCACCCCCTCACTGGAGATGAAGCTATACTATCGAATCGCAACAAAATGGTATACCGTTTTCTATATTTTCTCTAAAAATTAAAAGATTCCTGTGCATTGGGTATGGCTCGTATAGCAAGGTTAAAGGAAGAGGTTGTGTCAAAGGAAGCGAGAGTGCAACCATAAACAAATCTTTGTAATCAAAGTATAAATTTATACCACCGATTTTTGTAATTCTAATCATGGCAAAAAAAAACTCCTTATATTGATGCAACCGTCATGATTCGGCTCTCAGGATATATGTATTGCCAAACCTCGTAAACAAATTCTGGTGTCTCTTATGTGCTTTCTGTGATCTTATTTTTCTTACACTCTATCGTCGGTTTCAACATACATACAATACATATATTGCACCTATGCGACAGGTTGAATAAGGAATTTATTGTGACGAAAGAATTTCCATACGGATGATTACACTTATGTACTTTATGACTGTGGAGCTGAAGAAACACTTCATCACTTGTTCTTCGGCTGTTCATTCTCTCAAGCCTCATTTGGGTATATTGAAGCCCGCTTTAAGCAACTTCATTCCCATTAAGGCCTCATTTGGGTGGGCCATGATCGGGCCGAATGCCGGCCCATCCACGTGTACCTAAACGAGACCTAAAGCGTCCATTCTCTATACCGTGACAGGGAATCAATTTGCCATGTACATGGCAACGAATCAGCGTGCATTGATGTCTGAAAACTAGCTCTGATGATTTCTTTTGGGAGATAATAGCCCACACTATACCGTTGGGATGAATTTTCAATGGTACATCAGTTTCATAAATTTCTATGGAGTTTTAATTGCACAAAAGTTTTAAGAAGGTTTCAGCTTTCAAGTTTGATGTTTTAAGCATGTTTCAAACTGTTTCGTAGAGTTTCAAAAACTAAAAACATCATGTTTCAAAGAGTTTTAAATGTTTCAGATTTAAAATTTGACGTTTTAGAGCATGTTTCAGAGAGTTTCAAAGGTTTCAAATTTTGAAATGTAGGAATGGTACAGGATAGTTTCAAAATTTGGAACTTATTCTTCAAAGAAGTTTCATGCTTCAAGATTGAAACTTCAAGTTTTAAAATTGAAAGTTGACATTTCAATGTGAGTCTCATTGGTTTCACCAAATTTTAAGTCAACTTCAATGTTTCAACTCAAGTTTCATGCATGTTCCAAGCAAAAACTTTATATTTCAAATTGAAGTTTGAAGTTTCAAATCTGAATCTTGACATTTGAAATGTGAATTTCAATAGGTTTCACTAAATTTGAAGCCAATTTCAAAGTTTCAGCTCAAGTTTCATGCAAGCTCTAGGCAAAAACTCCAGGTTTCAAACCGAAGTTTCAAGTTTCAAATCTAAAACTATGACATTTGAAATGTGAGTTTCAATAAGATTAGCCATTTGTTAGCTAACTTCAAATTTCAGCTGAAGTTTCAAGTGAACTCCAAGTTTCAAAATTAAGCTTCATGCAAAAGAATCAGCGAATTTTAGTCAGGTTTCATTTTTTATTGAGGGATTCAACACATGTTCATTCAGAGAAGGAGGCAACTAGTTTCAAAAGAATTTCAATAATCTAGTTTCAAAATAATATCAACAAGTTTCATAAAAATGGATAAAACTTGGAATTTAGTGGGGGATGGGATCCAAGCATCAAAAAATGCAAAAGTTTCAATAAAAAATCAAACAATGGCTAGATTCGGAACCATAGGAGAGAGGCACCGAGGAGCCATCAAGGAACTCGCTGACGCATCCATTGGCCACCGCACCCGCTCACCTTCGTATGGTCCACTGAGCTTTGGGCTATGGAGCTGATCTTCGTTGCAACCATGGGTGGACTTTAATAGGTATATTACACATATATACTAATAATTAGACAAAATCTTTTATATTTCCACCCCCAATTGATGTCAACCCACTCCCACACCTCCCATACCCCAGTTGATTTCAACTCACTCCCACACATCCCCCCTCCAATTCACTTAACGTTGCACGTCATAACAACATATCCATCCCCTCATCAGACTGGTCCATTGGCTCATCTGTAGACCCCCTCAAACCCTAACCTATCCCCTCCCTCCCCGTTGAAAGCATCTAGGCCTCTAAAATGATTTTAGTAATTAATGATGACAATGATCAAAGGGACTAACTTGTTCATTGAGATGATTAAAAGATTTAGTCCTGGAGTTTGATGATGTCATGGAAAAGGCATGCAAAAGTGATCAAAGAGTAATGTGAATCAAGATAAAGCTCAAGGCAAAGGTAAATTGTAGTCTAGGGATATCTTTATAGCCTTTCTACCTGTCTCGGTGTTTGGATGAAAAGACAGAGTTTGTAGAATAGTGTCGTACTACAAAAAGGGGTCACGGCTAGTAGCTTAAATCTTAACTTATGCCACATTGATCAATTAAGTGTTCATGCATACATTTGAGTTTCACTTTGGAACTCTCTCTGATTTTTCTTGAAAAGCCGATATGATCACAAGTTTTTGATGGTACTACCGCTGTGTAACATCTTGATTTTCATAGCCTTTTTGAATCTTTTAAAATGAAATTCACCATTTGAATTTTTCTGGAATTAATTAAAGCTTAATTAGAAATTTTATTAATTAAAAGGATTTAATATGATTAAATTAAATATTAACATTTGCCAAAAGTATTTTATTTGAGTTCCTTGAGCCTCAAGGAATTTTCTGGAATTTTATTAGTTTTTTTTCCGAGTTTATTTGCTATTTTCTAAAGCTCACAATGTTTATTTGAATTTCTGGAGAAAGAAAAACTCTAAAAGAATCCCTATATGGCCCGGTGGGCCGACGCGGGTGAGTTCCTTCCTCCTCCTCTCTTATTCTTGTTTGATTTAGTCTTATTGGAGTTCTTGCTGTGCCAGGTGCCCAGGCCTCATTTCAGCCGTGCTGTTTCGTTGTGAGATTCGATTCTTTTGGGTCACCGCTTACTGCCCAGGTTTCTTCACATGATAGCTACATGTTAGATCTTGCAATGAAGCATCGTCATATCCTTTCCAATGGCATCGGGTGGTTTTCTCAGAATTATTGAGTTGTTCTGTTTGAGCGCATTTGTTCGTACAGTTTCGTATTTTTATCTGATGCTTGCATACAACAACAACAAAGTCTTTTGTCCTAAATAAATTAGGGTAGAATAGAAATGAAACATTTTCAAGATCAAAGAGATATGAATCTTGAAATAAAACCTATAATGCTAAAACCCTAAATTGTATAACCTGCTATCTGAGCCAAGAGCCTAAACACTGCCCCTAAGTTTCTTATGATTCCGGTACGTGGATCACTAATTTCCATGCGCTCCTATCCAAATCTAATTCTTTAGATACATTCTAATCCCTCAAGTCTCTTTTAACTGCTTCCTCCCATGTCAGTTTTGGTCGACTTCTGTCTCTTCTTTCATTTTCAGTACGTCTTAAAATTCCACTACGTACCGGTGTCTTAGGAGGCCTTCGTTGAAGATGTCCGAACCATATCAAACGATGTTGGACAAGCTTCTCTTCAATTGGTGCCACTCCCACCCTATCACGTATATCATCATTGCGGATGCGATCCCGCCTTGTATGACCACAGATCCACCGCAGCATCCTCATCTCTACTACACTCATTTTCTGTATATGTTTTTGTTTAGTCGCCCAACATTCTGCTCCATATAGCATTGCGGGTTTGATCACCATCCTATAGAACTTACCCTTTAGCTTTTGAGGGACTTTTTTGTCACACAGGACACTAGATGTTTGGTGTCATTTCACCCACCCCGCTCTTATCTTGTGGCTCACGTCTTCATCAATCTCACCGTCCCACTGTAGCATCAATCTCAAATAACGAAACATGTCCTTCTTAGGCACTATTTGTCCATCCAATCTAACATCTTCATCATTTACCCTAGCACCACTGAAATCACACCTCATATACTCAGTTTTAGTCTTACTAAGTCTAAAGCCCTTCAATTCTAAGGTATTTCTCTATAACTCGAGTTTCTTATCAATATCTATCCTACTCTCATCAACCAGTACCATATCATCAGCGAAAAGCATACACCAAGGGATATCTCCTTGTATGTCTAGTGTGACCTTGTCCATCACTAGGGTAAAAATGTATGGACTCAACGTTGACCCTTGGTGTAGTCCTATCTTAATGGGAAAGTTATTATTAACACTACCATAAAATATATTGCCCTAATTAAGGACATATACGCAAATCTGGTGCTTGCATACTTGATTAAATTAGTGTGTTTAAGAGTATTACTGTGCTTGCTTCTTATCAGTGACAAACTCCCAACCTGTATGAAATTGGCAAATTGTTTGTTCAGAGATAATTGTGGTTACCGTACCAGTTCTAACTTAAATTTACATGGGCTACTTTTATCGGTTTGATCCAGAAAAGGAAATTGTCAATGTTCAAGAGTTTGTGGGTTATATTTAACTATGATATTTGATATGGTTAGAAGGAGATGTTCGGGGAAACATTGATCAGGAAGAAAAGTCCTTGGGCAAATACCGAAGCTTTCGTATGCGAAGACCTTTGTTGGGTATGTAACGAACATTTTAGTAAGAAGTGTTAGAATGATCTCAATCCCAACCCCTTGCTCAGGCATACGATCGGGCGCCACCCATTTGGCTGGTGGGCCCCTGTCGCAAGCGCCACAATAAATAGAGGTGGGGGGCCGAGGTGGCACGCATCCCAAGGTTGACCGTGCCGCCGCCACAACCCCACCGACAAACCCTAGACCCGATCTAAGGGGGCGCTCCAGCGACGGGAACGACCACCAGTGACCACCTCTACCTCCGGGAGTCGCCGCCGCCTAGGATACGCCGCCGCCAGGGAGATCCCTCTCCACCGACCGTCGCTGCCCTAGCGCAGATCACCGCCATGGCCAACCCCTCCTCTACATCGGACGGTGCTGCACCCTACTCCTCTCTCTCTCTCTCGGTTCCTCTCATGAACACCAAAAGGAAAAGAACAGCAAAGGAAGAACTCCAACAATGGTATCAGAGCCTTGAACATGAACCCTAGAAAATCCGGATCGGATCGGCAACAATAGCAACAAAAAAAAAGGAGAGGTCCGGCGGCGTGACTCACCGTTTGTCGCCGTGGCGCCGCCGTGTCGCGCCGCTTGCCTCCATGCGGTTCGGGGCGTGCACGCCGCCGGCCGCCGCCGCCTTGCCTCCGGATGGGCCGCCTCGCAGCCGCCCTGCCGTGCCGCTCGGGGAAGAATCGTCGAGGGCGTGACGCCTCTCGCGCACCGCCGCTGCCTCTGTCGCCCGCTCCGTTTTTCTCGCGTGGGGAACGGAGGAAATGGGATTAGCGTTAGGGTTTTTCGGGTAATATCCCCGCCTCGTGCATCCCTGGCTGTTCGATCAAATCGGACGGTCACCGGCCGCTGGGCCGTTTGGGCCGAAAGCCTGCCCACCCGTGCGCGCGCTTCTCCGTGGGCCGCGCAATTTTTTTGGCCCATGCGGGTTTTTTTGACCCGAAAGGAAACCGTTTTGGCCCAATTTTCTTTTTGGGACTGTTTTTTAGCCTAGAATTTTATTTTAAGGTATTATTTATTTATTTTCAGAAGCAATTTGAATGAAATTAGAATCAAATCTCTGTAAAATTTTTGCACCAACGTGTTATTTTTCGGAGATTAGATCAAGATCTGAGAATATTGCTTCCGAGAATGAATTATTTTGAATAATTTCATGTTTCATTGCAAAGTTAATGTTGATAATTCTTTTAATTTAATTCGAACCAACGGGAGAATTTAATTTTAAGAATTGTTGTGAATTATGATATTGTTATTTTCTGACCAACGTTGATAATAACAGTATTATAATTTTAATTGATGTTTTTTATGCATTATTTCTATTTCGGCCCAACAGTGATGTAGATTTAATTAGGGGTGGAAAACGGTAACGGATAATTCGTATTATCCGATATTCGTATCCGAGAAAACACGAATATGGTAAGCAAAATTAGATTCGAAAATATTCGTGATTCAGATTCGAGAATATTCGTATCCGTATTTGAGAGTATTCGATTCGCATTCAGTATTCGAGAATATTCGTATCCGTATCCGTATTCGAGACTATTCGATTCGTATTCGATCCGTTTTTAGAACCCATGAAAATTGTACAAATTTTGTGATTCAAAATTTGAATTTAGGTGGTTTAAAACCGTGAATCGGTCAAAACCGTGAAAATCGGCAAAATAGCTAGGAATCCGTTTTATCCGATATTCGTATCCGAGAAAATCCAGATTCGAAAATATCCGTATTCGTATTCGAGAATATTCGATTCAGATTTGAGAATATTCGAATTCGTATTCGTATTCGTTTTAAAAATATGGATTCGTATTCGTATTTGATACTATTCGACCGTATCCGATCCGTTTCCACCCCTAGATTTAATGCATAGATAAAATTGTATGTTTTAATTTTAACCAACGTTGAAACTAAGGTATGCAATTATTGTTATTATAAATGTTCTCACTATATATGAATTGTGTTTTCAGGAGGATATTCTTTGATGGGCTACATCAGAGATATCCCTGTTCTCAAAGGAGACAACTATGGTGAATGGAAGAAAAAGATTGACCTTGCATTCATCCTAGCCGAGGTGGATGGGTAGTCACCACACCGTGTCCCACGAGCCTGTGGCACCGGTGAGGATGAAAATGAGGTCGATGTCGCCATGCACTGACATGAGGACTTTGCTCCCATAAAGATGTCATATGATCTTGATCATAAAAGTGGGTCACCGCCAACAAGAAATGTTTGGTCGTGATAAAGAACACGATTGAGCCTGCAATTGTGGGCTCAATCTCAGAGTGTGACACTGTCACAGAGTATCTTGATAAAATAAAGAGTCAGTTTACTGGCTCTTCAAAGACTTATGCTACACAGCTGATTAAGCAGCTTGTGACAGCGAGGTATTCTGGTGGTGGCAGTGGCATAAGAGAGCACATACTAAGGATGAGTAACTTGGCATCTAAGCTTAAATCAATGGATTTGGCTCTCAAGGATGAGTTCCTTATTCATTTGATTTTTGCTTCTTTGCCGAAAGAGTTTGACACCTTTGTTGTCAACTACAATATGCAGCCCGAGAAATGAGACTTAGAAAAGTGCATAGCTATGTGTGTGCAAGAGGAGGAAAGATTTAAATCCTCACATGGTGGTTCTGTCAACTATGTGAAGGACAACAAGAAAAAGATATTCAACAGTAATTTCTCCTCAAAGAACAAGGGAAAAGCCCATGTCTATCAGCCTCAACAGAATAAGTTTACAGTAGACAAAGATCAGTGTCTTCACTGCAAGAAGACGGGACACTACAAGAAAGATTGTCCCGATTTCTTGAAAATGATTATGTCAAAGAAAGGTGAGAACATCATTACGTTCATAAATGAGTCCCTGTATGTACAATATTCAAAATCTACTTGGTGGATTGATTCAGGTGCAACTATTCATGTTGCTAATTCTTTACAGGGATTCCGTTCGACGAGGACTACGCAAAGAAAAGAAAGATGCGTTAAAGTCGCAAATGGAGTCCAAGCTGAAGTTGAAGCCGTTGGCGATATTTCATTAGAACTAGCTGATGGCTTCACTCTTTTACTTAGAGATGTTCTTTATGTTCCCTCTTTACAGAGAAATTTGATTAGTGTTTCATGTTTGGACAATGATGGTTATGATTGTCATTTTGGAAATGGCAAGTGTGAAATAATGTTTAATAAAGGATGTGTTGGTCTTGCCATCTTACAAAATGAGCTTTATTTGTTATCATTACGTGATGATGTGAATGTCGTATGCGATAATGGGAACGTCGCGTGCGAGAAAGTGAATGAATCCTCGTCTACGAATGTAAACAGGAACGAAAGAGAACTCTAGATGCGTCGTCGAAATTATGGCACTGTCGTTTAGGCCATATTTCGAGGGGGAGAATAGAAAGACTAGTTAAGAATGATATTCTTCCTCCATTAGAGTTCTCAGACTTAGAACAATGCAGAGAATGCATTAAAGGAAAATATGTAAAGAAAATTAAGAAAGACGCCAAAAGAAGCACAGGAGTTCTACAAATTATTCACACAGACATTTGTGGTCCTTTTCCTGTGAAAAGTATGGATGGTTATGACTCGTTCATAACATTCACAGATGATTACTCCCGTTATGGATATATTTATCCAATCAAAGAAAGAAATGAAGCCTTGGATAAATTCAAGATATTTAAGGCTGAAGTTGAAAACCAACACGATTTAAAGATTAAGATAGTCCGATCTGACCGTGGGGGGGAGTACTATGGTCGACATACCCCATATGGACAAGTTCCTGGACCTTTTGCAAGGTTTTTACAGGAAAATGGCATAGTAGCCCAGTATTCTACACCGGGCGAACCTCAGCAAAATGGAGTAGCTGAAAGACACAAGCGTACCCTGATGGATATGGTGCGAAGCATGATGAGCTACTCTACACTGCCGTTGAGTTTATGGATGGAGGCGTTGAAAACCGCCATTCATATTCTCAACAGAGTGCCTAGTAAGTCGGTGCCCAAAACACCGTACGAGTTGTGGACAGGAAGAGTTCCCTCACTAAACCACTTACGTGTGTGGGGGAGCCCTGCTGAGGCTAAAATATTTAACTCAAATCTTGGGAAGCTTGATTCCAAAACAGTAAGTTGCCATTTCATTGGCTACCCTGAAAAGTCAAAAGGTTTTCGTTTCTATTGTCCAGACGAATATACAAAGTTTGTAGAAACGAGACACGCTGTCTTCTTAGAGGATGAGATGATGAGGGGGAGCATGGTAGCTCGAGAGATTGACCTTGAAGAGAAGCGGGCGTATGCGCCCACTCCGATGATTCAAGAGCCATTCTTCGCACTACCTGCTGTCGCTGCACCGACGGTACAAGACACTGTGGTGCCAGCACCTGTTATTGTTCCTCCTGTGGCAACAATGAATGAGAATGAAGAACCTGTTCTTCAGGATCCTATAGAACCTGTTGCCACAGATGAGGGGGAGCAACAGCAGCCTCAAATAGAATATGTACCAAATGAGGAGGCCCCGAGGAGGTCTCAAAGAGTAAGAAGATCAGCTATTTCTGATGATTATCAGATTTATCATACAGAGGAATTTCAAATGGAGGATGACCCCACCTCATTTGAAGAAGCCATGAGAAGCGAAAATTCTTCAAAATGGCTTAAGGCCATGGAAGAGGAAATGAGGTCCATGAAGGCTAATAAAGTGTGGGACTTGGAAATTATTCCTAAAGGAGCCAAAACAGTAGGCTGTAAATGGGTCTACAAGACAAAGCTTGACTCCCAAGGGAATGTAGAAAGATACAAAGCGCGACTTGTGGCAAAAAGCTTTACGCAAAGAGAAGGGATTGATTACAATGAGACCTTTTCTCCGGTCTCATGTAAAGATTCTTGTAATCATAATGGCATTAGTTGCACATTATGATTTAGAGTTACATCAAATGGATGTAAAGACGGTATTTCTTAATGGGGATTTGGAGAAAAATGTTTACATGGCACAACCGAAAGGTTTTGTCATGGAAGGAAATGAAAGAATGGGATGCCGCCTAAAGAAATCGATTTATGGGTTAAAGTAAGCTTCAAGACAGTGGTACTTGAAGTTTGACAGTACAATAAGAAAATTTGGGTTTAAAGAGAATGTAGAGGACAACTGTATTTATGCAAAGTTTAAAATGAGAAGTTTATCTTCCTAATCTCAGATGTGGATGACATCCCTCGGCTAGTAGTGATGTCGGTCTACTCTTGAAACAAAGAAGTTTTGTCCTCAAACTTTGATATGAAAGATCTTGGTGAAGCTTCGTTCGTTCTAGGGATCGAAATTCACCGGGATAGAAACAAGGGGACATTGGGACTGTCACAAAAGGCATACACAGAGAGAGTATTAAAGAAATTTGGTATGCATAAATGTAGTCCTTCACCGCACCTATAGTCAAGGCGATAGATATGGGGATTTTCAATGCCCCAGAACCGAGATGAGATCGATCAAATGAAAGCGGTTCCATATGCTTGGTGTCGGAAGCTTGCGGTATGCTCAAGTGTGTACGCATACGACTTAGCGTTTGTTACGGGTTACTTGGCAGATTCCAGAGCAATCCTGGAATAGAACATTGGAAATTGATAAAGAAAGTCTTGCGTTATTTGCAAGGAACAAAAGGCCTCATGATGACTTACAGAAAATCAGATTCACTCCATATAGTGGGGTATACAGATTCTGATTTTGCGGGAGATGATAGAAAGTCAACATCCGGATATGTGTTCACTCTCGCTGGAGGAGCTATATCGTGGAAAAGCTCAAAGCAAACCGTCACTACATCGTCCACAATGTATGCCGAGTTTGTAGCATGTTATGAGGCTACAGGCGGGTGAACCGGCTTAAGAAGTTCATACCGGTTTAAAAGTGGTTGACAACATCAATAGACCACTTAAGTTGTCTGCGATAATGAACCCGCAGTAATGTATGCCCACAACAATAAGTCAAGTGGTGCTGCCAAACACATTGACATAAAGTATTATGTTGTGAAAGATAAAGTTCGGGATCAAATTATAAGTCTTGAGCATATAAGTACCGCAAAGATGTTAGCGGATCCGCTTACTAAAGGCTTACCACCCAACGTGTTCAGAGAACATGTAGCCAGCATGGGTTTAAGGGAAAGCCTATGTTTCCTGGACTAAAAGATGGCCCAAAAGGTTTAAAGTAACTATTTCGGAACAAAGAGGTGTATTGTAGCTGTTAAATCTATCGGCGATTGACCGTGACGATGAGACATGTTCTATGCACTAATCTGTGATGGAATGAGTAAAGTCAAAAGTAATTAAAGATAAAGTATAGAGTGAGATCAAGGGGGAGAATGTTAGAATGATCTCAGGGATTTGGCCCAACGGCCAAATCCCAACCCTGTCTCGCATCGATCGGGGCGCCACCCATTTGGTCAGGGCCCCGTCATAAGCGCCACAATAAATAGAGGTGGGGGCCGGGGTGGCACGCATCCCAAGGTTGACCGTGCCGCCGCCACAACCCCACCGACAAACCCTAGACCCGATCTAGGGCGCCCAATGATGTGAATGACCACCAGTGACCACCTCTACCTCCGGGAGTCGCCGCCGCCTGGAAGTCGCCGCCGCCTGGGATACGCCGCCGCCAGGGAGATCCCTCTCCACCGACCGTCTCTGCCCTAGCGCAGATCACCGCCATAGCCAACCCCTCCTCTACATCGGACGGTCTATACCCCTACTCCCTCTCTCTCTCTCTCGGTTCCTCTCATGAACACCAAAAGGAAAAGAACAGCAAAGGAAGAACTCCAACAAGAAGAACTATTTTTTGCCAGGGAAATGAATTTGACAATGAATATGACCATATATTATTGTTTTTTTGATCTCATACAGCTTGGAGGTCCATCGTTTTGTACCTAAAGGCAGTCGTCATGGATATAAAAGTGTTCGTTTTATATCAACAATCATTTGGTTAGAGTTGTTTTCCCTTATACAGGGGTAGTAGTCATACAATGCAATTTTTACGTTTATACGGATTATTTCCCAGTCATTATCCTTTTTTGGTTTAATAATTCTTTGATGCAGCCATTAGGTTTACCGAATATATCAATGAATATGGTCATAGATTATTATTTTTTTGATCTCATGCAGCTTGGAGATCCATCAGTTCGTACCTAAAGGCAGTCGTCATGGGTACAAAAGTGTTCGTTTTATATCAACAGTCATTTGGTTAGAGTTGTTTTCCTTTGTACAGGGGTAGTAGTCATACGATGCAATCTTTACTTTTATACAGAGTATTTCCCAGTCATTATCCTTTTTTGGTTTAATAATTCTTTGATGCAACCATTAGGTTTACCAAATGTATTTGCTATATCTATCTCAGCACAAACAACAGAGTACAAGCTATATAGTATGATTCTGATGCCTAGGCTCAACCACTCAAGTAATGATACACATATCGGATGCGTAAGATTCCTTGCCAAAAGTTTGTAATCAGTGCACTATTCTTAAGCATATTGAAAAGGAACACTTGAACATGGAACAATGAAATGCAACTGATATAAAAATCTAGTAAAACCTATGGATCAATCCAGCTGGTTTTTTTGCTATGAAAGGAACCATCTACTTCATCAATTGATTTTGTGTACGTTTGTTTGTGTGCATGGTTGGGCTTATTATATTCATGACCACAATACCTGATGGAATCAATGGGCTTACCTAAGGAAACGGTGTTAATAGTTTGTTTCCTAAAATATGGTCATATTTTCTCTTACCAATATTATGGCATATTTACGATGGAAAGCTTGGCTTGTCTGAAAATTTCCTTTGTAAGAATTGTAACACAGTTTAGTTTTTCTTATGATGTTTGTGTTTATTTTTTATATCATGGACTCCATGTGCTCACTAACTAGTATTGCAGAATTTAATTACGTGTTATTTTTCAAACTTCACTGAATGGTGATTGTTTCGGTGATTGTTTGTAGTTGTTGGATGCCTGCTATCTAAAATAACACTTCTAGTTATGCAGACATTTGAATCTAAAAAACTTAGTAGTACTACTTTTTACCGTCAGCGATGAACAGCGCCAGTAGTTAGTTGCGTATTCAATATTGGCCATCAAAGGTATCGAAGGATGGGTTTTTGTGCTGTGTATGGTTGGGGCAAAATCTTGAATCATTTGAAAATGCATCTGACCTATATTTCTGTTTGGTTATTAAGCTAAATACTGCTAAATAACAACAACAAAGTCTTTTATCCCAAACAAGTTAAGGTAGGCTAAGAATGAAATATTTTCAAGATCAAAGAGATATGAGTCTTCAAATAAAACCTACAATGCTAAAACCCTAAGCCATACAACATACTATCTGAACCAAGAGCCTAAACACTGCCCCTAACTTATGGTTCTGATATGTGGATCGCTAACTTCCATGTGCTCCTATTCAAAACTAATTCTTTAGATACATTCTAATCCCTCAAGTCTTTTTTAACTGCTTCCTCCCAAAAAAGATATAAATATTCTTTATGATAATGTTTGCTTAACACTTTTTTATCTTGAGGTGTCCAGGCAGCCCAAGGCACTATAGCTATTTGCTAAACCGAGGGCCTAACCTAGAATTGAGGTAAGAGCTGTCCAGTTGCATACCATTGTTTTCTTTACAATTATTGGATAAGTTCTTTTGTACAGTTTTGGTAGTTGATCAGCTTAAGCACCAATATATAGTACTATTAGCCTCGTTTGCCTATTTATGCTTTCTGAGTGTATGTCATTTAATACAAATTTTGTGTTAATAAGTTAATTACAGCACCTCAACTCTGCAGGCTGGTGCGTTGTACTCACAAGCTTCAAATAGGACACAAGCTGTTGTAGACAATCCTTGAGATGTTAACATTCTGTGGTCTTAATGGCTCTATCTGCTCTGCAGATGGTGCAGATTGAAAGTATCGATTGATGATAGTAGATATTTTTTAGGGCTGGCAATTGTGCCCGTTTACCCGTATACCCGTGGGTAAATACCCTAATGGAGTCGGGTATGGGACGGATTTTTTACCCACGGGTAGAAAAATGGGGGAAAAACTCTGCCCATCGGGTAAACGGGTACGGGTATAGGTTAGCTCTACCCGTACCCGTCTCACTCGTTTACCCGTGAAATAGACTGACAAGTGGGCCCACTAAAAACAGGAAACCCTAAAATCAATACTCGGTCACTCACTCACTCCGCAGTCCGCACTCGACGCACTCGGCCTCCACCAAAACCTCCTAGCCACCGCCTCTCCGAAAGACCGAAACCGAGAGCTCCGCCCTCGTTCCGCCCCTCATTTCGCCGCACCTCGCCGCCCCTCGTTCCGCCGCTCCTCGCCGCCCCTCGTTCTCCACCGACCAGATCCGGCCGCCTCTTTCTCCACCGACCAGATCCGGCCGCCTCTTTCTCCACCGACCGATCCGGCCGCCTCTTTCTCCGTCGACCAGATCCGGCCGCCTCTTTCTCCACCGAGCAGATCCGGCCGCCTGTCGTCCAGATCCGACCGCCTCATCGCCTGTCGCCCCTCTCCGCCGCGACTGCCACCCCTCTCCGCCGTCAGCAAAACTCAGGAGAGCCTCCTCCGGTCCTCCCTCCTTTCTTCCTCATAAAAGCTTGCAGCTCCTTTGTGAGGTCAAACTGCTTTTGTGTGTATTTTTGATGCCTTGATGTATTTCACGGACTGAAAATGCTACTCGGGCAAGGGTGCGACTAGCTCAGCAACAATGGCAGCTTAGAATGTATTTCTGTCTGTGACAATTGCAGCTCCTTTGTGAGGTCAAACAATGGCAGCAACAATGGCAACGATGTATGTTAGTTCAATGTAGTTCAATGTGGCTGTTATCAGCAGTTATCAGAACCCTGTATCATGCATCTGTGTTCATCTGGTTAAATTGTGCAACATACATTGTGCAACTGTATCATGCATCTGTGTTCAATGTGGCTGTTATCAGTAGTTATCAGAACTCCTTTGTGGGCATTTTTTTCATTCATCTGGTTAAATTGTGCAACTCTTACATTTGTCTAGTCTCATACTCTCATGTTTTACCATTCTGTATCATGCAGGTGAGGGTGATCTATCATTTATCTTGGGTTAACAAGCAAGCAGGAAGCCTTATTTCTATAACAGATTACAGAATTGAAATTGTAGCAACATTTAGTTTGTATGTAAGAGAGTTGTTTGTGAGCTCTCATTTTCGTTTGTGGCTAATGTATTTGTAATCCAAACATAGTATTTGTGTTCAAGTATCATATTTGTTACTTTGTGAGCTCTCATTTTTGTGTTTAACTCTTAGATGGCAACTCCGGGAAATAGTAGCCAACATGGGCCATCTTCTCAAGGCTCAATACTCCGTGATCAGCAAGTAGGATCTGAGTCTGCACCTCAAGTTGAAGAACATGTCGACGATGCACAAGCCTCAATTGTTTGTGAAAAATTAAGCCTCTTCTATGAGCTCACTAATATGTTTTCTGGAACTAAATACGTAACAAGTAACATCTTCTTCCCAAAGATATGTGAGGTCAAAATGCATATGAATAAATGGTTAGGATGTGGAGATCCAATAATTGAGGCTATGTCTATTGAGATGATAAAAAAGTTTGACAAATATTGGTCTGATATTCATGGTTTGATGGCTATTGCTGTTATTCTTGATCCACGTGGAAAAATGACAATGTTACATGCATGCTATATTGCCCTCTTTGGTGAAGAAAACTCAAGAAAAGGTTACGAGAGTTATAATTGCTTATGTGAATTGATGAATGAGTACCAAGTGCATAGTGAACAAGAGGGTATGGCTACATCATCTACTACTCTCGCTCCAATTGGTGCTAATGAGGTGCTTTCTATATTTAAAACATTAGTCGCTAGTAAGAAAAATATTGGTGTGGTGAAGACCAAAAGTGAGTTGGATCGTTATTTGAAGTAGAAACTCTTCCTTGCCGGATGAGGAATTTGATATCTTGGGTTGGTGGAAGGTAGTCGGGACACGTTATCCTACATTGCGTATGATTGCCCGTGATATCTTGGCTATTCCAATAACAACAAGTAGCTTCGAATCGCTTTTAGCACTAGTGGTAGAGTGCTAAGTGAACATCGCAGTCGTCTCACTCCAGCTATATTGGAGGCATTGATGTGCTCACAAAGCTGACTTCGAAATGACCTTAAAGGTATGCAACTAGTGATTTAAATATTTCAAAATTTATGTGTGATTTGAAGCTAGTGATGTAAATGTAATGCGATATTTACTTCTTTGGTGAAGGAGTTGAAGCTTTATGGACATGCCTTGAAGACATTGAAGAGGAGGTTAAAGATTGTTGTTCAATCTCAATTTTCGACTCTGATTAGCAAACTATTTACTAGACATGTCTTTCATCTATTTGTTGAACTGTTGAAATTGAACTATTTTCGTATGTTCCACTCTTGTTGTAAACTTAATTTATTTATGTGTGAGGAACTATGTTAATTTGTATTTCCATTGTAGTTGTTGAATGTGTGAATTTGTGATGCATTGGTGATGTTTGAATGTGATGTACTCTGTTCGCGGGTAAACGGGTATGCCATGGGCGACGGTACCATGCAGGCGACGGGTATGGGCGAGGTTTTTTACCCGTGGTCCTTCGCGGGTATGCCCGTGGGCGTAAATCGGGGTCGCGGGTACGGGTATGGGCGAGTACTACCCGTACCCGCCGCGCCCGATTGCCATCCCTAATATTTTTATACTAGAGAGATGCAGAAGGAAAACATGTAAATGATAGATAGAAGCTAGTTAAGATTTTACATTTTTTAGACTAAATTGTGTAATTTCTTCTCACAACTTGATGTATTCAACAGAAGATTTGGTTATGGTTATATATGAACGATGTAAAGAATATACGTGAGAGCATCTGCTTTGTGTAATGAGAAATATTTATCTTTGTGGTGTGTTTATTCTTCTGTGATGTGTTATGGGATAAATATACATAAATTCATATGTATATTTTCAATATGTTGCAATAGGGCTAAAAATAATGATGCTAGGAACCGTAGACTATATCTCCTATCAAATGATAGGTGTTGCTGCTTCTAATAAAAGGTGTTGCAGGTTGCTAAGCTGCAACACTTAATTTTTTATATAACAACACATATTATATGTTGCAGTAGATCAACCTTAGCAACACCAGATATGACAACACAACACAATTATGTTGCTACGAATCATAGCAACACATTTTTGTAGATACAACAACACATACATGTGTATCTATAGCTCGCCCCTGTTGCAGTGATGGTGTGTCTCCATTATGATTTACTCTCTAATCTTTAATTTCCGCATTTACATTTCTAACACTTGTATTGAATTGACTTGTGTAACTAGAAGTTTATCTAGTTTTGACATTGCTTGTGGTGTCTTAGTAAAACTTAGAAGATTTAGGTTTTAATAATGCAAAGGTTTTCTTTAAGCTCATACTTACTAAAAGTTGTATTTTAGACAAAATATTTTAAAAACCTCCTATTCACCCCGCTCTAGTCGGTTATCTTTGATCCTACACCCCTATCTCTCTGCGTCTCTCTCAGGTTCCACTGATTCAGACCAAAATCATCAAACTCGGTGGCACTGGCGCACAAGATCGAGGGGCAATTGGCCACCAATGACTTGGTGAGGGGCTAAGAGAAACTCTAGCATCTGGCTTGGCCTCGGTGGAAAGAAGCATAGCCACAATAGGCGGCGATATGTTTGCAAGGAGCAAACAAGCGATGGCTGTCATCTGAGAGCTAGGGAGGGAACATGTGGCGGTGACGGCTAGGCCAATGAGGCAGTAGGCACTAGGTAACGACTATGCGTCTTTGTGCACTGCTGCATGCAGGTCATACACATCAGACTGTGTGAGACCATATGGAGGTCAACCCATGATTGTGATGAGTAATTAACTTTTGGATTAGAGTATATGTGGAGGTTGAGTTTGGTTTTCAGGATTTTGCAAAAGATCGCTTTCTGGCCGACGACTTTGTGATCTACGAGTTCGTCTAACTGGAGTATTCGTTGTTTAAGACTTTGTGGTCGGACAGTCTGATCGGTAGGTTTGATCGACAGGGAAGCCGTTTTCCCAGCCACTAGGCGCACCCGTTCAAGCCTCGCCACCGTCCGTGACTGCACCAACGCCCACCCCGTCGCTGCTATAACATTCTAAATTTGGGAATAGTAAAAAAAAATCTTCGTATTTTATTTCAGAGTTGTTCAACATTTTAACATTTATATGATAATTCTTGATTTGGGAATTGACAAAAAGATGAAAATTTTAAAGCCTTTTATTGATTTTTGGTGTTACTCAATTTTCCCTAGTTTGTCGATTTGGCTTCCTTCCAAACGAATTTAAGGGCAAGAATAAAAATCGAGGATCAAGAATAAAAAAATAGGAATGTAAAAATTGGAGAGAGTTTCTAAATCTTTCGGCGCTATTTAAAATTTTCTGTATCTTTGCTTTTGCTTTGCCAAATAACTATTAAATATAAATAAAAGTTATGAGGCAAGAGTCAAACAAATCTAATTTAAGTTGATCATGTTTTATACTTGAAATTCGAACTGAAAACCCATATTCGAAAATCTAATTAACTAAAATAAAATTTAAAGAGCAAAACAATAATTAAAATTCATATTCAATGTCTGAGCCAAGAACTCAAATTTGAATTTAAATTCAAATGTAAATCTTGAAATTACAAATTCAAAAAAAATCTGAAACCGATTTTCAATTTTGCCAAAGCCCTTTTGTCTGCTCTCTCTCAGCCTTCTTCCACTTTCATGTGGGCTGCACCCTCTTCTTTCTTTCTTTATTCCTTCCTTCTCCCTTTCTTCCCTCTCTTCCCTTCTCTGTTGACAGCCTGAGCCATCGCTTCCTGGCTTTCTCGCTGTGCCACGTGAATCTTGCGCCCTGCCCTGCTGCACCAAACCCACTGCACGCCATGCTTCACACCTCATCACGTCCTCGTTGTAAATCCCACCAATCACACCCATGTGCCAGCGACGCCGCCCTTGCCGAGCCAACCCACACGCCAGCATGCAGAGAAACCATGGCTGCACAAGCCCTTTGTTTTGGATGTCCTACACATCGTTTGGATGCCATGCCCATTGATTCCCCACTCCAACTGCATCGCGCCGACGTGGCTCAGCCCCGTGCCTCTCCTTTGTCACAAGACATGCTCGCCTCCTCACTGCAGACGCACCCATGCCCTGTAGCATGCAAATCCCTGTTGAAAATTTCTCAAGATTTCTGACACTCTCTTGTATTTTCTATCTCTCTCAAAAGGCAAATACAAACTCACCCTCGCATGTATTTTTTATCCCTCTAAAGAGACAAATACACACCCACGAGAGACAAATGACTCACTGTAAATGGCTCATTTATTTCATTTGTTTGAAGTGCTTAAATAGCTACAACTAACTCCATGCAAGCAACTTACTTGGCCCGCTTCCCTTTTGCGTTGTGTTCCTGAAATTTCTCCATGATCTACACGATTTGGTCTGTGATCCGGTTTTACCAGCTGTAACATCCCAAAAAGGGAACTAGTATAATTGCGAAAAATTATAAAATCTTTTCCTTGCCTTTTCTAGTTATTTAAAATTTGCGACGTTCATTTGAAATTTGTGTTTTGGTTCTGTGCTAAATTAATTAATCAAGCCAAATCTTAGATCAAGAACCAAAGTATATGGAAGTTGTCTCGAACAAAATTTGAAATGTAACTTCAAGCGAGAATTCATTTTCAAAATTTAAAATCCAAAAATCGAATTTATGTTGATATTAAAACCTCCCATCTAATGAGTATATCTAAAAATCCAAATTCTGAAATTCAAAAGTTATCTCTCGGGACTGGACAAATCTTGAAATTCGAATTTTGAATCCAGAATTTAAACCAAGGTTCCAAATTCCTGGTTACGAATCTAAGACTGAAGTCAAAATTCAAAAATCTCCAAAAGAATCTTTGGGCCCTCAGCCCATTTCTCCTCCCGGCCTCTTCCTCCCTCCCCTTCTTTCTTTCTTCCCCTCTACTCCTGGCGCCCGTTCACGGCCTGTTGGCCCAGCCCCGTGCGCCCGCTGCTTCGCACGCCGACCGCGCCAAAGCCACCCCCCGTTTCACCCTCCCCGTGGCAGCTCACTCACCATGTTGTACCTCGCCTTCGCCTAGCTTCACCCCTGCTTTCCCTGGCCCTGTCACGCGTTAATGCCACCGGCCTGATGTTAACGCGGCGTCACATTGCTAGGCCTACCTCGCGCCCTTACTCAATGCGCTCAGCTGCCAACAACTTCTCCCGTCTATAAGAGAAGCCCCTGAGCTCGCCTCCTCGCTCCCCTGAGCACAGTCGAGCCGCCCCCACACTCGCGCTGACCACCACCCTGTCCCAGACGCCTCTGGCAAGCATTTCCTAAGCCACCCACGTCACATGTGCTCTACACCTCTTAGTTGCAAGGCCCCGCCATCAATTTGCCCTTTCCGGACGGAGCTCGTCACGCCGGCCTTCTTCTCTCAGTCCGACCGCCGCCGTCCCTTCCTCGTCCGTGGCTGACCGCGGCTCGATTCCTCGTGCCTGGAGCGTCACCTAACTACCACGAAGCCACCCCAACAGCCGGCCGACGCTCTCCCTGTGATGACTAGTAACTACCGGTTCCCCAACCGAACGAGGTGAGCGGAAAACGAGATACAATCGTGATGCTGGACAGCAATTTTGGGGGTAGAAAGAGAACTAGAGAAGGGAGTAGAACAACAGGTAGAAGATAAGATTCGATTTCATTTCTTTCTTAATCCCAAAAGTTAGTACAATGCTTAACCCCCTCTCTTACTTGTGGGGTTCATATTGCATTGGCCCCTTGTCTTTGTTTGCTTTCCCTGTCCTGTGTCCCCTTTGTTTCCTGACTTGTGCTGGTGACATTTCCGCCTCCTGCAGAACTTGTTTGTCCCCAAGCAATTGTTTGTGCTGGTGACATCGTTATATCTAGTATTACATGGATATCTTTTCTACCAGAAAAACTAGAAAAGACTATACCATATGAACGGTGTAGCATCCTCTGTCTCTCTCGCTCCTGGTCGCCACTCTGACGCTCTCTCTCGCTCTCGCGGGACGGTCGATCCAGACACGGCGGACGACAGTCGGATCCGTTCGCCGATGGCGATGAGGAGCGGATCTGGCCAGCAGGGGCCCTCCATGGTGCTCTTAGTCGTCGCCTGCTCGCCGCAAAGAAGAGGTAGGATGGCCGTCAGATCTGAGGAAGAGAAGCGGCGGAAGCTCCCCCATGGCGGCCTGAGGAATGGCTAAGGTGGCATAGCTGCGGCCAAAGGAGTTTCGGCGCGCCGTAGCAGTGGCGGAGGACTGGGGGCAACAGCGAAGGAAGGCACAGCGAGGCGGCGGCACACTAAATATTAAGTTGGGTGGGATGGGGCGACGGGGAGGAGGGAGGCGGCACGGCGAGGCGGCGATGTCGCGGTGATGGTGGAGGATGGGGAGGTGGAGGAGAGGTGCGGAGTTGCTGCTAGCACCGGAGAAGAGGGAGGGAGGGGAGAGGAGGAGTGCAAAGCTGCTACCACCACCAGCGAAGAGATGGAGGGAAGGGGGGAGAGGCGGGGGAGGGGAGACTATACAGTCCGTCAAGATGTCAACTCGGTACAGTGTTCATCACAGGTAAATCGAACCAATTTGATCACTCCTTGTCATCGAGCTGAGGAACTGGTTAACTCCCAGCCAAAAATTCCAATTGCATTATCGAAGACCTTGACCAATGACCCCATGAGTCTTCAACTCCTTCCAACGATGCACACACGGCAAGACTTTCGGCAGTTCTCCACTACTAACCAACCAGTCAGTTTCAGTCCAAATTAAACGAGCGCTACTGCTCGCGCTTGCTATTCAAGAATGGCTTACTCCTGTCTTCCCTTCCTCATCCTCTTCCTCGCCTTCAATTCCGCTGCGAAGCCCCACGACGGCGAGCTCCAAATCCTCCTAGCCATACGGCGAGACTGGGGTAGCCCTGCTGCACTCAGCTCGTGGAAACCCAAGAAATCAATTTCTTTCGCTCACTGTAAATGGGCCGGTGTTACCTGCAACAATAATGGCCAGGTCACTGCCCTCTCCTTCCAAAACTTCCAAATAGCCAATCCAATCCCAGCCTCCATTTGCAGCCTCAGGAACCTGATGTACCTAGACCTCTCTTACAACAACCTCACCGGAGAGTTCCCCACGGCGCTCTACGGCTGCTCAGCCTTGCAGTACCTAGACCTGTCCAACAATGACTTCGCCGTCAGCCTCCCGGGTGACATCAACAAACTGTCCTCGGAGATGCAGCACCTCAACCTGTCAAGCAATGGTTTCATCGGCAACGTGCCGTCGGTGATTGGGGGATTTCCCAAGCTCAAGTCGCTGCTTCTTGACACTAATCGCTTCGACGGGAGCTACCCGACCGCGGCCATCAGCGGCCTGGTGGGCCTCGAGATGCTGACGCTAGCGACCAATCCGTTCGTGCCGGGCCCTGTCCCTGAAGAGTTCAGCAAGTTGAAGAAGCTGACATACCTATGGATGTCGGGGATGAACCTGACTGGAGGTATCCCCAACAGCCTGTCGGCGCTCACGGAGCTCACGTTGTTGGACTTGTCACAGAACAAGATGCAGGGTACAATCCCTGAGTGGGTATGGAAGCTTCAGAAGCTCGAGAACCTATACCTCTACGCGAACAAGTTCATCGGCGGGATCGGGCCGGACGTAACCGCCGTCAGCATGCTGCAGCTCGACCTGGCCATGAACAAGCTCACTGGACCGATACCGGACACCATCGGCCGCATGAAGAACTTGACTTTGCTGTACTTGTACTACAACAACATCACTGGGCCAATCCCAGGGAGCGTCGGGCAGCTCCCGAATCTATCCGACATCCGGCTGTTCGACAACAGGCTCTCTGGCTCACTCCCGCCGGAGCTCGGGAAGCACTCTCCACTCGGCAACCTTGAAGTGTCCAACAACCTCCTCTCCGGCGAGCTCCCGGAGACCCTCTGCTTCAACAAGATGCTCTTCGACCTCGTGGTGTTCAACAACAGCTTCTCGGGCATGTTCCCGGCGAGCCTCGGGGAGTGCGATACGCTGAACAACATCATGGCGTACAACAACAACTTCACCGGGGAGTTCCCGGAGAAGATATGGTCGACGTTTCCCATTCTGACCACCGTCATGATACAGAGCAATGACTTCACTGGCACTCTGCCGAGTGAGATATCCTCTAACGTCTCAAGGATTGAGATGGGGAGCAATAGGTTCTCCGGCTTCGTCCCAGCTTATGCCTCCGGGCTGAAGAGTTTCAAGGCAGAGAACAACCGGTTCTCCGGTGTGCTACCGACAGACATGTCGGGGCTCGGCAACCTCAACGAAATGGACCTCTCCGGGAACCAGATTTCCGGCTCGATTCCACCGTCCATCCGAGAGTTGAGAAGGCTCAATTACCTCAACCTTAGCGGCAACCAGATATCCGGCGCGATCCCGTCGGCGATCGGGTCGCTGCTAGCGCTCAACATCCTTGACCTCTCCAACAACGCACTCACTGGTAACATACCGCCGGAATTCAGCAACCTCCATCTCAGCTTTTTTAACCTCTCCTACAACCAACTCTCCGGCGAGGTCCCCGAGTCGTTGCAGAGCCCAGCGTACTACTGGAGCTTCTTGGGTAACCTTGGCCTGTGCTCCGGGTCAGAATCCAGCCTACCTCTCCGGCCGTGTGCTGGAAGTCAAAGCATCACCCATGATCACCGTTCTATGAGCATAATCATTCTGTTGGTCGTGCTTTCCGTTATTACTCTCATCAGCACCGCCATTACCGGATGGCTTCTCTGGCGCAAGAATGACCGTCGAGATGTTACATCGTGGAAGATGACACCATTCCGAGCGCTGGATTTCACTGAGCACGACATAATCAGCAAGATCAGCGAGGTTGACGTGATCGGCAGGGGTGGCTCAGGGAAGGTGTACCGAATCCACCTCGGCGGTGACAAAGCAGGATGCAGCAGTAATACCCAAAGTACGGTGGCCGTGAAGAAGATCGGGAACGCCGGGAAGCCGGACACAAACCTCGACAAGGAGTTCGAGTCGGAGGTGAGGACGTTGGGCGACCTCAGGCACGACAACATTATCAACCTGCTCTGCTGCATTTCCGGCGAGGACACGAAGCTGCTCGTGTACGAGTACATGGAGAACGGTAGCCTGGACCGGTGGCTGCACCACCGCAGGCGTGCCGGCCCGCTGGACTGGCCAACAAGACTGAGCGTCGCCGTCAACGTCGCCAGAGGCCTCAGCTACATGCA
This sequence comes from Bonia amplexicaulis, assembly GCA_036346245.1. Taxonomy (NCBI): domain Eukaryota; kingdom Viridiplantae; phylum Streptophyta; class Magnoliopsida; order Poales; family Poaceae; genus Bonia; species Bonia amplexicaulis. Next base: position 5,517,384 of record CM070738.1, on the reverse strand, counting down.
CCACGATTTCACGCGGCCGGTCATCCACCGCGACGTCAAGTGCAGCAACATCTTGCTTGACTGCAAGTTCAGAGCCAAGATCGCCGATTTCGGGCTTGCTCGTATTCTTGCCAAGTCCGGCGAGTCGGAGTCGGCCTCAGCCGTTTGCGGGACCTTCGGTTACATTGCTCCAGGTTTCTATTTTCGTGCACGTTTCTTTCTTGCAAACCAGACGCACGAACACAAATATAGTGTTCAACTCCATGTGTCTGACGTGACGTGAGGTGTGCACGCATTTGGTGGCAGAGTACGTGTACAGGGCAAAGGTGAGCGAGAAGGTGGACGTGTACAGCTTCGGCGTCGTGCTGCTGGAGCTCGCCACGGGCCGGGGTCCGCAGGACGGTGGCACGGAATCGGGCAGCTGTTTAGCGAAATGGGCGTCAAAGCGGTACAAGAACGGTGGCCCGTTGGCCGACTTGGTCGACAGTGAGATTCTTGATCCGGCTTACTTGGAGGACATGGTGGCCGTGTTCGAGCTCGGCGTGGTTTGCACCGGCGAGGATCCGCCGTCAAGGCCATCAATGAGTGAGGTCCTCCGCCGGCTCCTCCAGTGTGACCGGAACAGGATGTCTGGCGACGAGACCAAGAGCGTGTTCCACGTTGATTCTTCGGAGTGCATGGTTTGATTCTGTGAGACCACGTGATGTCACCTTATGGTTATGATGAGTAACTGATCCTTTGATTATAGTGGTTTTTGAGGTTTGTGCAAAAATTTGCCCTCTACGACCTCTATATTCGTCACTGTGATCGGTAGTCAGTTTACGACTTGGTGGTCGGCAGAAAATCCTACGACTTGGTGGTCAATAAGAAGTCGTATGACTTAGTGGTCGACAGAGGATTTTATAACTTGGTGGTCAGCAGAGGTTTTTATGATTTGGTGGTCGGTTGAAGTTTGAGGGGCCGGAACAGGATATCTGTCGGGGAGGCCAAGAGCGTGTTCGACGTTGATTATTCGGAGTGCATGGTTTGATTCAGACAGCTGAGATGTCGCCCTGAACTGTTCGGCAGGCTGGTCTGCCCTGGCAGTAGAATTTTTTTCTAATTTATGACGTCGGATAGTAGCATTTTTATTGTACTGAACTTTCAATCGACCTGGGAAAAGCACATCACAGGCATATCTCACGCCACACATACATATGCGCCCATTCTACTGCACTCGGCTCAGGTGCAGGGCCCGCCCAGGGTGTCTCCCAAAAATTAAAAAATACTTAAAAAATCTAAAAAATTGTAAAAAGTATTTTTTAAGTATAAAAAGTAACTTTTTACATTTTTAAGTATTTTTTGGATTTTTACTTTTATTAAAAAGTGTTTTTAAGTACTTAAAAAATATTTTTAATAAAATTATTTTTTTTAGTACTTAAAAAATACTTTTTACAATTTTTCGGAATTTTTTAAGTATTTTTTATTTTTGGAGGACATGTGTCGCATCCTGGGCTAACAAGTAACTGGTAGCTATTTGTAGAAAGTAAGACAGGAAGTAAGGAATTACCCGATCAATCTCCCGCAGCACCTCCTCCCGTTTCGCGGACTCCTCCTCCCCCTCGTAAAGGCCCGCTTCAACCAAGAACCGCAATCAAAGTTTCCGGCGACACAAAATTAAGCAGCAGCATCACAATGCAAACCAGTCATGTTAGCACAGTTGCAAAACATACGCAATTTAACAACGGAGATAACCTTCTCCAACTCGGCCGTCTTCTGGAGATCGGCCACGGTCGGCCTGGCCAGAGATAACGGCGGATCCGTGCCGCTGTAGCGCTTCGGGGACGACCGCGAAGCCACCCTGCCCGTGCCGACAGATCCCGCCATCGAATCGCTCGGACCCAAACCCTAGACGTGCGCAGTCGCGGCCAAGCAGCTACACCTTAGCCGCTAAGCTAAGCAGTCAAGCCCTAATCACCACCAATCCGTCTTAAAAACACAAGTTTCCCCAAAGTCCCGACCGAACCACGGCAAAATCGAGGATTTTCTCTCGCGAAATCAAGCGAACGGCAACCAGTTCCTACCCCCACCGGATTGAACCAACCAGTCGATTCGGTCGTGCGAACAGCGGAACGGAGCGGAACAGCGGCGGCGGAGGAGGGAAGGTGTCGAATGCACGCGCGTGCGCTGTGTGTTGCGTACGCGGAAGGCGAAGCTCGTCAACAGTTTGGTTGGAAGCTTCGCTGGCGGCAGCGCATCGAGATCATCAGACGTCCCGAATTTCTCCTGTTTTAAAACAGACCGCAAATTTTCTTCTTTTTTCCGTAGAGAACAAACTCCAACATAAATCATTACTATTACAAAAGAACAAGTTAGTGGTCGTTTGTCCATTCTCTTTCAACCGTTCTATTTCTTCAACTTCTCATTACTCTTCATTTTTTAACGGATCAGAACAACCCCTTTCATAGCATGATTTTCTATACATCCAATAAATTACACTATAACGTACGGACACGTAACTAGTTCGGCAAAAAAAGGGTATGTTGTGTTCGAAAAAAAAGAACCTAAAATTGGACAGATTTTTGGGAGAATCCGAAAGAGGTTTGGTTATTCATATCTAGTTTTTGTGAGAGTTTGCAGTACCATGTCACGAGGAGCAATCTATATATTGGTACCCATATAGGTCTCGTTCATTTTGGCTTGATTTTCTGGCTTATTTTTCATTATTTATAAATTTCATTTTTTCTGAATTTTTTGGTTTCTTTTTGAGCTTTTTTTGTTGGTTCTTTTTTCCCGTATTCATTTGTGTTTTCCGTGATAAGCTAACATATTTTTTCTATTTTTAAATTTTTTAAATTTAATTACGTCAAATAAGTCATCTTCAACTACAGTATAATTTCAATCAATTATCATGCAATTTCAGTAATAAATCACGATTTTCCATCCAACCGAGCGAAGCCATAATTTACCAGCATCGGATTCGGAAGTCCGTTTGTGTTTAGAACTTAGAAGTGACAACCATCACGGCTGACTAAGTATGAGATGTCAGGGTAGTATAGTACTACGGTCGGTCCGGCTTATTTGGACTTTTTAATGGTTTACGATTTAATTTTTACTGTTTAATACTGTTGCTAGTTTATTTTATATTTATAGCTGCTGATGATTTTTTGGCGTAATTAAATTTTAAAAATCTAAAAATAGAAAGAAAAAAAGACAGGTTAGCACATCACAAACAAATGCAAAAGAAATACGGGGAAAAAGAAAAAACAAAAAAAAACCCCAAAAAAATAAAAAACTAGAAAATAATGAAAATAAAAAACTAAAAGCTAAAGACCAAACAAGATTAATTTTATGTAGCCTAAATCTTGACGAACATTGATCGCATTTATAGCGTGCAATACGATAGCCAACCATGATGAAAGGCAATTGCTTAGGGTTTCAGTTTTTTTTTTCTTCTAAAATTTGGTGTTTTGGCTTTTTTTTGGCATTTTCTTTTTGTTTATTTATTTACATTATCCTAAAAGATTTAGTGGTGCTTTTAATTTTTTAAATATTTTTTCTTATTTTTTTAACTTACAAAAACTAACTGTTGCTACAGTAAAAAAAGGCTACATAAAAAGCCAACAACCAAGACTTTTAGCTCTTCGGAGCAGGTCCTAAACTCTTTTCAATAAATGGTTTCTTTCGAATAAATAAATGAAATAATATTTTCGTCGGCTTTTGAAAATAGTTTATCAAAATAATCTTTTTAAAATATCGATATTCAGCTCGTTGATACAAATATTTGTAATAGCGTCAAAAGGCATAAGGCACAATCGAATGCACCGGTAACAACATGTTACATGTGATTTTGTCTATTTTGACCCGCCGCCGAAATACTATCGTAAGCCTGGCTGCTTGAAATTTTGTGGATTGACCCGCCGCCGAAAGGATTATATCATAAGCCCGGCTGCTCGCACATATGAATATGTGTGAGCTTAGGGACCAATGTGAATATGTGCGAGCGGAAAAGGAGTAAGTCGACGAGGAATTTGCCGAAGAGTAGCAGTAGAACCGTAAGAGCTAGCGAGAGGACCAGCAGCTTGTCTAGAGGAGCACGGTGGGAGGCGAAGCCATGGCCGCCAGGAACTTCCCGATCCGATCCCCCAGGGAGGAGGAATCCGACGCCGCCGTCCGAGGTGACCACACCAAAACCCTCCCCCGTTCCGCCTCCACCACCGGCCATCCGGCCACCGAGGCGGCAGACGCCGACTTCTTTGGCCCAGCTAGTTAGATAAGATAGATTTCTTGTTCTCGCGCATGGGGCTATGGGAGGTGGAAACGGGGCTCGTGTCAGTCGAGAATCGAGATGCCTTGACGCGTCGTTCGAGCCTCGAGGGCGGTAGGTGTTAGAGACTTCGGGATCTCGTTGGGGAGCGGAAGATGGTTTCTTGATGACGTTCTGATCCGCCGATGGGTTGCCTTTTCTTCTCCTCTGTTTGTGCTAAGATTATATGTTCATTTGTATCCAGCTCTTCATATGTTGTTCCTTGTTAATTTATTATGTTCAATGGATGCTTCCCTTTCTCATGTCTTAAACATAACCCGCTCGTGAAGTTGTTAGGCAGTGGCGTGTATCTAGTATCGACTGAGGAGAGATGCAATGTAGGGTTTATAAGGGATCTGGTGGAATAGCTGCCGAGCTCCGATTGTGCAATTTATGCGTGTGATGTTAATTTCTTGAGTTTTCTTGTCACAGAGGCCGTCCTGTTGGGATTGAAGAACGCTTCAATTTCTGGTACCGTGGTTGCTGTTCCCACGGTGTGTAGTTGTTTCTCCTCTTGCAATAGTATGTAGTTTTGTGCAACTTTTCCTACAATATTCATATCTATGCTGGTTATGCGGTTACCTTGGGAAAATGTTTTGCGCCATTTTGGTATGCGCACCGTTTGAAATAGCCATCTTCATCAAGTTTCGGTATTTCATTTTAAGAATGTAGAATCAGAAATGAACTTCGAATGACTATGACGGACTAGTTACCATGTAGTTCGATTTTGGCCATTTATCGGAACATGGAATAATTTGAATCATTTGCTTGCATATATTCTGACTTTTGTTAAAATTTGTTCTGGTGCAGTTGGTTGGCTGCCGTGTCCTTCCGTGGGCTAAGGCTAATCTCAACTACACCGCACAAGCACTCATCATATCAGCAGGTACTATACTACTGAAAACCATCATTGCTGATCTAATATAGTTGTTATGACTGAAGCCTACTGTCATATAGTGCCAACATCATGTGGAACTTAATTTGCTGGTAGGTTGAACAATGGGATAAATCTAATGGAGCTTTTGTGACTGTTTCAGTGGGTAATTGAATTACGACTCTCGTTTGGTGAAGAGTACTTGTACTGTTTTACAAGATAGAGCTACACTATGAAAATATGTAAATAACACAAACTGGTGATTATTTCCTACGACATGCAATAATTTTCACCTTTATAAATGTAAACAACTAAACAACCCATTTAGCTAAGGGTTGATTGTGTTACACTGACACTTAACTGTCAGGTTTTGGGTGAAATGAAGGAGTTTTTCAAATATCAAAAAATGAAAATGCCACAAATAAATCTGTATCACTTTGGCTCAAGGTCTTCTACTAAGAAAGTCTCTTTCCATCTTGTTTTTTCACCCGCAACAATATCTTATTATCCCCTTACTTAGTTACCTGCGAGGCTATGCATCATATGTTCTTATACTTGGGGTAACTTCTTGTATTACGTGGTCCCTGGTTCACAAACATTGCTACCCTTTAGTAATTTCATAATTTGCAAGACTCTGATTCTCTATGATTGGCATACACCTTTTGTTTGTCAATTTTTTCACCGATTTATGCCCTTCTGCAGCTCTCGTTTGCTGATTATCTTTCCAATTCTTTGTCCTTTTCTGTCTTACAATTATTGTTGAAATACTGTTTCCTGTTTGTGTCTATAATTATATCTACCCAGGCTTGGAGCAACTTTATATTCTTTTAGAATGTCTCACCAAATATTGAGAGATGGAACATGTCATGTAGATGTAGAACATAACATTCTTGATCAGCAGAAAGCATTCTACTATTTTTTATGGCTGGTTCTTTAACACCCACAATACGAACAAAAAGGGAGGGATTTAACCCTTTTTCTTGTGTTAAAACTTTTATCTTTGGAATGACCTTGTGAAGATATTTCATTTGCTATAATGTCGTTAACTTATGCTGGCAAGTGACAAGTAAGATGGATGAAATACCTCTAATTGTAAAGGAAATCTGTGAAATGACATTTCACCTTGAATAGGCTCATCAGATTTTAGGGTAGCAAGCACATCGCTTTAGTCCAGACCAAGATGCAGCATGGATCGTTCTACTTAGAGTTGACAATAAATGCAACACGTTCATTCTATGTGTCTGGAGGTTATTGTTTATCAAACGTCCTCTGTCTCTTAATGGATTCAAACTCTGTTTGACAAGTGAACTAATTGGACAAGTATCAATTACCATCTTACATCTTTCCGTTTGTACTAATTATTCCTTAATTTTAAAGTGCACATTTCTAATCACTGCAACCTCAGCTTTTTTTTTTTTTGCTTGATTTATGTCTGTTTATGACACTGAATGATCTCAGCCATTGCAATGAGCTTAGTAGCGATTGCTGGCAAGGATTCTCACAATAGAAGGTGCCATTGTACTTGTAGTTTACATTGACGAGTAACTATGAAAGATTGTTGACTATCTGTAATTCAAAATGCAATTATATATTACTTATTTGTCATGCATATGCTACACAAATTGAGCGGAAGAACACTACTTTTAAAACAATTTTCCTGTTTCTTTGACAGCCTGTATCGCTGGCTTCTTCATCACCGCTGATAAAACCATTCTACGGAATGCAAGACAAAACACCATCGGGAAGATTGACAAGTCGACCTGATCTGGAGCCGTACAGATGAGATGCTGCACCGATCCTCCGATCGCGGCCAAGGTTGATGGGAATGGCGGGAAACTCCTCTCCTCTTGTTCCATCCATGGATGGTGTTATGCAACAAACCGGCAATTTTCCGTTTTAAGCTATTTGGAACCTAACCTCGCACTGTAAATTAAAGACTAAAGAGCTGTTGCCTGCTGGACTATCGCATCCATTTTGCTCCCAGTTTGAAGTGGAATAAAAGATGGGAATTTTCCTTGTGCACATGTGAACTATGGTGCGGTGTAATGTGGAGTAGGAAGCGCTCCGTCAAGTAGGCCCTGCATCTGATGATCCGATTCTGCTGATTACGTTGTGCGTTTGTGCCCCCAGTTCATCCGTACGTCCTGCTCATTGCTTCCTTTGTACTCTGGTCACCAGAAAGGCAGCACTGTACTGTGCTTTGAGACGCCAATCACCTTCATGATAGATAGATACATAGGGGATCCAACATGTGGTGATTATTATGTGAATTCAATTCAACCTGTCGGTTAGATCACCTGTGGTGTAGCGAGCTGTCGACGTGCGTTTCGGACCGTCCGATCAAAGTGATGGACGGTTTTAGATCATCGTCAGCGTTAAACCCTACACTTCGCAAAGTGATCGTCTCCGCCTCCTGCACGTTTGCCAAATTCTACATGGATATATATGTCGCAAAGTGCATTTTCGTATGCTTGGCGCTTACGTCCAGGGGACACGCTGCCTCATGGCTTCCCGCGCGTCGGCAGCGGCGATGAGCACGGAGGAGAGGCTTGCGGAGCTGACGAGCGTCGGTGCGGCGGCGACGACGGCGAGCCTTATTTGTAAGATTTTGTTAGGCTTGCAACCTCTCCATCAGTTTGTCCTTTTTTTGCATTTTTAAACAACGTAGATCGGTTTTGACTATTGTAATCCAATGACGCACTGCCATCGGAGGTTCTCCTTGCAAAATAATTCAAGGGTGTATCTAGTCAATACTGCTACTTATCATGTACATGTTCCACCAACTCAGGTACCCTATTCACCAGCAATGCTCCACGTTTACCAATGCATAATTTCCCATTTTATCCCTGTGAATTATGCCTGACGAACCTAGTTTGCCCACGTCATTAACACAAATTACCGAGAAGACAGATTGGTTCGCATTCGGTCAAAAAATAATTTGCATATGTAACCGTGTCTTATCGAATTTGACAAGTATTTGTGGAAATTCCACAAAAAAGTTCATTTCGTACAAGAATTGAGGGAAAAATCACACTCCAAACAAGGCGTAAGTTGGTTAGCTTAATGCATTCTAAATCGGTCATAGTGGGTCTGTGTAAACTCAAGGCAGATATAATCCTGAGCATGGTTCAAAATCTCGGCGGTTATCGGTCGGTGACCGTCAGTTACCGTTTTTACCCATGGAGACCGGTAACCGAAAAAATCGGCCGGTATCGATTTTTGATTTTTGAATTTTGACCGTTTCTTTCGGTTTTTCCGGTTACCGGTTTCAAAACATCTCAAAATTCAAGTTTTGATTTTCAAATTGTGACCGATTTTTTACCGGTTTTTCCGGTAACCGACCGGTCGTTATCGGCCGCCAGCTGGAATTTCTTCCGGTTCCGATTTTTAGAACCTTGATCCCAAGTAAGCCACAATCCAAAGCTAGCTAGTAAAGGAAGAGCCCATGTACATGCAATAATGCCTTTCTAACTATTACAGTAGTGATTGGTGGTGCTTAGCTCCGCTCGGTTGGGCTGAAAAGTTGTGATTTATTATTGAAATTGCACTATAGCAACTGAAATTTCACTGTAACTGAAGATAGCTTATTTAGCGTAATTAAATTTAAAAAATTAAAAATAGAAAAAATATGCTAGCTCATCACGGATAACGCAAGCGAATACGAGAAAAAAAGAACAGGCAAAAAAGCTAAAAAAACCAAAAATTCAAAAAAAAAGACGAAATTTATAAATAGTGAAAAAAAAAAAGCCAGAAGGTAAAACCAAAACCAGCGAGGCCCAAGGACCAGCTGGAGATGGAGCCTTTAGGAAAATAGTACTACAGGAAATCACATACAAATATCGACTTCAATTCACAAATATTTACAGGTTAATAACCCTGAGAGACAACGGCAAAAGATCTACCTTTAGAAAATTTGAATACAATGGGCATGTTCCTTTTTAACTGAAGTTTATGTATTTTGACTATAACTTATGACTTCTTGACTGTTCGTACGAGAGATTACAGAGTAACAGAAACTCACATGCGATTTTTGCCGATATAAATGAAATCAGTACAGTATATACTACAATTAACAAGTAAACTATATCTTAAAAAGATACACCATTTGAAAGCAGTTACCGTAGAAAAACTAAAATACAGCTTTTAGAAGCTAAAAAGAACAGGCCCAATGCTAGCTGGCTTGGCCATAAACATACCATCCAAGTTGGCTACCCAAGTTGTTGACATAAAACCGATCGTCTGAAACAAGGGAAACACCAGTCTTCAGGCCTACCCCAACGAAGGTGACGAACTGACGATAACAGGTAACTTCAAAAGTATAGTGGTATATGAGAACGTTAGATCATATACAACACATTTCACATCTAAATTCAGGCAGATACGAACTGAAACTAGGTCAGGCAGGCAGCTAGCCATCGAGATTTCATATAGCTGATGTGGTTTGTTGAACCCTTAGATGTTAACGGAGATCACCTATTACAGACAAGTAACAATATGGCATAATGACAATGAAAAGGAATTTATATAACGCAAGCAAAAACTGACAATGAAAAGGAATTTATATAACGCAAGCAAAAACTAGTCCCTACACCAGCTCAATCTAATCTGAAGATGGTGCTCTCGAGGTGCTCCTCGTGTGTCGTTTATCTACTCCAGAGGGCACAACCTTCCGCCGCTTGTAGTGCCGCTCTATTTTTGCATCAGTGCCCTGAACATCTTTCTGCAAGCACGTGTCATCGGAAACTACTATATCATTCTCTTCGCAGCTGCTATCAGGCAGAGGCCTTTTAGCATCAGAAGTAGTGTTCTTGAAAATTGTTTCGTTCTTTGCGCTGCAAGTGCCATCAACAAGGGGCATCTCAGCATCAGTGCAAGCTGTGTCATCTTCACAAGGAACTGCCTCACCTGTTACTAAGTTAACGTAAGCATCCTCACCATCTGCATGAGTTTCATCGGTTGCATTTGTACTGCCACCTGCCATAACATTGACAGCGTTTTCCTCTTTCAACTCAGAGGAAACTGTACTACCACTGGTCCTACCATTGTCAGTGTTTCCCTTTTTCAACTCAGATGAAACATACTGCTCACTATCATTGATCTCATCCACAGCAGTGCTAGTTTTCTTCATGTCATCTTTGATAGCATCTTCTACTGTGATAGGATCAACAAGAGTATCTTCACGTTTTGTGTCCCCAGCTTCAACAATATTCCTTTCTAAAGAACGCTCAGCAACATCTTTGTTTATATCATCTATCGTGACAGCATCCATGTCTTCAGAAAGATCACATCTGCCATCCTCAGCTTCGCCTGTAGACCTTTCTGGACTAGGTCCAATGTCATCTTTGCTGGCATCAAGCATCATGACAGAATGCATATCTTGAGAAGCTCCACAGCGGTCATCCTCAACTTCATTTGCTTCATTTGTGTTTCTTTCTAAAGAGTGTTCCTGGCAGGCCACTACCTCCTCGGCAATATTTTCTGGTTGGTTGGATATTTTCTGGTTTTTATCCAAAGAATCTAGCAACGGCTCCTCATGAGCGTTCCTGTCTTTTACCAGACAACCTGATCCCTTCAACACTTCAGCATCTTCTGGGGTACATGATCTCACATCAAGTTGATTATCAGAGCTTGCAAGAGGTGGTTCACTTTTCTCATCCTGGCTTGACAAGCAAACGACAGTATCCTTGTCTGGTGGACATACCTACCAAAAACCAATTTACGGACAACAAAATTAACAGCATGATATTAGTAAACAAGCACAACAAAAGTAAATAAATACCAGTCTACTGAAACACAAAGTATAAGCCATTAGCTAAGAATATACCCCCAACTCTGGTAGATTCTGTGCAGCTGCCATTGAAACGCTTCCAGTCTCCAAAATGCATCCTGAAGCAGGTACCCCCTTTTCTTCAGAATCATTTAAGCAGATGGACGTGGATGGTTGCTGTGTTCCAAGAATTGTGCAAACTGAATCAGGTTCACCAGCAGAGCACCTCTGAGCAAGGAACTCTCTAGCTGGTTCTCGCTCAGCATTTTCACTTCTCTGATGCTTTTCATCAAGTTGTTCATTACTGAAAGTTAGTTTTGGATAATTTTGAGAAGGTTCTGTCACCAGCCCATGGATTAATTTTCGGATCAATGAACGCTTCAGAGAAGCTTCAGCAGGTGGAAACCAATCATCACTAAGCTGCAAAGTACATCAAGCGTAAAAAATAAGGGAAGTATACCTCTTATTAAAATAAAAAATTAAACAAAGTGATACATTAATTTAAGAGTAAAATGCACGGCGGGTCACTAAACTTGTTGCATTGGGTTGATAGGGTCATGGTACTCTCAAAATGCACGTTTGGGTCACTAATGTGCATTAGTGATTCATTAGTCGGTCACAAGTGCACACGCTAGCATCCCCCGCACACGTGACAATGCCACATCAGTGGCAAAATTTTAGAACCTTCCACGTAATTCTCATTTGTGTCCCCAACCCTAGCCCCCTCCCCTCCCTCTCTTGACAAGCCGGGTTTTGGTCCAGCGAGCGGTGTACTTGTGGATGTGACCGTCTGTGGGGAGGAGGAAGAGAGAAGGCCCAATCTTGCACAGTAACAAAGGGGTGACCCCGAGGGCTGAGTTGCGCAACCGCGGTGAGCTGGTAGCGGAAGGGGAGGGGCTGGAGACGATGGTCATCGGCCTACTCCACCACTATGCTCCATCTCCAAACTCCTCCCTCGCTGGTGCACCACTCTGAAAACACCACGGCGCTGCTAGCCCTGACCACCGTTCACCACCCAACGTCGCCGCCTCGCCGCCATGAAAGATTGGGGCATCTTCCTCGGCATCCGAGTTTGTGGAGTCTGTCGTCACCCTCGTCCATTGCTTCGTCCGTGCCCTCTTCTTACTCGAGAAGCTCGCACCAGTAAGGGTTCTTGAAGGACCTCCACCGGAGCAAGTTTGACGGTGGCAAGAACCACCACCACCCTGCCCATCGCAGTTGCCAGCAGCGGCGAGGGATAGGGAGAAGTGCACAAGGGACCCTACAAGGTGAGGGGGGCAGAGGTGGGGGAGCTCAGGGGCTGGGCATCAGCAGCGGAGCTTGAGTGCAGGGCGGAGGTGGACTCAGTGTGGAGCTTGGGGCTGCGCAGCGGTGCCGGTGAGGAGCTCAACTGTGGCAACATGGAGCTTGAGCGCTGGGTGACTAGGCAACGGCGGTGGGTGTTTTTGGTGGATGGCAGTGTGATGATGCTGGTCACCAGCACTTGAGGGGAAGAGAAGAAAGAAAAGAAAGCAAATGGGGAAGAAGGAAAGAAAGAAAAGAGAAGTGTTGATTTTTTTTTGAAAATTTGCCGTGCACACATGTTCATAGGGGGGAGAAAGAAAGAGAAAAGTGCGGGTTTTTTTTTTAAATTTGCCGTGGACATGTGTTCATAGGGCTAACGTGGCATGGACACGTGTGCAGGGAACGACAGTGTGATTTAGTGTGATTTACCACCTATGCTTTTTAGTGCATAGCAATTTATCACATATTTTCTTGATTAGTATGGAATGATATATTTTTGGAAGGTATGAATAGCACGTCAGCAATTACCTGACACCAATTTTCTTACATTTGATGCAAGTGAATGGTTACAAGGAATATTGGGTGTTGATTTGCTCTTATTAATTGAAAATACAGGTGGCAAGTTGCTAAAACACAAAATACAGGTAGTCAGGTGGCAATTCACACCAAATCAAAAGTATAGGTGGTGAATTGCCTAAAGCAAAAGTACAAGAGTCTGCAACCTTAAGAAAGTAGGGGCAGGTGTGGTGCAATTCTCTCTAATTTAATCGATAAATCTACCAGACAAGTTCTAACAGGTGTCCGCACATATAAACTATTAGCTTAAATAAAATCATTTATAGTAAGTTTTTTTCATCAGAGATTAAGTACTAAAACATCCACTCACCGCATGGATTCCACTATAACAAAACTCTTAGCATTCAAAGGGAAAAAATAAACACGAACTACAAAAACAGAAGAACAATTCACAGGGTTCTGATGAAGTTCAGGACTCAAAAGGTAGCAGCATTATGGTCCAAGACCAAACAAGTAACACATTTACAATGAAAATGGCAGAGAAACAAACAACATAATGTCATTGAACAACTAGGAAAATGAATTAAGATTTTTAGAACTCACGAAGCTAGAAAATACATCGATCTTCAGTGGGTTGAAGCTACTGGGAGCATCCATCAAAAAGAGTTCCACATAATGGAGTAAGAACAAGCCGCAATCAAACGAATTATCTTGTTGAGGGAGCTGAACCACAAATAGAACACAACTAGATTACAATCCAAAATATTACATGAAAGCTATCAAAAAGTTAAAAGTGTTGGGTGGCATTCGTGTAAAAGGGCTTGTTTGGTATGTTGCCATGATTTACCAAATAAAAGTTACCTATGCCATGCTCATTTAAGATGCCAAACAAAAAACTGTTCTTAGGTCACATTCATCGCAAAAAAAAATGTGGCAATTGTGGCAGCGATTTTCTCCGTAAAAAAAGGGAGTGGAATGTATGGGCACCGACCAAACAGGCCCAATGCTTGCTACACATAAAGCACAAGTGCACAACATAGAATGCCCTTATCCAAAACTTAAATTGATCTGGAGACGGGCCAGCATTAATGAATATATGAGGCTCTGAATAATTGACACATAAATGTGAAATGACTTCGGTAGTTAAGTTAGACTACAATTCCAGACATGTCTCAGACCCAAGCCAGATTAATATATATCCTACATACTACAATGTGAACCTCCATGCCTTGATGCCATGCACAAAGGAAAAAAAAAGGTAATGCCGACTTGCCGAGCATATAGTAAAATAAATAAAATTCACAAATTGCTGGTACAATTTTCAGCTTAAAGAAAAACAGTTTTCAGTAGTGTACTTAAAACCTAACAACAGTATTCAGCTTAAAGAAAATAGCATGTTGTGGATGTAGAATTAGAATCACACTACACATTTTGGAAAAAAATCTAAAATAGTTAATAGGTAACTGATTCCGAGATTGACAGACCTATTATGCAGTGGTGTGTGTAATTGTGTAGGCCTCAATGAATACACAATGTTTTCTATGTTATCTTTTAAAAAAATGCAATACAAGCAATTTGTTATATGTTGTAGGAATTTATGTGATATACATGTGTAGCCTTATGAGTCGTATCATCAATGAAGGCATTCAAACCTTGACCACGTCGAAGTACTTTCCAAGAACAAGAATATACTGGACTGACTGAGCTAGTAAAACATCAAATAGCTATGAGTAATCAAAGATACTGTTAACGGCTGCTCATTTCCTATTAGTCAAGTAGTCTCTGGACTGCAATTTCAGCCAAAAAAAGGCCAAATGCAAGGCCTAAAACCCATTTTTTATTTCGCATCCAAGCATTTCACTCCACCGAAATAAAAAATGGTTCTCAGAACTACTATTAGACAGAAATGCACACCAGACATTAAAAGTACTTCTAGAGTAGTTTTGCCGAGGCATGTGGAACTGATACTGAAAGTAAATATGCACAAACCTCAAGGGAGACAAATCTCAAGTTTAAGAACTTGTCTGAATTATCTGATGCTGATTCAGGATACCTTTCCTTCCACTCTTCCCATAAATAACTGCACCAGAAATAATCAAATAACACAGATGATCCTGTGCACCAGATATTGACCACAAAGTGTGATTCTGAATTGACAAGACAAACAGGAATAATAGAGTGCAAAAAAGTCAACAATAGTCATCATTTTCATAAGTAATCAATTCCAAAATAGATGTCGTTTCAGACATTGACACAGTTTCCAATACACACCTTTGACCATTATTGCTTTTTTCTAATTATATGTTAGCAAAAATTATAAATAATATAATATATGAAAGTACTTCTGATAAGAAATCTAATCATAATGTGACAAATCTAAATACTGCTGTGCCTATTAGTGGTCAAAGTTCGAAAAGCTTGACAGCTCGCATTGTAAAATGACATCATTTTGCACAGAAATGGCAAAAGATACCACTCTTCCGGAAATAGATTTACCTTTGAATAATGTCTTTCAGTCCACTATGACTTCCCTTAAGAGAATCCATGTGTAATATACATGGAACTTTAGCAGAGATCTTTGTGTCACCATCTGAAGTAAAACAACAGGAAAGTAAAAGCACCACTCGAAAAATGTCAAAAGTACGAATTTCAATTTATGTTCATGCCTTCAAATGTCTCCACTTCTCCAGGATAACAAATAACAATTAAGCTCCAATGCAAGCTGCAATGCAGATTGCATTCAATTAACACTGTACAAAGATTATCAGTGTACCAACAAAAATTTTCATTGTCATGAGTTTCTTACTTGAAATTCACTGGAATAAACAGAAAATCCTTCTCGAATAGGTTTATTTTGCGGGTCCACTTGCGGACACGTAAGAAAGCTGCTCTACCTTCTGGAGCTCTCCCTTGATCTTTGTCAAGATCTGCCAGCTTGCGGAAAAAGAAGCTATTAAAGAAGTGGTACCGGCACTTCTCAGTGGTTTCAATTCTTGTGCTCAAGAATCTGCATATAAGGAACTAAAGATTACTTGTAATTTAATACAACTATACAACTAGGAACCATTCAACACAAAAAAGTAAAGTTAACAGCCAAATAAAAAAGAATAGTGACCCTATTTCTGTTGCTACTATTCCAATGCATCTAATACATCAGACACAGATCCATCCTTCATGCTTTTAAAATCATTAATGTCATATTGCATGTTTCCTTCAGAACCAACAAACTACGACATTTGACAATGAGAATTCTATGGCACTGATAACAAGTTTGGAGGTTCAAATTTGTCCCCCCCAAAATATCTGGTTTTGCTTGACTTACAACATGAAAAGGAAGCTGCTCCAGTATGCGCCATGAGCAGTTACTGCTCAAGTGCACTGTTCATTCACGGTACAGTAGTGAGAAGTAACAGCACCTGTGTGGTTACTGTAGTAATCCCAAAATTGTGGGATTTCGGTTAATAGAGATAAGCTACCTGTTATCTTTTTCTATTTCCATGTTTTCCTAGTTATCTATCTCCATGTATTAGACATAAGTTCTATCTCCATGTATTAGACATAAGTTCTATCTCCATGTATTAGACATAAGTTTAGAGATTATTTCAAGCAAATTCTATTCAAAGTTGCAGGATTGTGAAAAATAAAAGGAACTAGAGGAAATGAGAGATAACAAAGCAACATGCCACATACAAGAGATCATATTTATTTTGTTTAAGATTATATGCTTTAAAATATCAATACTGATCACAAGTCATAACTATGAAAGGTAATGCTAAAATGCTTCAACAAACTACAAGATTTGCAGCACCATCAACTAAATTGTGGCGACATTGCAAAGTAGTTTTTGCATTTCTATGTGAACTTGTGAGACCATGTGGAAGTCATCCCACATTTGTGACAAGCAGTTAACTTTGCTTGTGTTGTGCCTTCATCGAAGTTTTGAGTTTGATTTTGTGTTTTGAATCTGCTGGTTTTTGCTGTCAAGTTGATGGCGGTCTGACCAGCCCTGAAGTGGCAATTTGACTGGCTTGCGGTCTGACCGGCCGTATGGCAATCTTACTAGAGTGCGGTAGTACCAACCGAGGAGTGCGATCTGACCGATGAGCAGTAGGACAAACCTGTAGTTGGCGGTAGCTATTTTCAGACAGGTCTTTAGCAAGTTGCGCAAGGTTTTTGGGAGTGGTCTGACCGGCCTTATCGTGGCGGTCTGACCCGCGAGTGTAGGGAGGTCTGACCGGCCTGATGGCCGTAGTCAGACCAGTCCCTGTTGTTGAGTTGTGTTGAGTTGCTTTTGGGTTGTGTTAGTCATGGCAGAGTCCATGCAAGTGTTAGTCATGGGGTTCCATGCAAGTGTTGAGTCATACCGTAGGTCCATGCATGATTTGATTTGATTTGCTAATGAGAGTCAAGTACATGCCATTTGTGACCGGATCGATTGCTTGCTCTTTGTTGTGCAAGTGCTTCATGATACTTGCGGCCAGCTGCAAAACCAAGGCTTGATGGGCGTGGCGTGCCGCGTAAGTCCTGGTGAAGCATCATCTCAAGCGGAGAAGCACGGGAAAAAGACAATGATCGTAAGAAGGCAAGTACGTGCATATGGTATGCCAAATGGACTTATATGTTTCAAATGATGACAGTTCTTGAAGTAGGCGTACGATCTTGACGACAAGTAATTGGGCATCACGGACTATGGTACGATGTGTTGTGTTATAGGACTCGGGCGTTTCAAGTGGTGACAGTCTCGAAGCAGGCGTACAATCTTGGCAACGAGGCATTGGGTATCGTATCTTCGTGAAGACTAGTGAGGAACAATTGAGGAAATTATCCAATACCGACTAAAGTGGCGGCTTGCAAAACCACAACATTGGCCTAAATGGTTTGAAAAGCATGCAAGTTTGTGTGAATATAAAACCCGTTTATGTGTGGGTTACCGGATTTCCCCGTTTATAAATAGTGTGATCCACTAAGAGTGGCTAGTTGTTTAGAGTTTCGTGTGAGGTGGAAGTCTCTACTATATAAGCCTTATGTGTAAAGAGAAAGATCAATTAGAGAGCGGAGAGATTAGGGTTTCCTTGTGTTGGAACCTTATGTGTGTATTCTAGGGTTAGAGCTCTGCCATCCTAAAGGAGTGGTTGTAAAACATTTTTCTCTAAGTGAAATGAACATCCAAAGTGTGCCTAAGTGAGTTGCCATAGATCCGCCCTTGTACTTTTCATTTGCTTGGCTTTCATATTTGGCGTTCTCTCTTCTTGACCTTTCCTAGTGTCAAGGACGTGTAAGAGGTAAAGATATCTCTTGAAGATCAGATTCTATTTATCTAGACACCTTCTAGGGAGAGTTCTAGAATTTACTCGGTTTTCTCAAGAGATGTGATTTTAGGGTTTTGCTCCTGTGGGTGATTTGGGTTGAATTCGTACTGTGATCTAACTTTCTATGACATGTGAGAACTTATCTAAGGTCATCTAGATTATCTAGGACCAACGAGCCAGAGTAGATCAGGATTTCTCTCTTTTGCCCGGTTTTGATACAATCTTCCTTATTTTAGATAAAGGTCTTTGACATCGATCTTCACGATCTATGATTGGAATAGATTCCTGACAGTGTTTGTACCAAATTTCACCATATTTGGATCATTGGTTTGAGAGTTAGCTCTTTTCTCAGATCATTTGCAATGTTGTTCTGCACTTCTCGGCGAGCAGTCAGACCACAAGGAACCGAGCGGTCAGACCGGTGCCTATGCAGTACAACCGCTGAGCAGTCAAACCGACAAAAGAAGCGGTCCGACCGTGACCGGCAGGTTAGAACAGAGTTAAGCCAGCGGTCAAACCGGTTGAGATAGAAGTCTCGAGCTTTCTTTGTGATCCTTGGCTCTTGGCTTTAGTAAGCTTGTGAGTTTGTGTTTCAACTGCATGTTGTTGATAGTTAGGGAAAGATTTTGAAAGAGTCATTCACTCTTCTCTGACTCGCTATATCCAATCCTACAGAACTTCATCGGTAACTATTTTGGTGTGAAATCGTAAACCAAATTATTTTTGACAGACCCCACTATAAACTTACATTATTTTCCATTAAAAGGGCAAGTAATGCTTTTCCATTATATAACCAATAAAAATATGCAAAAAGAAGATAATTATGAAAGACATGCTCCACTTAAAAAATTTAGGTATTTAAACCGAATTGTAATCTACACATGGTAATGCACATGAATGCCTGTACATATTTATTTATACATCAGAAGTGTGGTAACCATTGCTATTATTAAAGTCACAATAATCTATCGCTTTAGTAAAGTTCAGGCAAGAAACTATTAAAAATTTGAAGTACATGCTATCATGGTTATTAAGACGGCTTGGGCTAAATTGCAAAATATCAACCCCCCTTCATAACTTGTGTCCAGCCACCGCCCGCTCCACGCATTCCTTCGCGACTTCGCCCCCTGCCTCTCTCCCTCTCTCCTTCCCGCATCTCCACCTCCGTCGGTGGCCGGCCGGCTTCGGACGGCGCTCCTCTTCCGCCGCCACTCTCCACCGCCCCAAGCGGCCATGAGAAGACCCAATGTGGCGGAGGCGGTGAATCCGGCGGCGGCGGCGAGATCTCGCTGCGGCGGCGGTGGATCCAGTGCGGCGACGGTGGATCCAGTGCGGCGGCAGTGGAAGCGATGGATCCGGCGGCGGCGGCATGATCTGGCTGCTGCAGCTGCGGCGGAGGCGATGGATCCGGCGGCGGCGGCAGCGGATCCGGCTGGCGGCGGCACGGCGGGCGATGGATCGGCGGCGGCGACAGCGGATCCGACTACGGCGAGGACGGAGGCAGTGGGTCCAGCTACGACGACGGCGGATACGGCACACCTCCATACCGTCCGGACGGCATGGACCTCCGTTCCGCCATGGCGATATGGCGACGAGATATCGCCGATATCTCCACACCTTAATAACCATGCATGCTATACATATAAGTAAAGAAATTTGTTGTACAAGCACTAAATACTTCCTGTAATTTCATATCTTGTTCAGAACGGAGGGGGGTTTTTTGAGAAAATTTGATTGGTACCATCATAAAGATGCATAATTGGAAAATATCATCAAATGTGAGGCCGACAAATGATGTGTAGGCCCAAATGCCAATGACATATCAATGGTATTTTCCAACTTGAGTGATTTTTGTGATGGTATGAAGCAATTCACCCCTACTTTACAGGGATTTTGCAAGAATTTTTACAGGAAATAGTTATATTCAATTCTTTATACATCTTAACAAATTTAGGAGAAGAAAACGGGACACTTATTTGGTCAAACATTTATTTAGTCTTCATACATCTGGGCATGTTCAATACTTTGATAAAGTTAAAAAGCTTGAGATATTCAAAAGTTCTATTTTCTAGTACCATATGATTATATAGCAAGTAATTGCATCGTAAGTAGTAACCTTCAACACCGAAAAGCAAATCCCATCGTAATCAACTTTAGATAACAAAATTATATATGCATCTAGCAAACCCAGGTGATCAGATCTACAAATAACACAATAGCAGTTGTAACAGCACAAAAATGTAATAGGACAGCATCATTTAACAGCTAATGCTACAAGACAAAGAATGCTTATAAAGACAGGCATAAAAAAGGTTCAACCTACTTGATATAAAAGTCAATTATTGTATCATTGACGAATGTTTCAGGTAGTAGCAACTCAACATCTCTTTTGCTAATGGAAACAGCATCAGGATCTCCTTTAGGATAGATAACATCTTCAAAGTCCTCAGTGCTGAAACAATGAAAACAAATAACGGAACAAGTAAGAATAAACAGCGCAAAGGTGCAAAATTAACTATAGCCTACATAGATGCTTTAGGTTTAGTACCACAGGCGGAAAAAACACACACATTTGCTTTACAGGAAGTATAACCTCAAATCAATTTCAGACATTATAAAGATAATTAGATGACGGAGGTTAAGCTAGTAAAATGGATAAAATATGCTGAGAATTATTCACAGGAAAGACATTGTTCCTATGACCACCGAAGCTGAATGTAGTGTAGCATAAAATGTTTCTAGATGTTCAGATTGTTCATAGAAAGGGAAAAAATAAGGACCAGATTGAGAATAAATTACGTAAGTGTATCACACTCACTCAGAAAAGTATTGCTTTGGGAAGAACAAACTGGGTTCGATGCTCCAATTCTCCGACACAAAATCATCACTGACAGATACATGCAGTTACGCAAGATTGGTGTTACAGATGTAATAAGAACACAACCAAAAGTTGTAATTGTATTTTGTAACACAGAGCAAACTGCACATTAAGAGTGTAAACAGATATAGATCATATACCAAAAATAATCAGCTACATAATCCGGCATAAAGTGGATGGGATAAGAATTTTCCCTCAAAATTAAAATAATATTTATTCTGTCATAATATATGCCCAAGTTCGAGACTTGATATCTATATCCAAACCCAGAATCCATAGAATAATATATCCATAGCCAAACCCAAATTCAAATTATCCAACTTACCAGAGTTTGCAGTATGCCTAATCTGGCAAATCCTTGAATAAAAGAACACAACTTAATTTCATTGTTTCATATAGTGATTTAAAATGTAAAAGTTTTATTATCTACTATGTAAATAACCTTTTAAAATAACAATCAAATCTGGTAGATACTGCCCTTCCATCAGTATTAAGCAAAAAATCCTATCCTTCTCCATATCTGGTAGTTATCACTTATCAAATCTGAGAGATACCAGAACTGAAACAAAATTGTTCTAAAATAAGGGCAGAGACTTCGTATGACCAGTATCTGTTCTTTACCTAATATGTTAACACCCTAATTTACATGGTCTGATGGTCAGCATTAGCCTTGCAATATATGGTTCGACAGACGGAAAATAACAAAAATGAATATGTATAACTTAATGATGCAATGGTATGAAACTATTAGCACTTATATGTTGTGGCCAGAAATTAGATTCACTGAAATCAACTCATACTAAAAAGCAGTGCAGACATAGCAAAACACCAGCTCAAAGCTTACGATGGAATATTGTTCCATATTTCTTGGTATCTTGATGCAAGATGCCAAATCTGTTGTTGTTTCCTTGGCCATTGCAGATCAGTAAGACAAAATTGTACTTTAACAGGACCTATAGAATATCAAAAGGACAGGCAAATTAGTTTGTCACAAGCAAGCAGCAGAGGAATATCTCAATCTCAACAATATTATCATTCATTACAAAATTCCTGTAATTATCCATTCATTTATACATGCATCTGTGACCAAATTAGAGTTTTTTGGATGGAACTAAATTAAAGTCCTAGTTCAGCTACATGCAACTGAAACAATATCTCCAGCTGAAACTTAGGTTATTGGTACTCGGTATTAGCTTTGGTTTACATTTTCCTAAAACCGTATCCTAGGCAAGCCAAATAATTGCATGAGAAGGAAAAAAGATAGAAGAAACTGAATACACCAAATTACCCCATAACCACCTCATGAGCATAATACATTTAAAACTAGTATGCACACAAAATCAAGCTTTTTGTGCAGTCAAACTATTGTAGTATATTTACAATCATACTATTGTGTGATTATGGGTATGTTCTTTCAAGCTGCGGCTTTTGGTTTTTAGCTACGGCTTATGACTTTGGGCTGTTCGCAGGAGAGAGTACGAAGAGAGAGACCCATGTGCGATTTTGGCCGATATAAATGAAGTCGCTGCAGTGTCTATTACAATCGACTTGTATATCCCGCATTGAAAAGACACACCGTTTGAAAGTTAGTTACTGTAAAAAAGCGGCTTTTAGAAGCTGAAAAGAAGAGGGCCTATAGAGAGTATAAGTGTTGATACATACATTTTCTACCAAAGACACACAAAAAAATTAATATAAGCTCAACCAATGTCTCGAGGATTGTTGTACTTACATAAAACATGGAAGCCAAATCAACCCAGAGTTCCAAACATCAATATCAAAGGATTTCCCGCTAGGGGCTGGTAATGGTAACCGGCCGGTTATCGGAAAATCCGCAGAAGACCCGAGCAAAATTCATGAAGCGAATTTCGAATTTGGGCGGTTGGAGGACCGGTAACCGTCCAAAAACCGGTTATGGGTAATTAAAAATTGGAATAATGCAATAATTCATACATTTTTACTTCATACAATAGTTAATCTACCACAAAAAATGCCTAAGCCAACCTAAGAAGTGCATTATGCAGTCACAAATTCAAATTTACATTTGAAAAATTCCGGCCGGTATTTTCGCTACCGATACCCACCGTTTATTCCGGCTACCGGCCGGTAACCGCCGGTTTTTTGAACCCTAAATCAACCAACCAACCAAACCAAACACAATTGTAATTTGGTTAATATCATTTACATTTTTCAGGGAAAAAGACAAAATACATACAAAACTAAAATTCTAAATCCACACGAAAGTAAACCCAATAAACCAACACAGCTCTATTTCCTACCTTGCATGCATCCCACATGAGCACTAGATCTCATTTAGCATCGGAACACAGGGAAAGCATATTAAATATGGAATACAATATTTTGACCCAATATTCCATATAAATATGAAAACATTAAGATCACACTGCCCAATGTAATTACCTGAATTTCCAGTTTCTGCACCAGATCCAACAAGGAGAGTTATCAGGGCAGATCCAACCTGATTAGAAGGGTAAAATGGTATTAAGCTATAAAAAATTAAGAGGGAATGTAACTATAAAATAAACAAAACTTCTTACGCTCTGAGTCCATTTACAACCAATGCAAATGATATCAGAAATTTCCCAATATAGACCCATCATCTCATCATCTTCACATGAATCCCAATCCAGATATTCAATCTTGAACCCGTCTGATGAGAAAGTTAGGTGAGGCTCAAGATGCAAAGTTGTGTCACACATGACAAACTCAGGATTAAGCATAACTGGCCCTTCTTTGTCAACCTATAAATAGAAAATAAATAAGAAATAATAAAGTTCTCCAACTATAAGCACAATATTGGTCCAAAATATCATAAAGAAAACAAAGGTGGCAGAGATCAAACAGCAGCATAAAAAAGATACAAAACATCTGAAGTGAATGACATCAAGCTTAACATCAAATTATATATATGAACAATTTTGAATAATTTTGAAAGAAAGACATATCTATTAACTTATGGCCTGGAGAATACATATGTTATAATCTGAAAAATGAATCAAAATGGCTTTAAGTTAAGATTAAACATGTTTTCTAAGAAAATTTTTATGTTACGTAACTCAGCGCCTGACCATAAAAGAGACAGCAGCACATCGATTCAATTCATTCCAACAATTCAGATAGTTCAATTGAAGTTTAACTATTAGTGTCTTTTGCGAGCAGAATATACTAGGCGACGACACTTGAATCATGTTAGTAGGCCCAAAGCTGCAACAGAACGTATAAAAATTCTATTGCTATGGTACCAGTTTCTCTGATAAATCATTTTGTCCACATTTGTAGTCCCACCGCTAAAAATTATGTGTTGATACCGATGCAGTTGCCTCAAGCTTGCTGAAGAACTAAAAGCTGAATTCAATAATATCAACCATTCCAAGTGTTCAACAATTAAATTGCAATTTAACATAAGGATACATACCATTTCGTCCAAAGCATTGTAAATATGCTGCAAATTTTGCTCCATATAACCTGAAATTGCCCAACAATGATTAGCATTTAGCACTTTACCAGGATGCAACACAGTACAAAGTACAAACATAAGCTATGACAAAGGGTTGACAATATTACCAGGCATGTCGTAATTAGCGGTAGATAAAGTTTCAGGGCTAGATGAGAAGCTTTCTTCCTCAGAATCAGGTACTATTCCCTGATAGAAGCCAAGCAATTAACAAAACAATTGCATTAAATAGAAGGGGAATAAGTAATTGCATAAACAGATGAGTATTAAAAATATGTATACTTGTGACTGAAGCTCAAAGTGCTGTGTACTGCCGAATCTAATTTCCTCCACAGGCTGAATTCCTGCCATCATCCCTGTATGTTGATATTCATCTAAGCAAGCACTGGCATCGCTATGATCCTTGTACATTGCCGAAGTTGACATTACTACGTCAAATTTGGTTGTTTCATGGGAAGAATCCTGATTCATTTTAGGGCATTCAGTTGCATACGATTCTTCACCCCCATCAGTTTCATGCAAGCCAACACATAACAAACCAGAGACCTCAGCCTGATTCATCTGTAACCTGGTGCCTACAACACGGAGGGGAATATAAAAGAAATTAAGAAATTAGCTGACGGCCTGACAGATGATCATCATAAGCCAAGCTTATATCATCCAATTGATTACTGAATCAAATACATTAAAAATAGGGATATCAGAAAATGTATTGGACAAGGATATCATATGTGTATCAAATATAGTCCCTGTTCTTTTCAGCTTCTAAAAGCTGCTTTTCGGCTTTTCTACAGTAACTTGCTTCTAAATAGAGTATTTTTTTCAAGATAGGGTCTACTAGTTAATTGTAGTACATACTTTACTGATTTCATTTATATCAACAAAAACCGCACGTGAATTTCTGTTACTCTGTAATCTCTCATGCAAACAGCCCAAAAGTCACAAGTATGACCAAAAGCCACAAGTCATGACCAAAAAGAACAGGCCCATAAGAATAGGATACAAGCATTTGCAAATCATTAAACCTCAAATTTCACAAACCAACACACAAATGAAAATGTCATGAACAGGGTGGAGAACACAAAGGACTTCAATTTCTGTATGCATCACATACTCACAGTTGCTTAGCAATAAACATATAAAAACAAAATAGACAGGCCATTCCATCAATCCTTTACTGTGACTTATCCCTGGCAAAGATTTAATGATAAAAGCTGTTGTTCAGGACGCACAGGGCAAGAAAGACAAATATCAATAACAGCATGTAATTTGTGATGAATGTGAAAGAGATAACACATCCAGAGTTTTACTTTCTCAAGGCCACTATGACATTGAAGCAGGCACAATAGTATACAAATATTTCTTTCATAACAATTTACTCTCACTTTCTAACATTAATACAATATGTACTTCCAATGTTGTTGAAGTTGCCAGCAAATCTATGGCAACTCTATCATAAGGAATCTTATAGGCACTCTCTTCAGTACCGTTAATTTCTTTATGGAATCAAGACTAGAGTTCAGTTGCAACTCTTTGTGTGTGTGTGTGTTTTTTTTTTTTGAGCAAACAGAATTTGGCTTACAGTCTTTGTAAACACTATCTTACTCCCTCCTTGCTAGAGCAAGTTTTCTTGCAAGCAACCAACGCTGTTAATAACACACAGTCTCTTTCGGCTTGGAATGGTAACTGTTCAACAAATGGAAAGTGAACTTGATCTATTGATAATTACACTCATTGCACAAACTTCCAAAAGACATGGACTTGTAAACACAATTTAGTAGAACAAACCAACCATATTACAATATCAAATATTAGATGGCTTAGAACATTTCATATATATACAGGAAACCAATTGTCCTTAGGGTCTGTTTGGATCTCAAAATCAGAATTGGTCTGCGGGATGGAAGATTCAATGCCTACTCCACTCGATTTTTTTTAAAAAAAATGGTCTGCGATTTCATTTCTGCCGTTTCGTTGACATATGGAAGCACAATTCCTCGACAATTCAAACTGAAAACTTAAGAATTTCAGCAAGAAGCTGATGGGGTTCGTTGAGTTGTCGTCTCGTCGACGCAGAGGGGCAAGAAGGCGGCAGAGCCTGGGGCTGGCTGGTTAAGGGGTTTGATGGTTGGCGCAATTTAGGGATTCGACGAGGGGGAGGATGCGACCAGAGGACTACGAGGACGGCCGGCGGCGCGGCTTACCGCGAGAGGATGGCAACGCGAGAAGCATGGCGAGAGGGCGGCGTCACTGGAGGGCTGGTCGGAGCCTAGTCGGAGCGGAGGAGAGAGGAGGAATTAGGGCATACCACGCGACGAAGAGGAAGGCGCGGATCTCCACAGCGCGCGGCTCGGCGGCGGCGGAGACGACCTCCGGGTTCCGGAAGCGAAGCGGGCGAGCGAGGTGGGGGCGGCTTCGGGAAAGGCGCCGCAGGCGCAGCAGGAGAGGAGAGAGATGGCACGCGCAGGAGGAGAGGAGAGACGAGTCGAGCCGAGTCGTGGACTCACCCGTCCGCCAGGCTATAGGAGGGGAGGCAACTTCTCTGGTCAACAGGCTTCCTTCCTGCCTTAAAAACCGACAGCTGACGACTGGCGACAACACTCGGGACACCCACACTCTGCAAATTGCAATACCACAAATAAGGCGACCTTTGGCCGGGCTGGGCTTTTCTCTTTTTGACTTCGAAGTCAGGTTTTAAGAGAAGCTATAAAAATTTATGCTCTAAATCTGTAGTCTATTTTGGATTTGGCTTTAAATTTTTAATTTATTTTTAAACTTCGAAACCCGAGCGTCTGGCCAGAAAAACGGCTTCAAAGCCTAAAAAACTGAAATCAAGCCCGACAAAACGGACCCTAAATTGTCTTCTTCTTCCCCCCAAATGCCACCCATCCTTCTCCTATCTTACAAGATTTGAGCTCCTTGATCTGAAAATTCATACCCCCCAAAATCAGATCGAGAAGCTCGATACCATACATAGGTCATACCATGGCAAAACGCCTCCACAATTCTTAGTGCCGCTCTCTTCGGTGTATCTAGGATTCCGCTTTGTTGTGACCCCGACGGCATGCTTGTACCATGAGGAATAGAATCTAAGATTGCAGCACCGGTCCCCAAGTTTACAGCAAAATAGATGATACGATGTTGGTAAGGTAGAAAAATGGTTGCCAGTTAGTCTTTTTTGTTGGTGGCTCATTCTTCAAGTAGCAACTATCAAGGTGGAGGGGGCGATGGGCCGGTTTAGGGTCTATTCATATTAGCTTCTATTAATGGCTTTTGATACGGCTGATGAATAGTAGTAATTGATGAATGGTAGTGTGTTATGCAAGTAAGGCGGTGTAACGAAAGGTATTACAATATTCAGACTACAATGCAACTTACGGAATTGTGACATAATAAAATATAAAGTATGTTATAATATGTGAAAGATAAATAGTAGTAGCTGATAACTAGTACTAGTTGATAGAAACGGCTTACAAAAGATATGACATTTGTATTGGCTTCTGTTTCTAAAAACAAAAACAACCGCTAAAAGCTAATATGAATAAGTCTTAGTCCTTAGTTCTTTTTCAACTTTTGGCTTCTGCTTTTGACTTTTCTACAGTAACTAGCTTTTTTTTAAGATGAGGTATATTAGTTAATTGTAGTACATACTGTATCGATTTTATTTATATCAGCAAAAATCGTACGTGAGTTTCTGTTACTCTGTAATCTCTCGTACAAACAATCTAAAAACCACAAGACACAACTAAAAACTATAAACCTCAGCTAAAAATAACAGACTGGAGACCAACTCGCCCTGTCTGGCCTCCGGAGAGCAGCCTGGACCTTCGTTTGGTTTTGCGTCCTGTCCTGGCCGCCCTTCCTCCCCGCCCGGCCTGAACACCCCAAATAACCAGGCAGCGTAGCCTGACTCAGGCGTCCCGTTTTGGGACCGGACATCAGGCCCGAAGTTTAACGGCGAGACAGTGCAGTTGCGCTGGCTTTGGACGTTGGAACGAATGGTTTGATGCTCTATGCAAATGGATGGTTTTAGCTATGCAACACGGATGCTTTATGGCTTTAGTTAGGGGTAATCGACAATTAATTATGTTCTAGAAGTAATTAGTAAAGGCATATTCTTAGTTTTATACAGCCGGTTCACATGACAATATGGTTTTAGATAATGACACTTTCCCCAAAACATAACATTGATCACTATTTTCTACTGTATTATATTTATTGCATAATAAAATTATACTTTTATAAAAGTTTTTTTAGACAAATATATACATACTATTTTCATAGATTCAATCTAAATACTGAAACTGATATCGATAGGCAAAATGTAAAAAGTTTGACTGCACATGTCTCAAAATGGTAAATTTAGGAAAACATGCATTGGAAATCTCAAGGTGCCAAGAATTTAGGAAAGAAAACTTTTAATTAAAAGTGACAAATATTTACTACTTAAAAGAGCGAGTTGGTGGTGATAATTTATCTGTTCCACCCAACTTTCTCCTTGCACATCCTAAAAAATCTCAAAAAAAAAAAGAAAAAACAACCTACGTAAAAATACAAATTTCACCATCCAAAAAATTCTCTAACAAGGAAAAATAGAACTTTACCGGGTGCATGGCTGAGCCGAAGACATGAGACATGATGCGGCTGAGCATGTGGGCTAGGCGAGTAAATATGTATAATCCATGTGGCTTACCTTAACGTGATAATTACTCTCGTGTGTAAGAAGGCAAAGCACGTAAACTCCATTTGTTTGTCGGAAACCAGCGACTGTTTTGTGGAGCGAGCAAGAGCCAAGCGGTTGGTACTTATCTCATATATGAATTATATATTTGCCTCCTGCGAAATTAAAGCGTTCCAAACGTGCCCTAAGTCGGTAAAACCGCAAAAAAAAGATACAAAACTTACAAGAAGCAACGCTATTTGCCCCGTAGGGCCACAGAAACAATAATTACCTTGGAGCAAACAACATGAACCACGGGTGCCTGTTGCTTTTTTGCCAACGATTGAAAGAAAGAACACCTGTAAGTTACGATGAACAGGTTCATGGCTCCTGCACGAACCATTCATGAGAAAATTAATGTGCAGAAGCAAAGGGAGCAGGGCTGCGTTCACTGCTCTACTGAGGATGTCGTGACTGCGCCTTTCAGCAAATAAAAAAAGATGACTGAGATCGAGCCGACTAGCTGTACGCCTGTACCACCCTACCAGACCACAATAAAGAAGCTAATCTCACACTTAATTAGCACAATCAATTCTGTAGGCAGCATCGATGATCGATCTCTGGCTTGCCTAACAGAAGGCACCTTCTTGCTATCATAATCTACCCTATCCTTCCTAATCCACAGGGATAAACCTCCTTTTCTTAACCCCGCCGACCGACAGTGTCTCTCATAAGATAATATGCTTATCTCAAGCCGTAAGTCGTTTTCACATGCTCCATATAATTGCTCCCTCACATCAACCAACCCATGTTTGTATTCCTCGCTCCTGTGAGCAAGTAAACACAATACATATGGCTCGCTCGTTTCGGTTTTAGCTTTTAACTTATTTTTTTACTATTTATAAATTTTATCTTTTTCTGAACTTTTGGCTCTTTTAAGCTTTTTTGTCGGTTCTTTTTTTTCGTATTCATTTGCATTGTCCGTGATGAGATAGCATATTTTTCTATTTTTAATTTTTTTTAAAATTTAATTACGCCAAAAAAATCATCTTCAGCTACAGTGAAATTTCAGCCGCTAGTGTAATTTCAATCATAAACTATAATTTTTTCAGTCCAATCGAACAGAGCCTATGCACACTTGAAGCAACGTAGAAATGCATAATTCATTATTCATATGCAATAAGATGACACGAAAAAAAAATCTATCTACGGCGTGTTTTATCACCAGGCACAGGCAGTCTAGAAGACCACATGGAACTAAGGATAGCTCTGGCTTACTTCTCGGCGCCGAGTCGGTGAGGCCTATCTGAATAAACAAGACGCCTGTCTGCCCTTCCTTTTCCTCCTTGCGTCTACATATACGCGCCTGGGGTACTTGCCTTTGCTTTCCAAGCTCTGAACACACGAGAGATAGCCATTGCTCCTGGAATGGCAGAAGCTTGCAAGGTAGTGTCTCTCGGGGCTCCTCTGCCCCATGAGGAGGCCTGCGTTGGACGAGGTGATGATCACTCCGATGCTGCCTCCATCTCGGGCGCGTCCAGCAGGTCGTTGTGCTCATTGGCATCGAACCTGAGTGATGATGCAACTTCTTCGCCACTTAACCATTCTTCTGAGGCGTCTTCAGCATCGTCGAGCACCTTGCAGCTGGATTCCGAGGGTCCGCTCTACGGGTTGTCTTCGCTGATAGCCCAGCTTCCTGTCAGGTGCATATTTTGCCGCCCTGCAGAAGTATCCAGTTATGTAGAGAAAATTACACCACGATTATTTGTATTTCAAGTTTTCGTGGGCACTTTGCACTTTTAACTACGTGGAATTTGTTGTTTGCATTTTCCAATTTGTATGAACGACCCAAAACCTGTCACCTGGCTTCAAAAACTTGCGTGTTAGATAACTGAAAATTACAAATGGTCGAATATAATTTGTGACTTCTTCTATTATTATGTTGTGCTAATTAGTAGCTAGTTCCTTTTCCCTACTAGACAGTGAACTGTTTGTCATGAACATCTTTTCAGAACCCTTGGTTGCATCTAAAATGATACTCCTGGGTGATAACTTGTAGAGGTTTCACTTTTCACAAGATCTATGACAAGTATGTAAGCATGCAACTATGAGTTCAATATCGACATTTTCCTCAAATGATAAAATGAATACCTGGAGAACACAGTGTCATGAACTCATGATTCTAGAAGGACCAGATTTTCCATGTTACGTTAATAAAATTCACTTCAGTTGCAAAGCATTCAAAAATATGATCTCTAACAATTAAATTTAATTTCCACAGGAGAGGGCTGTCCATGTACTACCAAGGAAAGTCCCAATCATTCACATCAATATCTGATGCTACATGTGTTCAAAACCTTGCAAAGAAAATTACTTACAATAAGAGGATGAAGACATGCAAAAGCTATGCAGCAGGATTAGACATGAACCAGCGGTCAAATCACTTTCCAAGGCCATGCAACAAGATGATAGCGAAGAGGCCCTCAAAAGGTTCATTTGCTTGTCTATTGTCTAGAGCAAGCAGCACCAGCCTCTTGTACAGCAGTGCCAAACTACCTGTACACCAGAACAAGAAAGATGTACAAATGCACATGAATTCCTAACAACGTGAAACCCTGGAAACAGACAAGAAGTAGGGTGTCAGGCATCTGCTTTGCACTGACATGCAGTACTTGCGCACTTTTCATGTAGAAATTTAAGACCGTTCATATTAACTTCTGCTTTCAAAAATAGAAACTAATACGAAGTTACGAACGCTCCAGTTTCTAAAAACCATTTCTATCAGTCATTTCTATTTATCAGCCACTACTTTTCACTTTCACATGTTATAATGTACTTTGTATTTTATTATATCACAATTCCGTAAGTTACATGACGGTCTGAATGTTATAGTGTATTTTGTTGCACCGTCTTTCTTACATAATTCACTACTATTCATCAGCCGTTTCAATCAGTCACTACTATTCATCAGCTGCAAACAAAAGCCATCAGTAAAAGCCAATATGAACATACCCTCAAACTCTTTTTCCTTCTGGAATCAACCTGGTTTCTCTTATGCTTGATTTCATTTTGGTCTATGTGAAGGTTAACTGTCAAAATGAATGAATTGACATAGGGTGAATCATAATTAACAAAACTCCATACGGTAGCAAATACAGTTCCCTCTGTTAAACCCTTGCTCATAAATCTACACCTCACTATTCTCTTCTTATAAATACATATCCATAAGGCTGATGACACTCTCGTAGGCTCATTCTCTCCATATCTCTATTGGCCTCTGTATAAAATGGGGGAAGCCATCCAATGAGAAGAAATAGACTGGCATTCAAAAGGCCCTTTGGATAAAGGAAAAAACACATGCTAAATATGTGCAAAGGTAAGCTACCAACAGAATTTCCTGAATGTTCCATATTGGTAACGAAATCATATGCACTCTTAATAAGTCCTTTCCCTTTCCAGTCAAGAGTATTCAATATATGTTCTTCTTTTCCATCTCTTCTTCAGCCTCTTTGCCGAGCTCATGATCAAAGCCCAATAAATGCAATAATCCATGCACCTGATGAAATTTAAGTTGGTTAGCATTGAATAGGGTTGCAAGCCGTTCCAACATTGAACTGTCATATGCAAGTTTCTTCACAAAATAACCAGAAGTAGTATAGGAGTAATCCCTTACACATAGGAGGTAGTCAAGCCATCAATAAGCAAAAGTTGAATCTTTATTTCGGTAAGCAACTCTTAACTTTCGAACATAGCACTCCTTCAAAATAGAACCCCATGAAGTAAATACAACCTATTTTGCTATTTCCCTGGCCCATTGTTATTATTGATCCAATTTCCTTCAAGGTGCATTTGCCTACCATGAAGGTTCAAACTATAATATGAGCTCAACACCACCATTGTCAGACGACTTCGTTACCATGATAAATCAGACAAGAACTACACAACTATTGATTCATTGATTGTGCATTGGTGATGTTGCAAGTAGACATTAGGAAATAAACAGTGACGGTGGATATGCACAGGAGAACCGCAATACCAAAATAAGAGATGCTAGCAATGAGTGAAACAAACTAACCATGAGAATTCTTATCTCATCAAGAAGCGTATGGCCTCTTTCCTTTGTGGGCTGTTTCAACGGAAATTACTATGTCACCCAACTGCAGCTGTTGAACCAAACACAAGATACATATAAAAAAAATCAAATAACAAGCACCCTTAACAAATAATCTAATTCAATAGCATGCCTTACAATGGGAATATCAAGCCCTGGGATATGCTGCGACATCGATAGAACATCTGTACCGTGATCTTCATCCCTCCATTCCTTGTTCAGCTTACTGATGAAATTATCATCACAAAGCAGTAGAGAGACCTCAATGGTATCGTACTTATTCACATTGCTTATACAAGTGTCTCTGGTCTTGTACTCCAAGCCTTCGAGGTTGTCGAAGGACACCTTCATTGCCTTCCCAACATCCGTTTGAAGTGTTTCTGCAATACTCTGCATAGCCATTCAGAGTGAAAGATATTACCAATTTAACATTTCAGTAAAAATGCAATAGGATATATCACAAAGTAGCTTCAAGTGCAAACATTATTTGAGGAAATTCTGTGAAAACACAAGCTTTCACAGGTCAAAGCAGAGGAATTAGGGTGCAGAAGCTGTTACCAGGATGAGGGGGTCGTGGGGGAGGGCTTCTTCGATGCCAATCTGCACGCTGAGCTCGCTCGGGCCCTCTCACATCGGCTTCCTCGCCCTTCTCCGCCTCAGCAGCATCGGTGGGGACGACGCGCGCCTCCGGCGTCCGGACGCCGACGACGCGTAGTGCCTCGAGGCGGCGGCGAGGAAGGGGAGTAGGCTGCGATCATGAAGAGGAGGCGGCGGCGGCAGCGAGTGGAGCGGGAGAGCCGGCCGCGCTGACGAGTGGAGCGGAGGGGGGCGGAGGCCGGAGGTGGTCGGAGGAGTTGGTCGGAAGCGAGCGCGCGGGAGAGGAGGTGGTGGAGGCGCGCCATTGGGAGGAGGTTGGTGCTGCACGCGAGGGGTCTGGATTCTGGAAGGTTCTAGAAAATCCTAGCCCGAGAGAGAGAGAGGCGTATAGGAGCCAGAGCAGGTGGAA
The DNA here is from genome assembly GCA_036346245.1 of Bonia amplexicaulis. Taxonomy (NCBI): domain Eukaryota; kingdom Viridiplantae; phylum Streptophyta; class Magnoliopsida; order Poales; family Poaceae; genus Bonia; species Bonia amplexicaulis. Next base: position 5,483,240 of record CM070738.1, on the reverse strand, counting down.
GATAGGGTTTAAATATTTTTCAACCGAGCTCCGGAAAGTTGTCGAACAAAGCCTCACTGATAAGTTGGTCCCAAACTTTGATGGAAACTATCAGGCCCACCTGTCAGTAGATTTTGTAAGCATGGTGTCTTCGGGTTTAAGCCCCAAACCCGCACTGAAACGGCAAACCCTCCACCCGACGCGTGCTCCGCCCCCGGCCAAAAATGCCCCGCCGCCTCGCGACGACCTACTCCGGCCGCATCGCCGCCGCCACGCCGTTCCCCTCCGGCCCCTCCCTTACCGTCACTGTCTCCCCGACCCTCCCCTACGCCGCGCGACACCCGCGGCTACCCGCTCCCGCGCCGCCACCTCGTCTGCGCCGCCGCCCGCATCCTCCGCTCCCCCGCCTCCCCCTCCCCGCTGCTCGACCTCGACGACTACCTCCGCTCCCTCCGCCTCACCCTCACCGCCTCTGAGGTCTCCGAGATCGTCAAGGCCCTCTCCCGCGACCCCGCCCTCGCGCTCGCCTTCTTCCGCTTCGCCGGCTCCTCTCTCCAGGGCTTCCGCCACGACGCCTTCTCCTACAACCGCATCCTGGCCCTCCTCTTCCGCACCAGGGCCGACCCCGCCGAGGCGCTGCGGCTCGTCGCGGAGATGGAGCGGGACGGCGTGGCCGGCAACATCTCCACGGTGAATTTGTTGGTTGGGATGGGCGGAGGAGGCGTGGAGGTGGCGAGGTGCCTGGAGCTGGCGAAGAAGTGGGGTCTGAGGCTTAATGGGTACACGTACAAGTGCATTGTTCAGGCGCATTTGAGGAGTAGGGAGGTGCGGAAGGGGTTCGAGGTGTATGAGGAGATGCGGAGGAAGGGGTACAAGCTGGATATTTTTGCGTATAACATGCTCCTCGATGCACTTGCCAAGGCTGGAATGGTATGACAATGGGCACACTTTCACATGTATAACAATGGTGTTTGCAGTTTGTGCTAATCTAGGCATTTTTCTGCAAAATGTACTTTCAGTTCTTGGTATGTTTTGGTCTGATTGGTTGACCTAGCATTCTATTCATACCTGCGACATTAGGAACGAGGACGCTTGATAGATAGAACTGTAATTCAATGTTATGTTACCCAAAGTACTTCTATGGGATAAAATTGGTATATACTGTAAACAGTGGGTAAAGGTGACTTTCCAATGCCAGGGATTTGTTGGTGCAGTAGTACTAGTTGATGTTGTTTAATGAAGAATTGTAACCTTTGCTAAAAAGTTTGTAGTTTTTATTGCAATTACTTGACCTTTTTCACTATGATGGTCATGTAAATAACAAAAGGGATGATGGTATGGACTATGGATATAACTATCTCAAGGTGTACATACACAAGCCAAACTGGCATTGATACTAGTCAACTATGTTCCTCAGTAAACCATCCAAACACTTTCTAGTAGACCCCTTTGAAAATTTTTGAATCTACTAACTCAACTCAAAGCATCCAACATGGGTCTAAAGTCCTATGGGGTTATTGCCAAATACAGTAAGTCTTTGGGCCTCACATCGTAAAAGTCCAAGCACAGCTTCTATTGTTGGACAATAAGGGTTACATCATGGACACCTCAAGTTGGGTTTTAGAAATATCACCACAAGTCGGATTTGTAGCACTGATATTTGGGCTATTAAAATCTTGATGGAGTTATATTGTTTGCAAAATATTCATCCAGCTTTGTCGATTCATGGTCATAGGTGATAAAGTTTAATAAACCTGCATATCTGTGAAATATCACCTTTGTGTTAGTGGAATATAAACAGGAAATTGCTTTGTTTGTTTAAATTTTAACCCTCACCATTTGATAAGAAACTTGCCTAGCCCGTCTCGTCCTCCCCTAGGTTATAATATTTGACATATAGCACAGTTTGAAGTGCATAACTTGTGTCGTTTCTCAAAACTTTGCAGCTGATCTTTGTTAGTTAAGCAGGTTGACCAAGCTTACCAAGTCTTTGAAGATATGAAACGAAAGCACTGTGAGCCAGATGCATACACATATACTATACTAATTAGAATGTCTGGAAAGGCTGGGAAGACCTCTAGATTTCTCTCATTTTTTGAGGAGATGGTGTCAAAAGGATGTGCTCTTAACCTGATTGCTTATAATACTGTTATTGAGGCTCTTGGTAAGAACAAGATGGTGGACAAGGTAATTTTTGTACTCTCCAAAATGATTGAGTGTGACTGCCAGCCCAATCAATTCACATATAGCATTACACTGGATATTTTGGCAACAGAAGGGCAACTACACAGACTAAATGAGGTTCTAGATATCTGTAGTAGGCATTTAAACAGATCAATTTATTCTTATTTGGTCAAGTCACTCAGCAAATCTGGGCATGTAAGTGAGGCGCATAATGTATTCTGTTGTATGTGGAACTCCCATGAAAAAGGAGACAGGGATGCTTTTGTATCAATGCTTGAGGTGTTATGCAATGCAGGAAAAACATTAGAGGCTATTGATCTACTACATATGATGCCTGACAAAGGGATTGCTACAGATGTTGGCATGTACAATATGGTCTTTTCAGCTCTTGGAAAACTCAAGCAGGTCTCTTTCATAAGCAATCTCTTTGACAAGATGAAAGCTAATGGAGTTGCTCCCGATCTTTTTACCTACAATATTATGATCTCAAGTTATGGTAGAGTTGGATTAGTTGATAAGGCATCCGGACTTTTTGAAGAAATGGAGGCTAGCAGCTGTAAACCTGATGTCATCACCTACAATTCTTTGATAAACTGTCTTGGAAAAAATGGAGATATTGATGAAGCCCACATGCTTTTCAAAGAGATGCAAGAGAGGGGATATGATCCTGATGTCTTTACTTACAGCATATTAATCGAGTGCTTTGGGAAATCCAATAAGGTTGATATGGCATGCAGCTTATTTGATGAGATGATTGAAGAGGGATGCATCCCCAATATTGTAACTTATAACATTTTACTTGATTGTTTGGAGAGACGTGGGAAGACAGCAGAAGCTCGTAAACTTTATGAAACTATGAAGCAACAAGGGTTAACTCCTGACTCGATAACTTACTCAATACTTGAGCGATTGGAAAGTAGATCTCAACGAACAGTAAGAATACGTAAGCCAACTCGGATTACAGGTTGGGTTGTCAGTCCATTAAGATGATGATGGCTTGGTAAATTTGAGGGATCCACCCTGGTCCATCAGGCCGTGTACCTCCTGTGATGTGGAGCTGGGGACTCTGTATACAATGTCGCAACTTGGCAACTGTATTGCTTACAATGTCGCAGCTTGGCAACTGTATTGGAAATTATCTGTTCAATCACTAATGAAAAAATTGGGCGTCTTTTTTTCCTCGGAATGATAAATTAAGGATTGCTCAATCAGGCATACAGTACGGCTACCTATATCTTAATTCTGAACAATTCATGAACCATGTACTACATAAGGTATTGTGTATAACTACCAAAGCAATATTTGTCCAAGACTCCAAGAGGTATGGAATCCTCATTTCAAGTTCCTACAAATATACAGGATTACAGGTTCATGCAGTTACAAGACTTTCGAAATGACAACTGTAATCCATACATCTGTAAGACTGTAACTGAGGCAAGCTTTAAGATTCATCATGTCAGAAAGAGATAACTCAGTGTATGAATCTGAGAGGGAAGTATGGCTTCTAACTTTTGAGATTGTTGGAAGAAAGGATGCTTGTCATGGCAAAGTTCTGGTTGACATTGATGACATCTTCAAAAGAGGTAAGAATTCTACTTTGATATCTTATAAACTGCCTTCAAAATGTGAGGAAGCTATCTTGTAAATCTCAGAGATCATATCTGTAGTTACCAGATGACTTGTTTATTGAAAGATTCATCATTATTGAAATTGTTGCTATCCTGCAGTGCCGCTCAATGCAGACAATTTGTTTTCAGACTATAACCCTGCTGCTTTCTACCCTATTTTTTGAGGATAAAATGTAAAGTATGGATAACATTATATAGCTAAGTGTTTTTGCAGTATTTGCTGTAACTTCTAATACATGTGCGACACATGTAACTCGAAAAACCATCTACTTGATTATTTGTTAAAGTTGCATGTTGTAGCTATTATTGAGCTGTATTGCAAAATTGAAACATTTAGGTGGGCATAGAATTAATAATAGTTATATCTTAGAGGTCCTAACTAATCAGCAGATGTTGCAGAAGTACATTTTTTTTGCTGGCTGTGAAAGCTATTTTGATTTTGGTATTTGGAGCAAGCCTATTAATTACAGGAACAATTCTCATGAAAAATGATAATTGTTTGTGCCCTCAATGGTCATTTTTTATGTATTTTACTATTTCCTATGGTCTGACCTCAAGTTGCTGTTATCAGAATAAGTACAACACTTGTTCAACTATCCAGTATCCTTTAGTCTGACATATGCTGCAGTGTATGTTTTTGTGCCTATTGTCACCACTCAGGTGGCAATCAGGAGGAATGAAACTAGATTCCTTTCCAGGCAATTTCAGCTTGGAAAGAAAGAGTATTCCAAACAATTACGAACCTCCTAATTCATTGTATTCTCTCAAGTTGTGACAAGAATTTTCCATTTCAATAGGATAAGATATGGATGAATTTTGGTGGATATGATCTGTTGCTGTCAACCTTCGTGGACAACATAATAATATGCTGGCAAATTGTCAGATAATCTGGCATCTTCTCAAGTGTGAATATTTCTTTTTATTTTAACCAACACCTGTGCTGATAAAGTTTACTGTTTACGTAAACAGCAGTAATTTCCAGACCCTGATATCTGTGTCTTTGCTTTGATAAGTAGGTCTTCATAGGTGTTCATATCTTTTAGTTCAAATCTTTGTTTATTAGGAGTTCAGGACCAATGGTAAACTTTGTTATAGCCTGCCTTCTCATGATATGGTTTTTATCATTTTGCACATGTAACAGTTGCGCAATGTAACTTAGTACCAGTTTGAATGTGAACATGACAATAGGTCAGTTGCTTCGAGGTGAGATCCCTCACTTAAGTTGTTTGGGCATCAAGTTTCTTGGAAACAAATGATAGCCACACATCAGGAATCTTCATTTTCTGTGTAGCAAGCACTTTGTTACATTGGTGGTGTAGATTCAATTGAGTTGAGGGCTTCCGTAACACACATGGCTAGATATTGATATCTGTTTAATGAAAATTTTATGGGAGAAAATGCGGGACCGCTAGCATACATATTATATTCTCAGCTACACTCTGGGTGAAGGAAAGAGGTGACTATTCTCTAAGTTCAGATACTTCGTTTTGCAAATCATGTATTCATTTCCTGTTCTTAGCGGAACTTATGTACCACTTACAGTAGCACTATAGTATATCACTTTACTAGTGTGCAGGCATGTTTCTAGGAGCAAAACCTATGTTTAGTTGTTTTCCCTGTGCCAATTCAATCATTACTAATCTGAAAATTTATGCTATACCGTCCAGTGGAGTGGTGAGGTTTTGCACCCCCAAATTTTTTTACCTATCATTCATTGCTTTATGGGCTAAACAGAGTTAAATAGAGTAAAATCTACTCTTTCCCCTCAATAACATTAGAAACTGAATGATTTGATCCTCTTCCTTTTTTGATAATAAAAACAGCATAACAAAAGAAGGGTGGTTGCAGTTGCCTGGATCACATACGTAAGAACATTGTGAGGGACCATATGCATATTAGGGGATGTCTTAAAGAACATTCTGAACTTTGTACTAGAAAAGTGAATACACTCAGGAATAGAATGACGTATTGACAGCTTCGATCTTTTACAATATATAAGCATACAGAATATTAATAGATTCTGCATCCACCGTGTTGTTCCAAGTTGATCAACTGCACTTTTTGGTCACATTTCTCTAATTTGTGTCCAGCCAAGGGCTTGGGTGGGAGAATACAAGCCATTAGATTTTATTGGATGGCCCAATTTTTGGGGCATGCATCAAAACATGGTCATGGCCACGTCTTCAAAAATGTGGGAGCAGCCAGAGCGCTATTCCCACACAAGTTAAATAATCTCTTAATACAAAACCGTCTCTAGTTTTTTCTCAATCCAAGGGATTGAACTAGAATGTTTGAATTATTCTTTTTATATCTTGTTACATTGGCGGTGTAGCTTCAATTGAGTTGAGGGCTTCCGTAACACACATGGCTAAATATTGGTATCTGGCTTTCTCAACCCCCTTGTTTGAATTAAAAGTTGTATCATTGGTTTTGCGGAATCTAGGGCAATACATAGCAATGCCAATCTCAATGAGGATGGGATCTGCAGATTTGGCAAAGCTACCACATAACACATCTAGATCTCATCAAGATGTCTTTGATCACAGAAAGAATGTTTCACTAAAAAATAATCATGGCCAAGGAGGTGACTTTTGTTTGTCCAGGCTCCGGCTCCACCTTTTGGGCTCCAGAAGCTAGTTCCATAAAAAATTTGCCCACTTTAAGGCTTCCGGAGCCAGTGCTTCAGCTTCTTTAGCTCCAGCTCTGAAAATGCTTGGAGCCAAAAGTGTTTGGCCATTCTTCCCAGAAGCTGGGAGCCGGAGCTTGGCCAAACTAAAGATAGCTTCAACTAACAGAATATGAAGCAAAGCATAAGGGTTGAGACCAACAACACACCTAGCTAGAATATTGAATGCATGGTGCTCATGTAAGGTTGACGACTGAAACTGCAGCACAAGCTCACAAAATCGGTAGCAGTTCCAAATTGATATGATAGAAATTTTTATGTGGATTAAAGTCAGATATGTTATATTTGGATTTATCTATCAGTAAAACTGTAAGTTTAATGATTTGGATATAACTTTAATCACTCCTCTTTCAAATCATAGATTTTGAATTTTTAACTGCACATTGGAGATTATTCTCTCTTTTTTGGAGATTTCGAATTCATTTTGGATTCTAATTTCAAAAGTCAAAAGTGAAATTACAGATTTGATTTTTTCAAACTTTCAAATTTGAATTATACATTGGTTCTTTTGTACAGTAGAATTTGCATTTTCTTTCTTATGAAAGACTTTGATGTAAAACGTTTACATTTTGGTTTTTGTTTTGTTGACACTTGATACTATTTTAGTTTGTGAATTTTGGTTTTATTTTTTAATTACATAATTTGCGTTCTGATGTAATTTAATTTTGATCTTTTTGTTAAGATTGTTTTCAATCACATCAAATTTAAATTTGAATTTGTTATAAAGTTTAAAATCTTCATATTTTGGTTATTTTGAAATTCAAAGTTGGAATCTACATCCGACACTGTTATATTAAAAATTTTAAAAAATTTTATAAATAGACTGTTGATGATGACAGTTGACAGAACATGCTTCCTGTCAATGATGACAATTGACAGAACTATGCTTCTAGGGACTTGCTCCTAGTTATTTTGAACTTATGGAATTTACCTTTGCAATTTAATAGCATATTCCACTAGAATTCTCCTCTTAATTCCTTGTGGTCCAATATTCCACTGGAATTCCCCTCTCAATTCCTTGTGATCCAAATAGGACCTTGGTGATATAGAAAATAGGGAATCATTCCATTGAGAAGGCTAAGATGGCATGTTCTCCCTCTTAACAAGGTTATTTACTGGTTCAAATGGGATTGAGAAATCCGAGATGCCTTTTCTCCTTTTTGAAACAACACTAGCGGAGAGCCCCACTGATTCTAATTTCCCAGTTCTATTTTAGACGCATAGGCATAAGCCTCTTAGGATTGCCATCTCCATCTATCTAGACTTCAAGTCACTGAGTGATAAAAACAATGGCATTTGTTGTGCCCTCCTTGTCATATTTGAGGTGCCATCTTTCTTTGCCTCGTCCAAGGATTTCAAAAGCAGACCAAGTTTATTTTGGCAGGCCAGTAGCAGGTGAGTCAGAGGTGACTATGTGCCAATTCTACACTCAACCTTCTGCTAGAAAAAAAAATAACATGTGCTGTCTAGAAAAGATGCAACCTGATGTTAGAGAAAGTAGTAGTGATCAGTTTTCTGATGCTTTTCATGCACACCATGTTGATTACTTGCTAATGGATAGAACACTAGTTTGATTTCTACTTGTATGTTGTTTGTTTTGAGTAGCAAACTAGTGTCTTGACAATTTGATCATCTCCTTAGTTCAATGTTGTATATGAGTTTTTTTTTCTGTGCAATGTTTTGCAGCAACTCACATAGATTTGGATACGTCATGATGAATTGTTTTCAGACTTTGATGGTTTTATCTTACAATACTGTACTTTTGCAGCTTCAGCATTCAGACAGCCTTGCTTGAAATCGTCAATATTTGGAGCTGGCAAGATATTGAGCAAGGGAATTAATTTTGCTATTCCTGATACACCATTGCTTGGGACTATTGATGTGCTGGATGCCTTTGAAGATGAATATGGTGGAGTTGTAGTCAACCCTACTTTTTTACCAAAAATATTGAATGCATTTGCTGCATCACTCCAGTTCTCACTGTCTTATTGGAGTCAGCAGGTAATACACGCATACATCACTAAAAACTGGTCATTGGATATACAAGGAGACTGATGAGTTTCATACTGCAGGGAAAAAGAGGGGTCTGGTTGAAGATACTGGAAGATCAAGCTGATCTAGTTCCGATTGCAATAAAGGCAAGCTGACCCTATGACTACAGTTACTGACCTTAGTTTAGCATCAGGCATTTCTGAAAGAGCATAATATTCCATAAACTGAAGGGTGACTACTGTATGCCACAGTTCCTGGAAAGAGAGAGAAAAAACCCTTTCTATGGCAATGTTTCCAGTTTCCTTCGTTCTTTTGTTTAAGAATGACACCTGTAATTCTATACATTTGATATTTGAAGCTGATGTGTGCTGTGTGGATCGATCAATTCAAAATCTTCTAGATTTTGTAAGTTAAACTTCTGGAATTTGAGCCAGTACAATTAACCTTAGTTTGATTTGTGTCACCTTTCTTGTAGGCGGGGTTTATTTATCATCATGCAGAACCAGGGTATGTGATGTTAACTTTCTGGCTTCCAGACGGACCTTCTGCTTTGCCTTCCACCTCGTTGCATCAAATTGGTGTTGGAGCATTTGTCATGAGCGAAAAAAGAGAGGTTATGATAAATTCTGGGTTGTACTTTGTTGCTTAGAAGTATTACTTTCTGAATAAAAAAGTAGCTTTCTTGAACTGCTTATGTAATTGTGTTTGTACTATATGCCTTCTCTTATTCAGGTGCTTGTGGTAAAAGAAAGAAAATGCCCATCACACTGTTCAGGAATCTGGAAGATCCCTACTGGTTTTATTGATAAGGTACCGAACACAGAGCAGACACTTCCTAGTAAAATAAATGACTGATAAGTGATAAGGCAACAACCGAGTTAGATTGTTAGCAAGCTGTATTTCATCAAAAAAGCTATTTTACTTGGCTTTACGGGTTTTTTTTTCTGCTATTCAGTTTGAAGATTTATTCTCTGGAGCTGTAAGAGAAGTTAGAGAAGAAACTGGGGTAATTGCACTGTTTTCCCTCAATTTGTTACTTGTTTTACTTCAGCATTATGCTATGTAGCATGAATCGTTTTGACATTTCCCTTGCCACTGCACCGTACTTTTCAGATAGAAAGTTCTTTCCTGGATGTGGTTGCTTTCAGGTATATCAAATACAATTCGATGAAGTTTATTTGAACCTCTACTGCTGAGAGTTCCTTGATGGAAAGGTTTTCTAATTGTGTTCCCTCTGCTCATACAGGCATGCTCATCAAGTCACGTTTGATAAGTCAGATATACTCTTTATATGCACACTCAAGCCATTGTCATTTGACATCTCAGTTGATGAGTCAGAGATTGAAGCAGCAAGGGTACTCTCTTGTCATAACTCAGATACATTCGAGTTTGAATAAGATGGCTAACGTTAGCTCTCACTAATGATCTCTTTGGGCTTTAACTTTTGGCAGTGGATGCCGGTTGACAAATTTATCAACCAACCATTCTATCAAGAGGATCAAATGTGCAAGACCATAATTGACATATGCATATCTAGATATCAGAAGTGCTACGCAGGATTTGCTGCTCGTCAGGTGATGTCGAAGCTCGATAATAGGGTTGCTTATCTCTACTTTGGGGATACTGGGGAAGCAACTGGGCGTCCCTGAGACAAACTGTTATACTAATTTGCAACAAGCGCAATCTGTAAAATCGTTGCCATCAAGGAGTTCTGCAGGCTGTCAGCAGTTTTGATTGTTTCTACCCTACATATGCAGAGCTAGCAATTGGCTCTATATGAATTAGAAAACATTGCATATACCGGTCTTTTACCTGGGCAATAACAATGATGGATGGTCTTCTGATCAATTAATGTTCCATGTACAAAGCTAGAGGTTACATTATATGGAGCTCCGAGTACGTGTTCTTTCTTTGAACAGGCAGGTCGCATCCCAGTTATGTCGCTACCATCCAGACTGTGTTGTGGGTCATAATAGCTATGTTGTGTTTGAAGTTTGAACTTGGAAGTGATAATCAGCTAATGAACGAAAATGTTGTGTTTTGTGCTCATGAATCATCATATACTATATTGATTCTAAGATGTGTTCCAAACTTCAAATCTTGAACCAAGAAAAAAAATACAATTTTAAAATGCAATACAAAAAAACCGGCCCGTCTTTTGCCTGGAAATCGGCCGAAACGAGTCATGCACTGGACTTGCCTAACAATAACTTGCCAGATTGCTTTCCAATTTGGTCATTATTATTTTTTGGAGACCTTGTATCAAGTATTGCTCTTAACATATTCTCGGACCGAAGAGCACCAGGTATTGCATCGATCGGGTTGTCTGCATGGAGGAGTACACGAAGCGCGTTGTGCTGCTTTCGCTGCCGCTTCTCGGATGCTTGCTATTCACGCGCAATGTAAGTGGTCAGGCATGGACAAACAGAAGATTAATGCGCCGACGGGACTATGCCTCAAAAGATCGGACTGGTTCTGCAAAGAGCTGGGACGTGCTATCAGTCGATGGACGAAGGCAGGGCGCACTGCCCACTCCTCCTGCCTTGCCATAAAACTGAACTATTAAGCGGTTTTTAGCTTCAGCTTTTAGTTTTTCTACAGTAATTAGCTTTTAAACGAAGTATCTTTTTAAAATAAGGTCTAATAGTTAATTGTAGTACATACTGTACCGACTTCATTTATATCAGCAAAAATCGTACGTGAATTTCAGTTACTCTGTAATCTCTCAGACGAATAGCCAAAAGTCACAAGTTGCAGCCAAAAACTATAAGCCGAAGCCACAAAAAAACATACCCTATTATCAGTTGGAAGGATGTAATAATAAGAGGAAATCCACATGCCATCCGTTTTCATATTTCGTTCACTCCATGCCATCGCAGTCCACCTACCGCCTATTTGCACCTGCTAAGGGTCTATTTGTTACGTAGGAATTTCACAGGAATCATTTTTTGTAGGAACAAAAAAAATGTTTTCCCACGTTTCCAAACGAGACCTAGGCCAAGCCGGCATGCTAATTTTTCTGAAAATGGCCGTACCCATAGTAAGAGGCTAGCTGATGCGGCCCAAATCACTAACTTAAGTGATTCTTGTTTTTCTTTGTGTTTTGATCAGGATGTAGCACATGAGGTGCATGCATGCATGCCGAAACCCAAGAGCGCCGCTTACATGCCGTGTTTGGCACGGCTGCGGCTTATAATTTTTGGTTGAAATTTTTGAATTTTAGCTGTTTACGATAGAGATTATGGAGAGAGAGATACTCACTTGCGATTTTGGTTGATATAGATGTTGGGTTTTTAACATGTACTACAATTAACTTGTAGATCCTGTCTTGAAAAAATACCCCGTTTGAAAGTTAGGTACTGTAACGAAAGTTAAAAGTCGCTAACTTCGGTCGAAAAGAACAGGCCCTACACCTGGTAGCCGGCCGGACTGCTTTTCTACAGGGCAAGGTATACCTGCTTCTTCTTGGAACACCAGCACTTAGCTTGGTAATTATCTTATGCCTTTCTCGATTGTTAATCTCATCCTAATCACCTTGTGCTGCTTCTGTGCAGGTGACAACACCTCTGCTGTTCACACTGATCCCAGCAGTGATCCATGTTGTTGTTGTTGTTTTGCGTCGGTTTTCTGCCCACAGTAATCAGGTGGAGGTACATTGCCAGACCATTTGAGTGGACCTATCCACAACATCGTTTTACCACGAAAATTTTTGCCCATCAATCCCATAAATTGATAGAGGCAATACTATATTTGATAGGCCAAGGTGTAAAACGCTGGATTGGTTGAAGCGTATTAACCTCCGTAGTGGCCGCAGATGGCATGTTTATATGAGATGGGAAGAGCCCCCATCGTGGCATACAGGGAAACGGAAACGGAACCGTGATCAACCTGGAAACCGTGATCAATCGGGTTACAATACCTGAGAAGGAAACTGAGACTTCTATCTAAGAGAAAAGGTTTCCAGGTCTTCCTAGAAGAGGATTCTAACACCCCTCCTCAATCATAACTTTATCAAGTTAACATTGCATCGAAAATCCTCAAGCTGCCAAAGAGACAGGGGTTTGTAAAACCATCTGCTATTTGATCTCTAGACGAAACAAATTTAACCTCCAATTGTTTCTGTGCAACCCTTTCTCGAACAAAATGATAATCCACTTCTATATGTTTTGTTCGTGCATGAAAGACTGGATTTGCTGAAAGATATGTGGCACCAATGTTGTCACACCACAATTGCGCCGTTTGAGGAGTAGAAAGTCCTAGCTCATTCAGCAGGCTTTGTATCCAAATTATCTCAGCTGTAGCATTAGCAATGGCTTTATATTCTGCTTCGGTACTAGACCGAGAAACTGTGGCTTGTTTTCGTGCAGTCCAAGAAATAAGATTGTCACCAAGAAAGACAGCAAAATCTTCAGTGGAGCGTCGATCGTCTGGACTGCCTGCCCAATCAGCATCAGAAAATGCACTTATCAGCATGGAGGAAGATTTGCTAATCTGAAGTCCAAATTGCAGAGTCAGCTTGACATATCAAAGTATTCTTTTGACTGCACTCCAATGTTCAGTAGTAGGGGCATGCAAAAACTGGCAAACTTTGTTGACCGAGAATGCAATATCCGGTCTTGTCAATGTGAGGTACTGCAAAGCACCTACAATGCTTCTATATTGTGTTGCATCGGTTGGACCCAATAATGTCCCTCGATGTTTTGACAGTTTTTCTGTTGTTGAAAACGGGGTGCTGACCGGCTTGCAAGCCATCATGCCTACTCTTTTCAAAAGATCTGAGGCATATTTCTCTTGTGAAAGCACAATCCATCTTTTATCTTGGTCACCTCTATACCAAGAAAGTAGTGTAAATCTCCCAAATCTTTCAACGCAAAATCTTGCTTTAGATCTTGAAGTAATGCCATGGTTGCATTTTGTGTCGAGCTAGCAACAATTATATCATCAACATATATAAGCACAAATACTGTAACAGCTCCTTTGCTATAGAAAAACAGAGAAGTATCAGCCTTGGAAGCCTTAAAACCAAGTTGACATAACCTTGTACTTGACCTAGAAAACCACGCTCTAGGTGCTTGTTTTAGACCATAGAGAGACTTATCTAATTTGCACACATAATTTGGTTTATCTTTGTTTTCGTAACCAGGTGGTTGTCTCCTATAAACCTCCTCCTCTAGAACGCCATGAAGAAACGCGTTCTGAACATCTAGCTGACGAAGATTCCATCCTTTTGAAATTGCAATAGACAGTACAAGACGAATAGTGGCTACCTTAACAATAGGCCTAAAAGTATCTTCATGATTAATGCCATACCTTTGTTTGAAACCTTTTGCAACCAAATGTGCCTTGTATCTGTCAAGTGTGCCATCAGATTTGCGCTTAATTTTGTAGACCCATTTGCAGTCAATGAGATTCCTCCCCTTCTGCGGTGGCACTAGATGCCAAGTGTGATTCTTGATAAGAGCCGTATATTCTAGATCCATAGCAGATCTCCACGCAGGATGTGTCATCGCCTCTTGCAAACTCTGCGGTTCTCCAGTAGATGTTAGAAACCCATAACGAATAGTATCATCTGTATATACCTTGTTTTTCCGAATTCCTTGTTGAAGACGTGTGACCGGTCGAGACACAGGGGGAGACATAACATCCGCTGGCGTAACTGATCCTGAATCTGACGATGTGTCTGCTGTTGCTTCACGCAGTGCGGAGGGCAGAGATGCGTTAGCGCCAGATATCGTGTCACGCAGCGCAGGAGACCGTGACGCGCCAACGCTCCATCAATAAGATTAATTTTATTGCTTGTCAACCTAGAATTGCAAACCTTGACGTAGCCTCGTATTGTTGGTGCACTTAGGCAAACTCGTTTGATTTAGGGTTTATTTGTGTTAAACCAATTTGATTTAAGCTTTCACATTATATACTTGTGTTTAGTCAAATAAATTTTAAAAGAGAGAATTTTAGAACTACTATTCACCCCCCTCTAGTCGGCCTCCTCGATCTTACAGTGTACCGTATTTGCAATAGAAATATGACTGCACCATATCTCTATCTAATGGAAATAATTCTTAACGAATCTTTTTAGATATGGAAAGTAGATGTATAGAAGGCAAGAATCGGCAATCGAATCAGGAATTTGATCCCAAAAATCATGGGATGATTGGCACCGTGTGGGAGCTGCGTACATTGCCTACGGCCCTTGTTCGTGCGTATAAAAGGAGAGACACACAAAGGAGATGAGGAGGACAGACACCCATTAGCATACATACACAAAGAAGACATACACAAAGAAGATACATACATAGAGGTGAGGAAGCAGTACACACATAGAGACACGGAGGCAACGAAACACTAAATGCATGGAATGAGGAGATGGGAGAGGAACAGAAAGAAGCAATATGTACAAGCCTAAGCCACGGCATACTATGCTTAGGATGGTAAAGAGCCTCTCCTTTTCTCCTCTTCTATCTAGATAGCTTGCATGTCAATGGATGGTGACAATGATGGGGACGCCACCAATGCCTACGATTGTTGCCAATAATGCAATCGATCAGATACTTTGGAGCTCGCCGTTGTGCAGCACGTGGCCACAACGTTGGGA
Source organism: Bonia amplexicaulis (assembly GCA_036346245.1). Lineage (NCBI taxonomy): Eukaryota > Viridiplantae > Streptophyta > Magnoliopsida > Poales > Poaceae > Bonia > Bonia amplexicaulis. The sequence continues at coordinate 5,468,176 of CM070738.1, read as the reverse complement.
CTATCAAGACTGTCGTCCGCCTTCCGACTCCATGGGCTTAAAGCAAAAAGTCTCTCTACTCTCTCGGGTGAAGATGAAGGTCCCATTGAGCCATTGCGCCTGCTACCAAACTTGTCATGTCCGTTATACTGTTCGTGAGCTGTCGGCTCGCTCAATGCCTACTTATGACGAGCGCCCCGGCCAAGCAAGGTGACCGCGATGATCCTCCATGTACCGGAGTAGCCATGTTCGCTGCCGAGGACACTGTGTCTACCATCGACATTCTACTTGACTTGATGCCAAAGCATGGCAGTACATGGCTATGCATGCATGAATCAGTGGGCTATGCAGGAATGTACCCCCAATCTAATGATAGCTCCACAAGGCAAGGCAGATGGCACTACTCGCAAGCCCTTCTTGATGACCGAGATGTGTGACATCGCCGATCGCTGGTAGTACTCCGACGTTTACGATCGCCCACTATACCTGAACGTCTACGACTTCCTTTAGTACTCGGACGCTTATGGCCAACCGCTATTCCCGGACGTCTCTGATTGCTGGTGATACTTGGACATTTACGACCGCTCGCAGTACCCGGACGTCTTCGACCACTCGCTGTACTCAGACGCCTTCGACTGCCGCTGTACTTGGACTCCTTCGACCATCTGCTATACTCAAACACTTTTGACCGCTTGCTATGCTAGGATGCCTTCGACCCACCATTGTACTTGGATGCCTCCGACCGCCCGTTGTACTCAGACGCTTTTAATCGCCCACTGTACTCAGATGCCTTTGACCGACCGCTGTACTTGGACGCTTTCAACGGCCCACTAAACTCAGATGCCTTTGATTGCCCACTGTACTCGCCCGTTATACCTGGTCAAATGCTACCGCTACTACAATTACCAGTCATGCTACAATAACCGATCGAGTAGTCGGCTGTTTTTGACTCTGACTACTGTCGACTTCCGATGGCTTCCAACTTCCGACTACTTCCGACTTCTGATTGCTTCCGACTCCGACTACTTCTGACTTCTGATTGCTTTCGACTCCGACTATCGTGGTAGTTGAGCTACAGTACTAGGAGCTATGGTACTCTGTCAAGAAGAACTACTGCTACAGTAACCGGTCGAATACGACCGCTGTGATCCGAGTCGTCAGCTATGACTGGCTTGATGTGCATGATGCTGAAGCCTACTCCAGTACACTTTCACAACACTTGAGTCGATTCAAACGATCTTCATACCAATCATACTCGAACGCGGATGGCCTACCCTCGTGACTTTGGAGGTTACTTACCATGTACCTCTACTACATTGGAGTTGCCTTGGCTATTTCCTATAACTTAAGTATCTGTGTCAAAGTGAGAATGGTTTGCCCTTATGACAACTGAACTCGGCTGAGTGCGTCTGCACTGCAGTGGAGTCCTCTTCATCGGTTACTTTTGACTACATCGATACTCGACCTTAGCGTTCTGCTCTGCCAACCTCACTACCTGAATTATGTCTACTACACCGATTTTGCTACTGTATCGTTAGATCAGTCATGCTTGACGTGAATCATGCACACTTCTAATCACCTTAATTCTACGTGTTGTTCGATATCAACGAGTTCGAACGGCGTGACCAATGCAAAGGCTACGCTATTAACGACCTATAAACCGACGAGGCTATGAATCATGCCAACACCTAGATGTACATCAACCATTCATCACATGCATAAAAGAATGTGAAGAAAGTGTTCCGTGGGTTTACCTCGTGGATGTAATTAATCGGGAGCTTTATGAGACTCCGGGAACCAGAAGATCACATCGCCTATGTCACATCTGCTATGTAAAGCAGGCCATAGAGCGCACTCATATAAAGGGAACGTGTAATTTTATTATTCTCAAATGGATGAATAAAATATATATATTTCTATCTTTTCTTGTATTTATTAATTTTTATATATTTTAGTACACTGGCTCGCTCGCACCCTTATTCTCAGAGCAAGAAATATTATAGCGATTTCTCATGTCAAACAATTCGTAACAATAAATCTAAAGTTGTAACTTTTGTATAGTTAATTTAGACAGTTTTAAGTTTATTGATAGTCAAACGGCACAGATTCTAAAAATTAAAGTGAAAAGAACGCAACCACATATACATACTAATAATTAATGTGAGGTTCATGACCTATATTGCACGACACCGTATCCACCATGCAATGCCGTGAACAACAAAGTACGTACACGTACTGCAACGGGACAAGAAAAGCCGTGGTTGTCTATTTATATGTCTCTTAGATAGTTTTTTATGATATAATATATTTTATTTTTATGTTATAGTGGATTGCTGTATAAGAGATAATCTAATTCTCTATATTCTTTCTTTCTCATTTATATTATCTCATATACTATGTGATAACATTTACAGACAACTGATGTCATATTATTATACATGCTCTTAGAATCTTTCCCACATAATTTTCTTCTATACATATTACGAAACAAATAAACAATAAATTTATACGTAATTATCATTTACTATTGTGATACGGTACACACTGTAGCGACTTTATTTATATCGGCTAAAACCGTATGTGAGTTTCTATAACTATGTACTATCTCTCATAAATAGTCTATAAGATATAAACTATAGTAAAAAACTATAAGTCAGAACAAAAAAAAGTACAGATCCAGTAATTTGTCCGTGTCATTTGGTCAAGATTAACAATGCTGTGATCCAATAAGTGGAGCAGTACTCATAAACAATCACGGTTAACGACCTAACAAGCATCATACTACTAGAAGATCAATCCAGTGAAAGGTCACATGCATGAACAATGATTCGTAGGATTCCGTGAAATGTGCCGACTTTCCTCCCACCCGTGCATTGCATCTCCATCAAACCCTTCTCCCCTTATTTTCAGCCTCATGGTTATCTTGTGATAATTACTTACATATACCGCTGGGTTATTGACTGGTCCGATCGTATTTTGACCGACATGTGTGGAGAGGGGAAAGAATCAAAACACCTAGATCGACCAACATAAACTGATTTTTTTTTAAAAAAGAATACCTTTACTTGATATATATCCTAGTGTTGTGACTCTACTGTTCATAATAAAGCATAAATGTTCTATTGTTTTTGCCTATGGTCGATAATTTTTGTTTGTGTTTTTTGAGACGGTAGGGATATTGACGTGAATGACGTACACGGTTTTAGACATGAGAAGTTGTTTGAATAATCAGCTTAAAAAATCGTCCCTATTTGTTTTAACATTTGGAAAAGTCAAAAGATAAAAGAACAAAACCAAATACTACACTCTTCACACCATCACTCCCAAAAATACATAACCAAATAATTAAATTTAATCCAGCTGAACCAAACCCAAACAAGCCATCAACAACTCAAGAACCCAGCCATAAAAGAGTGACACCTCCATATTCCTTAAACCCAAACTAAACATCATCCTCTTCCACACTTCCTACACACACACACAGAGAGAGAGAGAGAGAGAGAGAGAGAGAGAGAGAGAGAGAGCTAAGGAAGTTTAGGCATGGAGCCTCACATGGAGAAAGCGCTGCGTCAGGGCTTGACGGAGTCGGAGCGGCGGGAGCTGGAGGGCGTGGTGCGCGAGCACCACACGTTTCCGGGGCGCGCGCCGGGGACGTGCACGTCGCTAGTGACGCAGCGCGTGGACGCGCCGCTCGCCGCCGTGTGGCCCATCGTGCGCAGCTTCGCCAACCCACAGCGCTACAAGCACTTCATCAAGTCCTGCACCATGGCAGCCGGCGACGGCGCCTCCGTCGGCAGCGTCCGCGAGGTCACCGTCATCTCCGGCCTCCCGGCCTCCACCAGCACCGAGCGCCTCGAGATCCTCGACGAGGACCGCCACATCCTCAGCTTCCGCGTCGTCGGCGGCGAGCACCGCCTCCGCAACTACCGCTCCGTCACCTCCGTCACCGAGTTCCAGCCGGGCCCCTACTGCGTCGTCCTCGAGTCCTACGTTGTCGACGTTCCCGAGGGCAACACCGAGGAGGACACGCGCATGTTCACCGACACCTTCGTCAAGCTCAACCTCCAGAAGCTCGCCGCCGTCGCCACCTCCTCCTCTCCCTCCTCGCCGCCCCCGTCCGACAACCAAGCTGATCAGTGATCGTTCATGGCTCTCCATCGTGGTGTGGTACACACACGCATGCATGGATGGTGATGCGCCTTGCTTTTCATTTCCTTTTTCCTTTTTTTCTACAAAAAGAGAACGTGTTTATTTAGCTTAGTTTGTCTTATTGCAATGTTGATGGGGTGATGACATCGAAAGAGAGTGCAAGTTGCTGCATTTTTAGTTTTTGTATGTATTCAATTCCATCGTTATCTTGCTATGTCCTCGGACGTGGATCCACATCCGAACAGCTTAGGCTCTAGTTCAAAGCGTACGATATTTATCAGTAAAAATTAGATAAATCTAAATAAATCAAATGCACAACTTTTCTTTCCAGCTCAAGTGACCCTTTCTAGCTCAGGGTGTGATAAAATTCTAGATGGGAGTGACTATTGCCAAGGCGACTGAAATTTTTTTGTCTCTCAGTAACTTGAAGTTGCACTCTCAATCAACTAAAATTGCAGTTGTTCTGAGAGTGCAACTTTTGGAGGGGACTGTAATTTTAGTTGATTGAAAGTGCAACTTTCAAGTGATTGAGAGATAAAAAAATTTCAGTCGCCTTGGCAATAGCAAAACCGATTCTAGATTTACCCCTGTATGTCATCATGTTATCACTCTCTTGTTTTGTCATTCTCCGAGACTTGGATAGTAGGTACTCATACTTTTAAGATATCTCTTGTTGTTTGGCTTTTTTAGACGCAACAAATTTTAGTTGACAAGATCACAAGAAAGAGCAAACTAGATAGTGCAACTTGTAGTTAATTGCTGAAAGAGTTTTTGTCCAGTAGTGATAGAGTACCTATACCTACACACAAGGTCTTCATGTGCTTCAGTCGATTTCTTTACCTCCTTAATTTTCTAGCTACATGCAAATGGGTGGATATATTTGTGTGATATGCCAATCAATCAATGCGCGCGAAAATTGCTATGAGTATAAAATTATTCAATTAGAGGATGTAAGTCTAGGATATATAGTATGCATACATATGTATGAAGTTTTTGTTAATGTGCAAACTTTGGTTTCTGTCCATGCATGCACGCAGCTTAAATGTGCATTACTTTGGTATTCAAGAATTAACATGGAGGACTAAAATGAAATGTTGATTTATGATGAACAGGCATGCAAAGTTTATTTTTCAGAAAAGGATTTTTCCATTGCATAATTTCATTGCTTTAGTAAGCAGTGAGATAATGCAAGTTATTTATATTGTGCCCTCACGAGGAAAAGGGGATGATCATCTTCCAATGTGTTGACTAGACTCATTTGTGGACAGAATTAAGAGTGAGAATTAAATGAAAGAGCACTACTACATGCATCTATTAACAAAGTTTTGCGAAGTCTCTCTTGAAGTAGGATCATTTTTCGCGAGGATAATATGCATGTTATTATTTGTTTTTGTTATCTACCAAGTTGTGTGAATTATTCATATTTTTAAATGGATTGAAATATTATTTTTCTCGATGTCTTCTGAAAGCAAATTATGACCTAACGAATCATGCATGTGTATCACAAAAAGGCCAAGTTGCAAATCAAAAGCTGTGGCCAGCATTGCTTGGTAAGCAAAGCAAAGAAACCAGAAGTGTGACTGCTCCATGAAAGAGAGAAAAGAAAAGACACTAAGAAAAAAAATAGTCTTGGTAGGGCCCACGAAATGGTCAACTGGCATGGCGACAGCGAGCTATGTACATAATTAATTAATTATATATGCATTAGCAAGCAAAATTACCCAAAAAATAATGGGTCAATATCTTGTAATAAAATTAAACAGTAATAAGATGCATCGAGAAGCATGCAACTTGCATCTAAAGAATTGAGATCATCATGACATGAGATATATCTACAGGGAAAGCAATGCATGAGACAAGAATGCTAACAAAAAAATGCATAAGTTATTTAATATTTTTCTTCATCTGATGCGTTAGGTTCTCGGAACCTATCTATCCATGGTTGGCATTTTTTTTCTTTCCATTGATTTCTGTGGTGTGAGCATGGTGCTGACTTATCTCAGCGTCCAATCTCTCTTTTTTTGTCTAATTAGTTGGTATATAGTTTTCTGGTTATTTCACCAGTGTAAAATTAAATTAGTTTTGGTAGGATTTTTTTTTAATTTGTACCATAAGACTCCTAGTTTCCGGAGAGAACCATATGCATGCAACCGAACTCCAAATTAATGTATACGTTATACTCCCTCCATCCATAATATAACTCCAAACCCACCATACAAACATATCAAGAGTATGTTCATTTTGGCTGAGACTTATGGCTTTTAGCTGCGACTTATGACTTTTGGGTTGTTCGTGCGAAAGATTACAGAGTAATAGAAACTCACGTGCGGTTGTTACCAATATAAATGAAGTCGGTATAGTATATACTACAATTAACTAGAAGACCCTATCTTGAAAAGACACTCCGTTTAAAAGCTAGTTATTGTAGAAAAGTCAAAAGCTGAAGTCAAAAGCTGAAAATGAACAAGGCTGATTAGACCATACATACCCCTGTTAAAGCGTACACTGCAACAAATCAATTACTTTTTCAGTATTAAAGTAGGGTATAGAATGAAAAACAATAACTATAACTTTGATTCTCTTAATGAACTTTTATTGTGAATGCTGCTTCCAAGAGAAGGGACTTATAGCAAGACGGAGGGGGTACATAAAAGGATTTGGAATGCGTGCAATTAGTGTTTTAAAATTCTGGCCTCTAATACATACATAAAAGGTTTGGATTTGTTTATGAACATGATATTGCTAAATTCGCTGTTAAAGTACTTTTATATTACTATATTTTAATATTTTTTGTTAACATAATATATTGTTGACTATGTTAAAGTTGATTCGAATTTTTGTTAAAGTTGATCCGAATTCGTATCGTATCCATGTAGGATACTTCATCACCTCATGCCAGACGTGGCATGACAGGTGCCTGCACAGGTTGTATCAGACGTGGTGTCAATCTATAACAACCGACTCTGATTCGGTTTCCTCTCCGTGTGAGACTCTTTTCCCTCGCACTATATATCTACCCCAGTAATTCATAGGAAGATGTGTGCTCAAAAGCAAGTGTTCCATTGTAAACTCTTCTTATTATAGTGATTTGACTTCGAGCACCCGTGGTTTTTTCTCATAAGGGTTTTCTACGTAAAATTCGTAACTCTTGTCTCTATTTTTCTGTACATTATTTGCAACAAGTAGTATCAGAGCTTAGAGTTCAAGATCATAATCGCTGCCCTCGGGAGGAGATGACTCCTAGGGGCGGCACCTACACGGTGTAAAGGCGGCACCTGCACGACAACAAGCGACGGCGTTCGTGCTGCATCAAGTCAACTTCCGCGTCTCTTTTAGTAGCCGCTGGTCGCAGCACGCCCACTACGTCAACCAACGCAAGCCGTCCAGTCAAGCTCTCTGATCGACGCGAAATTAAGCTAGCAAAGCGACAGAGATCAAAAGCAAAAGAAATCCGCCAAGAGAGAGAAGATCGCCTCGATCCACCTCGCTCGTCGTCCCAAACGCGCAGCGCTACCGCACGTTCTCTTCATCCTCGGTAGCGAGCGCGTCGGCAACAACGCTCTCGCACACAACCAAAAGCCGGCGTCCTGCTGTTGTCAGCATCATGAGCAGTCAATAGGACCGGTCAATTGGTGCAGCTCGCAAGAGATTAACGGAAAAAAACAATGTCAGTTGTGGGAACAACTGAATTTAGTATTTTATTCACCGTTTGATAACACCCTGATGGCAACTAGCATGATACTCTCTGGAGTTTTGCTGTTTGAAAGTGAATGTTTTGCTCCAATTTCAGTTTGAGATGAAGGGTTTAAGTGCAAGAATAAGTTTTATTTTTGCGGGGATACTACAATGTCTTCTAGTTGTTGCAGCTCGATATGAGGGGTCTACTGCAGTTTATTCTCCATTGACGGCACAAGATTTCCTTTCATTCAAATAGTTTTACAGGAGCAGTTTCAACCATGTCATGGAATTCAATTACTTTTAAAGTCGGCAGTTCGGCGTAGTGATGACTACACATACAATAAGACTGTTTCAGTTTTTCTTATTGAATAGTTTCTCTTTCAATGAGTGTTATTTGCCGAGTTTTGTGTTCCAAGTGGAGCATATCAGATTCCATGATATGAGTTCTTCGCTATCTATCCAGCGCCACAAGTGATGTTTTGGCTTATGCCGTTTGATGATTGAGCATTTGTTTCAGGAGGTTAGTTGCACAGACTCAGACTTTGCTGAGGTTATGACTTGTTGAAGACCCAGATTTGTTCGTCTGCTTTGTTAATAGCTGTGTGTTCAGATCTGCTGTTGGTTTGCTCAATTTTACTTCGCAAGAAGTGTTTCAACAAGACTGTTCCAGTCTTTCTACTTGAAGATTAGTCCAATGGACTTTCGACGCACAAGGTGTTTATGCTAATTTTAATTGGAAGAGTTTATCACATTTTTTGACCATTGGAGGGAATTTAGTTTAAGATGGAGATTGTTAAAGTTGATTTGAATTCGTACCGTATCCATGTAGGATACTTTATCGTCTCATGCCAGACGTGACATAACAGGTGTATGCACAGGTTGTATCAGACGTAGTGTCAATCTGTAGCAACCGACTCTAATTCGGTTTCCTCTCTGTGGGGGACTCTTTTCCCCCGTACTATATATGTACCCCAGTAGTTCGTAAAAAGAGGTGTGCTCAAGAGCAAACGCTCCATTGTAAACTCTCCTCATTATAGTTATTTTCCTTCGAGCATCCGTGATTTTTTCTCATAAAGGTTTTTCACGTAAAATTTGTGACTCTTGTCTCTATTTTTCTGTGTATTATTTGCAACAATGATGAGATCTTAAACGACAGGTAAAAAAACGTATAGCAACAATTTGCAGTTACTTGCTACTTAATAATGTCATGCATACACCGTACGTGCGTGCAACTATTATCTTATTTCATTCTTCAGCTATGCATGTGTTTTCTTCAAATGTGGTAAGTATTTTAGAACGGAGAAAGTACGGGAAGACCTAATGAGCACGTACGGCTGATCTGCTTTGCAGGGGTGAATCCAATATATTATTTATTCTGCTAGATGGCTAAATATTGTAAGCTCAGACAATTAACACACTATTGTCACTACGAGAGGTGCCAATATGTGGACTATTTGAAATGTAGAAATTCTGTAATTTTTTTTTTTACTGAAAGTAGCTCAATTCAGGCTCACCTGCAGCAGCACACGTAGGAAATGCGTACGAAGGAATCCATCTGCAGGTAGATAAGGTACACTCCTACATGGGTCCCGTACGCGCTCAGAGGAATCGCATGAATCTTTGGAAAAGGTTAGGTCCTCGTTGGCCGTGCCCGCTGGATCCTAATAACGTAATTAAGGCTTCGCTCGTTTCGGTTTTAGCTTTTGGCTTCTGATTTATTTTTTACTATTCATAATTTCTTCTTTTTCTGAATTTTTGGTTTTTTTGAGCTTTTTTTGCCGGTTCTTTTTTTGCCGTATTCGTTTGCGTTGTTTGTGATGTGCTAACATATTTTTCATATTTTTTAATTTTTTTAAATTTAATTATGTTAAATAAGCCTCTGTCAGCTACAGTGTTTTTTCAGCCAACTACAGTACTTTTCAGCCATAAACCACCAAAAATAAGCCATAATGATCACCACTAACCCCAGCCTTAATTGCTCCAGCTCACCCGGCTTAATTAATTAGACGACGTAGATCATCTTTGGCAAAGCGACTGGCCTGCAGATCTCGTAATTAAACCCTGCGTGCAAATACGTGCACCGAGGCATGCCATGTACTCCTCTCCTTGTCCGGATGGATCTTTTTCAGAGTGGATACAACGACGACGAACACCCCGCTCACGCTATACATGTACACACGCTATAACTTTTAACTTTTTGTGAAGATTAAAAATCACTTTTAAAAATAAGTGGATCGCCGCTCACTAAACCCTGGCGAGAACACTAGAGAAGAGGAGAGGAGACGCGACCGCTTCGGAAAAATACAACTGCTAGCGCAAGCCATACTTTAGGTTATCTTAGGCTGGGTTCAGCATGGCTTCCGACTCGTGCTTTTCACTTTGTTGTTACAGTACTTAAACGGTACATACTTTAGAAGGAGTCTACAAGTTGATTGTAGTTGATATTATATCAAATCTAATTATACCGAGTAAAATCGTATATAATTGTATCTCTTTTTATACTGTCTCTCGGAACCGTTATAGTTCAAAATCTTATATAGTTCAAAAGCTATAAGACACGTCTACAAAACTTTAGTTACGATAAAGTTGGCCATACAGTGGTATACCAAACAGCCCAGAGGTACCTCCCGTGAACAATAATCTGATTCAAGCAACAGCTCAAGCTGAGAATTTAGAAGGCCTCGGCTGGCTTTAAATTTGGGCCGGCTTACTTAGTCTGAGCTTTTGTTGGCCCAATAGCGTGTTTCTCATACAGTACATCTCCGAATAGTTTCCACAAGTGGCATCGGCCTAGCTAGTAGCTACTGGAGCTGGCCTGTGACTCTGTGAGGCTACTCTGATGTGACGTTACAAGTCGAACAGGTGAAGTGTACAGCGTCTGCCTGTGACGCCGACGCCATTGCAACAGGCTAACAGCTGCACCTGAGACGAAGCAGCTGCACCGTCACGTGGCAGACAGCAGTTAAACCTTGGGCCTGACATGTGATTGTGCCATCAGAATTCAGACGCTCCAATCTAGCGTTGTGTGCAGGATCTTCCTCGTTCGTCCCATCTGTTTCTTTGGTTCATAATGGACGGCATCGTGATTAGCCAGGTCCGAACAACCCCAATCTGAATTAAGTGACTTTGACACGTAGGTGTATTGCTCGGGTCACGGACCAAACAGGCCAGAGACACAAGCCATTCCATACGACACACTCCTGTACAGGCTACATTTCCCCGTTTAAAAGTGCTTTGGTTTTCGGTTTTTACCTTACTGCAAGAGAGATTTAGCGAGTAAAAGATACCAGCGTTGAGAAACTATTTTATTTAAAAAGGCACCTACAATGACTTCTACAATTGAATTATAGAAATCACTTTTTTCAAAAACCGATTTATAAAAACTAAATGACAGAAACTGTTTGGAACAAAACCGGGCACATCTTATTTGAAGAAAGAAAGAAAGAAATAGCCAGCCAGAAACGGACAGGGAGTACGTGATGCTGAGGATACGTCCATCTGCACGCCAGACCTGACGCGTGCAATCAAATCCATATCGTCGTCGTCGTCGTCAACCTCCCATTTGATTTGGACCCATGTAGGCGCTGCCATGAGCCGTCAGCTCACAGCAGAATGCTATCGATACCCCTACACTGGCAGTGGCATCGTGTCCCTCGATCTTGATTTCCCACTTGTGCTTCTGCATCCATCCCCAAATCGATCCAGAGCTTCGCTACCAAGATAACACAAGCTAACAGCAGGCATTACAACTTGCGCGAAGACACCACTGCTTGGGCCGAACATCTCATGTTCTCTCCCATGTGGCAAGCCTTGGATCAAATCCAGGAACAAGGAATGGCGCTAGCTAGCTAGGGTTCAGCAAGTAGCACACTGTAGCACTGCAGTGTAGATAGTCCAATCTAGCATAGTAGCATGTTTGTACTTGCAGCACAAAGTCTTTCAGATATCACTTCTTGAATGAACGATCCTTTGATGTTTGTCATGCGCTGAAAACTTACCACAGTTCAGTTTCTAAGTGTGTGTGTGTGTGTGTTCCAAGTTGTCTGGATTAATCTAGCAAGAATCAAGCCCCAAATTTACTACAGTTATGACAACCTGCTCAACTGAGTTCAGCAGTATGCACCTCAACGGTACGCTCATAATCTTCTGCAAAATGCAATCGCTGCACTGGCAAATATGTATACGAAACCAAAGCTACAAGGATAAATAGACCAATGACGTGGGCTGAGTGGTACAAAAGCCCTCAATGTGCAGCGCAAATTTTAGACAGCAACTATGCAGGAACCGGCCATGTTCTAACTGACAACATTTTGGCCGCTCAGGTGCTCCATTGCCAGACCTTCCCCTCCACCGGAGATCCTCTTCAGCTCCTCGTACATCTCCTCGATCATCGGTTTCCACAGCCGAACTCGAGCGTTTATGAACCAGTTGGACACCTGACAACGCGAAATCACTCGGAATCAGGCATGAAACGTTTCACAAAAATATGTAATTATGGTTCTATTCTTTTAGGCTGTGGTTAATGGTTTTTGTTTGTGTCCTATGTCTTTTGACTACGCTTTTTTAAAACGGTGACGGACAAGGTAGACACGCCTAGAAGCAAATCTGTGCAGTTTTCTTTTGTCGGAAATGGCTAGAAGCAAATTAATCCACTTTCAGTTAGAAATGAACTTGCACCTGGTTCCTGTTGAGGCCGCTTCTTGCAGCCAGCATGTCCTTCTCGCTGTCCTTCGGATACCTGAATAAGAACGTCAATCTGACGATGATGAACAGCCTTGTTCCATAAACGCGTTGATCAATAAAATGCAGCAAGTTCACCGTCCTTTTTTTTTGAAAAAAACGCGCGCAAAAGATTTGCGCGCATTTCGTTAAGACGTAAAGTTCACCGTCCTCTGAACGGCCATGGCTTGGATCGATCGACGAACTTACGGGCGGAGGAAGTTCTCGAACATCCACGCCTTGAGCACGGCGACGGACTTCTCTGGCAGGCCGCGCTGTGGCCGCCAGCACTGCTGCTCGCCGCGCCGCAGCTGCTGCACCGCCCAGTGCTTCTGTATGAACGCCGACTCCCAGCTCCGCTCCCTCTCGCCCGCCGCCGCCGTCACCGACGACTCCCAGAGGCTAGGCCTGCTGGCCGCCGCCACCATGATCTCGCCGGTGATCCGCGGCCTCAGGCCGCGGTACAACGCCGACACGGCGCGGTGCGCGAACGGCGCGCAGATGCTGCCGTTGCCGCTGCCGACGCTGCCCAACTGCATCAGGCTGTTGAATTTCGCCGTCGTGCTCTGGATCTCATCCAAGCATTGGTTGTACTTCTGATCCATCTGCGCATCATCCAAGATCAAACTAATCACTGCAATTCACATGCATAATAATACGAATTCCACATGAAAAATTCTCTGAAATTTGCTTTAAAAATGCTTTAGAATTGGCTTCAGAATGCCTTGAGACTCGTGTAGACGCTCACCAGCTGAAGCATCTTGAGGAGCTCGCTCCTGACCCTCTGGGCTTCCCCCCACCGCGCGCCGGTGTCGCCGCCGTCCGGGTGCTCCTCTGGGGAGGCCATGAACTGGTTGCTGGAGCTCATCGCAGACGGCGCGCCAGCCCAGCAGGTCGACGCCTGCAGCGACGGCCTCGTGCCGCTGTCCAGGCCGCTGGCCGAGTCGGCGGCGGCCTCCGCGACACCGCCCAGGACGTGGCCGAGGACGTCGTTGAGCACCTGCTGCGCCACCGCCGCGTACCACGAGCGCGCCACCACCGCGGCGAAATGCGCCGGCCTGGAGCGCGCTTGCGGATAATACACTTGCGGCAGCTCGGATTCCACTCTGCTTATGTGCGTCAGGCCGGAGCGGCCAGCCTCCGATGAGCAATAGTCGGCGGCGTTTACCATGCTGTCCGAATAGGATTTTGAGCACAGGCTCAGGGACAGTTCGCTCGGCACCGCCGTGGAATGGCCGGCGGCGAGCGGGTAGTGGAAGCCAACCGCTTCCGGCGGTCCTGCGAGGTGATACGATCCATGGACAGAAACGGTTCTTGATCCGTCGGCGTTGCTCCAGTCGCAGTACGGCTTCTTGGACGACGACCACACAGCAATGGCATGAGCATCCGACTGGCCGGGGCAAAGGAGGCTCGCCGGGCCGGAGCCGTCACCACCGGCGACGTCATAGTCGCCGTTCATCTCCTCCTCCGGCGGCGTCCTTGCGCCGAGGTGGCCGCCGTGCGGCGCCGGAGCGGGCGCGAAGAGCTGGCTTGCCAGGGAAGCGAGCATCACGTTGTTCGCCGCGAACTGCGCGCCGATGTCCGCCGCCGCCGTGGCACCCCCTACCGCCACGTCGCCGAAGCAGAAGCCGAGGCCGAAGCCGCCATGATCAGGCGGCGGCATGCCCGGATGGAATGGCGGCACGTCTGCGCTGAGCATGCTGCTGCTACTCGCCATGAAGTAGCCGTTCATGGCGCCCACCCCGAATTGCGAGAACGATGGATTACTGCTCAATGCAGCCTCGGAAATCTCCAAGAATTGCAGTGATTTTTGACCGGGCCTGGAAACAGCAACACGAATCAGATCATCGGGCACACTCTTCTTCCCAAGATTTTTGACAGATAATAAATAGGAAATTTTTACCGTCCATTAAGAGAGTGATAATAAAAATTAAATCTGGTTTGTGATTTGTAAGGATATAATAGATTTTTTTATAAACCTTATTTTTTTATAAAAATAGTGTAGACTTGTTTTAACCTATTATTACTCTTTTCCATAGGGTCTCTTCCGCTTCTCACTTATTCCCTGTGCCGTTGTCTCCGTCTCTCATACGCATATTGCTTACGAAAATTATTCTTAAACTATATTTTTTTTTACTATTTTACTTTTTTTAGAATTCTACCTGCTCGTTCCGTTAGTGGTAGTATAACTAAATTTTAATTAATTTAATCTATTAGATAAAAAATAATAGACAGCTTATATTTATCATAATGTAAAAGAGACCAATGAATACTACAGGATCAGGCTGTACTAGGTACCCTCATATCAAAGTCTTATCTTTTCATCTAACCTTTTTACCTTACAGTGCCACTAGAATCAACCGTACAAGCTCTAGAGAGATCCTCACACTAGAAAGTTTCACTGTGAAAAAAGGGGTGAAAAATAGAGAATATAATCTTGAAACTAGCCGCAATTAATCTTCCAAGTTTAGATAACCTATTTTCAGTTTTGGAAGGTACAGAGACATGTTCACGTAGGATGATGCGTAACTTAATTCAACACATTCATAAATCGATCATAGCATATGAATGATTCATGAACAATAAACTAATTGTAACGAATTAACCAACAACAACCTGATGTGAAAGAAGTACAAACAAATCGAGTCCCTACAAGCAGTTGATCACCAAATAGACTAGCAACTCAAAATAAAATAGAGGGGGACAGACCTAAGCAAAGTTTCCTTGAAGAAGAAGAGCAAGCAGAGATAAGCCTTTGCCAAACCACATGCCTCCTCTAAACTCCAAAGCAAGCAGAAGCAACACAAGATGGAATGGACACAAGAACCAAAAGTTCAGGCTCACAAGAGGGGAAAAAAACAAAGAGGCCTCTGAAGCTTCAGCCCCTCATGCACATCCTAAAATGGAAAGATGATCACTTCCAAATAGAATGTCTACAAGGAACAAGAAAACAATTGGGGGCAGGGAGGTGTTATCACAAATCAGGTAGGCCTAATGATCGAAGGAAAAGGAAAGAACCACCATGCAAACATCTGCAAAGCCACCAGGGAGCAGCTCTCCCTGAACTTGGCACTGGGTCAGAGATTTGGCTTGGGCTCTCTGACAAACTATATATAAAAAAATAGGGCCCTACTCAGGAGCGGAATTGTCAATGGCAAGGTGTTGGTGCCCATACATAGAGACCTAGCATGGCATAAAGAGAGGGCTTAGAGCTGAGGCCTATATTCTGTAGCTTAGTTAGAAGGGTTTAAAGAAACAGGATAAAAGCTTCATGGGATTTATCACCTCATGATTGGTCACTGGTGAGGCAAGCCATAACTCAAATCAAAAGAAGGAAAGGCCCCCTCCGTGCATCAGGAGTGTATATATAATAATGATTTTAAAGTAGATTCTATCTAATTATTAAGATCATTACTGTTATGTTTGAAGCTATCATCTGGCTGTAACAAGAATCCTACTCGGCAGTAAAAAAATTATATTTTAATACTGCTGTTGAATGTGGTTGTTGATAGTTGGCTTGTGGGGGAGAGAGAACAACATGATTAAAAGAAAATTATATTTTAATACTTATGACCAGATCTTTAGCTTGAGGACCAGCTTTAAACCTTTTTTGCTTATGATCTGCTTAAGATAAACTCTGTAATATATAAAGTCGACCTTAAGATAACTTATGACCCTCTATTTTTATACACTTCGGATGTCCTCACTACTCACTAGTAGTTACGGCTTAATCCGAATGCACATTTTGCATTGTAAAATATGACTCATGCATGTGCCTAAATAACCAATGCCCATCACTCATCCTCTACAGGGAGAATGTAGCAAACAGTACTGGCATAGAGAAACGAACAAGGTGGGTTTCTATCAAATTAATCACATCCAATAATCAGCACTGTGTAAAAGAAAAAAGAAATCCAAGAACCAGGACAAGAATATCACACTTGCCTGCCTACTCCTTGTGGCCAAGTTGCTTCCACACTTCACTCCTCTTGCTCGAGCAAATGCAGCAGCAAGCATGCAGCAACTCACAGAGCAAGAGGAGGCCAAAGCAATGCGTCCAAAGCTGCTGCTTTATATGACTCTTCTAGCAGGGTGTGGGCGAGGCACAGGAAACTACACAAGGCACTAGTCCTTGCTGCATATCAATCAGATGCATGCAAAAACATTGAGCTAACACGAAGACAACAATGTTAAAGTATAAGTAAATTGTTCATCTTTTCTCATCAGCTTAAGCTTTTGGGTGAACTGGTTGGTGCATGCAACTCAATATGGTATCAGAGCCAAGAAGTCCCGAGTTCAAGACCTGGTTGACGTAATTAAAAAAATTAATTGCAGTCTACTTCTATTCCACGTATTAGGTTTAAGGGAGCTATACGTGAGGGGGGTGTTGAAGTATAAGTGAATTGCCTATCTTTTCTTATCAATTTAAGCTTTTGAATAAACTAATTGATGTATACAACTCAATAAACAGGAAGGAAGAAAGGCACGGGAAACCAGTGTCTGTGAAAGTAGTGGGATCATTTTGAGCGCTACCCTTTTGTGCAGGCTTTTGAAGGACACCTCTCTCTCTCTCTCTCACTCTCTGTATTTTCATTTCTGTGTGCTCTGTGGAAATGATCAAGGCAGCCAAAAGATCTGGAATCTCTCTGCAGGGCTGCAGCAGCAGCAGCTGCTGCGCTGGCAGGCTGTGCTCTCCCAGCATCAAACTTGCCACACACCTTGAGACAACAGAGTACTGCTCCCTGAACTGAACCCCACACTCACCAGCCTCTTGCGGCAATTGCATTTCACATGTTCATCACCAACTTTTGAATAACCCTGTTCCTCCTGGTGATCTTAATTAAGCCACTAGACGGCACTATATTGGTCCATTTACATGTTGATGCTGCATCGGCAAGAATATGGAGAATGGAAATGGGTAGCTTTCCTGAGTTCTTCAGTCTAAGGTAGACAAGAGGCATGCATGGAACAACTGCAGCATTTGGAAGGGTTGATAATTATGGGCAGGATCGACGAGGTCCGCGAAATCTAGTGGGTAGATCTCTGGCAGACATTAATGGGGCCAGGGAGCAACAGGGAGTAACCAGTAGTATTTGCACAGGGGTTCCTGAGCTCATGCACAGCGACCCTATTTGGTGGCTATGCCTGTCCTTGCTCGTCCTCTCGGGAAGAAAGGCGTACCGTGCTCTCTGTTCTTCAAAATAGGAACATATCGATGCATTTTCCATTGAAGACTTGTTTGAAAGGCAAAATACGAGTAGAAAGAATGAAGGGACAGGAGAAAGAAAGAATTGAATTGAATACCATGTGTAATGGGAGGAGTTAAAAGTACAGAAATGATTCAGAAGAAGTGCTTGGATGTCTTCGAAGATATAGATAATTCCAAACTTTTGAAGAAAATACATAAGATGGAGACGGATCTCGGTCTAAATGACACAAAGGAATTTAAGGAATTTTCCTACTAAATTCGAGTGTGTGCCTCTATTTTTTCCAAAGAAAAATCTAGGGACAAATAGTTTTCTTTGATTTCTCTCAAGTCATATGTTTAATAAACTTTTTTTCACCTTCGGATTGTCATCCTCCATCACCCACCAACAAAATCTTAATCTTTATTTAGAGTTGAGTGTAAAATATGAGCAAAGGGAAATGACTCATCATCACATATTCCCTCTACTATATGATCGTCATCCAATGGACAAAATGCTTTGGTGTGCATAATTTAAATGGGTTTCCTCTGTTGACGCACTTAGGTGGAGGGAATTGGATATAATGCTCAACGTAAGGTATTTCATTTACCGTCGATGATAACGGATTACAAAAGGTATAATTTCCGTAAACAACTGGTCAATTTTTAGTTTCGTTAGTTTCCTAGTGTGGATTACACAAAGAATTTTGTTTTTACCACTTATGACCGATTTGGAATCTGGGAATGAAAAACAAAAGGAATATAAAAAACATAAGAAAGGTATAGGAATACAAAGGTAAAATAGAGGATTTGAAAACACAAAATTTATAGGAAATAGTGTTTAGAACATAGGAATAGAAAGTATAGGAATACAAAGGATCTGTATAGCCGATGACACATAAGGTCCACTAGACTAGACCGCACGATCAGTGAATGATTGAAGGAGTAGATGCCACCCATCTCGTTTCTTCTGTATCTGAAGGACCATATGAGATGATCTATGTTAATATTATGATAAAACATTGTAATGTTTGTAGAGTGGTCAATTGATTTGAGCAGAAATTGAGAATTTAGGATTTGAGTCCTGGATTTACTTAGGTTGACCTGAGTCATTGGATTAAGATTGCATAATGCATGTCTTGGCTAATGTAGGTCAAGTTGTAAAGAACTTGTGGCTGAAAACGAATTCCTTGTCTTGGATGTGCAGGGTCGCTCGGTGTCAAATGTGATCAACGGTGGTGATCGGGGCTAGGCACATGGAGGAGTCAAGACCCAGAACGATCAAGAATGTCGGGTGAGACGGTGAGCTCAAGCATGGCATTAGAAAGATGGGAATGTTGAAGGCGAGTTTGAATGGCAGGATGACGCCAGGTGGCTTGCACGGGTCAAGTGAGCCGTGCTTCGGCGGGACCAGGACAGGAGAGACTTGGCGGCACGTGGCAAGCTAGTGGTGTACCTACACGTGGCAAGCATAGCAATTACTTGCAAAGGATGGTGATGATTGGGTCAACAAAGGGGCATTTTGGTATTTTGATCAAAATACCGGAAACCATCTTGGATCAAAACCGTGGCGCATGGGTGATGTATTGGAGAGTGGTTTAGGTCAAGATGAAGCTGATTTGATAAAGGTAGATCAAGACTAAGGATTTAGCGGATGCACACTTATGCACCTTGAAAAGCATGTATAAGTAAACTTGAGTGAGTAAAACCCATGTGTATGAGGTTAACGGGTTTCCCCATTGTAATAGTGGATAGGATCCATTTTGGGGTAGGTGGTTGGTTGCCCAACTATAAGAGGGGTTGAAATGGAGATATGTAGGGTTAATCATCCCACCCCTCTCTTATGTGATTTCTTGTTTAGGGTTAGGGTTTTGAGAGTGGAGCATATGGTGTGCTCTTTGTCCCCCAAGATGGAGCGGCTGTAAACTTAACCTTCTCAAGTGAGCAATATATCAATCTTTGCATATTTCCATGGATCCATCTTGGTTTGGTTGTTTTACTCTTGATTTGCTCTTCATTTGGCCTCAACATATGATTTCTTGATCCAAGGGTTTTTGAGTCAATTTCTTTGGTATTCTAACTTGCTGTGACATGTGGGAATACATATAGACTCATCTTGGTCATCATCCATCCACGAGCTAGTTTTATTCACCGATTTTGATTTTGATTCGGTTTTGATGTAACCTTCAACAAACTGAAAAATGTCTCATCTTTGGCCATACTTTTTATAATTGTTTGTTGAAATAGGTTCAAAATATCATAGAGATGATCTCTACAAAGTGTCACATCATTTGGATTTACAGATCGATAGTTCCATCTGTTTTCGTTTGTGAATCAGAGTTTAAACAGTCGGTGCTGTCTCTATCTGGAACGTCGACCATTTTTACGACCATGTTGGTTATGACTACGGTCAAGTCCTAGATCGCATCGTACCATTTTCTACCACGTTCAGTCTTCCGACCGCTTCGCGTTTTTCCTACCACATGGGATTTTCGACCACTCACGGATCCTCGATTTCACTGGTTGGTTTTTGAACTGAATCGACCACGCCAGTCGCAGATCACTCGTTGGCCTCTGACCTCGTTGGTTGTTTGACTACTCGTTGGCTTACGACCACGTTGATCATTTTGGTTGCCTTCTGGTTTCGACCACATTGGTTGTTTGACCACTTGTAGGCTTACGATCACGTTGATCATTTTAGTTGCCTACTGGTTCCGATCACTCATTGGCTTATGACCACGTTGGCTATGACCACATTGATCGTTTTGGTTGCCGACTAGTTCTGACCACGTTGGTTGTCCGACCACTCGTTGGCTTATGACCACGTTGGTTACGACCACGTTGATCACTTTGGTCATCGACTGGTTACGACCACGTTGGTTGTTCGACCACTCGTTGGCGTCCGACCACATTATTTATGATCACGTTGGTTTTGACTACATCCATTTTCGATCATGTTGGTTTTCGTCTCGGTGGTTGTCGAGTACATTGGTTTTCGACCGTTCCATGGTCGTCGACCGTGAGAGGGATTTCCGACTACACTAATTTCCAACGTACTGTTAGTTCTCGACTACGTGATTTCTGTTCGGTAGTCGATTTTCAACCACGTTGGACTTCTGAATGGTAGTCGAGTTTGACAATGTTGTTAGCTTTCCACCACACTGTGTTTCCTGCCATCTTGTTTGTGTTCGACTCTGTTTCTTTCGTTTTCAAGTAGGATTTCAACCCTAATCTTCATAGCTTTGTAACTATAGGGGAAAAGGGGTAAGTGAATACTTGGGCTAAAAATTTAAATGCACCATTCATCCCTCTCTGTTGCCTGTTTAGTCTTACAAGTGGTATCACAGCTTGGTTAGCTCTTTTCAATAGATCTTAATCGGTCATAGGAGCCATGACAACAGACTAGTATTCCACCAAAGCTCCTATCTTCGATGGGGTCAACTATCCCTTTTAGAAGAGTAGGATGGAGTCTTATATTCAGGCTCAAGGCTATGCGATCTGGAGAAAGGTTAAGAATCGGTTCGTTGTTCCTGCCGATGAGTACATCATACCGATAAATACGCCAGATGTGGAAGCAAATTCTAAGGCAAGGAACATCATCCATGGTCTAATTAGAAATGAGTTTGATTGCATCTCTTATCTCTCGTTGGCTTACGATATTTGAATGACCCTCGATGCATACCATGAGGGCACCACCCAAATCAAGACTGTCCGGCAGGACCAGTATAAGCGAGAGTATAACAAGTTTGAGATGCTTACTGGTGAGTCCTTAGATAAGTGCTTTGGCAGATTTCATAAGATTATGAGCAACATCCGAGCTATTGGTCTTAAATACTCAGACTCGGACAATGCTCTCCAGATACTTTCTGCTTTGGACCTCAAGGTTTGGGAGATGAAAGTGACTACCATCAAGGACACGACTGACTTGTCGACCTTGACTCTTGATGCATTGTACTCACGCCTCAAGATTCATGATATTGACATCGTCTCTTGCAAGTCAAAGTCACAGTTGATGGCCTTGGTCACCAATCCCAGTTCTACTTCTGGAGCATCTTCTGATGGTGCTTCTGGTTTCTCTTTGGCTGTTTTGTGTGAGATGAGAGATGATCAATTTGAGCAGTTCCCAGAGAGTGAGTTAGCCCTCTTAGCCAGAAAATTCTCACACGCATACAAGAGGATTAGGGGGAGAAAGAAAGGTGGTACAGTGATCTGCTTCGAGTGTGGCAGCCCAACCATATTCGAGCGAACTACCCCAAGCTGGAGAAAGGCAAGAACGACCATGGCGGTGTGAGCAAGAATGACTACATCGGCAAGAACCACAACAAGAAGCCCCTAATTCGTGATCAAGGCAAGGAAAAGAAGTACCGCAACCTTGGCAAGGCCAAGAAGCTGTTCCACCACGTCCTCACCACCTTCGACAACTTCGACTTCAGCGACATGGAGTGTTGGAGCAACGACGATGGCAAGGATGATCCGCACAAGGACACCAAGGATGTCGATGACTTCATCAGCATGTGCTTCATGGCTGACGAGAACGGTATCAGCGATGACAATCTCTACAACAATTTCGATGAGGTATGCCCCTCCTACGACCAGCTCAATGATGTTTTTCTCAAGTTAGAAAAGTTTTATGCTAGGTTTAGGAATATGTGTGGTGAGTTAGAGAAGGAGGTAGAGATCTTGTCATGGGAGCTTACTTCTTTTAGATCTGCTCACTCCTGTAATGAGTGTGATGCATGTACTTCTTTGCTAAGAGATATGGAGAAGCTGAGGACCTCTCATGATAGTGTGATTTGTGAGCTAGATTTGTTTAAGGTAGAGAATGTTAGTCTGTTAGCTGAGATAGAGATGGCTGGAGTTGCTCCTCTTTCATCTGATTATGTTGAGACTATATTTTGCACATCATGTGATGATAAGGATAATGTTTTTGGAGGACTATATACCATGTTTCTTGATCTTCCTAAAACATGTGAAAGTTGTAACAATTTGAAGATTAACTTAAAGAAGGTGGATCATAAAATTGCTGAAATGCAACCTGTTTTGCAACACACAATCCAGCGAGAATAACTGGTACAACCATCTTATAACAATGCCCCATGGAAGATGCTTTGTATTTGAAAGACTGGCCGTCACAAATAGAAAATCATACAAATCAACTCCATTTGCACCCATCTGTGGAATCCCTTCTCCATAGTGTATTTTGAAAACTACTCGTTTAGTCATGCCTGGCGATCAATTTGATAATTAATCTGATGTTAACGATAACTCCTCATTCGATTAAATAATGCCAAATAGACCTAACAGCAAATCCACTAGTTACTAATAAACTTGCATAGAAGGGGATTTTTCTAATGTACAACACCCTAACGAAAGACAACTAATCATATATGTTTTGTAAAAATCTAACTTACCATATATGGTTCATCTACGTAGTGCACATAGTTAATAATAGATCCTACAGACATTCTACTCTCCATTTTTTGAATAGACTTAACTAGTAGATCTAATATTTTAAAACTAATCGGTGCACTACAACTTATGACCATGAGAAATTAATAATTATACAAGAATACATCCTACACAAACTATCCTAAATAACTACATATCTACAACCATAATATTTACACATCCACTCACTACCCAATATAACTACACATCTAATCATTTTATTTACTAACCTACAATGATTGCAAAATGAAAACTACAAAGAAACCAAAATCTTACATGTATGATGCAAAAATCACTCCTTCTCCTGCTCTCTTCTCCTCCTCTTCCCCTCTTCTCTTCTCTCTTCTCCTCTCCTCCACTCTTTCTATTTTTCCAAATTCTTATGAATTTTGGTCGGTTTTTTAGCTCTTAAGTAGACTGCCCACTCAGAGGGAGCCAGGGCTTTGTCACCAATTAAAATGACGGCAGATGTCATGGCATCGATGTGGCACTCTGTCATCCATTTGTTTGATGACAGAGCTTTTGTCACTATTTCTGTTTCAAATTCAAATGGTGATAGAGACTCTGTTGGCATTTAAAATAGCGACATGGTGATGGAAGGTTATTTATGTTTTTAAACAATTATTTATTAATGTAATATTACTATATATATATAATTAAAAAATCATCTCTATTTCTAATGCAGGTATGGAGCTGGTAATCATTAGCATGTCACTGTGCCAAGATGGGTGAAAAGAAGCTTTGAAGGCTATGCATTGTAGCATGAGCTCCAAAATCAAGGAGAAGAGGCCTGCCCTTTCTTCTTTTTTCCTTCAGGGGACACCAACGAGCATTTTTCCTGGATGCGCCCCTATCTGTTTCTTAAGGATTTATTTAGAATATGAAAACATTTTTCGATTCTCGGTGGTAATAAACTATTTCATATGAGGTTTCTTCGTTCCACGAGGCCTGAACAGTGGATAAAACTCGGAGCGGATCTTATTCACGACATTTTGGACGATTGTTTCTAGAAATTCATGATAGTTTGGTGGCGAATAATCTTCTTATTATATCCGAGGGATTCCCGGTTGTTGGGTGTGGCCACATCACGTTTTTACAAGAAAATCCCTGCACTTTGCGAAATCGCGTAGATGTCCTTCGTCCTCGTAAATGATCCTCGCTTCGCAAAAGCAGGTTCTCGAGGTTTTTTTTGAAAACACCTCCACTTCACCGATAGCAACCTACGGTTTCCAAAATTATGTATAGGTCCTTGTTTAGTTACATACAGATCCTTGCGGGTCCCTGTTTTTTTGCAAAAAACCCTTTTGTTTCTCCGAAATTACTCATACGTCCTTCATTTTTTTTAAGAAACGTCTCACAAATTATTATCTCTTTTACTTCGATTCACACGGTGGCTAACGCGGCGTCGCGCCGCGCTTACGTACCTAGTACTCTGCGTGCCATGGCTTGCATGGTACTAGCACACAACTAGTGATTACCTGATAAGCCTGTAGCACGGTAGATATAGAGCCAGCTTCTTATTTTATCAAGCTTTATTTAAAATAAATATGGTTTAATTTAATATTATTTTATTGATGGTCTGAAAGTATTCTCAAAATCGAGCTAACGAGCCGAGCCAAAATAAAATTTAATTTGATCTAAGATCAATTCATTCAATAATTAATTAATTAATAAATATAATTAAAGTTATTTTAAATCGAGTATCGCTGCAGTATGCAGGGTCAGAAAATATCCCAGCATGCAGAAGCATACATACAGAGAAGGTGGTGCGTGTTGGTGTGCAATGGCGGACCGGTGCACATGGAGGTGATCCACTGCAAGAAGTCGCCCATGGATCCTAGGCTGTCCACCCTGGCCCCTACTACCTACCTGTGCAGAGTTTCTAGGCCCTCCACCTAGCCTAGGTTTGTGTGCTGTGCTACACGTTCCCACACATAGCACTATAGCTATTTTTTTTTAAAAAAAACAATGGCCTCAGACATCCGTCCCTGCCGAACCACCCGAGCCAAGCTCGTCCCATTTAATGCCCTTCGTTTAATCAGTGAGTGTACTTAATCAGTGCTAATTATATTTAATTAATATTAATTTTATTTAATTAGTACTAAACATATTTAATTAATATTAATTTTATTTAAGAGTATTGCTATACAACATTCGACTATTTTTCAGAACAAAAACAGTCAGATTGATCTGAGGTGTTAGATTTCCATCCAACGGATCTAACCATACAAACCCCCCTCCAAAAAAATGACCCCCTCCAAAAAAAAAATGATCTAGGGGCGTTGGATCTCCATCTAACGGTTCAAAATCTGACTATTTTTGTTCTAAAAAATAGTCGAATGTTGTATAGACACTCCCTTTATTTAATTAGTACTAAACATATTTAATTTGAAAAATAAAGATTCAGAGACTAAACATATTTAATCAGCCCTATTATAACACAAGTCAATGCACACACTTAAGCAGACAGATGCTCCTACACATCAGGGCGGACACAGATAAAGCATTAGGAGAACAAGGCAACAAGGAGCTGAAGGTTGACATGTTTGAGTAGTGAAAGCATCAATATCCAAATGTTAGCAGCAAAAGAGATCAATATTTCTGCAAAGATTGAGGTAGACAGACCCTTTTTATGCAATGTGAATGACACTATGTTGCCTGGTTACCAAGTAGCACAACTGAAATTTACATGAGACAGAACCAGATCACTGAGACAGTGAGACCAGAGCCATTGCGAAGTGAGCTCATAGTTACCCCATATACTGCTGCATTGGTTCATAAATATTTTAGAAAAACATACAAAATTAATTTCCCCATTCTGACACAAGTCTCAACTGATGAACATCAACACAGAACTCTTGAGAGGAAAACCCCTCAACTAGCTACATACAAAAAGATATCCAGTGCACTGATCATAATGCAGTTGAGATTATTATCTAAAATTGTGAAGCAACTGAAGTTAGTAATACAAATGCACTGGTGCCAGTGGATGACTGGAAGACAAAAACTTTCCTTATGTCAGACGTAGAGAATTAGAAACATGTCCAATGGTTGAATGGCTCACATCTCAGTTAACTAGAGCCACTCAATACAAACTGTAAGTTCGTCATCCAACTCAGTTTTGGAACGCCTCTACAACCAGTACAAGCTAAGGTCACAAAGTCAATGTATCTGAATTTTGCAAGAAGAATATGAATCAATGCCCAACACGTGCCGTGTTGCAAGAATCCAACAAGTTGCGGGAAGCAAGGCAAGATGGATGCATGTACTTCACGCAAAAGCTGGAAACAAACTAGTTAAGTCTCAACTCAAACCTATAGAAACTACTCCTACCTATGACAACAGGAAATCTATTCTCAGCCTCTGCTCAACAGCGAACATAGCTTGAAGTCTCAACTCAGTTCCACATGAAAATAATAAGCAATAACAGAGTTGTCTCTAACAGAATCAGAATTGACAGTGGTAATGCAGTGAATCCTGACTTCACCAAGCACTGCTCAGTTTGGTACAAGCTCTACTCAATTATATACAGAATCTATGCAGGGAGAAATTCCACAAGAATCAGTACTTTGCAATGAATTCTACTTCTCCTGTTAATGCCAAGACATTTTTTTGGCATCCACGACTAGGCCGCTTATGGGCTTATTGTAGCTCGAATTGTTATCTGCATTATGTTCGAGAAGCCTAAGAATTTTGTGGTGGTGCAGCTCCAAGAAAGAATACTATGCTACATGCCCATGAATGTCAAGGCAGTGAAGGGCGTTGCACCACCAAAAGAGTGTAACTCGTTCTAACTGGAGTGAACAGGGGCGGTATTACTTCTTTCTTCTGTCAACACAGGCACAGCAACAGCTGCTTCCTCTCTGGATGGAACTTTAAGCCAAACCTTCATCGAGTCATAAACAGTAAACCCTATGGCTACTGATGGGACAACCTGTGAAAAAGATAATTTATGAAGATACATATTTTGACCTTAAACACAGATGGTACCTTACTAATACAAACATAAAAAGGAGACATTAATTATGTAATACTCATAACTATATCAATCAATACATACTCCACAAGGCACTTACTTTTGCCTATGACACATAAATAAAAAGAAAATACACCGAAGTGTCCAATTAAGAACACTTCTTAAGCACGAGCATGATCATGTAAAGGGAGCAACAATCATTGATGAATTATTCTTACTCATGAACAGTTCAACAAAATTAATTAATTGGCATAACAGCACAAGTGTTCAAATGATTTTGAGGTTTTCAATGAAAATACGTATGCGAAGTTATAGCCTGCCCAAAGTCAAGTTCTACTATTAAGACAAATGGGAATTGCAGTGTTTCAATAGCTGCTGCATGCCTGTCATCAGTCTTCACATTTGTCGGCAGAAAAAAAAAACGTCTTTTTAAGCAAACTACAACTAAACAAACTATTAGTGGTACAAGAAAGGCAATATCTCACCTTCAAATAGTTGATAGATAGTCCTGAGAACAGTTGCCGCCAACCTTGATGTTTCGCTATCATAACAAGGCTACCAAATGTTCCTTTCCCCTTTGCAAGGTTGGATGATGAAAAGGCCTGAACCTGAAAATGATGCATCCGAAATCATTCGTTAGAACATTCAAATTACTTGTCAACCACAAATTATAAAGAAAAATTATACCTGCATTTGCCGCCTAACAACATCAAGGGGTATGTTATTGTCTGTCCTAACAAACCAGCAACTGATCCACAACCAAGCTTTGCTATTATATCTTTTCTGTGCTCTTCAGGAACATGAGTCTTCATCTTCTCATAAAAATAGAATTTAAGACCAGAATAAGGGAAGATTCCATACAATGATGGAGCTGAAAAACAAGAAATCTTAATTAATACAGAAACAGCATTAAAGTTGGCCTTGAGCAAAATGTGAAATACAAAATAAACATACCCATGCCACGGTATAGGCCTTTCAAGCCATTTTGCCTGTATATTGTTTTGACACAATCAAGGATCCCTTTATAAACCTGTTCAGAGGACTTAGATTCTCTGAAACTGAGGTTCACAGGACCTTTGACCTGCAGAGAAAATTATTAATCAAATAAAGTGTTGAGTAAAACAGTACTACTCCAAAATTGAAGGACATGGGTCATATAATCATATAAGAGTATACTAGATAGATTCTCCCAAATACAGCAACATCAGCATTACCAAAGAGTGGTGCTAGTCAGATCATTTTTCAGATAATATGTTTATTTGTGATACATCAGCAGCTGACTTAAAACCCCATTGGAGAAGTGTGATTTTCCTCTGCAATGAAGGATGTAAGGAGGAGTGAGGCCAACCTGATAGGCCAACTTCGTGCGAACTAGATCAAGAGGATATGTGCATATGACTGCTGTTCCTCCAGCTATTGATCCAGCCACTAGATCAAGAATAGGCCCTTGCTCAACATTAGGAAAACCAAGAATGATCCATCGCCGATACTCTTCATAGGCCATATAATGCAAAGCTGCATAAGGAACAATCCGAGCAACACTGGCTCCATTTCCCCTAAGGAAAGGAAATTCAAAAGTCAAGCTTAATAGTGCAATATGTATTGCTAGGCTACGTAAAATGGAAGATACCAACCTGTAAAACCCTAAAAGACCTTCTGTCCGAAAGATTGTTCGGAAGGATCCAATCAATCCAGAACCATGAAACTCTGCTCTTCTAGTCTGAAAGCACCAAAAGAAAATTCCATATGTCAGAGGATTGAGATGACATACAGGGAGATGTTTCTGTACAAGCATGAACTTCAAAGTAGTGACAACAAACTAAGTTGTTGAGATTACAGTTGTTTCTCTTTATTCCTTATCTGAGTTTCCTATAACCAGTTTAAATAGTAGATGCATCAAAAAATAATAAGACAACAAGTACTCCTATTTGTAAACTGAAGCATTATGAACAGAACAACCAGATCTCCTTCCTAATGTATAAGAACCCAGACTCATAAATGCAATATTCTTCATTTGCACATTTCATTATCCAGAACTATAATGGTCCTGATAATTTTGTGTAGCAAGTTAAGTTGGCACCAATTTTGTCCATTTTGTGTAGCATTTGTTTATCATTCTTGTCCCCCTCTTAACCACCACCGTGAACTCCAATCCTCTTCATCCAAGGTTATTTTAAAAGTAGAATTCCAACCATTAACTATACTAGCTGTCAGCTATGTTCACATCAGGGTCGTCACAACTGTTTGATAATCCCCAATATTTTTAGCGGGGGGACTTTTTCCCTTCCAAATATCTTCCTGGAACATGATTTTCTGAACCAGTACTCGATTATTCAATTCCTGGAACAAAACATTATCTAGCACTAGTCAACATTATCTAGTACTAGTCAAGCCTTCCCAGAAACTCCCGCCTAGAAAGGTTTTTCATTTCACTAACTGATACGATCTTATCTCAGTTCCATTATAGATTCAATAAAAAAAATGTGAGAAACTATTATAAAAGGGAATAGCGGTCAAACAGTAGTTCAGGTAAGCAAGAATCCCTAATGGAGATTCCAGCTCTTCCAAGCCTCTAACATCGGTTGCAATTTATCAATCAAGAATTTTCAAATTTTCTTTTTCCAACTCTGTATTTTTTATGCAGATTCCAACTTAATAACCTTAGAGCGTGAACCATGTTAAGGGTATTAGAGATAGAATAGGAATTGTATTATTCAGATAGAATAGGAATTGTATTATTCCTTTCCTTATACACCAGAATTGTATTATTCCTTTCCTTATCCGCATATGTCATATTTCCCTGTAATATCCCTTTGTACTTACTATATATATTGCCCATTGGCCTCTTCAATATACACACAATATTTATAACATGGTATCAGAGCTTAGGTTGAAACCCTAACCTCGATCTACTTCTGCTGTTGTTGCTGCCCCCGGGAGGATCGATCTCCACTCCTGGGCAGCCACCTTGTTGGGCTGCGCCGACCCGCTACCTCCTCCAGCTAGATCCGGCCGGATTCGCGCCGGATCCGCGTCCGTGTCGGTGCCCCGCGTCCGCCTCAGGCGGTCATCTCCCGACCGCCAGCCGTCTGGCACGCGGCCGTTGTCGCCCATGCTCGCCTGCGCTCGCTTGCCGCCATCGTCGCCCCGCCGCCGTCGTCGGATCCGGGATCACCACGCCAGATCCGGCCACCTTCGCTCTAGATCTAGGCCGCTGCGCTCCGTCACCCCCAGATCCGGCCGCGGCCGCTTTGGATCCGGCCGCCGCCGCTTCGGATATTGCCGCCGCCACCTCGGATCCAGCTGCCCCGACATCGCCTCGGCTGTCCGTGTGCGAAGGCGACCGGGCTACGATGACTTCGAGCGTGTCGGTGGCCGTGCGCGGAAGCGACTGCGCCCGGAGCGCCTGCGCCCATGCTCGAGGCGTCCGCCATCGCCTCCACGCCTTGAGGCCGCCACCCGAAGTTGTTCTCGACGCCACCACTCGGATCCGCTCTCGACGCCGTCGCCTGAAGCCGTTCTCAATGACGTCGATGGACGGAAGAGAGAGAGAGTGAGGGAGGGGTGCGCGAGAAGGGAGTTGAGCGCGAGGAGAGAGGGAGTGCGGACGTCAACGGAGCGTGCAGTGTGGGGTGTGAAGAGAGAGAGAGTGAGAGGGGGGAGAAAGGGTTTTTGATGTTATGAATATTGTGTGTGCATTGAAGAGGCCCAATAGGCAATATATATAAGGAGTGCAAAGGGATATTATAAGGGAATATGCTACATGCGGATAAGGAAAGAGAGGCATATAAGGAAAGGAATAATACAATTCATATTCTATCTCTAATACCCTTAACACCCCCTCAAATGCAAGACGTATGCAATTGCATTGCATTTGAAAAGGGTTAACACTAAAACAAGAAAAATCCGAAGTCCGAGTCTTGATAATGTCATCGTTGCGTGCAACTCTTGAATAAACTGTCAAATCAAGCCGAAGAGGAATAGATAGAAGCATGACGGCGCAGATCGAAACCCAAGATGGCAGCGACACAGTGCACAAGGTGCAAAAAACGCACAGCGGCATTAGAAGCTCGGGGCAGCGGCGAGAGAAGTGGCGGCATCATAACGACTTCTACGATCTGTATGTGGCTCAGAGAGTAAAGCGGCGGTTGCTGCCATGCAAAAGAAAATTCCTATACTTCTATGACTGACAATAAATTTATGGACTCGCACGGTTTGGACAAACTAAAAAATTAGAGACTACGGATTTGGATGGACGCAACGGAAGACTTACGAAAAACAACTGAAGACTGATTAAAACGCGACTCAGTCCCTCGCCACTCTCTCAGTCTCTTCACTCCCTGACTCACTCACTCCCTCCCGCGTCTCCCCCTCACTCGGAGAGAAGAGGAGCGGTAGGCTCCAGCGGAAGGCGGCTCCCCGGGGCCGGGCGACGGCGAGATTCGGCGGCGGCGGCGGTCACGGAGTGGCCGCGGTGGCTGGATCTAGGAGAGGCGGCCGGAAGTCGGCGGAGAGGGCCAGATCCGGGCGGCGGCTCGGCGGCCTTGGGCAAAGAGAGCTGGATACGCCGCAGAGAGCGCCTGATGACGGCGCGAGCGACGGTGTTCGATGCGGGCGCGGCTAGATCCTCACAGATCTGGCCGAAGGCAAGCAGATCCGGTGCACCTCCGCCACTGGATCTGGGTGCCAGGAGACCGCGCAAGCACGGACAAGACTGAGCCCACAGTTCAACTAAATTCACACCTAACTTAGGCGTGCCCAGTCTAACACATCAACCAACAATCCCAAACATTTCCTGTCGTTTATCCTTCAATATTTCAATTCATAAAGTTACCGAATTGTATCTTTGGCACAAAGAACGCGCTACAAGTTACAAAGAACCATGCCCAAACCTGAAAACACCTCTACTAACTTGTGACCAAAATTCTGTACATACGTCCATAAGGCATAAAGGTACCTCGATTTCTAACATTACAAAGCATGTACGGATTCTTTGCAAGTTTCGTGCCCTTTCATACTCATGACAGAATGCACTGCTACCGTTCAACATTCTCACAGAATATCATCTATAACGATCAAGACTCAAGAACCCTCGTGGCATTACATGCCCAAGAAAGAACAGCAATTAGCACACGCCTTTCGGCGCCCAAGGCAAAGAACCCACCGCCCAATATTCCTCGACAACGCCGGCCTCACAAAATCGCATCTCCCGGTCGCTCGCAGAGGTAGTAGTATACCGCAAGAACATAGCACGTATCACCATAATTCAAGAATTGCATCGCCATCCTCACGGAGCGAAATCACGGTCAAGAATTAGTTCGAGGGCCTGACGGAGGGTCGATCATACGTGCCTGGAAGAGGATCTTGACGCGCTCGAGCGGCGCGACGGCGGTCTTGGCGACGCCGCCGGCAACCCCGCCAGCGACGAGCTCCCGCACCGCGAGCGGCAGCGAGCCGCCGCCGCCGCCGCTCCCCGCTTCCTCCCGCGCCCGCGCCTCCATCCCGCCGCTGCCTTGGCCGCCTCCCTCCTCGGGCGCGCGATGGCGGGAGGGGGAGACGTGCGTGAGTTCGGTGGAAGCGGAGGAAACGGAAACGAAGCCGAGGCAGAGGGAGGCGAAAGGGAATTGAAACAGCGTGCTCTGGTGTCGCGGGGCCCATATGTAAGCGGCTGCGGTCGGCCACGTGGACAGCGATAAAGAAAAGGAGAAGGAAGGGAAGAGGGGATGGTTAGGTGGGGCGGAACTGGTAGCAGTTGCCAGTTGGTGGGCGCGAAGCTGCCGAGGAGCCCCGTTTTGCACACTGGTGCCCGCCCAGGTGATCGCTGTCACTACCGGCGACAAGGACGAGGATGTGCTCCTCGACATGTGAGCTGCTCCACTCGCTACTAAGCTTTTTTGCGGCGACTGGTTTCCGCTTCTTTCCTCCAAATTTGACCATTTTTTTTTAAGATTTGATCATTTGTCTCATCTTATATTGCATTTGATAAAATGATATGTGATGTGTTATTTCTATAGACCCTGAATTCATATGTAAATGAAATATCACATGTTACTTTTATCAAATGCATACGAAAAATGTGGCAAATGATCAAAAATTTCCTTTTTTTTTCAAGATTTGTTTCCGTCTGTTCGTTCACTCCGACTAGATTCAGGACAAGAGCACACGGTTGAGGCTTTGATGTTGTGTGCATATTTTATGCAGTGGTCTCGTCCACGAAGATGCAAGAGCACGCGGGCAGCGACAAGTCGTGCGTCTGGCATGCGGTGGACTTTGCTGACGGCGAGCTCAAGGAGGAGATGTTCGCCATCCGGTTTGGCTCCGTGGAGAGTGAGTTCTCGCCTCTTCTTTTGCCCGATTGATTTCGTGTTGCAATTCTATGTTGCTTGGTTTACTTAGTTTGATGTCATGCTAGATCGTGCTGTTTATTCCATTTTATTGTTCCTAATAGTGACAGTAATTTTTTATGTTCCGTGAGATGTCGGCTTTGCGCTTGTTTGGCATGGGCTGGTTGCATTTCTTAAGCTGAACCATGCATTGTGCCCGAACATGTGAGAGTTTCTTTTTGTGTAAATTTCATAATTAGATTGTTAGTTAGTTGTATCAGTGATTTACATGTTTCTTGGACTACCATGTCTTTGTTAAAAAACATCTTGTGCAATTAGGGATGGATGGGTGAGTTGGGTGTCAAGTGAGCATGAGTAAACTATAATAGCAGAAATTGATTATTCTTTGAATGAGCAGAGACGGTAAGCAGAATAAATCTCATGCTTTCTCCAGAGCACTGGCTAATTTCACCTTGGTCTAACAGCTTGACCAAAATTTTCTTTAGGGCAAATTCTTCCTCTGCAATCCAACGACGTGGAGATCTTTATCAATTAGTAGATGTCCACAGGTCGGGTACTCGGTTGCAAGCCTAGCTTCATCACTCAACTAGGCATGGTCTGCAAAGCAGGAATCGCCTGATTTTGCAGGCAAATTCATACTTTGTTCATGAAATAAATTGTGGTGTAGGTAGTATCAAATAAGTTTTAATTTAGATGGCATCGAATAAATCGATTCCTATATTGTTGTTTTGTATATTTCTTTTCTGGGTTTGATGTGTACATATTTTTCTTGGCATTCAATGTAAATTACAACATAGGTGCACCTAAGAAAAAAAAGATTTGAACTGTAAATAGTTGAAGCCATCACTTGAGGTTACATGTATTGTGGAAAGACAAAATTTTATGTTGTAGCTTCAGCTGACTGTTAGGGTTCTTGGAGGCGTGAAGTATTTTTCGTGATCATGTTACCGGCATGGGTTTATTGGAAAGCCTCTGATTCTAGATAAAAGGACCTTTAAGCAAACCAACTCCCATTAAGTATAATGAATATCCATTCTAGGATAAAATAATACACTATAGGTACTAAGGTTGCATGGTACTTTATTGACCATGCAACACTTTACCTTAGTATGCTGTTTTATCAAAAGATGGGTTTATGATGTTAGCCTTACAATCAAAGAGGAGAATGTTGGGTTGATCTCGGCTAACCAACCCCGAGATTTCAGGGAGGAGACCCCCTCCACTCGCGCAATGATCGGAAGCGCTGCAACCAACTCTTGGTTTCGGTCCCGGTCACCCAGCACCACATAAAAACGAGGGTTTCGGCAGGGGTGAGAACATGCGAATTGTTCACGCCTCCAAGAACCATAACACTACCCGATCTATTAACGACACTGTGGTGAACGAAGGCCAAACCTCTACATCCCCATCCACGGCTCCGACGGCCTCACCGCCGCCGGCCGTCCACCTCTACTGCCGCCGTCCTCGTCGGCCACCTTTACCGCCGTCGTCTCCTTCACCGACCGCGCCTCTACTTCACCCTCATGGCGTCTCCAACTTCAGGTATGTACTCACGCTTCTGCACTTATGTTTATTAGGTGTTCATGTTTTTATCTAGGGTTTTAGATTAATACAAACACTGACATGTCATTATTCTCTTTTTTAAGATAACCACCTTGTGATAGCCTCCACTGTAGATGTCCTTGGTCTTCTTTTACCTCTAGACCTCTCTTTCTAATGGCCGGTGCTAGGGCATACCTAGGGTCTGACCAGTGGTATGGGGTGCTCTCGCCCTGGCTGCCCCCTGTTGGATCCGCCATAAAACATTTCTACAACAGTCGTGCCCATAAAAGGTCTACATTTGCAAGTTAAACTTTTGATTACTACAGTTCACAGGATCCAATCAAGAACGAAGAAGTAGAGAAGATTTTGGACGGCACACACCGAAAACGAACTTCCATTTGCTTTCAGCTTCGGGCGAAGCAACACTGCATGGTGCAGATTTCTTTCACGATTCACTCCATTCGAGCTCTTTTCTTCTGCCGAGCTAGCTTGACACATGCTAAAACTACTTAACACTAATAAACCTCACCATCTTGTAACTAGTACAGGTGAAGTTAGTTATGCATCATCTGAGCCTACATATTTGGCCACTCCGACAGCATGCATGCAAGGCATCAATTGGGCACATGAACTGCCTTGGGGAGAATCGCCACCGCCTCCTGAGCAGAAGCATGGCACTGATCAGGCACCGCCATGCCGGTGATCTCATCACCATCTTCCATTGTGGCGCACTCATCTATGATGTTGAGCAGCACCGTCTCGAGGTCCTCGGCGTCGGCCCACTCGCGGACGCCGGCCCGGACGGCGCGGCGATCGCCGGCGATGAGCTCCCACACCGGGTAGCCCTTCCTCGGCATCATGTAGTCACGCTCGGCCAGCTTCAGGGAGGGGCAGTAGTCGCCCCTGCCGTCGCCGAGGTACACCACTCTCCTCCTCTGCTTCCCCGCCGCGCCGCCGACGGCAGACAGTTCTTGGAGTATCCTCTCCATGACCTTGCCCTGAAATCGACATCAAAATCATCTCGATCAGAAGCTGCAGGCAATGAAGAGAGAGGCAGGCATGGACAGGAAATTCAGTGATGAGAACATGCATGCAGGCATGCGTGTATCTGTGATCTGTGTCAGCTGTGTCATGCACCTTGCACATGTTAGAAGGGCAGGTGGCGAGGGTGCACCCATGGCCGGAGGGGTGGAAGTCGTGGTAGGGGGAGATCCTCAGCCGGCCGTCGGCGTCGACGCGGGCAGGGTTGGTGTTGATCTCGGAGAAGTAGCGGGCGAGGCCGTGGTGCGCGAGGACGGTCTCGATGAAGAAGGCGTTGGCGTCGCTGACGATCCGCAGTTCGCACCCGAGCGCGTACGCGGATTCGATGGCCGCGACGACGTGAGGGGACAGCGGCGCCGCCCTGAGGCAGTCCTTGATCTCCTCGATGGTTTTGCCTTGCGAGAGCAGCTCGCCCATCATTGCATCCTGGGACCAACCCGGTACGTTAAAGATGCGACAGGTTTTAGCCAAAATTTATGAACTTTATTCGGTGATGTGTGTACAAAATTACAAACTAACACACATGCGAATGGAATGCGCACTACCTATTCATTGATTTGATTGATTGATAAATTGCAACCAGTTAACGGAGGAAACGCAAAAGTCGTGGCATGTCAGAGAGAAAAGGATCGTGACTCATTAGCACGAGGATATTAAACAAAAAGGCCACTCATACAGGAACAATATATTCTTGGAATAAGCAAGACTTACGATGGCGGAGTTCCACGGGAGGTGGAGGAGGAGCTCGTCGAACCGCTCGGTGGCGCCGAGGGCGTCGACGACCCAGTTGTCGCTGTCGCAGTCGATGATCGTCTTGTCGAAATCGAACACCACCACGACGCCGCCATTACTCGCCGCCATTGTTACAGAACCAAGCTCTATCTCCAAAGATTTTTCTATCTCAGCAGGGCAGCTACGTACGTGTATGCAAATGCCTTGCACTGGCTGGATGGATCGCCATGGCTGGCCGAGGTACTTATAGGGGAAGGCAGCTAGCTAGCTAGGCAAGGAGGCGACCCAGGTAGGCAGGGAGCAGCCAGCTTTCACACCACCACGGCCATGAACCGAATCGCCAAAGGAACAGCTAATGGAATATTACACACGCACACGGCCTCCTTAATGCGCTGTGATGGCGTCTGCATTATCGCGTCCACAGGACCGATTTCTCCTTCGCCTTTTTCCTCTCTGGGCGCACCAGAATTAAGTGCGTGATTAACCTGCGAGGAGGATTGTTCTTGGGAATATTCTTGGATGAGCAGGGGTGTGTGCGAGGGGATGGCCGAGCGAATCTTAGGGCCAGTTCTAAACTCACTTCTTAATTTTTTCTTTTAAAATTTTAGATTTTTTATTTTTTTCTGTTATTTCTTTGTATTATCTGTAATGATATAATACTTTTTATTATTTTTATTTTTTAAAATTTAATTTCTACAAAATTAATAGCCATTACGGTATATTTTCTATTGGTATAAGACAAAAATAGTTAAGAAGCTATGATTTATAAGAGCAGAGCTTAATCTTCACGCCACCGCTTTTTCAGAAGGTTATAACGGCTCGCGCGTGGCAGTCTCGCCTTTTCCCAGCTTTCATGGGAGGAAAAACCTGTTCTTTATAGTTACAGTTTATTGCTTTTGATTATTCGTGAGATAGTATAAAAACATAAATAATTTATATGCCGCTTTGATCGATATAAATAAAGTCACTATAGTATGTACTATAATTAATTTGTATATCTCATTTTAAAAAAATATTCTATTTAAAAACTAATTACGGTAGAAAAGTCGAAAAGTATTTTTTACAAGTTAAAATGAAGAGGCCAGTGATGTTAGTGTACCTTTTCTTTTGAAAGAAAGACGTTGGCGTACTTGAACTCTGAGATAATCAGGCTGTACATGCCTCGCCTCACATCGGTTGCTGTACTTCCGTAGTGTGGCAAGAAATACTGCTCTCGTTAAAACCCGTCAAAGTTCATGTGTTCCAAAAAGGATATTACTGTCTTAAGTGATTTTGGTAGCGTGGGAAAGAATTGTTGTGACTCGTGACGAATTCACTTGCGTGTATCAAGTTAATTAGAGAGCTCACGCTGATGTATTTGTAGATATCCACGTTCTGACGGATATATTTGGTGGATTCCTGTGTGCAATATTCTGGTAGAAACATTACGTTTTTCGCGTGCGAAAGTTTTTCTGTGCTAATAAAGCTTCATGATTTGATAGGATTCGAAGCAGAGAATCCTCTGCTGTCGCAGTAAAATTAACTTGTCTCACCCGGTGATTGGAGTGGAAAATTAACGCAAATCTGGGGAAATCAGGTACAATAGCTGACACCGGGCGCATGCGCGTAGGGCCGTTAATGGACTTTAGATCTATCTAGAATTTTAAACCATCCTGGTCTAAAATTATAAATGGATTAGATTAAATTTGGACTCTTCTTTATTAAGCTAGACTTAGGTTAAATTGGATCAAGTCTTGGACCTCATATTTTTATATTATTTACTAAAGGTATAAAGAGCTTATCCTAATTAAAAAACTAAGGGTCTGTTTGGGGAGGGGCCGGGGGGGGCGGGTGAGGGGGGGGGAGTGGCGTGGGGAGGAGGGGCGGAGGAATCGGGAGGGGCGGGAGGGGTATTTTTATCCAAGGCATTTTATGGTAAATAACTTGAACTTTAATGGTACTAGTTCGCAGAATCTGTGAGAAGCTGGATTTTTGCAGCTTCTCGGTCCTAATACAACTGTGCCTTCTCCATATTTTCAGATTCTTAGTAGCTGGCCCAAAAGCTGTACTGTTTGGAAGAGCTTTTGGCTACTAGAAGTAGCTAGCTTGCCTAGAATCCGAAACAAACAGGGCCTAAGAAGGTAGAGATGCTTGGTCCAAGCTAAGGCCTAAATTTGTTTTTGGGCTTAGATCAGGCTTAGGCTTATATAATTTGGGCCAGGTTTGGATTAAATCATTCTTAATTTTATTTGGATTTGGATTGGATTTGGACCAGATTTTAGCCCATTAGCAGTCCTATGCGCGTGCAGACGCATATGGTTGGACTCAGGTAGGGGGCGGCGTACATATGTGTCCGACAACATCAAGAGCTCGATCAGTGCTGGCTGCTAGCTTCGATTTGGTAGCTGCCACGTGCCCATTTTCTTCTGGATTGTCGTAACCATCGTCTGCCATGGCCAGCGACGAAGCCAGTGAAGTTAGAGATGTTGGAAAACCTAGGCCTGGGCCTGCAAGCATGAATCATAGTGGGCATTTCACCACTTAGTTTATAAATAGAGGGTTTCAATCATTGTACCTTGTACCTTTTGGAGGAGAAAGTAATAAAGAAACGAAGAAAAAGTTCCCACATCTCTTGTGTTTAATCTATTATTTACTTGCATTATTCTGTGATTGATCCATCTTCTGTCTAGGAAGAATCACTCGGACTGGATTTGCCAGCGACGGTTCCTCCACACGTTATCAGTACGAATCGCTCCGGTGGATCGAAAGGTAATCATCAAAATACTCGTAGATTGAATTACCTATCTAGAATCGCTTTAAATTCTACAAATTTTTGCTTTCTAGATTATTATTCTGCGGTGCAAATCCGCTCTAATCTACCGCGAGCTGACTTGAAATCGTCGGCCAAGCCGATCGGTCGATTTTCACAAAAGAGTAGATGTTGATTTCACTATAGATTGAAAAATCGCCTCGTGCGTCGCTCGTACGCATCGCACGAACCGCCGGTCGGCCGCCCGCATGCACCGGCCCGCACCCCGCCGGCCACTCGCATGGCCACCTGAGCCGTCGCGCCGCCCGCACACGGCCGAATGCGCCGTCGGCCGTTAAGTAGCCCATCCACGCTGCCTGCACGTGGCTTACCGCGCCACCCGCACGTGCCGCAGCCACTCAACACCGGCTTGCAGCCGCACCGGACCGTCGTCACACGACCTCGAGGTAGAGTCGCCATGAACCAATGCTGCCGTCGAAGCGCCGTATAGCACCGCCGCTCGGCCCTGCACCGCTGCAAGCCCCGCACCGTGCGCGCCGACCGCCGCCACCATGCTGGAGCAGGGGTAGGGAAACCTTACCCCTCCCCATCCTTTTGAGTCGGCCGGCGTGGGCCAAGGGCATAGGCTAGGGTGGACCAGGGAAAAAGAAAAAGAAAGAAAAAAAAGGAGGGTCGGTGCCTAGATTTTTGCAAAAATGCCCTCCAAAAATTGGCAAATTGCTCGAAAATTTTTCTCAAAACTGAAAATTAACGGTAAGCTCTCGAAAATTGTAGAATTCACTGAAAATTCATATTCTAGTATAAAAGGGACTCGGGAATTCAAATTTTGGATTGTTTTTAACATTTGAAGCATGTTTACCACTGCTATTATTACTTCCTATATTTTTCTATATATATTTACTATTTTGATTAATTGCAATTATTTAATTTGCCTTTAATCACTGAAATTAGTAGTAACATTTATAGAAAAATGTATAGAAAATTCTGAAATATTGCGAGAACCTTTTTATACCATTGTCTAATTTATTTCATGCATATTTACATGCATATGTAGATGACAGGCATCACAACCAGGAGTTTGAGGAGCTGGCCCAGTATAGCCAGAACTACTTGACTTTAGCTTCTAACATCGAGATTGTACTTGGAACCAACAAACTTCACGCTGCCATTGGGATTGGTGCATAAGAGGATGTCAAACCCACCTTTGAGGAAAATGATCAGACATTACATTTCCTCATACACCACCTCTACCTCACTCTCAAGAAAGAGTACATGGCAGAGAAAAGTGTGCTAGCCTTATGTACTGCACTAAAGAAGCGGTTCGAGAAGTTAAAGTATACCATTCTTCCTTAGGCAAAGCAGGAATGGATCCGACTGAGATTTGCTGACTTCAAGACGATTGGGGAGTACAACTCTGCTCTTTACAGAATTTGTACCAATCTTCAACTCTGTGACAGGCAGGTCACAGATGAGCATAAGATTGAGAAGACCCTCTTCACCTTCAAGACGACTACAAGGAGATGCTGAGTTAATTGATATCATACAGGTTGCAGAGGCTTAGGATGAAGTTCATTCTAAGAACTTTGTCACATAGCCACCTGGGAGCTCCGCTGGTCGTGAGACCAACGCTGGGAGCTACAACGTGCGGAAGCCTATAACGAAGAAAAGGGAAAGGAAGGGTAAAGTCGTGGCCCAGAAAGGCAAACTAAATGCTCCATAGGAAAAGGAGGCCAATAAACCAAAGCGAGATGTTACAAGTCTGGCAAGTGGGGGCACTGGTTGCGGATCTGCACAGAGCCGTAGCTCGTCATCGATGCCTTCCAGGCCAAGAAGAAGAAGAGCGACAAAGGGCAGCATCAGGGGCGAAACCAGCCCAAGCTCCAGGTTGGGCTAGCTGCTCTTGGGCCAATTCTTGAGCTAACTATGTTTTTTTATTTTTCATGATTTTTCATGGGTTTTTGGTGCCAGGCCTCGGGCTACAGCCCATGTAGCCCAAGGCCTGGTTCCGCCATTGGGCAGCATGAAACCCGCGTTGCCTTCGTTGAGGGGGAGAATTCTGAGCAGCTCCCTACACCAATAGAGGTTGACTCCACTCCTGCAGCCGCGCCCCTTCTTGACATTGCAGTTGTCACCGCCATGATTTTCCAAAAAGAGCATCTCACTCCCGAGAAGATAGCAGTCGAAGTCTATGACTTCTTAGCAGATTTAGTCTAATGCACAGAATGCATTTAGACTTTAATTGTCATTTATTTCATGTGTGGAAGGAATAAGTTGGATTTTGATCAAACAATTTATTTTCTCATAATGGTTGGGTGATATTAATTAATTAATTCATTTATTGAGTTAATGATGGCATGATATGTTCTGCTATTTGAAGTATTTTAGTTATATGTTGATTGTCTCCTACTACATATTAATAAAGTACTTTATATTAGAATGTGTGTGGTGCTCTATGGTGGAAGTATGCTTAGCTGATAGCGGCACAATAAATATCATATTGAGAGAGACAAAATTCTTTCAGTCGATTAACAAGAATGCAAGTAATCTTACGACAATCGTCGGTACGATGTTTGTATAATAGGCTCAGGAAGAGCCACAATTATACTCCTAATAGGCACAACTTTAGTCATTAAAGAAGCCTTGTTGTACCCAGAATTGACTAGAATTCTCCTAAGTTTTAAGAATATTCGCGCTAA
This sequence comes from Bonia amplexicaulis, assembly GCA_036346245.1. Taxonomy (NCBI): domain Eukaryota; kingdom Viridiplantae; phylum Streptophyta; class Magnoliopsida; order Poales; family Poaceae; genus Bonia; species Bonia amplexicaulis. The sequence goes on along the minus strand of CM070738.1, from coordinate 5,425,938 downwards.
CAGTTTCCACATTGAAACTGAAGAAGAGTATAGTAAGGAATACCTGCTCATTACAAAGCGTGAAACAAGTGAAAAAAGGTATTGGAAAGACTTCCTTCATTCGAGATTGGGCTATACTACATTAATATTAGGGCATTCATAGCCCATACTGTCCTGAAACCCATATTTAGAGCTCTGAACTTTTCTGTCTCTGGAATGATAGATTAGGCCACCCAGGTGTTAGGATGATGAGAAATATAATTAACAATTCACATGAACATAATATCGATGTAAAGAATTTTCTGAATCAAGAAGATTTCGTGTGCCCCGCATGTACCACGGGAAATTAATTATTAGACCTTCTGCTCTGAAAGTGAAGGATGATGTCCCTACATTCCTAGAACACATCTAAGGAGATATTTGCGGTCCTATACAGCATCTATCAGGGCCATTTAAATATTTTATGGTACTCATCAAAGCTTCCTCGAAATAGTCGCACATATGTTTATTATCTACGAGAAATAATGCAATTGCAAAGTTGATCTCGCAGATGATTTAAATTAAAAATAATTTCACTAATCATCATATAAATCCATCATAATGGACAATACCGAAGAATTTACTTCAAATGCATTTGATTATTATTGCATAGCAATGAGAATTAAAGTTGAGCATTTTGTACCGATTGTCCATACCCAGAATGGACTAGCAGAACTATTAATTAAGAGAATTAAATTTATTGTCTGACCGCTTTTGTAGAATTGTAATTTACCAACTACATGTTGGAGACATGTAGTCCTACATGCAGTGACTCTTATCAACTTTAGACTATCAACATATAATATCTATTCACCTATGCAAATAGCGCAAGGGTCTGCACCAAAAATTTCTCATATTCATAGGTTTGGCTGCAAAGATCATGTACCTATACCTCTACCATAGCATACTGCAATGGGCCCTCTCTGAAAATCTAGGATATACGTTCGTTATGAGACAACTTCCATAATCAGGTATTTGGACCCCTATGATAGGAGATTTACATATAACCCATTTCGCTGATAGTATATTTGATGGGATAGTTTCCCGACATTATAGGGAGGAAATCATCCCATTGATAAAAAATATCGAAAATTACATGGCAAGTCACGGAAATCCATGCACATGACCTGCATACTAGTGAAGCAAATAGATAAGTCCCCAAGATCATTGATTTGCAGGTATTAGCAAATCAACTGCTTGATCACTTTAGTGATTTAAAGATCGTGACCAAGTCGTATGTGCCTATACGCAATGTACTAGAGAGGGTTGAAATACCGAAGAAAGTTGAAAGTATCCCTAATCCTGTCCAGAGGTCTCAGAATAAAAGGACGATAACTCCGGCCTCTCGAATCCCATGTAACCAGGGACGTCTGGTGAAAAATGATAAGAGGGATTTGATACAGCCAATCACTGAAGTTCCCTAGAATCGAAGGAAAGACATACCGGATTTGAACATTCTCATGGAGGGAGAAACCAGCATGGATGTGTGCGCACGCATCGGAATTGAAAGCTAAATGGGCTTGCCCTCGCTTCTAGATGGAGCGGTGAGTAAATAGAAGCACTAGAAGAATTAACCCCTGAACAAATAGCTATAAACTATGTGCACGTGGGAGAATCCATGAATAAGACAACAGCTAATGTTGATATTTATTTTACAAAGAAAATTACCACAATCATCTTGATCCAGAACCTGCATCACTCGCTGAATGTAAGAAAAAGATCAGATTGGGAGGATTGAAAAAGGGCAATGAAACTGAATTATTATCTCTGAATAAAAAAGAGGTGTTTGGGCCTGTAAGACGCACGCCTATCCATGTGCACCCTGTAGGGCACGAGTGGGTATTTGTTCAAAAGAGAAATGAGAAAAATGAAGTTGTAAGATATAATGTAAGGCTCGTTGCATAAGGTTTCACTCAATGTTAGTGAGTTGATTATGAAGAAACCTATTCCCTGGTCATTGTGGTATTACCTTTAGATATTTAATCTCGATGACAGTGAACTTGAATTTAGAAATAAAATTGATGGATATGGTAACTGCATACCTTTATGGAAACATGGATTTAGACATTTATATAAAGGTGCCTGAAGGTTTCCTTGTCCTAAACCAATACAGAGCAAATAGAAACTTGTACAGTCTGAAACTCAGGAAATCATTGTACAGACTTAAACAATCAGGCAGAATGTGGTATAATCACTTAAGTGACTTTCTATGAAAGAAAGGCTACATGAATAATGAGGATTGTCCCTGTGTATTTATACGATGATCTCAAAATGGATTTTGTATAATCTTAGTATATGTAGATGATATGAATATCATCGAAAGCCTGGAAGATATAAAAGAAGCGAGCTGTTACCTGGAATCAGAGTTCAGAATGAACGATTTAGGCAAAATCAAATATTGCCCAGACTTGCAGCTTAAGCATGTCCCTGAAGGATATTACTACATCAGTTTGCATACACTCAAAATGTGTTAGAAAGATTCGGTTTTGAAAAAGCTTACCCATCGAAAATACCGATGATCAAAAGATCTTTACATCAAGACAAAGATCCATACCGACCTAGAGAAGAGGGGGAGGATGTCCTGAGACCGGAATTCCCGTACTTAAGTGCAATAGGAGTACTTATGTATTTAGCAAACTACGTTAGACTGGACATTGCATTTGCTGTAAACCTATTAGCAAGGTATAGTGCAGAATCTACATAAAGGCATTGGTAGGGGATTAAGGACATCTTCCGATACCTCCAAGGAAACAAAGACCTTGGACTGTTCTATAGAAAGAACCAAGACCGGAATATGACTGGCTATGCAGATACAGAGTACCTGTCAGACCCGTATATAGCTAGGTCACAAACAGGTAATGTGTTCCTATGTGGTGGAACCACAATTTTGTGAAAATTATCTAAGCAAAATCTTGTATCGACTTCGACAAATCACTCGGAAATCATAGCACTGTATGAAGTCGCACGAGAATGTGCTTGGCTTCGACGAATGATTCAACACATCTAGCAATCATGTGGATTGAATATCGTGCAAGCTCCCACAATTATCTATGAAGATAATGCAGATTGTGTTGCACAAGTGCAGATGGGTTACGTGAAGAGTCATCTTATAAAGCATATAAACCCTAAGTTCTTCTATGCTCATGGGTTACAAAAGATGGATGAAATTAAGATTATGCATACTAAGTCGTGTGAAAATCTTGTATATTTATTCATTAAGTCACTTCCAGCATTTAACTTTGAAAGGTGTATACGTGGAATTGGAATGATGAGACTTAGGGAAGTGGAGAACTTAGGGGGAGATTCTTTTCGAATTCACTATTAAAACTTGATCACGAAGATCGATTACTCCAAGAATAAATTATGTAGATTAAATAAAATTGTCTGGATTGTACTCTTTTTTCCTTGATGAGTTGTTCGAAAGTTTCTCGGCCAAGGTTTTTAACAAGGCAATTCTTGCAACACAACATAACTTATATCATGTACTGTTTCTCCAAATTTTTTCACTGAATTTTTATGGAGTTTTGATGAGACATGAACGTGTCGGATGAGTGCCCAAAGACGGTGTGTTGGGAAACCTAGGCATGTACTTGCAAACCTGGCCCATGGTGGATATCTCATGACTTAGTCTATAAATAGGGGGTCCCAATCATTGAAACTTGTACCCTTTGGAGGAGAAAGTAATAAAGAAAAGAAGGAGTTCCCCCATCTCTCATATTCAATCTATTATTTTCTTGTATTATTCTGTGATTGATCCAACTTCTGTCTAGGAGGAATCGATTAGACTGGACGCCAGCGATGGTTCCTCAACAAGAGAGTCGGAGTAAGTCTAATTTGATTTTTATTGGGTCTCTTTTTTAAAACTTCTAATAGCTGTTTTTCGGTTTTTTACGGTAACTAGCTTTTAACATAATATCTTTTTAAGACAATATCTATAAATTAATTGTATTACACATTGTATGACTTCATTTATATCGGTTCAAATTACATATAAGTTTCTGTTACTCCGTACTCTCTTCCATATCAAATTAAAACTCTAAACCACAACTAAAAGTCATAAATCGAAGTTCAGCCATGGCATCCCTCTTTCGGAGCGTGCGTCCTACCCAACAACGGTGGACTTTCATAGTTTATCGCCGGAGTCGTCCGTGCTTACTGAAAGGTGGCTTCGCTCCTGAGCATGCTTCAGGCTACGGCAGCTAGTGTGAGGAATAGGCAGCTGTGGCAGAATAAAACTTAGATAACGTCGAAGCGATGCAAGAAGCTTCCTGCATGATGGATCCGATCGTTCTGCATGTTGTCTTGTGCAACTTTACGAAGCGAACAATCGAACAAAGATGTGTGCTTAGTTTGTGGCCTACAACTCTAGTAGCTTAGCTAGTGTAATAAGGTTCGATCGATCGAACACGCGCATGCACGATAATCCCCTCGAATCGATGCTATTCAGATCAGGTAGTTTAGGGTTTCCGATTCGGTTCCTGTAGCTGGAATGTCCTCTCGTTCGTTTGCACAGTACATACGTATATGGCGAATAAACAGGGATTATCTCTCATATATAACATGTTCTTTTCAGTTTCTAAAAACTACTTTTCGACTTTTCTATAATAACTAACTTTTAAACGGAATATCTTTTTAATATAGGATCTACTAATTAATTGTAGTATATATTGTACCGACTTTATTTATACCGGCAAAAATTGTACGTAAGTTTCTGTTACTCTGTAATTTCTCATATAAACAGATCAAAAATCACAAGTCGCAGCTAAAAGCCATAAGTTTCAGCAAAAAAAAAAAACAGACCCACAGTGCATGCACATGCATTGTCCATGGTGTGATGCGATGCGCTCCAATGTCTAAATTCACAGGTGACTTGACATCACTTAACTCCAGGATAAAATTCTAAAGTGTCGCACGGTTGGACTGAAATAAGCTAGTTTATGGCTGAAATTATACTATAACGGCTGAAATTACACGGTAGCTGATAGTGGCTTATTCGGCGTAATTAAATTTTAAAAACTTTAAAATAGGAAAAATAGGTTAGCCCACCATAGGCAATACAAACGAATACGGAAAAAAAGAACCGGCAAGAAAGCTCAAAAAAAGCCAAAAAGTAAGAAAAAGATGAAATTTAGGAATAGTAAAAAATAAGTCTGAAGTTTAAACCGAAATGAGCAAATCCTAAATTCACACACCTCAAAATATATTGACCCCTTCGGAGAAAACTACTAAAAACTTTCCAATGTTTTTGTTATTTGCACACGATTGTCTACTTTTGAGTACCGTGGTGCTGTGAATCATCAATTTTTTTAATAGATTAGATTAGTTAGAATTTAGTTTTACGACCATCAATAGTACCAACATTAAAATCCTAAAAAAGGGTAAAATTATCGTTTTCACAACCAGATCACCCCCGGCACGTAGGGGTGGACAAAAGTCAGGGCTCACGAGCCGGCTCACCGACATGTGCTCGGCTCGGCTTGACTAGTGAAATTTACGAGACGAGTCGAGCCAGGGGTTGAGTTCGGTTTCTTAACGAGCTGAGCCGAGCTAGCTCAGTCAGACGGCTCGACGCGCGGTCCATGTCTCGCCCGATTCTCGTCGCTCGGCCCATCTATCTCTCGCCTCATAGTCCGTCCCGAGAAAATCCCTTGCCTCCGATTCACAGTCACACCGACACAATCGCCTCGTCTTTGTCCATCCCGAGAAAATCCCCTTCTCGTCTCAACCCTAGAAAATCGCCGCGGTGCCGCACCGCACCATCACCGACTGCTGGCGCTGGCCCCTCCCCTCCTCCTCGCCTCAGCCTCCCACCCCTTCCCATCGGCCATCGCCTTCCCTCAAGTCTCAACCGTAGTGCTACACCTCCGTTGGCACCAACCGCACAGCACCGCTGCCGTAATGCCACACCTTCCTCACCATCGGCCTCTCGTCGGTGTCTGGCGCATGGAGCGGCATGCGCAGGCCAGCATGGAGTCAAAGAACCACGGAGGGAGGAGGTCCTCTGGGTCCGGCTCCACCACCGCATCGACCCCAGTGGTGAACTGCCTTCCCAACCCCTGGCTACGGCCACCTTGCAGTGCCACACAGCTCCGACCCCGGTAGCCTCGGTAAAGTAGCTCCTCAACCCATATTCTTGAGAGATTAATGAAGATTAGAGAGTGTATCTTGGATGTTGATTGTTGATTGTGTATGTTTACTTGCAGCTATTATGTGGTTTGCACTGTGTATGTTCTTGAGAGCTATTATGTTGATTGTTGACTGTGTATCACAGTTGGAGTCTTGGAGAGAAACAAATTACATGTTGTCCAATTTTGTAATACCATCCATCTTTTAAATTTTATAAACTTGTTATGGTAATCTATATTATGTGATTTGTGGTAATTGCATGTGGTCACAGTTGGTACTACCGTATTTTGTAATTTATACATAACCACTGCTTACGTAATTGCAATCAAATTATGTAATTTGTATTTACGAGCCTAATAAGTCGAGCCCGAGCTTTCCACCAAACCAAACCGAGCCTTTCTTTCAGCTCGTTACTCTAACGAACCGAGCCGTATTTTTAATGAGTTTTACCGAGCCGAACTGGCTCGATATCCACCCCTACCAGCACAGCCGCCTCCAACCGCTTTTTGGTCGCCAGGATGCATCACCCTGATTCTTGAGGACAAAATATTGGATATGTATGCAGTGCGTGCATGTCCAGCACGCCTCGCTAGGTAGTCTAGACGTAAATTATTTCGGTTCAGCCATTAATTGGTCCATTCCATGGACCTCGATCACCTGATGTTGCCACCGGTGTTGCTGAACCCGATGCCGTGGCCGCCTTTGCGCAGCGTGCTCGCGATCGACGGCGAGCTCATCGAGTCCGACCAAGAGTCCGATAGGTTCAGCTCCAATGTGTTGTAGTCCGACACGCTGTCCTGCAGGCCGAGCAGGAGTTGGTGGTTGGCGCTGAAGCTCATGGACGGCCACGTCGCCTGCACGAACGGCTGGTCGGCCTCGCTGCCAAGCATCTGCACCACAACGCGCATCCCCGGTCGGAGCGCCGGCTCGGAGCTGGAGGACGCTAGCCCGATTACCAACACCTTTCTGAGCAGTAATCCGAGGTCTGACAATCAAAATTTATGTAAAATTTATTAAAAATTAAAAAAAATCAGAGTTAACCTGAGTTGTCCTAAGAGCAACTGGTCCAACCCAAAGCTTAGGCTTGAACTGGTTCCGCTCCTACCAGCACCCTCATCTCACCTCGTTGTACTCGCCATCTAGCCTCGCGTCAACGGTGTCCAACATACGGCCTGATGTTGACAGTTCACTTCGACTTATTCAATAATTGATTTATAAAGAAAAATTTATTATACTTTTATAAATAACGGTTAGATTTAATTTTTTACTACTACTCTACTAACAGTGGAATGAAAATTTTCTAAAATAAAAGCTTCTTTTTGCAAACACAAATCTCATAGGTGGATCATGTGCAATTCACGCTTTTTAAGAGTGAGAAAAGGTGTGTCAAACAATGGGTCAATTCTTTTTGGCTTTAGATCTGCAGCAAGATCTAAAGGAAAATGTTGGTTGATATTGGTACGTTAATTTAACATCAATGCTTTTCCAGTGAGGTCGGACAGGGCAAAGCAATGATATTTTTCTTTTTTTGCTTAACATAGTGCAATTGAAAACCGTCCGGTTTGTTCATGTCTTCTCCCAGCAATTATTAAGAACCATAAGACCAAAAAAAGGATCTCTTTGCATGAGCATTTTCTACAAAATTCCTGTGAAATGCCTGAATTGGCAATTGATTAATTTGTTACGAGGCTCTCTTCTCATGAATCCCTCGTCCCAAATGCACAAAATGAACAATATATTACACGATTAGACAGCTTGATATTCTTGTATTCGCTCACTACAGTCGCTTCGGCAACTTAATTTGTGTAGCGGATCCTTGTTCACTTCATCTTTTCCCTTTCAAAACAAACGGGGAAAAGACGGAGCACCATCCATGTGTCTATGTAGAGAAGCAATAGCGGTAAGTGGGAGATGATTTGGTGTTCCTCTTTTGCCCTAAAGAGGCCATTATTATTATAGCCCTGCTTTTGGACTCCATCACATATATAGCACTCCAATCACTTTTTTAAATTTAACATTTGATTTTGTAGATCTAGTCTCCTCCCACGCATGGCAGCGGTAGCAGCCTTACTGAGCTACAGTAGCTCGGCAGGATACTCTAGTTACAGTGTTACTGAGCTACTATAGCCTGTTAGGGCTACTACAGCTATGGTAGGTCTGAGGAAAAGAGCTAGGTTTATAAAAACGAATGATTGAATGTTAAATTTAAAAAAAATTAGAGTGATATTTTTAAACTCAATTCTTGCTTTCGTCAAGATAAGCCTGCCACGCACCATGCATGTGTGATGTCGAGAGCTGAGCTCACAGCTTTCGCAGGTCATGAACTTTCAAGGTTCATGCGCCGGTCAATGTGAAAAACAACAAAGGTTCAAGTCAAGATATATATGCTTTTTCACAGCCGTTACTTTGTTAGATTCTATATGTTCCCTAGTTCATGGTGACTAGGATGCGGTCTGGCCTCAAACTGGCCTTCTCTGATAGAGTAATTCTAGATTTGACTTTTTTTCGTGCGGAATTTCCAAAATAGTCTCCTAGCGCAGAGTTGGAGCGCGCAAGTGAGGTGGTGCGCCACCCTTCGTGCTGCACTGTCTGTGCGCCCGCCCGCCTGGCGAGGGAGGTGGCACATGCCACCCGCCGCCAGTCGCCTGGTGCGCAGCCCCGCCACGACAACATTCTGTCTTTTTTTTAATGCAAATTGGTATTGAAATTTAAGGTTTTTTATTTTAGTACCAATTTCAATTAAAAATTTCATTGAGAAAAACAATACTAATATTTCTGTATTGATCTGATGGAAGTAATTATGGAAAAATAAAGAGCAATTTTTGTAGATAATACATGTAGCAAATCATATTTGCAGATTGTTATTTTTTTCAAAGTAAAAGGGCAGATAATGTAGGTTGGTTGGTTTATTTATGATTTTCATAGATTCTCAACGGTACGAAATCTGTTAGGCTGACAATAATACTTTATGATTGTCGTATGTTGTTGTAGTGCGAGAAATTTTTGAAAGAATTTTCTAGGGACGATTGAGGCGTCAATGACATATAAGTATGAATGTTATTGAGACACCAACCCACTGGCGCGCCACCCTACCGTGCCACCTCCCCAACCCCCACTGGCCCACTCTCCCGACCGCACGGCGTGACCCCTTTGGCGCTGACTCTTACCGCGTGAGCCCCCACTGACTCACTCTCCCATCCACGCGGCGTGACCTTTGGCGTTGGCTCTTACCGCGTGAGGTGTCGAACGTCCTCCCGCCCAACCCCCTCCACCGCGTGCACATCCCAAGTGGCAGCACCTACGCGATCGGGCCCCCTTCCCTCCATTGATTGCATGATAAAATGGTTGATGCTTTCGTTCTCTGGAGGAGACAATAGTGTCATTTCATTTGAGTGTAGCCAAGAGCAAGAGAGGCAGCTGAGAAGGGAGGAAGAAGGCTGCGAAAGCATCCGATTTTTTAGTGGTTTTGAATTTGAATTTGAAGTTTACGTAGTTGGAAAAGTTATAGATCGGTTTTGGAGCATCCGAAACAGGTAATTTTTGTTGACATCCTGCAAATTTTTTTAGCAACGTGATTAGCATGTAATTAGAAAAATGGTAGTTTTTTTAGTATGAAAAGGCGGTAGTTAGGCTTTTGTAATCGAGCAGTGGCCTTAGTTGATGTCGAAGAAGCAGCATTGTTAGTGTCGTTAAATACTTATTAGCTACGGTAATTATATGAATGTCATAGTTTACGTGTAGGTTATTTTGTTTGCATAGGAACAACATTGTATTTTTTCAATATTTGCAAGAAGTTAGTATGCATTTTGTATAATGTTATGCAGAAAATGTTAGACATGTAATTTTTTGGTTACATTGTTGTGATTTGTGCAAATTTTTGTACATTATCGTTACCATGTCGGGCATTCAGGATCTGTTCATGTTCCATGGGAATGGTATCGTACATGACGGACTGTATGGGGTGGACCTGTCAAATTGTGACCGGACCGTAATCCGGACACCCGGTCTGAAGGACACAGGCCTCTCGAAGCTCAGGAGGTGCGTCTGTTCCGCATTTGATCGCGGCATTGTAAGGAACAAACTGTGCATTGAAGAATTGTACGTTTCCTTACTGGGTGATCAAGGGGAGGCCTCATGGCAACTTTTGAAGGTGACAAGCGATGAGTCATGGGCCTGTTACATGGAGGCTGTGTGCAACCCTACTGCTGCAATATATGGTAGACTAACGGTGTATGTTTAGCTCGTGGAGCGGTCAGAGTCATCCGGCATGCCTGGTTCCGGTGCAGGCGTTGATGATGTAGCGCCTGGGTTGATCTTCGGCGATGATGTAGATGGGGCTACTGTGGAGATGCGGGCGAGGCGGTGTGTGATGGGGACCTGAGGAGGCATGCCAAAAATTTCGAGTCCAATGTAGGCATGCTGGGATGGTGGACAACCCGTATTGACTGCCACGAGTATCTACCTGACCAGGTAGAAGAAATGGAGAGTGAGGAGGAGGGGGGCATGGAAACATCTAGTTCTGAAGATGAGAGAGATGGAGGAGCTGCTGCGGGAGTTGTAGTTGGTGGTGTTGTTACCACCGATGGCACTTATGTTAGCTGTAGGTTGGACGACATCGCGGCGGCATCGTTGGTTCTGCCGCAAGCAGAGGAGGCACATTGGGACTTTAATGAAGACACTATACTCTTAGGACAACACTTCCCTAACAAGAGCGCTGCCAAACAGGCCATTGCCACATATGCCGTGGCCATCAGCATGGGAGTATGAACGTAAGTATCGAGTACTTAGACATTCGTACTTGGTCTTTTCTGATCTCTCACCATCCTTCTTTGTTTAGAGAGCATTAGAAGACATAACAACTATGGCTAAGTATCACAAACAACTCACACTCCTACGATAAGAAAATGCCGATCTCTCCGAGAAGGCGGAGGAATGGTAAGTCACTGGCCTATGTAGTCGAACTCTATTTTGACCACTTGTCCAGCCTTTCATGTTCCTCTTTAACCTTTTCAGGTCTAGGAGCAACGCAAAGTTTTTGGCTGCTGCACTCGACAACGAGAAAATTGATACATAGAGACTAAAGAAAGAAAACGTCAACTTACAGATGAGTCTTTTGAAAGCCAACTCTGCAATCAACACATTGCAGGAGAAATTAAACAATAAGTTCTAGACTTAAGACAGTTTATTTGGATGTCTCTCTGGTGTTTTTCTAACTCTTTTCTTTTGAGAGGTGAAAAGGATGAAATGAGTAAGCTTCACACCGAGGTCAATGAGAAGACCAAGGTGATCCAAGAATTTACTCGTATAAATAAAGAGTGCAACCAGAGGACAAAGTTGCTAGAAGAACAGCACAAAGCTGAAATCGATAAGCTTGATGCTCGGCTAGCAGGTAAGGAAAACTTTACCTTCAACTAGTTCTTGATAACTAGTTTTCTGATAAGCATTGCTCTGACCACCCTTAACCTATTTGTAGAGGCTATGGTCGAAATAAAGCGTCTCTCAGAAGCTTTGACTCATAGTTAAGAAGAAACAAAGTCAACGAAGGCAATCCTTCACGACAATGTTGTACTTCTCAACAATCTACTCGGTGGGTTTGGTGCAGAGAAAATGAGTCCTTCTGACGACACCATAACCGCTCATGCGAGTATGATCGGACTACTAGTCGAAGCACTAGGGAAGAATTTATTCACTTTGAAGATTGACTAGGCCAAGTCGATTCGGGAGGTTGTTAATGGCGCTATAAGTTATGCCTTGGTAAAACTCACAGCATGCGATCAAAACCTCAACTTTCAGCTAATCGACAATGACATTATCTGCTCTGAAGCAGAGGTAGCCCGTCTGAACGAAGAACTAGAGCCGACTGGTCAAAGGGTCATAGAGGATATGCAACTCGACACCCCTTCTTCAGAGTAATTTGTAAGTAATAATTTTGTAAAGACTTACCTTTGGATAATGAAAACTTCTTCTTTTTCCTGTAATTCATCTTGTTGAGTAGTTAATACTCATAAGATGAAAAAAGAAATGAAAGACAAAGAATTTACAACTAAGAAATAATGTTATATTGATAACTCTATCCTAACCCCTGACTATTTACTTAGTTTATACAAATAAACTAAGCAAATATTATAGAATAATGTGTGTAGAGTATAGAACACTTTATTCGACTGTCGTTGTCACCTTTGATTCTCGTGTTCTGGTAGCAAAAGTTAGGGACCAGTCGATGCTAGGAAGCTCCTTCTGGTGGGTAGGACCACATGTGTAGAGATGAGATACTTCGACTAGGTGATGTTTCTTTCTTCAACCAGGTTAATCAAATCGAAGACATAAATGAGGATAGGATAAACACTCAGAGATCATCCGTATATCGTGGTCAAATTCGATTGTCATGTTCCTAGCAGCAAAAGTGAAGAACAAGTCATCACTAGGAAGCTCCTTCTAATGGGCGAGACCACGTGCAGAGAGAAGACACTTTGACTAGTGGTGTTGCCTCACTTCGACCAGATTAATGAAATCGAAGTCATAAACAATAAAAGATAAACACTAAGAGTTTCTTCCCTTATTTATGTTTAATGTTTTCGTAGACAAGTCAATTGTTTTATGCTGATAGCAAGAGTCAGGAACGGATCGACACTAGGAAGCTTCGTCTAGTGGGTAGGACCACGTGCAGAGAGGAAAGACTTTGACTAATGGTGTTCCCTTCTATGACTAGTTAAACATATTGGATGTACTAGAAGTGATTGAACAAACATAAAAAAAGCTCTACTAAACATATAACAATAAAAAATTGAACAAAGACTTAAAGATTTATTGAAAAAGTAGAAATGTCACACGCAAAATTAATGCAGTTGCTCGATTTTCCAACAGTTTAAGCGAATCTAGCTGATTTCCATAGCAAGTTGTACAGAGCCTGGTCATGTGACTTCGACCACGGTGTAATGATCTTCCTACTTGGGGGAAATCTTGTTCCGATTAGATTGGGATTGAATTTTCCTCAATATGAAGTCACTTACAGCAAGGCTGCAAGGTTGGACCTTACGATCGTCATACTTACACATAGCTTGCAGATAGACTACTGATCGAATCAAGGCTTGATTACTCTTCTCTTCGAATATGTTAATGTTATCCGCTCAAAGTTGCTCTTGGTTGGAGTCGCTGAAATTCTTGATTCTTGTCAACTGGATCTTTAGTTCCGGGTGAAGCATGGCTTCAGCCCCAAAAACTAGAAAAAAATGGAGTATCACCTATCGATCGACTAGGAGTTGTGCGAATTACCCATAATACTGAAGGTAATTCTTGTACCCGAGCCCCCAAACGCTTTACAAGCTAGTCAAAGACTCGATTCTTAATTCCTTGCATTATCTGGCCATTCGCACGTTCGACTGCGCCGTTGCTTTGGGGATGGGAGACAGAGGCAAAGCAAACTTTGGTACCTAATTAGTCACAAAATTCATGAAATTTTGCACTAAAAATTACTTACCATTGTCGGTAATTATTTGTCTTGGAACTCCAAATCGAGTAATCACGCTTCGCATCATGAATCTTTTTGCGACTTCTGTTGTTATCCCAGTCACAGTTTCGGCCTCGATCCATTTTGTGAATGTGTCAATAGCCACAAAAAGGAACTCAAAACACCTTGATGCTCTTGGGAACTGTCCTAGGATGTCTAAACCCCAGGTCACAAAAGGCCAAGATAGAGGACTTGTCGAAAGAGTCTGAGCCAGTTGGTGTATTTGCATGCTATGAAACTGGCATTGTACATACTTCTTGACCATCTCTTTGGCGTCATTGAGGGTGGTTGGCCAGTAGAGACCTTGTCGAAAGGTTTTTCCAACCAGCGTTCTGTAAGAAGCATGTGCTCACAGATGCCCCCATGTATGTCGTTAAGGAGTTGTAATCCTTCTTTCAGCGATATGCATCGCATGAGAACCCCTTGAGTACTTCACTTATAGAGTACCCCCATTGATCAAAGTATACATTTTGGCCTTGCGGGATAGACGATCTGCTTCAAGATCGTCGTCGGATACTGAACCCTTCTTAAGATACTCGTAGATGGGAGCCATCCAGGTATCCTCGTATTCTAAAGAGGCTGCCTCATTAGGAGTTGTCTCTGGTTTTTCGACCAAAGATGGCTTCTGTAGTTACTACAAGAAGACTCCAAGTGGTACTCATGATCGGGAAGAAACTAGTCGAGTCAACTAGTCCGCAAGAAAGTTATCCTTCCAAGGGATATACTATAACTCGAAACTGAAAAATGCTTCTCAAGCTTTCTGACTTCCGATAATGATACTCCTTTCTGACCTGATTCACGACTAGGCGAGAGTCTCCCCTTATAAGTAGTCGATGAATCCCGAGCACTTCCGATAATGATACTCCTTTCTGACCTGATTCACGACTAGGCGAGAGTCTCCCCTTATAAGTAGTCGATGAATCTCGAGCACTTTCATGGATCGTATGCCAGCCAAAAAACCTTCATATTCAGCCATATTATTAGTGGTTGGAAAGTGTAGTTGAATGACATACTTTAAGGTCTTTCCTGCAAGAGATTCTAGAACCACCCCAGCACCCGAGCCACTAATCGTAATTGACCCGTCAAAGTACATCGTCCACTTATCGTGGGAAGTGTATTAGGGATCCTGAACTGGTTCAGGATTTGTCCATTTAGCAACAAAGTCTGCCATGATCTAGGATTTAATGGTCGTTCGGGACACGAAATGAAGGTCAAACTCCCCAAGTTTAACCGACCATTTGGCCATGCGTTCCGCTGCTTCCCTATTCTAGAGGACCACTCCTAAGGGAAGCTCAGATGATACAATAATTTTGTGCCCCTGAAAATAATGCCTCAACTTCCTCGAAGACATGAAGAGGGCATATAAGAGTTTTTGGACCAGAGGTTAGCTCTCCTTAGGCCCATTTAAGACTAAACTTATATAGTAGACCAGTCGCTAAACGCCTTCGCGTTCTGCAACCAGTACTCTACTTACTGCCTGTGGCGTGGTAGATAGATATACTAAGAGTGTCTTGCCTAGTTTGGAGAAACCAGAACATGAATACTCGTGAGATATCTCTTGACATCCTCGAAGGCATCGTTAGCCTCTTTCGACCACTCAAAACCCTCGTATTTTCTTAAAAGCTTGAAGAAAGGAAGTCCTTTCTCTCCTAATTGTATGATGAAATGACTTAAAGCCACCATGCACCCAGTGAGTTTTTGAACTTCTTTCTTAGTGGTCGGAGGGTTCATCTGCTCGATGACCTTCATTTTTTAGGATTTGCCTCAATACATCTTGCCGAAACAAGGAATCCAAGCAATTTTCCTGAAAAACTCCGAATACACACTTCTCGGGATTGAGTTTCAAGCAGTGCTTTCTAAGGTTGTCGAATGTCTCTTGCAGAGGTTGTCGAATGTCTCTTCCAAATCTAAAATGTGATTAAATCATTTGATACCTTTTGCGACTAGATCATCAGCATATGCTTCCATGTTTTGGCCCATTTGATGTACAAAAGTCAATTGCATCAAACGTTAAAAAGTCAAACCGGTATTTTTCAAGCCAAATGGTATTTTGACATAGTAAAACACTCCAAAAGGTGTAATAAATGCAGTTTTCTCTTCATCTTCTGAAGACATACTAATCTGATGGTAACTAAAGTATGCATCTAGAAAACTTAACATTTCACAACCAGTAGTAGACTCAACCGATTAATCAATACGAGGAAGTGAAAAATCATTTTTTGGACAACCTTTATTTAAATCGGTATAGTCTATACACATTCGCCACTTACCATTAGACTTCTTTACCATTCCAAGGTTAGCCAACCATTCGGAGTTATCAACTTCTCTTATAAAGCCTGCTTTGAGTAGCTTGTCCAATTCTGATCTGATAGCTTCATGTCGATCTGGTGCAATTCTTATCAGGCCGTAGAGCTAGCCTGTGCTCGATCACCTCCTTGGGGACCCCAGGCATGTTGCATGGCTGCCACGTGAACACATCTGCGTTTGCTCGGAGGAAAATGACAAGGGTGTCTTCCTATGCAGGGTCGGGAGTAACCCCGATGCGAACGGTCTTCAAAGGCTCCACTGGGTCTAGAGGAACCTTCTTGACTTCCTCGTTCGGCTTAAGCACGACCTTAGGCTTCGAGTGATTGGTCGAAGGCTATGCCTTGGTATCTTCTCGAGTTGGTAACTGGCCAACCATCTCAAGGGACTTGCGGTCGTATGCTAGTGCTATTTTCTTATCACAGCATACGTGATCATTCCCTTGGGACCTGGCATCTTAAGACATTGATACGTATCGTAAGCGACTATCAGAAAACGTGCCAGGGTTGGTCGTCCGAGTATGGCGCTATACGCCATGTCGAAGTCGACCACGTCAAAGGAGATTTTCTCTGTCCTGAAGTTGCCCGGAGACTCGAGCATGACAGGAAAAGAAACTTGGTCAATGGGTTTGGCTGAAGATCCTGATATGATTTCATGAAATGAATATCACACAAGCTTATTCTGGTACAAGGGACTTGCGTCTCGTCCAGAGCACTTACAAATAAAATATTTAAAGAACTGCCACAATCAATCAACACATGATTCACTTGACAGTTGTTGATGGTGGGCTTGACTACGATCGAAAACCAACCTGGTCGACTTGAAGGGATCAAACAATAACTTTTCTTAAAGGAGATAGTGACTTCCGACCACTTAGGAAGATTATTGACAAGAGTATGGTCAATGGAGTTTATCTCTCGCTCGACAGCTTTGTACTATCGCTTGCTGAGGATCCTCCATAGGTGTGCTCGATGGTTTTCTTTGGATCCTGAAACGACATTTCCTCATCATCTTCCGATTGCTTCCGACCACTCTTTTGTCCTAATTCTTGGATTGTAGGGAGTGGTCCCTTGCCGGAGTATTAGTTCTCGAGTTTTCATTGGAAAATTCGGCAATTGCAAAAGTTGTGCCCTTCCCTTTTTTGAAAGGGACACCATTTAGGCTTGTTGTCTTTCCGCATGGATGCTTTGCCCTTGCCCCAATTGGAGTATTGCTTGGAGATCCGTGGCACCTTATCGCTACGACCAAGACTTCCTTCGAACTTCCAACGCGAGGCTTCTGACCTTTGACTTTGTTCTTGGATTTCTTGGCCTTCTCCTTCCTCTTACTACCTTCAGCTTCTTCTTTGGAACTTCAATTGACATGATCAATGGTTTTCATCCATTCGACTGCTTCCACAGTAGTCGTGTATCGGCCAGCCATCTCAAAGAGCTCGGCGATGGTGGTCGAAGGATGCAAGGTGATGTCCTATGTGAACTTCCTATTGTGGACACCCTGCTTGAGTGTCCTGATAATAGAAGCGTCAGAGACCTTCGGAATTGAAATACGAATCTGGCTAAAGCACCTGATGAATTATCGTAGGGCCTTGTTGATATTCTGCTGCATCTGGTGCAGGTCATCTTCTTTCCCGGGGTAGTTATACGTGCCTTGGACGTTGGCCAATATGAGATTACAAAAGTGTTGCCACAAGTAAATCGACTCAAATGGTTGGTTGAGTAGCCATGACCGAGCAGACCCCTCGAGCACTGTTGAAAGATAGTTTGCCATGACGTGCTTGTCACTTCCTGCTACCTGAACCGTAGTGGTGTAAATCTAAAGGAACTCGATGGAATTTTGGGACCCATCAAATTTCTCCATGTTTACTGGCCAAAACCGTAATGGCCAGCACGTTGCTCAGAGTTTGGGAATGAACGCCTGACATCCGGTAACAAGTTTCTGATTCCTCCTTTGCGGGAAAGGGTAATTGGCGTCACAGGCGATCGTACCCAACGATGCCTGGCAGTGGACGGACCCAACTTGTAGTAGGCCTCGTCCATACGAGGGTAGTGCTCCTCGTACTCCATCTGCTATTGTAGATTCCTTACTCGAAGTGGTGATCGATCACTTGCTCGGTAAACTCGTCGATCCAGAGTCATTCGAGAAACTCTCCTTCGACTAGAGTTGTGGTTAGGAGACCGTCTCGACTTGTCATCATGTCGAACCCCACGAGGTGAGTTCTGTGAACGACTAGATGCGATCGTACATATCCAACTCTCAGAGTTATGCCAGCGAGACTGCTCGAATATGGGCATCAAGCTACGGATCCTTCATGCGATCCCTTCAGCGAAGAGGTCGTAGCCTGGCGCTCGAGTAAGCTCTTGAGTCAGATTCTCGAGCAAGTCATTGATGCGTTGAAGCTCTTGAGCCTCTTCAGACTGGTATTGGGCACATCCAGGCAAACACCTCTGGGCAGCCAGTCGTCTCCTTCGGGCAGTCTCGAGGTCCTCAATCTTTGAGGTTGGTTGTGGACACCTCAATGGAGAGCGGTTATTTCTAAGATTTCTCCCACGCTCATCAGAGAACTAACCTGGTTCATCATTGGAGGCCCCCTCGCCATCCTTGCGAGGGGTAGCAGTGTGTGATCGGTGGGAGCATCCTTAAGCCTTCTTCCAAGAGAGTGATTAGAATATGCGGGGAGGGCAAAGATCTCTTGTCTAGAATCTCCATTTCCGATAGAAGGCCCCTTGCTTGAAAAATTGTCCAGCGAGAGCACATCATAGCCTAGAGTACACCCTGTCAGGTAGGAGAATTTCAGGTTACAACTGTCTCCTGTCGGATCTGCACTCAGCAAAGATATGGGCAAACTTGCAGGCAGCCAACTCACTCTCTTTGTAGGTTTCACCGGAGAGTTACGACCAATAGTTGGCGATGAATTCCTAGAGTGACAGATTCTAGGGCTCATTGAAACTGCTCGAGCGGTCGCTGAGGGATTTAAACACTTGGGGGCAAGCCCATTATCGTATTGCGAGTCTTGCTCATGGTCGGATTGACCCTTGCCATTTGGGGAACTGGTTCCTCCATCGAGCGTACTGCTGTGGGGGATGTGGATCCCTCCTCAGCCTTTCCCTTGATGCGGTCCCTAGGGTCTCGAGATGGATCTCCAGAGATAGCCTCACCGTCGGAAGCAAGAATTGTCTGCTCGTAGTCATAGCTAGCATCCATGTCAAGATCTGCATAGTCGACCAGGTCGAACCAGTTCTCCTCATTCCATTCTCCTGCCATAAAGACATCAGAAGAAAGAGAACTTGCCATCAAGGAAATTACCGGACTCTTGGAAGAATCTTCCCCACAAACGATGCCAACTGTCGGTGTTTTAATACCAATCTTACGTATGATTTGTTTAGATTCGAGGAAAGCTCTTGAAGACTCGGACTGTGATCATGCAGAGTAGAGACACAACAATTTTTATACAGGTTCGGGCCTTCTCCTGGGAGAATAATAACCCTACGTTCTGTGTGGCTATTGCTTAGAGAAGTGATTACAATCGGGGAAGAAAGTAATGCGAAAAGTCTTGAGCTACTTCTGTTTCTCTAACTTCCACTGGATTCGATCCCTTTCTTCTCCGACATTAACCTTTATAGTGGGCGGAGCGGCGGCCATTGTCTCGCGCTAAAAGACGCCTCAACGCTTCGGGAGATAATCGTCCGACGAAAGTTATCTGTCAGAGAGACGTGATGGCCCGCTCATCGTGCGACGGTTGTTGACAGAGAGAGATCATGTGCGGTTATTAGGAATAAGCGCACTTCTAACCGTCTTGTTAGACGGACCCACGATATCGTATGTCGTCGTAAACAAGCCAGTCAGAGATAGACTGGTCGCAGGAAGGTCTACGACCACGAGATTATTGCAGAACAACTTATGACTGTATGGTCATAGAAAGACTTACAACAAAGGAGTGGTCGTAGAAAGTCTTACAACTAAGAAGTGATCGTAGAAAGACTTACGACCATGTTGTCGTAAAAGGACTTACAACTATGTAGTCGTAGAAAATTTGCGACTAACTTGTGAAACTTCTCCCTTATCAGTAAGGGGTATATTTAGAAAATATAATGACATAATAATTAGGGGATTATCATATCCTCGTCATTTTGAATTAAAATTTTAACATGACGAATTTTAGGATGTTACAATCCATATCAACAAAACGGTTCCAGTACAAGGCAGTGGGACTGACTAATGGGCCCTGGGTGTCAATGCCGTTGGTTTTGATGGAGGTGCGGTTTTGCGAAACGTTTAGGCAAAGAAAGTGTTGTTCTATGACATTAGTCGTTGAAGGTACGGTTCTGTGATAGTTTTGACAATGGTCGTATGGTTTTACGAAATTTAGTCTTGTTTTTAATTCATCATAGAACCAGTGCTACATAAAGTCTATGCATTTTTGATGAAAGGAGCTCTCAATAGTAGCCATTCCCATTTTGGAAATCAGTTATTGATTATTTGCCAATTTCCAAAAGGAAAAGGCTGAAGGAAACAGTTGGGCCGGGGCGGCCAGCCAATTCCTACCATCACTTACCTCATTACCTATGGGCCATGGGCCGGAAACAAGGACACGTCCAATAAAAGCCACACCAACCTGTCAGAGAGACAAGCACGTCGAATTCATTGCCGCCTTGCCGGTGGCCTACGTGCTAGAGACGGAGCGAATCGTCCGGCCGGCGAGGGACCACCGCGGCAGCCATCTGCCGGCCGCGCGACCCCGGAATCATACGATACGAAGTACGATTCTCCCCCCTCTCCTCTTCGTCTCGAAACATCGAAAACCCGACACACGCGAACGCGAGCCGAACATACAAAGAGTGCTCTGAGGGGTAGGTACTAGGTGGAGTAGATCGAGGAGACTCAGACCCAGAGGCCGGCTGCCATGGCAGGAGGAGGAAGAGGAGCAGCAGGAGGAGGAGAGGAATCGTTGGCTCGCAGGGCGTGGAGGCAGTACCTGCTCCAGCTCCAGCTCCACCCGCTTCGCACCAAAGTATTTTGCTTTGGCTTCTTTTCTTGGGTTTCTTTAGGGGTTTGTTGACTTGTTTTTTGGGGGAATTTTAGAGCTGTTCTTGAACTGGGTTTGGTTGGGTGCAGATGCTCACAGCGGGGTGCCTCGCCGGCGTCAGCGACTCCGTGGCGCAGAAGCTCTCCGGGTACCAGAAGATTGAGAAGCGCCGTCTCCTGCTCAAGATGGTAAAGATTTTTATGCTGACGTTGGCTTGTGGTAGTTCCTGGGGTAGTTGGTGTTTTGGGTAAAGATGGATGTTGTCTTGATTTGTAGTGGGGATTGTGAGGGGAGCTCTTGTTATTGGGTGCTAGACTGATCCCGTGGTGAGTTCTTGTGCGGATTCGTGTTGCATTCTGTTGGAATAGAGGATTTAGTTATAGGATGACGATATGTCAGTTCAACGATTGCTATTTCTTTGCTGTTGCACTGTGAGTAGCACATATTAGGTGGACTTGGGAGGATATGGGGATTCAGTTGCAAGATGTGGTTTCAGACTTATCTAGCGAGTGGTTTCAGACTTTCTGTTCATCGTTTCAGTTGGGGCAATGTAGATCAGTGGATGTGGTTTGCTTGTGCTTGTTGGTATTCTTGTGTGATTTTAGTTGCCATGTACAGAAAATTGCTGGAACATGAGTAGCTACTGTACATTACAGAATGGTGGATTGCTAGGTATTCTGTAAAGATCAATTATATCCGATCCCTTCTCAAAATGAACATTCACATTAAATCTTTTGCTTTTGGTGAGTGAGTGATTGCTTCTATGACATATATCTAGTTTCCCCTGCCTTTTTATGCTCCACTTGTCCATATTATATGTTGTTGAATTGTTGTAATGATGTATAGTTGTGTCAAAGTGGATGTGCGTTCCAACTATCTGTGAAAATCTGTTAAAGAATAAATATTGAAATCTGCTTTGGCTCTTTGGGGGCAGAGGGCTGCCCTTTATTTGCTATTATTCTACCTACTTTTGGTCTCAACTATCGTAGTCATAGAGTAATTGATTCTTGGATTTGATGAGACATCGTAGCCTGAATTCCTAGTGAGTTGCAAGGCCATGTTAAACTAGTTGAAATCGAAAAATTACACTTTAAAACATTAGACGAGAAAAATGAGTTGAACCCTGTGTTTGTACTTCTTTATCAGACGCAAAGATATTACTTTCCTTTATCAGACGCAAGATATTACGTCTGCTAGACAACAAATAGTACTCCACATATATTCAATGTAATTTATTATATCTGATGTTGCTAACAAAGAAGAATTTAATCAAAGATGGGCATTCGTGTAATATGCTTCTTTTCTGTTGTTTATGATGCTTTCTTGCATGTACTAATTTTTTGCTGCAGCTCTTTGGGTTTGCATATGGTGGCCCATTTGGGCATTTCCTGCATAAAGTGTTGGATTATATCTTTAAAGGGAAGAAGGATACCAAAACTGTAGCTAAGAAGGTATACCACGCCATTTCTTTCACTTATTTTCATGTAGGACATGTAGAAATTGATCTCCTGCGGACTATAAAAATTAAGTGAATATACATGTAAAAGACTAAAAGCTTAGTACATCTTGATATAGTAAAGTTTTGACTCCCGTAGCAAACTAATAATTGACCAGCAACGAAGTTTCAGGCTATGGTAAATTGGTAATATATGTTCTTTGCCAGAAAATTGCCCAAAATCATGATTGAAGTCAAACTATCACTGGTCGACAGTCTGTACTTGATAGTATGTCAGAATGCATTAAGATGTTTAATAGATGATACTCTTTTCAGGTGTTGCTGGAGCAGATCACTTCCTCTCCCTGGAACAATATGCTCTTCTTGTTCTATTATGGATATGTTGTTGAGAGTAAGTCTGTAATTGCCAAAATAGTTTAGTTTGTGATGCTGTGCTGACCAGAAGAGTCCCTTTGGTATTATACTATGCCAAACTGCCAGTGATAATTTTGAAATTACTTTATCATCTTTCTAGTATGTATTGTTTGATTAAGCAGGAAATATTAGACCAGAGCAAACTTCAGGAAACCATTTACCGAACAAAATTCAGAACATGACCGGTTAGCAGTTTCGGTCAGTAACCGGACGTTTCCTAGATTTTCCCAGCTGGACTTTCAGGCCAAAATTTTCCAGAGTTTTTTCAAATCATGATGTTTGTACATACCTAACAAACGTTAATACACATATTCCGCTCAAAATGGGGAAACCCAGTCTGATCCTGCCAGTTTCCTGAACCCTTGACCTTTTTTTTTAGTAAGATCATTCTGTATCTAAATTTAACGGCGGTGTTGAATCCAGAAATCTTTTGCCCATGTATTGTTAGTCTAGTCCAAAGTTACTTATCAGTTATCACATCTTCCAATGTAGGGAGGCCTTTCAAGGAGGTGAAGACTAGGGTCAGGAAACAATATCCTTCGGTGCAATTGTCTGCTTGGATGGTATGTATTTTGCTTTCAATATTGCTGCTTGCCTTTGAGTTCCCCTCCACAGCCCATTAATAGATCTGATCGATGCACAGTTTTGGCCAATAGTTGGTTGGATAAACCATCAGTACATGCCGTTGCAGTTTCGGGTGATTTTCCACAGCTCCGTTGCATGTTGTTGGTAATGTTCTTTTGGCCCGAACACTCCCAATGCATGACATTCCAAATCTCATCTCTTATGTGGTCATCCTTTTTTTACCACAGGGGGATATTTCTCAACCTTCGTGCAAGGGCTATGTCTTTGAAGCAGGCGTAGACAAGTTTAGAAGGAAAACAAATGAAGCACAGCTCCAACTTGGTCCTAACTGACCAAATAACAAGGACGCTGAGCACTATATACCGTACTGTTGGCAACAAATTGTTGTTCAAAGTGTTCTAGTGGTTTGAGGATTTCGAATATTTCTCCAGTATTTGGTTGATTATTTGTTTGACAACACACGCGAGACTGTTAACCAGAGTATTGTGTTGACACCATTTAAGCTTTGTGATGGAACCAAAGAATATCAACAATGAATGAATTTGGCCTACCTTTGAAAGCCAGTTTGTGCATCTGTTTTATCATATCTAATTTCATCATCTGTTCTTTGTGGATAAAAAATTAAAAATGCTGGCCATGCGAAAGGTTATGTTCAAATATTCTGCCGTGTAAATCTGCTGCTTGGCAAAACGCGCTTCGCTGGTAAATTCAAGCTCCAGGAATGGTCTACTCTTAACTATCCAGAACTAGCCGAACTGCGCTAGATACTAAAATACTTGTGTTTATATTTGAAGATACAATTGGACAGGTTTTTTAAAGATCTAAATATGCCTTTAATTTACACCGTTATAATTTAGATTCATCAAAATAAGTGATGTAGAACTTTCTTTTGTGCCATGTGAATGAATATATAGTAGATGAATATGATTAAGGACGGTGTAACCTTTATCCTATTAGGTTGATCTCGGCTAACGGTATCTCGAGATTCCAGGGAGGCCACGCCTCCACTAGCGTCCTGATCGGAGGCGCAACCAACTCTTTTTGGTTTCGGTCCTGGTCATCTAGCGCTACATAAAAAACAAAAGAGACTTGGTAGGCCTGGTACACGGTTGTTCAAGGCTACGAAATCCCGCAAATACCCGATCTCTCATGAGCGCTAAGGTAGACGAAGACCGAAGGCCTCCTTCGTCCCCGTCCACGATATCATCTGCGCCGCCGACCACCTCTACATCAACAGATCTACAACCGTATGGCATCTCTAGGTTCAGGTACGTTTCCGCTCTAAAGATTATGCTATGTGTTCATGATTGATCTAGGGTTAATACCTATAGTTCATGTTTAGCCTTAGATTCATCCAACATTGTGGTATTATAACACCTCTAGACTCATCTTGAGTCCTAATTAGTCCCAACCGAACTTGTTCTTGCCTAGATCTAATGACTAAAGGTTCAGATCTAAGGATTAGAGGCTCGGATCTATTGATTTCCGTTATCCGTGTTGAATCTGAACGCTCCATCACCTTGAATTGACCCTGCAGTCTCTGAACGATTCCAAGCCCGACGGGTTCATCATTGCGTACGTAGTTGACAGTTCTTGGCGACCACTTTCCGAAGCAATGAATTTGCATGCCTTCTGTTCGTTTGGCAACTGCATTTTGACAATACTGAACTACGTATTTCCTAACATCGTAATCAGATTTTTCATCTAAAAAGGACACCTTTTCAATTAGTACTTTTTTTTATCGGTGACAATCATATAAGGCTGCTTTAAACTACATTCTCAGGTTAACACAGATACCCAATTTGACGGATAGAAATGAGTCCTGTGCTGTGTAATAACCTAAACAGACCAGCTAGTCAAATTGAAGGACTAAAACATGGCGTGTTCGTAACTCGGCCTCGTTTCATGGCATAAAACGGTTGTAGAATGCAGGAGATAACCGCAATATTTGTTAAAGATTACGGTGGTGATCGGTTCGGCTGAAAGCTGAAAGCTTATGGTCGAAAACATCAGAATTGGTGAAAAAAAAACAGAATGGAGAGGCTTATTTAACATAATTAAATTTAAAAAATTGAAAATATAAAAATATGTTAGCCCATCACGCACAACGCAAACGAATACGAGAAAAAAAAGAACCGACAAAAAAACTCAAAAAAAAGTCAAAAATTCAGAAAAAGACGAAATTATGAATAATGCAAAAATAAGCTTAAGCTTTAAGCCATAAACAACGTTTGCTTTGTTGAAGATTACAACGTTTGCTTTGTTGCCTTGCAGCTGTAGATCCCATAAATCTTTTGGAACACGTGGACTTCTAATATCGATTTTTTTGGACTTGTTGCCTCTTTTGTTTTCCTTTTTTTATCCTTTTGCATTACCTGTGATGTTATAATTTTTTTATTTTTTAATTGAATGATTCAGTAAAATTAATCGTATTATAGTACAGTTTTATATAAAAATTAAGTGCCAAAATCAGAAACTGAAGTTATTTGGAGCGGCCCTTCACTCCACCCGGTGGATTTACTCAAATCTGAACGATCCTTTTTTTCCTATGGCACAGATTAATTATGCCACGTCGACCTCTACGATTAATTGTCTTGCAGATGGATTTGGAGGGAAGTTAACTTGTCTTTTGCGTCGTTCCCGCCAAACCATGCCTACTAGTTAATTCCAAGCGTCAAGACCACCTCCAAACCAGAAGGATGGGACTGCGACACCAGGAAGATGAGACAGGGAACGTAGCGCACGCATGAACGCACAAATGTGTGAATACAGAACTGTTCATATAAATAATATTATAGTTATTTTTTAAAAAAAATTAGCTTTTAAACATCTATTTTTATAAATCTAGTCTATCTTTGAACCTGCTAGCTCGACAGGTATTTATTGAGCTAAGGGAGCTCATTAGGTACCTGCCGACCTATGTTCCGAAGGTTGCCGGCCAGCCACACACAATTAGTAAGTTATATTTAATTAGTGCTAATTATATTTAATTAATATTAATCATAAGCTTTAATTACTCCATCCGAATTCGTGCTACCGCTGTGGAGGCTCGACAGGCTCAAAGAGTGAACTAAATTTACAAAAACGAACGATCGAAACTAAATTTGAGAAAAAAAAAACAATGGTGGGTATTGTGCCATTTAGAAGAGAGTCGGGGGATATGGCATAATCTGGGCCACTAGAAAGAAGGAACGGTTAAGATTTGAGTAACCCGACGCCCCAACTCTAGGGGATCTGCACCCCCTGCCTTGCACGAAGAATAACGAATGTGAAATGTTGGCTGCCTCGGCTCAGATCAGGACAGCGGAAGCTCGACGACCAAGAGCCCCCTGTCTCCAAAATGGATCGCCTAGTCCCTCAACAATTGCACGCGGTGCAATTCCGCCAGTATTACTATACGACCCAAATCTCTTGATTTGGCGTCGGTAGGTGGTGCAAACTTTCGGCGTGTAGTTTTTTTTAAAAAAAACAAGGACACTAGTTATGTCGTTCATTTCAAGAAGAGAAATACATTCTATTATTTATTTTAAGAAGAGAAATACATCGGCCTGACAGAGCTACATAAAAAACGATAACACCAGCTCCAAAAGAGGCAACACCAACATAGAAAGAAGTCTCGTACCTAAAACTCCAATCAAAGCATCAACAATACCCGCAAGGCAACACCTTGAAGTTTAGGCTCTGTGTACCGTGTGGACCACCACACTGCGGCCGTCAGACAGACAGTTGCTAAATGTAAAACTCAATTCGAACTCGTGAGGTGTCATGTGCAACTTGAAAAGAATGAATCAAAGAATTGTCATTTCAGTTTTGATCTTTACAAAAGAATGAACTAATTAATCCCTATGCACATTTTGATGAACTCATCTGTTAGCTAGCAACTTTGAAAATCTAGGGTGAGTGGGCTATTTAGAAGAGTTTCCCGGCAAGATCCTTGATGTCCTCGTCCTCGAATGACGGCGAGGCCATCTTCCTGAACTGCTTGAGGTCAGACAGGCTCCGACCGAGCCGCAGCGCCACCTTGGTCTCGAACAGCTCCCCGTCCTCCCTCCTCTCGACGTCGGCCTCGGCGAGGTTGGCCTCGATATCCTCCTGGATCTTGCGGTAGAACCCCGCGCAGTTGCGGCACAGCTCGAACACCATGCCCACCTGCCCGCCGTGCTCCATCGTGTTCACCGCCGCGGCCAGCGCCCCGCCGAGGACGGCGGCGCCCGACGCCCACGTCCCCGCCTCGCCGGACCCGATGAATGCGGACGCGAGCGCGGCCGTGCTGGCCAGCGCCGGGCCGGCCACGGCGAGGCCCCGGTTGAGGTTGAGCGCCAGCTTGCCGAACGACAGGTACTGGTGCTCGTCCTTGGCCTTGAGCACCCGGAGAATGCCTCGCATCTCGTCCTCCAGCTCTCGGCTCCACCCGTTGCCGCCGCGCCGGCCGAAGCTCTTGGACGACGACTTGTTGGGCTGCGCGTGACGGCGCCGCGGCCACCATCGGGCGGGCTCGACGACCTTGGGGAACTTGTCGAGCATGCCGGGGAGCAGCGGCAGCGGGTAGGCGGCGTCGAGCGCTAGTACCCGGTCCATGGCGTCCTGGACGTCGGCCTTGGTCGTCGGCGTGCCGAGCGCGAGCGTGGCGCGGACGTCGCGCTCGAGCTGCCTCCACAGCCGCGTGGCGTTGCGCTGCTCCTCGGCGAGCTGCGAGGGCTGGATCTTGTTGGCGGCGGCCATCGTGACGGCCGCGGAGGCCAGGAGGACACCCGCGGAGGCCTTGAGCGCGAGCACGCTCGGCGCGGCGGGCGCGAGCGCAGCCATGACGGAGGCGGCGAGCGCGAGGGAGTTGGTGGAGTGGAGCAGCAGGTGGTTCCAGTTGTCCCTCTGCCTGCCGATGATGTCGTGCATCTCCGCGCGGTCCGCGGCCGCCTCCGCGATCGCGCGGAGCTTCTCCATCTCGACCGACTCCGCGCCGTCGCCGTCGGTGGTGAGCGGGCGGGCGTCGATCCAGTAGTCCAGCTTAAGGCTGGGCGCCGTGTGCAGTCCAGAAGGCGCGCGGCGCAGGGCCGCGCGGCATGGAGCGGCGCCGCTCAGGCGTGGCCGCGGCCGCGGCCGCGCGGCGCAAGAAGACGAGGCCAAGAAGAGGAGGTGCTGCGCCTGGAGAGCCGCCATTACCGACGTGGATCAACAACTGCTGTTTCTGATCGATTGATGCTGGTGTTTTCGCGCTTGCTTCACTTCACTGGAGTCGATTTCGGAGGCCAGGTGCCTGGGGCTTTGCTGCTGCTTGTAGCTCGTGGGATATATGAAGTAGGTTGGGGGATTGTAATGGGAGAGCGAGGTGGTATTTATAGGGGTGGGAGGAAGGATGGGTGGGTGATGGGTGCTGGTCAGAGTGGCCGAGTCAGTGGGTGGTAAATTTGACCGGGGATGGGATGGGGTCCGCCTGGCCGGGTCAAATCTCCTCCTCGGAAACTCTGGCTCGAACGTCCGAGATCGCGTCGCACTCCCAGGAGACCGTTTCTGGCAAGCGCCCGACGGAGAGACGGGGTTAGTTTAAGGGAAACAGGTCCGTACAGTCGCCGCATGCTTCGCATCGCAGCACTGGTTTCCTTTTTCGTTCCTAGAGCTACGAAGAAGCATATGGTCATGTTTTTTTGGCTGCCGTCGATAACTTATTTTTGTACTATAACCGTTGATAATTTTTTAATATAATTAAATTTAAAAAAATAAAAATAGAAAAAAGTAGGTTAATCGATTATAGACAATGCAGAGAAATACAGAAAAAAAGACAAATAAGTCCAAAAAACTAAAAACAAACAAAAATTAAGCAATAGTAAGCTAGAAACTAAAAGCCAGAAACTCAACCTGAAATGAGCAGGACCTTAGTTGCATTTTTTGAGATGGTAGTGGATGATAGAGATACTGATGTAAACTGCGCACATGTTTTTATGTTCGGAAAACCGTTTAGAGAATCCGTTTTAACAAGTCGTTCTATTTATTTTGATTTTTGAAGAAGCCAAAAATATAAAAGAACCGAGCCTAAAAGTCATTGTTGATTGTGAAATTATAATTGCCATATTTTATCCATTTCCAACAAAGAAAAACTTCAGCATTTTTTAAGGGGTGAGGACTATTGGCTAGCTTAGCCATCTTAAGGCTCACAATGCAGGCGGCCACAGGGGGGCGGGCGGCGGCCGCCTGGGCCCCCAAAACCCAGGGGCCCCCATAATACATTGACATTGTATATGCATGCGTATAGACGTATAGTAATACTATCCGGATCCGGCTCGACGCCTCGACTTCTCATCTTCAGAATTCAGATCTTGATCTTCTATTCTTCTTTTCGTGATTTCGTCTAGGGCCTCCGGCCTCCACAGCACCACCACGCCGCGCCGCCGAGCCGCCGCCACGCACGTGAATTTCGCCAGCCCCGGTAGGTGCAGAAGCTCGCAACTCGCAAGACCGCACTGCTGCATGCATGATGCATCCGCTGAGCACTGAGATCCGCATCGCCGCGACAAGGCGCTATGCCGACCGGCGACCGCCAGCGCCACGCCATCTCGCTGATCGCTTTGCATTGCATGGGCGCATGGCCTGATGGCCTTGGCCTGCATGCAGGTGCAGCATGAATCATGTCATCATGAATGATTATACATACTGTAGACTGTATGGAGATCTTTGAGTTTGTCAGAGAAGCGGATTGTTATCCTAATATTTCTATTGCTTATCGGATTTTATTTACTATGCCTGTGACTGTGGCATCAGCTGAAAGAAGTTTTTCAAAGTTGAAGTTGTTGAAGAATCATTTAAGGTCAACAATGTCTCAAGAGAGGTTAAACGGTTTGGCAACTTTATGTATTGAGAAGAAATTATTGGATGAGATTGATATCAATACCATCATCAATGACTTCACATCTAGAAATATCAGAAGAAATTTTAAGGTAATATCTATAAACTCTTTGATATGAATTTTTCTTTAATACATAACGTATTTTAAGTGTTTGTTGGTAAAATTAGATATATATATGTATATATGTGTGTATGTAGATTTATATTTAGATATTTATATTAGGGCCTCTATTCCTAGTTTCGCTTCGGACCCTTAAAATCCCAGGACCAGCCCTGAATGCAGGGGTCACGGATCCACTGCGTTCTGCGCTTTGTGCAGCAAATTTTTATTTTGTCTTCTTACAAGTGTTCCCACATGCATGGTATGGCATGAGGTGTGAAGGCAGATCGAATAAGCAGCCATAGCTAGCAACCCACTAGTGGTTCATTCGGCTGGCCAGATCAAACCTCCCACACAGGTAGACGCGGTTAGTTGGACCGACAGGAGCCTTCTCCAGTATGGCAGGGTGTTGGCCAAGTACTGCTGTACTGGTACGTACTCCATGAGTTCCCGACAACATGGCCGTGGTCTCCACTGTATGTACGCATGTGCAGGTAATACGCATGTGCACGTAACTGTGGGTCTGTTCTTTTTCGGCTTTTGATTTTTGCTATAATATCTAACTTTCAAACGAAGTATTTTCTCAAGACGGGGTCTACAAGTTAAACGATGTATACATTAAAAGTCCAACATCTGTACCATCCAAAATTACAAGTGAGTATCTCTCTCTGTAATTTGTACCGTAAACAGCCAAAATTTAAAAATTTCAGCCAAAAATCATAAGCCGCATCCGTTGCCAAACAGGCCCTGTGCTTACCTAGCTACCGACCTTCTCCGAGCCTTCTGTTTTAACTTTTTAGTTTTTAAATTTTATTTTCCCATTTTTTTATTCTTTTATTTTGCCTTTTCTTTTTTTATCTTTATTTTTGTATCATCCTAAAAGATTTAACGGTGTTTTTTTATTTTCTGATTTTTTACTATTTTTATTTTTTGACTCACAAAAAAGTTAATAACTGCTCCAATGCATTTGCAGCTAAAATATACATTAAAAAAACCAAAAGACCACGCTTTAAGCCATTTGGAGTTAATTTGCTAGCTCCTAATGAATTAACGAAACGCACTGATAAATATATAGTTAATTTCTTCCTTTGCTTACAAAAAAAGGTTCTGTCTATTCATACCAAAAAAGTAACATTCAACATGCCAACTCTACTGAATGTACGTACGTATTAGCGCTTCTCATTAGTCATTACACACCTGTTCATTGACTTTTCTGTACTTTTTTTTTTCTTGGGCCGAAACTTTTGTGTACTTTGATGTTTCAAATTAAGCGAATCATGAAAATGAGGCATCGATCGTTTCTGTTTTGCGATGCCAACCATCTTTACTTTGCGCAGTTTGCACCACTTTGCACATGAATATATGTTGGTTTGGGGGTCAACTATATATACTGGTACAACAACTTTGCCCAAATGCCCAATATATATTAGGCGTAAAGGCGTAAAGCCAGTGCATGTATTTTGACTTGTTCAATAATGAAATCGATGTCAACTGCCAGCTTAACGCAATTTGTGGCCAGATCTGATAGTGTAGACAAAAGGATCGACGTCATGTGCTGTGTCATTTTGGAGTATGACTCTAGATATGTGCGCATTTCGGTTTAAATTTCTGATTTATTTTTTATTATTTCTAAATTTTGTTTTTTCTAGTATTTTGGTTTTTTTAGTTTTTTCGCCGGTTCTTTTTTTCGGCATTCGTTTGTAATGGTTGTGATTGGCTAATCTATTTTTTATTTTTAAATTTTTTAAATATAGTTATGTCAAATAAGACTTCATCAGTTACAGTATAATTTCAGTCAGATATATAAAAATTTAGCCATAAATTACTTTTTTCAATCTAAATAAGCAGCACCTAAGATCAGTGGTTACACATTCCTGGTAGGTTTTTCTGGTTGAGAACGCGAGAAGCGATGATTTGAGTTGTAGCATGTGTTCCAAAACGTCCCCAATGGTTCAGGGATAAAGGTCTCGTCTGTGCACCACAGATTTTTGCCAAGAAGTAATTCCGGCATCTGATATCAGCCGTTAGGTTCGTTTTGCTGCGCATCCATACAAGTCCACAAATTCGAGGTGTCAAATGCGCACACGCACCTTCAAATTTTGGCACCTCTTAAATTTGAGGTGCCAAAAGCACACATGCACCTTCAAAAAAGTCTACCAAATTGTACATGCATGCGCATAAGCGACGAATGGCCTCTTCTTTTTAGCTTTTAAAAGTTATTTTTTGGTTTTTCTACAGTAACTAACTTTTAAACAGAATATCTTTTGAAGACGGTGGTGGTTTTTCTACAGTAACTAACTTTTAAACAGAATATCTTTTGAAGACGGTGTCTACAGATCGATTGTAGTATATACTATAGCGACTTCATCTATATCGACATATCGGTGAATATGTAAAAATTCATATGCCAAAGCTGAAAAGAACATATTCAAATTTTGTTGTGTAGCCTGTGTTCCAAAATGTTCCCAATGGGTCAAGGACAAAGGTCTCGTGTTCAAATCACAATTTTTTTTTTTTTGCCAAACACTCGCGACAGTGTATCGGGTTCGTAGATTAGTCGGCTAGGCGACTGTGATCAAGGGTGGTGTTTAGGTAGGCTGAATTTTTACTGCAGATGGTTAAAATTATACTGTAACTGATGGTGACTTATTTGATATTTTTAATTTTTTAAAAAAAATTAAAAATAGAAAAATGGATTAGACATGTAATACAAACAAATATAGAAAAAAGAACAGAAAAAAAGCTAAAATATATATAAAGTTAGAAAAAAACAAAATTTAAAAATAATAAAAAATAAATTGAAAGCACGAAGCCTAAGCCCAAACTTGCAGGACCTAAGCGACGTCCGAACGATGGCACAAGGGGTGGTTGGAGTTGGTTGGTAGTACGAGTACGCTCTACTTGCGATATGAGCACCAAGGTGCATGAATGCATCTAGGAAATGTCCAACTGGTTGAATATTCTTCAGGAAAACTATAAAAAAAGTGTTTTGATTCATATATAGTGCAACTTGGTAGGATCAGTGTTCAGTAGTTAGGAAAACCAGTTGCTGCTAAGTGTATCTTCAGGAAAACAAATCTGGAAGTTAAACATTGCACACATAATGAAATTCGAATTCTTCCAAAAATGAGCAGAAAAGAGGAGTTGATTTCGTACGGCCCGGGCTTTTAGAACAACCGTACGATCCAAGCACACTTTGCAGGAAAAGAAATAATTCATGCATAGTCCCAATGGCACAGTATATACGAAGTTTTTTTTGGTTTATATGTGACTTTTGGCTTTTCTTCGTAAGCCGAAATAAATAGAGCGGCTTCTCGTTTCGAGAATTATCTATGTTGACAGCTTCGACATTCGCTGCCATATCGAAATAAATATATAAAAGTTATTAGTTACAGCTAAAAAGTCATCTGAATGTGGCCTTATTCCTCTAAGCAATCCTTGGTTCCGGTTCGAGCTATCTAGCCAGGTCCTCGTCAACACAAGTTGAATCCACTGCGCGCCTTGACCGCTTCCCCTCCCCGGAGCCATTCAATTCAATCGAAGAAAACAAGAATTATTCCTGGCTTGAAGAAGGCACGCTGCTGCCTATGGCTATGGACCGAGCCCAATCAAACCCGACGGGTTGCCCTCGTCAACGTTCGCTCCCTGACCTTTCTAGCTCTCCCCCTCTCCTCGGCGAGAGACTATATAAGCGCGCGCAACCAAACGCTTCTCACTCCTCCAGCGACCGAGCAACCACGAACCAGCAGCAGCCCAGGCATCAACGGAAGCGCACCAAATCAAGCGCACACTTGCAAAGATTGTGGGGAGTTTGCACGCCGTTCGGCCAGAGTACACTTGCAGGCATGGCGAGCCTTGTTCGGACGCAAGCTGGCGGCGGCGGTATCGTACTCCAGGCCTCGTCGCGCTCGCGCTCGAGCCGGGGTGGTTTGTGCGGCCGGGCGAGCCTGCGCGGAGGCTTTACTACGTCTAACCGACGGCAGCTGGTCAGCATCGATGAGCTCAGGTTCAGCCGGCCGGACCCCGTCGTGGCGGCCGAGGATCGCGTCGTGAACGGCCGCGTGCCGAGGCAGCCCGGCGCGGTGCGCCCGCCGGAGGACGACGGCGAGGCGGTCGACAAGCTCCGCGCGATCGCCGAGGCGGCGGCGGACCGGGTCGAGATGCACGACATCATCGGCAGGCAGAGGGACAACTGGAACCACCTGCTGCTCCACTCCACCAACTCCCTCGCGCTCGCCGCCTCCGTCATGGCTGCGCTCGCGCCCGCCGCGCCGAGCGTGCTCGCGCTCAAGGCCTCTGCGGGTGTCCTCCTGGCCTCCGCGGCCGTCACGATGGCCGCCGTCAACAAGATCCAGCCCTCGCAGCTCGCCGAGGAGCAGCGCAACGCCACGCGGCTGTGGAGGCAGCTCGAGCGCAACGTCCGCGCCACGCTCGCCCTCGGCACGCCGACGAAGGCCGACGTCCAGGACGCCATGGACCGGGTACTAGCTCTCGACGCCGCCTACCCGCTGCCGCTGCTCCCCGGCATGCTCGACAAGTTCCCCAAGGTCGTCGAGCCCGCCCGATGGTGGCCGAAGAAGCCGGCTCGTCAGAGCGCGTGCAAGAAGTTGTCCAAGACCAGCCACGGTGCCCGGCGAGGCGGCGCCATGGCCGGCAACGGCTGGAGCCAAGAACTGGAAGAGGAGATGCGAGGCATCGTACGGGTGCTCAAGGCCAAGGACGAGCAGGAGTATCTGTCAGTGGGCAAGCTGGCGCTGAAGCTCAACAGGGGCCTCGCCGTGGCCGGCCCAGCGCTGGCCGGCACGGCCGCTCTCGCCACGGCGTTCATCGGCTCCGGCGAGGCTGGGTCATGGGCATCGGGCGCAGCCGTCCTCGGCGGCGCACTGGCCGCGGCGGTGAACACGATGGAGCACGGCTGGCAGGTGGGCATGGTGTTCGAGCTGTGCCGCAACGTCGCTGGGTTCTACCGGAGGATCCAGGAGGAGATCGAGGCCAACCTCGACGAGGCCGACGTTGACAGGAGGGAGAACGGTGAGCTGTTCGAGACGAAGGTGGCACTGCAGCTCGGCCGGAGACCGTCTGACCTCAGGCAGTTCAGGGAGATGGCCTCGCCGTCTTTCAGGGACGAGGACATCAAGGATTTTGCCGGGAAACTCTTCTAGATTAATTCTAGTGGAGTCTAGTTGTAGAGTGTTTGATTTTTGTGTGGTGATCTTGTTTTGTACATGCAACAAGTGGAATTAAATAGGATGGCAAATTCATTGGTTCTTTGACTACTTAAACAAATTTTTAGCCTCTGGTTTTGTTCTTATATATACGTGTGCTTGAATATACAGACAAGGTGGGAATATTTGTGTGGGCAAGCACAAGAAGACATTCTTTGAACGAAGCTAATAGTGACAAACTGCTGTCATCCCAAGCTATATACAGCAATGCAATAGAAATCAAAACTTATTGTCTACTAGTTAGATACCGGTACGTTGCAACAGAAATATCATTAATCTATTCACTGAAACTGAAATTTGTAATTACTGAAATAAAACATAGAACGATGCTGAACTATAGTTCTTCTACAGAATATAGGAGCACATGCAATCTGATCGCAATCTAATGCAAGAAAAAAGAGAGGTATCAATCAAATGTAGTGAGACCATCACCTTAATATTTTGTAGGCATGGCTTTGTGTTCTTGATGCCCATGGTCAAAAACAATATTTGAGTTGGCATGTCCAGCCAGCAAACCACCTGATTTTATAGTACTTGTAAGCTTTGGTTCTACACAGCAGATGTACAGCACAAAGAATAATCACAAGGAAAAGATAATGCATCAAAGGAAGAGAACGGTCAACTACAAGCTGAAGTAGTTATATAATGAACCTAACCGCTATGCCAAAGAATCCATAACTTTTGCTCAGGTCTATTCAGGTGGTCTTTCCCAAAGATAAGCCTCTTAGTTCCTGTACTGTCAAAAATGTTATGCACAAAATGGCAATTACAGTGAACCTCATTTCCAGTGTGGTGGTCACATATGTACAACGAAACAATAACAGTTAGAGCTTTGAACTTATTTGCATCACCAATCCAAACATAGGAGAAACAAATGCATCTTTTCATCAAAGAGGAAATCTGAATAACTACCCGGGCAGCAGCATTCGAATGTGTCACAGCTCTGTGGTTCTGAGCTTCATGCATTTTGAGCGGTACCAACTACCAAAGCTCTAGCCACCACACTCTATATAGCATCTATCTTGAATCTTGTAAGGAAATGTTGTAGATATAAGGTGCACTATATAAGAAACGTGAGCATTTACATGCAGAGAAGTTTTCCAGGTCTCCTATTATATGTTTTAATAAACAAAATTAATGTTGTATAGAATGATGCTTTGTTCTACATTGTCAGGTATCAAGAACTAAATACAATAGAACTCTGAAATATATTTCAACAACAATTATTTTCTTTGTAACAAAAAGTGGGCAGGTAACATGGACAATTAAAAGAACATAAAACATAGGAATGGTTTGTCTTCCATTTGTCAAGGTACTCAACATCGAATACAATAGTAAACATAGCAAACTTGGCAACAGATGTAACCAGATAGAATTCCGGGTAATTTCTAGCGGTAAAACAAAGACCAAGTAATTACTAAACTGCTCTTAGAGACAATAAACACTTCCAACCTGCTGCCCAACACATCCTAATCTAGAAGCGGCAAGGCTACACGCATCTGAATATAGAAATCAAAACGGATCAAAACGCACACTCTTAGTGGACGCAAAATACACAAACACTTTCGAGCAATTCAGACACACAGAGTTCTTGCGGTCAACATAGACACATAGTTTTTTTTGCTGCGTAATGTCGTATAGCTTTTCTATTT
Source organism: Bonia amplexicaulis (assembly GCA_036346245.1). NCBI lineage: Eukaryota > Viridiplantae > Streptophyta > Magnoliopsida > Poales > Poaceae > Bonia > Bonia amplexicaulis. The sequence continues at coordinate 5,388,691 of CM070738.1, read as the reverse complement.
TCTCTTTTTTATATACTACTCAACATAACAAATAAACAGTTACAAGAGCTTGATGGTATACTAACTACACCACTAATACTTCCGTTACATATATGCAGCCGCTAATACTTTCGTTACATGCATGCAGTCACTAACTACACCATGACTCATTGACTTAACCGTTACTCGGACGCCCAGTGATGACTTACGACTGTTGCGCCCACTTGACCACGGCTGCTATGACCACATGTCTTCAACCACAGCTCTTCGACCACGGCTGCTACTCGACTTACGAGTACTTCAACCATAGCTTCTCGACCTCGGTATCTTCGACCATGTTCCAACATGTTATCTTCGACCATGGCTCTTCGATCACAGTTGCTTCTCGACTTACGAGTACTTCGACCGCGGATTCTCAACCACGGATTCTTCGACCGGGTACTGTAGCTACAACCGCCGACCTGCGACTACTGTAGCTACGACCACTGCAGCTACGACCACGGTAGCTACAACCCCTACTATGACTACCAAGTACTCGACACACAAGTACTTGACTCCGGCTATCTAGTACTCAACACACAAGTACTCTGCTCCAGAGTCTCCGACTGCTCTCCGACTCCGGGATCTTTGACTACACAGTACTCGACACATAAGTACCATGTTCATGACTACCCAGTACTCGAGCACCGACCACACAGTACTCAAACACCGACTACACACGACTACAACACTGTACTCGAGCATCGACCACACAATACTTAAACACTGACTACACACGACTCGAACACCGTCCACTATCAACAACCAGATTAGTTCCAACAATCAACCCCCTAATCTTGTTGTCTTTATTTATGAGTACCTCCTTGTCGATCTTCAGAGAAGTGCCAGTTCTTCATTCGCCACCACGAGATATGCCTCTTCCTTCTTTGGTCTGTGGCACTCACTAGCAAAATGCCCACGTAAGCCATAGTTGAAGCACTTCACTTTTTTTCCCGTTGAACTTGCACTCACTGGTGTCGGAGTCACTGTCGTCCTCATCGTTGTCATGGTCATCTCTACGACCATCACCTCCTTTGACGCAGCCACCGCCATGGTCACGGTTCTTCTTCGCATTGCTGTCTGACCCTCCTATCTTCTCCTTGTTGAGGGTCTTCCACTGCGTGCGCGTGAGCAACAAAAGCACTCTCTCATTCGCATCGCCGAAACTGATTCGGGCACATTCGTCATAGGCTTTGTATCGTCCGATGAGATCTTTGATGGTGAGGGTCTTCAAGTCCATGCACTGCTTGATCAAGGTGACGAGCTGCATGTAGCGCGCCAGGGCATCACGAAGAAACCTGCAAACAATGGCAAGTTTGTCCACCGTGGTATCGCCCAAAGCACGAATGCCTGTGACGACTGATGTCACCCAACCGGCGAAGTCTTCAAGGACTCCCCTTCCTCCATCTTTAGCCCCTCGAAGTCTCTCTTGAGGGTCTGGAGCTTGGCTTCACGCACGCACTCGTGCCCCATGTGCGCCGTCTTGATTTCCTCCCATGCCGACTTCGTCGTGCCTTTCCTGGTGAGGGAAGACATGATGTCCTCCGGCACTGACTGGTATATGGCGTACAATGCCAACCGATCCTTCTGGTAATCTGTAGTACCAGATTCAACTGCTTTCCACACGTTCTGATCCTAAAGCGTGACTCGCATCTTCATTACCCAAACATGTAATTGGTGCGGGTGAGCTACGGGTACGATAATGTCACCGTGCTCTTCCTCTCCACCTCCTGCGAAGTGGATGGACCACCTCGTAGCAGGCCTCGCACAACGACACCTTGCAGAGCGGTCGAAGACAAACTCATTCCTTCTCTTGGCATCTTCTCCGACTCACGGGAACACTAAGGCTTCTTCTCCGACACACGGAGAACACCAAGTCTCTAATTCTCCGACACACGGGAATCACCAAGCTCTGATACCAATTGGTGCTTCTCCAACACACGGAGAACACCAATGCTCTCCTCCGACACACGGAGAATACCCTGGCTCCTATACCAATTGTTGGCCCAGACAGATCAAAACGCACACACTCGGTGGACGCAACACATACAAACACTTTTGAGCAACTCAGACACATAGAGTTCTTGTGATCAACTCAGACACACATAGTTTTTTTGCTGCGTAATATTGTATAATTTTTTTATTTTCTCTTCTTTATATACTACTCAACACAACAAACGGTTACAAGACCTTGATGGTGTACTAACTACACCACTAATACTTTCATTACATGTATGCAGCCACTAATACTTTCGTTACATGTATGCAGCCACTAATACTATTGTTACATGTATGCAGTCACTAACTGCACCACGACTCATTGACTCTGCCATTACTCGGATGCCTAGTGATGACTTACGACCATTGCGTCTGCTCGACCACGGCTGCTATGACCACGGTGTCTTCGACCACTACTGCTACTCGATTTATGAGTACTTCGACCATGGCTTCTCGACCACGGTATCTTCGACCACGTTATCTTCGACCACGGCTTCTACTCAACTTACGAGTACTTCGACCATGGCTTCTCAACCACGGATTCTTCGACTGGGTACTGTAGATACGACTGCCGACCTACGACCATTGTAGCTATGACCACTATAGCTACGACCACTGCAGCTATGACCACTGTAGTTACGACCACTGTTGTGACTACCACGTACTCGACACACGAGTACTTGACTCCGGCTACCTAGTACTCGACACACGAGTACTTGATACACAATTGCCTAGTGCTCGACACATGACTACTTAGTATTCGACACAAGAGTACTTTGCTCCGGAGTCTCCGACTGCTCTCCAACTCCGGGATCTTTGACTACATAGTACTCGACACACAAGTACTCTGCTCATGACTACCCAGTACTCGAGCACCGACCACATAGTACTTGAACACCGACTACACACGACTACAACATGGTACTTGAGCACCGACCACATAGTACTCGAACACCGACCACGATCAACAACAAGATTAGTTTCAACACATTCTATATGACATTATATTGTTTGACATAACCGGAAACCTATGAAATCAACTTATAAGTAACAAACACTAAGATTTAGACTAAATATCTAGAAAAGCATTTTAGTGTTATGGATGGGAATATCAACAACATTTAGAAATAAACACGAAACTGATACCAACATATGGTAGTCATCTGAATATGCTATCCTCAAGTGGCCAAATTCAAAGTACAGTATCTGACATCTGAGCATAGATGCTTACCATTATGAGTAAATCGGCTCCATCAGAATGATCCAAATCTTGTTGTTCCGCCAACCAGTCAGCATCAATGAAACCATGCATGTAGATAGTGCTTTTTACAGCGTACACCAGGCTTCTGAAAATACATGAGATAGCAAATCTAAATGAAGAAAAATGATATCTATGAAACAAGGACCTCTCTGTCCATTCGCAAATCCATGGCTATTTCTTATCAGCAAAATAAACCATAGCATTCCCTAGGGGTGCAATCGGGTCAGATTCGGACGGATATAATTTATATTGTATCATAATCCATTTTTTTCTCATATTCAGAGTCAGATACTATAAGAATGGATACGAATATGAATTCGGAGTATTCAGAATTCTGGATATAGTACCATCGGAACAGATATATGACGGTTTCGGATTAAAAAAATAGATAATATAGGCACATAGTATGTGTATATATAAAGGAATATACATTGAGATATACCACCATCACTTCAAGCCTTCAACTAGCAATAAATCCATCTAGATTACTTAAGCACGATAACCAACACAACACAAGTTCAACATGAGTGATAAATTCATACATAAGTTTGAAAACCGATAAATTCATTCATGAGTTTGAAAACCGATAAATTCATACGCAAGTTCAACATAAGCGGGGAGGATTGGTGGCGACTGGCTAGAGTGGTTGGACTCTAGAGTTAGGTTAAGACTTGGGTAAAATTGAGGTCAGTTGGTGTCAATGATGGTGGATAGGCTGAGTTGGTTGGGTTATTAACTTGCTTGTTGGATATCTAGTCGGATAGTATCCGGTTTACCGTTTACCGACGCTATTCGGTCGGATTTTAGCTCTCCCATTTTTGCTACCCTATCTGACCATAACTATCTGATACCAGATACTAAATTATCTTCATGTAGTTGGTACCGACCAGATTTAGTACCGGATCGGTCGGGATTTACCCATACCATGTGCACCCCTAGCAATCCCATATGTATGTTTGTACCCCAGATCAATATCCATCAAATCCATTTATCTATGGAAAAAATGCATCACACTATCACTTATAAATAACTAACCAAGCCAAACCTTCGTCGGGGGCTGCTGCCTCCTCGTTCAAGGTGGGTGGGGGTAGGGTTTCGAAACCCTTGCTTGCATTTAGAGAAGTCAGAGTTTAACACGATGGTGTTGGCCTTTGGAGGTGGAACCAAGGAGTGAGCGGTGAGAGAAGTTTGTGCCGCCAAGGATAGATCATCGGTGAGGAGCTCAGAGAAGATGTTGCATCCCTCAGATCGAAGCAAAATTAGCAACATGAAATGGCATGAATCAATCACCAAAGCAAAGAAAAAAAGGAAGAAACATATGGCCGAACAGAAGCAGGGAGAAGGGCGGCTCGTGCTTCCCCTACCTCACCATCTGCTGCACATCGTACCTGTGGTACAGAGACTCCCCACTCCTACCGCTTGTCGTCGGCGCCTTGGTCGTGAAAGCCACTGACATCTCCTCGTCTATGGCCACCGCCTTCCCCATACTCCAGGCCCGTGGCGATGGGCATGAACTCCTCCACCCTCGCCGCCACTAGCTTGCCCTCTATAGCACATGCCAATCCACCAATCGATCAGTGCCTGAAACTGTCAGACACATGAGATCTAATGAGGAGGCGGTGAGCTTACCAGAGAGGAGTGGGCTAGTGTAGCGGAAGGCGACGGCGGCCGTGGATATCAAGGCAGCCCGAGCGGTGGTGATGGAGAGGGAGCTACGACGACGGCACGATGGATGCAGGGGCCAGGAGCTGCGGAGGCATTGGTCGTGAGAAAAGAAAAGGGACGAAGGATGCGGGAGAGTGAACGAACAACATGCGAGGGGATCCGCTGGTAGGAGTAGGAACCACATGTCAGGTGGTGGTGGAAGGCAGATGAATCACCACCAATTGGAGGGTGATGAACCATAACCACCAACTCCTTCTTTTAAATAGTAGAGATGTGGATAGGTAAGAACTACGTTTTATTAGATAGGTGTGTGTACTCCTTGTAAATAAAGATTGTGTCTACCTATTGTAAGAAGTCATCTCTTGTACCTAATTCTAATTGAAGCCTTTATCAAGTCTAATACATTTACATCGTCAGCTACAATCTATTAGCAACCAGCCAGTAGTTACTGGCGTAAACTAGTCTTCCGTCGTTAGCCATAATCTATTAGAATTAGCTATTGAAATATAGCCTCTTATACATGTTCCAAAAGATCACATTTGAAATTTTGACCCAAAAAATTTGAGATTTTCTGGTATTTTCTGAGATTTCGTAGAGGAAAAAAGGCAGGTAGCAAGCTTTGAATCCCTGATGGGAGGACCATTAAGGGCTAGAGAGAGCAATTGGAGTATGTCGTAGGGAAATGTTCGATGAATTGGAGATGTAATATATATTCAAAGATGTATATTGAAGATCACATTTGTGATGACCCGTATCATTATCAACCCTGGGCCCTAATTATACAATTACTAGATAACGGGTGAAGACACGGATTAATTATATACCTTGACCCTTTGAGATGGGGCACTATAGGACTCCTACTCATCTTAATTGCCAAATAGAGTGTCCATCTCCCCTGGTCTTGATATAGTCACCCTTGTCCCACATAGCATCCACTGAGCCTGTAAACCCCACGCCTAACCCGAGGTAATCCCAGTCAGACTTTGATCTAACAAAAGAATTTAATAACATACTCAGCAAGTGTTCTTAGCAATAAATGCAATTGTATGACTAATCTCTTCGTATTCAATTTTCCCATTCCACTCCTCCCTCAATAATAAACAAGGTTATTAAGTTAAAACAAAACTTGCATATTTTAGTATTCCAAATACTACTAATCACTCTGGTGAAGAGAAAAATCCCAGTTAGTCTTCGTAGTTTCCAGTAAAAGAGACAGGCATGAATTCATATTTTTGTTAGCACTGCGCAGGTTTGTATCACTTTACCCATAGCTACTCTAAGCTCTTTGCAACTAGGTCATCCACATTTCTTTAGATGCAGTGCTAAGTTAGAGTACAGAACAATTTTCCTAGTTCCATTATTATATATTGACCCGACAATAAATAGTTGTTGGTCAAGGTGGTCTAATCCTCACCCAACACTCGACTGCGCTAAATATAAGTGCCAGGCTCACCACTTCTGGGCTCTATACCAGTTGTGGGTCTGCTTGTTTGGATCCACAACTTCTGGGTCTATCCTAGATCTGATATCCTCCAAACCACCTAGTTATATTACATTCCCTCGTGGAGAATATAATAATATTGTAGGGTAGCATTTTTTGCTCGTCAAAATGAGGCAGTGGTTGATACTAAAATATGGCTCTATACCTGAGTGAGTTGTTTAGTCCATATATTATGACCATATTTAGAGGGTCTTAACATGATGATTCTCTACCTAACAAGGGTACTCTCTACCCTCCTATTATACATAACTTACAGTCAAACTGCTCCATCAATTGGATCTATTCTCCTCTAGTCCATTTTCCTTTCTCCGTTAACCACCGTTTCTTTGGAAATAGACATTTTAATGCAACAAATGTTAACATATAATTTAAAAGTAACTTCTTAAGTAACATAAACTACTCAACTTGTACAGTTTCCCCCTCCTACCCTAACTCGCCCTATGCATTATAGTGTATATTATGGCTTTTAAGGAGTTTGATTAAATGAATATTTGTGTCGTATTAAAGTGTTGAGTCCTCAGCTAAGGTTTTATATTTGTTGAAATTTGTTCAACTTGGTGATTTAGTTTGACTTCAAATGATTCCAAACCGCTCTGGCCCATCCTCACTCACAGCCCAACTCCCCAACTGGCCCAACTCTCTACACACGCGGGACTAGTCTGGCCTACTCATGGTCGATCCACACACACACACACACACACACCAACACACACTAGCACACACACGCGCCAGCACACACATACACACACACTCTCTCTCTCTTCTCTCTCTTTCTCTTCCTCTTGCCCATTCTTTCCCTCTACTGATGCACCGCCGCCGGCGCTCGTGTCTCCACTATGGCTCCCGTCACCTCCCTCCACCATCGCCCGATGGAGCTGATGGTGGTGGATCTAGGTGTGGATGCACTGGATCGGGTGCCTTTCCTCCTCGACATTGCCATTTTCTCTACCCTCAGCTCCCTCGTGGTTTCTGAGCCTCTTCTTCTCCTCCTCCGATTGGATCCGGTGTCGGCGGTGGTGGATCTAGGCATGGCCCAATAGGATCTACACTTCCCCTCTGCTCTCGATCTAATCTCAATTCTATCTTTTCGTATTTTTGCATCATTGTGGTTTATTTTTGTTTTGAGCTTGCACTGGGTTGATCTGGTATGAGGTTTGGTGGTGACATTGCTACTCCACGAGTGAGCAAGCCATGATGGGGCTTGGGGATTCTACATGTGCCAAGGAGCATGATAGAATCCATCGGGTACACACAAGAGGCCATCCACAGTTCCACCTTTGCTGTCGTGAGCTGGTGATGCGGCTCTATCCGGCCAAGGTAAAGATCCCCAACCTCTCTTTCCTCGCTATCTCCTACTTGATTTACCAACTAACCTATGGGGTGAAGTGATTTACAGGGAGATTTGGGGTGGAAGGGACAAAGAATGTTGGGTACCCTACCCGATTTGGTTGGGCCAAGGTTGGGCTGGTGGCGGTGCTCCTCCACCACATGCTCTCCTAAGAGGCTTGCCTTCTCCTCCTCCTCCTCTAGTCCCAGCCCCTTCTCATTTCAGGGCCTCCAAGGACGTGGCTCACCTTCTCCTCGGTTCTTCTCCAACTACCATAATGCTTCTTCCTCCTTCAACTCCGCCATGGTGACTTCAAGCCCTCATTCTTCGCGCTCTTATCTCTGCTCATATTGGATATGGAAGGAGAGGTGGGTGGATTGGGGGTGCGGTGCGATCTCTCTCTGGTGGCTTGGGAAAGGTAGATGGGAAGGTGTTCTCTCTCTCCCTCGCTCGGCTGGCTACCCCTTATCCTTCGCCTCCTCACATTCCACTGTGTGCGGTGAAAGGAAGGTTACTTGTATTGACCGAAGGTCCCTAGGGTTTCTTTGGCACTTTGCTAAGTTTTCTTTTATGGAGGTAAGTTTGGTGGGGTTTAAGTGGGTTTTGGCATGATTTCCACCGGATGATGAGGCCCACTATAGTGAGAGGTGTCGACTAGCCCCGAACAGCCGACATCTCGATGAGTGCTACCCTATACGTTTGGATAGGAGAGAGTGTTGACGGCAATCTATTCTCTCTCGTTTACTGGATGGTTGCTTTTTGGATTCTGGTTTGCTTTTTACAGTGCAGATTCTTGGCATCAGCTCACTCCCTACGACGCCAATAGATTAATATACCATTCCAATGTATAGTTAAATGCATGTTGTATGTGGTTGAGAATGTATAATGTATTTCAATAAATACTGTACCCTTGTAAATTCATGTGACGCAAACAATACATTTGTATTATGTCTTAGTCTTATCACTCTGTGCTATTTCAGTACTCAAACACTTTAAGATCTTCCTCATTACTTGGTCATTCATAGTCTTGTCACTCTATGCTCTTTTAGTACTCAAACACTTTAAGATCTTCCTCGTTACTTGGTCATTCATGTAAATGAATTAATTATAATTGTATCATTTATTACTTAATTAATTTTTGATTAAATTTAAATATGTCGCTTAGGTTCGATAAAAGCGAGGGTCGTTTCAACGTTGATGTCTGAAACGAAGTCTGTTTAGCAACAGAGACATACAGTACTGTCTGTGCAGCAAATTAAGCACCCGTATGCCTAATCAATCTTGCATGCACGAAAAAATTGTAGCGCTAATAATCTGTGCCAAGCAACTACCCAGGCTAGGAGCTAGCTAGCTAGCATTCATCCATCCATGGCCTCGAAAGCCCAAGAAATCTCCCTGTGGAGCTCGTCGTCCTTCTCCTTGGTGTAGTTGTTGATGATGTGGAATAGCTCGTAGATCTCCTCCAGCAACTTGCCGCTCTTATGCTCGGCCACCCTCCTGCACGTTAGGTCACTGAGGCCTTCGACGTCAAGGTAGTCGGCGGCGAGCATGAGGTCGATGGAAGTGTCCTGGTCAGCGCCACAGATTAATTTGTGGTTGAAGTGGTTGAAGGTGTCGCGCTGGACGTTGGAGGAGGAGAAGACGGAGGAGGGGCGGTGTCGCCGTAGTGGTGGTTGCAGTACTCGATGATGCGGGCGAGGACGGTGCCGGCGACGTTGGGGAGGGGGGCCTTGGCAGCGGCAGCATGGTCGCCCTCCTGAATCTTCTTGATCATCCTGACGTTGCCCCGTTCATCTCTGTGGATACCTCGAACAACGCGTCGTCGGAACTGAAACAAATTCTCTCGAAAAACTACGCGAAACAAATGGCATGCTAGACAATGAGCGATGTTTTTTTCGAAAGTAAGTCGATTATTATCCAACGGTCTTCTTCTCTCCCCCACAATGCATATGCAAGCTGGCCCACCCCCTCCCGGTTTAATTTCGCGTATGTCTTTTATTGTGGCAGTTCAAAAATTTTCAAATCAAATAATGTTATGGGATTGACTATAGAGTATCTAGGTGCTCTTTAGACTTATAGAGCACTCAATGTTTTTTCTTTTCTTTTATGGAATAATATTAGAAATACGTGATCTTCTATTCATAACCATTACCACTAAATTATGTCATGTAACTCAAGAAATTCAAAAAATAACTAAAAAATAAAAGTTATCATATGGATTATTAATAAATTACCAGACAAAAGTCACATAAATTACCATTTATTAAACCCTAAGTTACCACCGATACCTTAACAAATCATCAACATAAGTTTTAAAATTACCATCAGTTTACTAATTTAAGAAAAGTTTAGGAATTATCATCATTCGAACCCTAGGTTATCATTATAGTTTTAAGAAATTATCACCATAAATTCAAAATTACCACCATTTATATAAGTATGAAATATTTTAAAACTTACCATCAGTAGCGCTAAAGTTTCCATTAGTTGCACCCTATGTTCCAGTAGGTAAAACGAAATATTCCACATATTTGGTTTCGATGTTTTAACAATTCTTCGACAATGTTCCACGTATTAAGTTCTAAGGAGGATTGGTCCAATGCTCCATGAATTTGGTTTCAATATTTCAATAGTTCAGTGACGATGTTCCAACAATTTCATCAACGATATTTGGGAGAAATAATAAATATTAGCGCAACAAATCGGACGTATTTGTTGAACAGTTCAGGATTATTAATGAAACAAATGAAAAATGTTAGTTGAGCAAACGAAATTATTAATAAAAAATATGGAACAAATAAATAACAATACTTTAGATGAAGAAATGAACATGAGGGAAAAACCTACTGCAATATTCGAAAAAAATGCAAACTAAATAAAAAATGAAGGAAGGAAAGAAAGAAAGAAAAGAAAAGAAAAGAAAGATGCTACGTGGAACACCGCGTCCTCATGCGCTTAAGATGCTTATAGCAAGGTCCGACTGGCCTCATTGGCCTACGTGGCATGCGCTTGCAGTTGCTTCCACAGAAGAGCCCACGAGGGCGAGGCTGTAGGCTCCCGTGCACGGGCTTAATGGGTCATGGCCCGGAAGGGAAGGTGGCGGTTTGCTATATGCCACGCGCGCGGCATCTAAAATTTCCTGACAATTGGCCCACCAACCCTATCTAACGCAGCTTAATTAGCCTTATCTTGGTCCATTTGCCAATATATGGGCCGAGCGTTCTTGGTTACTAGCTAGTGGTTTTGTTTCCCTCTCTCTAAAAAAGGCATTGTTTTTTAGAGGTTGAGAACAATTGGCTAGTATAATCATATTAGAGCTTACAAGCTACATCATGGTTTAAATCCTAGAAAATCATAGTGCAAAATCCACACAAAGACCCACTCAACCAATATATGTAAAAATCAAACTCTAGTCATTAGCAAAAGAGAGATGATGAACGTTGCTACGTTGGTCTGGTGTAACATCGCAAAATTTTGAAAACTCCCATATAAACTTCAGAAGAAATTTAAACATCAGTAAAATGTAACAAAAAGTTTTTAAAGTTTCACATTTTTTAAAATCCAAAATTTGGGATGTTACACTTTTGAAGGCAAATTATTTTACTTTAAATTATCAAGTGCATGCCTTACTTAGATTAAAATTATACTGTCATTAGATTGTAGTTAATGATTTAATCTTACTTGCATTATTAAATTCTATTCCTTGATTTTGGACATAATCTCTTGTCACTCTCGAATTAATGGTATACATACTAATTGATAAATTTGTATCTAAGTGTTATGCTTAACTTTACTTAGATACATTGGCATGTGGGTATTAAATTGCTCCGAGATCATTTTAAACATAAAAACTTCGTTTTCGACAGCTATTGGATAGAAATGGCTGATATGTTAAACTTAGAAAAGATTTTCAAAACAAAACTCAAAGAAATTGTTTTAGACTTGGGTGAATGGTATGTATGGCTGGTGCGGATCTTGGTATGTGATGGACTGAATCTTGTGATGACTTCTTGGGTAAAACAACGCAACCATAAGTCTTAATGGGTACAACCTGGCCATTTAATTTGCATCGACCCAACGTTGGATGGGCTATCCGGTGGAACATGGGCAAGTCAGTTGGATAGAGATCTTTGACATGCGATATAAGAGGGGGCTTCCAAAGATGATGGATAGAATCTCACGGTAGTGGAAACCTTAGCGGGTGTATCTGTGTTGGGAATATGCATTGTAAAGGCCTTGTAATGACCATCTAAGCCTCACACCAATGGTAGCGTGGCGGCAGAATAAGTTGGATATCTCTTATGGGTAAAGTGTACGATTTCTGTAGAGTAAAAATTATTTGAACAGCCGTGCCCATGGTCAAGGGCACACGTGGGAACTTATTCGAGTTAGTGTATTTTTTATAAAAGAATCTTTGTGGTTGGGATGAAAAATCCGACGGGTGGATAGAACCCTAAATTTGATTTTTCCTGAGTTGGTAGAACCCTATGAATATAATGAGTGGATAAAACCCTACAAATAAAAATAGTATATGGTGGATGAAACCATACTCTATAATAGGTGGATGCAACCTTCACTATGATTATTATTACACTCTCTTAAACTCTTTAAAACCCAGTTTAGTAAAAATGCTATGTCTTAGGCTTTGTACTTATTGTATTTCAATTATGGCCTTTTGCAAATAAAAAAAATCTCAAGCCTCCCTTTGTTCAACAGTGTATCTATTAGAATTATATTTTGTGTGGTGGCTTACTGAGTATCTTCGTACTCATTGTTGCTCAATTACCATCATTCGGCAGGATGAGATGAAGAGGGCTCTACCGGCTCTTATTCGAGTTCAAAGGAATTAGAAGTCAAAGAAATCAAGAACTAGATCGCGGGCCTCAGCCAATTGCCTATAGGCATATCTTGATGGTTCCACCTATTGTGTTTTGTTTTCATTTCTGTTGCAGTTGTTTCCGGTGTTTGGCGTGATCGGCCCGTGTGTAAATCAAGCGAACTTATGGTCTATTTTTATGCTATTTAATATTATCTAATAGTTTTGCTTTTGCGAGATATGTATTTGATATATAATGATGTAACTGTGTACACTAGTTACTATCTAGGGATTAGTGCTGGTTTACACAAAGGGTTCTGGACGATAAATTCAGGGTCTGACATTAGTAGTTAGTGGTTTAATGAATCAGCATTGTTCGATGTTTATTCTATCTTTAATAGGTGTGCTCTAGCCAACTCACCGTGCTCTAAAAAAATGTCTTAGCAAAACAGAATTGCAAAAGCATTTCAAATGTAGCTTATATATGAGAGGCCAACAATGCACATTCATATTCCTGAAGGAGGTAAAAGAACTTGAGATCTGCTTGCCTTGTCAGACACCATGCATGTCCATCTTGTTATTGCTTTTCCATGTGGCTACTTGTAGAGTTTACAATGCAACAAATTTATAGCAATGATCATCTCTCATCATAATTGAAGATGTAGCTCGATAGTCGATATAGTATTCCACAAGCAAACCCTTAGAAACAAAATATTCATGGTTGGATATCGACGAGCCCGATTACAGAAGATGCGTGCCTGATGAGTGTGTTGCCATTCATTGATGGCGCTAGAGCCACTAGGGCAGACATTACCCCAGGAAGGACAGTGTTGTAGTATAAGCACAATGGTTGATACAGAGTATCCTTTCTTCATGAAAAGAGGTAGAGTTAGAGAGAGCTAACGACTCTCGCTTGTGTGTAAAATGAGTTGAACTTATCCTCTCATACCTCTTTTGGGGGTTTATATACATGAGTGGAGTAGGATGGAAAAATTTTATTCTACCCCTTAATAATTACAAAAGGTAAAGACACATGGGACATTCCTTTATACTATTGGGCCTACTATAGCCTACAAGGCCTAGTCACGGGGGGCTGGACCACCCTCACAATAGTACTCCCTCGACAACAAGCACGGAGGTCCCGAGGGGCAAGCTGCCATGATCGATTACCCTAGCCCCTGTCCCCCGATAGCAAGCACAGAGGTCCCGAGGGGTGAACTGATGCAACTGCTAGCTCCAACCCCCAGGGGTCTGGATGTTCTAACCTTCCCGAGCAGGGTTCTTCTTTGATCGGTCGTGACGTGGTCATGGCTGCACATAGAGGCAAAGCCAGGTGCGGGGCCGAACCTTTGAGACAACGTTCACGAGGGCGATGGAGTCCACTAACGCAGCCGGAGGCACCATGTGGAGGTGGTGCATCGGACGTGGGCAACCCGTAAACATGAGCGACGAAGCCTCACACCAAAGATGTGACCGTCCCGTTGATGGCTCGCCTCCAACACAGGCGGTGCCGAGGCAGAGTCGTCGGTCGGGTCGGCCCTTCGAGGCGATGCCTATAAGGAGGGTGGCGAAGTCCCGCGATCTCACGTCGAAGTTGTGGCCGTCCCATTGAGGTCCTAGCCCCAACGTTGGCGGCACATAGAGGCGGAGTCATGGGTGACGAAGTGGTCAAACAAGTATCGACGAGTTCTGTCCTCCACCTTCGGATTGGCATGGATGAAGTCGATGGTCGAACGAAGTCTTGACACATGCAATCCGTCCCCTACCGTTCGGACTCAGCGTCGACAAGGTCAGTAGGGAGAGGGAGCCTTGAAATGCGCGATTCATCCCCCACCCTTCAGATGTGGCGTCCATGAAGTAGGCGGTGAGAGGAAACCTTGAAGCGCACGGTCCGTCCTGACCACGAGGTGGTTGGACGGGCGCCTACAACCACGAAGTGGTCTAATGAAGTCACGACCATGGGGTGGTCGGACGAAGCAACAACCACGAAGTAGTCGGAGGATTGTATTTGACCACGAGGTGGTCGACGAAGTCTATGACCGTGAGGTAGTTGGACTGAGTGTACGACCGTGAGATGATCGGACGAAGTCTATGATCATGAGGTGGTCGGATGAAGCCAGGACCACGAGGTGGTCGAACGAAGTCTACGACTACAAGGTGGTCGGACGAGCGTCTACGACCGCGAGGGGGTCGAACGGAGTATAAAACTACGCGGTACTCGGACGAAGTCTATAACCACGAGGTGGACAGACAAAATTTACAACCACGATGTGATCGAATGAAGTCTACGATCACGAGGTGGTTGGATGAAGTTTACGACCGCGAGGTGGTCGGACAAAGTCTACAATCGCTAGGTGATCCGACGAAGTCTATGACCACGAGGTGGTCAGACGAGCATTTACGATCGTGAGAGGGTCGGACGGAGTCTATGATTGTGAGGTAATTAGATGGAGTCTACGACCGCAAGGTGATCGGACGGAGTGTACAAGCACGAGGTGGTCAGACAAAATTTACGACCACGAGGTGATCGGATGAACTCTACAACCGCGAGGTAATCGGACAAAGTTTATGACTACGAGGTAGTTGGATGAAGTCTATGACCGCGAGGTGATCGGATGAAGTCTACGATCATGAGGTGGTCGGACGAAGTTTACGACCACGAGGTGGTTCGACGAAGTCTACAACCTCGAGGTGATTGGACGAAGCCTATGATCACGAGGTGGTTAGACGATGTTTATGACCACGAGGCGGTTAGACAAGGTCTACAACTGTTAGATAATCCAATGAAGTCTACGACCACAGGAAGATCAGACGAAGTCTACGATCGTGAGGTGGTCAGACGATGGTCTACGACCACGAGGTTGTCGGATATAGTCGAGAAAGTCGATGAAGGTACGACCACATGGTGGTCGGGCGGAGTTGAGGAAGTCGGTGAAGCCTTGAAGTGCGTGGCCCGTCCCGAACCCTTCGGACTTGAAGTCGATGAAGTCGGTGGTGAGACGAAGCCCTAAAGCATTGGGGCGTTCCCCACCCTTTGGACTTGGAGTCAACGAAGGTGATCGACAAGATGAAGCATTGATGCGCACGGTTCGTCCCCCACCCTTCGGACTTGGAGTCAACAAAGTCAGTGCTAAGATGAAGAATTAACGCAGCGGCTTGTCCCCTACCCTTCGGACTTGGAGTCAATGAAGTCAGCAGCAAGACGAAGCATTGACATGCGTGGCCCATCCCCCACCCTTTGTACTTAGAGTCGATGAAGACGGTGGTGAAACAAAACCCTGAAGCGTACGACATCCCCAACCCTTCAAACTTAAAGTCGACGAAGTCAGCAGTAAGATGAAGCATTAATGCGCGTAGTCCGCCCCCACCCTTCAAACTTAGAGTCGATGGAGTCGGCGGCGAGATGAAGCCCTGAAGCACGCATCGTCCCCCACCCTTTATACCTAGAGTCGATGAAGTCAGTAGCAAGACGAAGCATTGACGCGCGTGGCCTGTCCCCCAACCTTTAGACCTGGAGTCAACGAAATCGACAGTGAGACGAAGCATTGACGCGCGTGGCCTGTCCCCCAACCTTCAGACCTAGAGTCACCAAATTCGATGGCAAAATGAAGTATTGATATGCATAGCCCATCCCCCAACCATCGGACCTAGACTCGACGAAGTTGGTGGCAAGACGAAGCATTAACGTGTGCGGCCCGTCCCCAACCTTTGGACCTAAAGTTGACAAAGTCGGTGATGAGATGAAACATTGACGCGCGTGCCTTGTCCCCCAACCTTCGAACCTGGAGTCGCCGAAGTCGATGCTGAGACGAAGCACTGACATGTGTAACCTATCCCCCAACCTTTAGACCTAGAGTTGACGAAGTCGATGGCAAGACGAAGCATTGACATGCATGGCCCGTCCCCCAACCTTCGGACCTAGAGTTGATGAAGTCAGCGATGAGATGAAGCATTGACGCGTGTGGCCTGTCCCCCAACCTTTGGACTTGGAGTCACCGAAGTCGGTGGTGAGACGAAGCACTAACACGTGTAGCCCATCCCCCAACCTTCGGACCTAGAATCGACAAAGTCGGCGACGAGACAAACAATTGACATGTGTGGCCCATCCCCTAACCTTCGGACCTAGAGTCGTGACACACGCGGCCCATCCCCTAACCTTTCGACCTCAAGTCGATGAAGTCAGTGGCAAGGCGAAGCATTGACATGCACAGCCCATCCCCTAACCTTTGGACCTCGAGTCGATGAAGTTGGCGTCAAGACAAAGCATTAACGCGTGCGGCCCGTCCCCAACCTTTAGACTTGGCATTGACGAAGTCGACGGCGAGACAAGACCTGAAGCGTGTGGCGTCCCCCACCGTTTGAACTTAGAGTCAACAAAGTCGGTGGCGAGACGAAGCCTTGAAGTGCGCAGCGTCCCCTACCCTTCGGACTTAGAGTCGATGAAATCGGTGGCCAGACTAAGCATTGATGCGCACGACCCATCCCCTACCTTTTGGACTTGGAGTCGACAAAGTCAGTAGTGAGACGAAGCCCTGAAGCGCGCGGCATCCCCCCACCCTTTGGACGTGAAGTTCACAAAGTCAGTGGTAAGACGAAGCGTTGACGCGCGGCTCATCCTCCACCCTTCGGACCTGGAGTTGACAAAGTTGATGGCGAGACAAAGCACTAAAGCGTGTGACATCCCCCACCCTTCGGACCTAGAGTCAACGTAGTCGGTGGCAAGACGAAGCATTGACGTGCGTGGCCCGTCCCTCAACCTTCGGACCTGGAGTCAACGAAGTTGGTGGTGAGACAAATCCCTGAAGCGCGCGGCATCCCCCACCCTTCGAATTGGAGTAGACGAACGTGGCGGCGATAGGAAGCCTTGATGCATGCGGCCCGTCACCCATCCTTTGAATTTGGAGTCGAAGAAGTTGGAGGTAAGATGAACGCTTGACACACGCGGCCTGTCCCTCACCCTTCGGATTTGGCGTCAATGAAGTCAGTGGTGAGACGAAGCCCTGAGCACACGGTGAAAGTCTATGATTGTGAGGTGGTCGGACAAACCGCGAGCCAGTAGGACGAAGTCTACGACCACCATGTGGTCGAAGAAAGTTAGGACCACACGGTGGTCGAATGGAGTCGTGACCAAGAGGTGGTACGATGAGTCTACGATCACAAGGCGATCAGATAAAGTCTATGACCACGAGGTGGTTGGACGAAGTCTACAGCCACCAGGTGGTCAGATGGAGTTATGACCAAGAAGTGGTTCGACGAGTCTACGATCACGAGGCGATTAGACGAAGTCTACGACCATGATGCGGTCAGAGCGACGCACTCCTTGGTGACGCACATGAAGCGCGTAAGACTCATCGGGGTTGTTGACAGTGCCAGGGATTCCTATTAGGATGCGCGAGGCCACCGTGTGATTTTTTCTACCCCGTAGAGTTGCCCAGGACGACCAAGTTCCCAGCGCATTATACTCTATATAGTACGCCAGGAGTGAGGCCACTGTGCGATTTTTTATACTTCGTATAGTTGTCCGGGACAACCAAGTTCCCAACACTTTATACTTTGCAGAGTATGCTGAGGCACGAGGCCACCGTTCAATTTTTTATACCCCGTAGATAGGGCACGCACCTGACGCGCATAGTGCATGTGATGCCATGGCGCGCGGTGGTTGGTTCCGATGGAGATCACATGAAGTCCAACAAAAACGGTGTCCAGCGGAGTCCGGTGAAGATCGAGCGAAATCCAGCGAAGATTGTGTGGAGTCCAGTGAAGGTCGCGTGAAGTCTGACGGAGGCGACGTTCGCGCGGAGTCTGGCAAAGGCGACGTCCACATGGAGTCCAGCGAGAATCATGCGGAGTCCGGTGAAGGCCAAGCGAAGTCTAGTGGAGGCGGCGTCCGCAAGGTGGCCGGTAGAGGTGACGTCCATGTGGAGTCCAGCGAAGACAATGCGGTGTCCGGTGAAGGTCACGTGAAGTTCAATGGAGGTGACATCCACGCGTAGTCGAGCAGAGATTGTGCAAAGTCTATTGGCCTAGGGACAGAACAAAACACACACTCGGTGGTCGTAAGCACGCACAAACTCTCTGATTAACTCAGGACACTCAAGAGTTTTGGTGTTGCGTCAATCCATTACACTTTTTCTTTTTTTCTTCTATTTATAGAATCAGATTACAAGTATACAGGCTTCTAGAACTACCCGACTCTTCCAGCCACAATCCCCATGACTCGTACTCTCCCCACTACCCGTGCGACTCATTCCACTAACCAACTCACTTAGTTTAGTGGACTCGACCAATTACGTACAGACTAACTGCTACCTAGCCCGGTCTACAACCGCACACAATCCTTCGGGTTCTGCTTCGGGTCCATTGATGAGTCCTTCCATCACGGTTGTTCGTCCACGCTACTTCGACCACGACTACTCTACCACATCTTATCGACCATGGAAACCCGACCGCTTCACCGGCCACGGAGTGTTGACCATAGTACTTCGACTATATCTCTGACCACGGCTTTCCTTTGATCGCTTCACCGACCATGGCTTGTCGACCATGGCCCTTCGACCGCTTCGCTGACCACACAGATCTTCCAAGCACACAATCCACTGTAGATTCGACGACTACTGTTGCTATGACCACTATATCTACGACTACTACTGTAGTACTCCTCCGAGTACCGACTGCTACAGTACTCTTCTAAGTACCAACTTCTACAGTACTCTTCCGAGTATCGACTGCTACAGTTCTCCTCTGAGTACCGACTGCATCGACACACGACTACTCAGTACTCAAAAACACCGAGCACTCAACACGAGTACACAATACTCAACACACGAGTACTCAAACACACCAAGTACTCGACACCGACCATACTAACAACAGAATAATAAGATTGGTTCCAACAAAGTGTAGTGAAGGTCGTGCGGAGTCCGTTGCAGGTCGTGCGAAGTCCGGTAGAGCGATGCTTGCGCGGAGTTCGGCGAAGGCGACGTCCACGTGGAGTTCGGCGAAGACCATGCGGAGTCCAGTGAAGGTCGCGCGAAGTTCGGTGGAGGTGACATCTGCGCAGAGTCTGTCGGAGATCGTGCGAAGTCCAGTGAAGGTCATGCGGAGTCCGATGCAGGTCGTGTGAAGCCCAGTGGAGAAGACACCGGCGCAAAGTCCAGCGAATGCGATGTCCATGCGGAGATCAGCGAAGACCATGCGGAGTCCGATGAAGGTCGTGCGAAGTCCGGTGGAGGCGACATCCGGGCAGGGTCCGACGGTGATCGTCCGATGTATGGTGCAGGTCGCATGAAGTCCGGTGGAGGCGACACCTGCACGGAGTCTGGTGAAGGCGATGTCCACGCGGAGTCCGGTGAAGGTCTTGTGGAGTCTGATGCAGGCCGTGCGTAGTCTGGAGGAGGCAACGCCCGCGCGGAGTCCGGTGAAGACCATGTGGAGTCCGATGAAGGTCGCACGAAGTCCGTCGGAGGCGATATCTGCGCGAAGTCCGATGGAGATCGTGTGAAGTCCGGTACAAGTCTCGTGAGGTCCGGTGGATGCAACGCCCGCGTGGGGTTCGACGAAGGCGATGTCCACGCGAAGTCCAGTAAAGACCATGAAGAGCCCAGTGAAGGTCGCGCGAAGTCCAGTGGAGGCGACATCCGTGTGGAGTCCCGGTGAAGGCAACATCCGCGCGAGCTTGACACTACCCCACTGCATGCCATCCTCACAAACAGCTCCTCCCCTTGTTGCATGGCGAGATTCGATGGTTCGAGGCGATCTACGTTGCGCACGGAGGCTAACTCCTTGGTGTCGTGATGATGGCGATGAGAAATGCCACCCCACTTCTGCAGGGGCGACGGGGCAGCCACCGGAAGTATCTCCGGATATGGCATTGCGCCGCGACTCCCTGGTGTCGTGATGACGGCGTGCCGAGGTTGACGGTCGTGCCAATATTGGTGTCAGAGCTAGCTCCTCGCGTCGACGCTGATCGCTCACCGCCCGCGGCGCCAGGGCGTCACTGCCGTGGGGTGGCAGACCTTCGACCACTGGCCACCGCGTGCGGGACTCGACGGTCGTTGCCGCCGTATTTCTCTTTCACTTGGTTATCGTTGCTTTCTAGCGCACCCCAGCTTCTTGAGCGGTCCTCACGGACGGCGCCAACTGTGGTAGTATGAGCACAATAGTGGATACAAAGTATCCCTTTCTCCATGGGAGGAGGTAGAGTTAGAGAAAGCTAACGACAGGAGAGAGAGCTTATATGTAAAATAAGTGGATCTAGCCCTCCCATACTCCTCTTAGAGATTTATATACATGAGTAAGATAGAATGAGAAATTTTTATCCTACCCCACAACAGACAGCAAAATTGATCATTGATCCTGCCGAATCTTGAAGCTCGATCACTAGACACTTTGAAAACATATGGATGGTGTCAGAAAGATGATAATAATCCTAGTAACAACCTGACACTATTAAAATCATAAGCCTACTAGACCCAGGACGGAGTAAAGATCTCAACTTTGCAGAAAGAGCCGATCTGATGTAGTGATGTAACATCACTAGACTGACTAGAGAGATGAAGGAAAGGCACTGGCAACTGAAGCAATTAAAGACGCATGCAGTGGTTACAACAGCATGGGAGGGCTTGCAGCAGATTATGGAGTAATTGGTGTAGTAAGTTAGTCATCATCTCTGGTCCAAACCATGAGAGCAACAATCTAATGCCATCTGGAGCTGTAGACCAATGCTTTGCACTGTCATACCAATAAATCATATATTTGACTGACAATGGCCAGACTGCAAAATATATAATGTTTGTATGAACTAGCGAGTTCCAAGTGAAGAGTTTCAGGTGCAGAAATGGCAGAATCTGGTTAGACAAAGTTCCAAGCCCACATGCAACAACCTCTATGAGACAATAGCGAGAAAAACATTATATGCTGTCTAATTTGACAGAGATGCAACCATTTAACGCAATAATCGAGTATATATGCTTGCAACCGGATCCATCGACTTGACAGAGTTACAATCCAAGTGGCAGCTGTCTTCAATGTCAAATCCAAATCCTTTGATAAAGCGGAGAACCACCACCACAGAAACAGCATACATATAGTACGGGTCACATTTTATGCAGATATGCCTTCTTTAAAAAAACTGGCATCTTAGGAAGGCATCTTCCAGGGGAAATCATGCAACGTGACACTGAAGCACAGACTAAGATTAAGGGCGGTTTATATTAACTTGTACTTTTAGTATTGATTTCTGCTTCTAGATTTTAACTTTTATTTATAAAAACCAAAAATCAATATAAATACCTAACTTTTCAAAGCAGTCTTTTCACTCTTCTCGCTCTAGTTTCACTCCGAGGACAAGACAAGAGCTCACGGACACATCACTCAACTCTCCTCTCGCTCCTGTCTCACGCACGTATCTCTTACTTTTCCCACCACCCGTCTTCTCTTTCTAAAAGCCACTTTTCAACCACTACTATTTATTTTCAACAGCCTCAATCGATACGAACACCCCCCACAAGCTTCATCCAGAAAAACGGCATAAAACCATACAATCAATGGAAATTTAGGAGTTCGCTGGTCCACTCATCAGAACATTCTTTCCTTCAAGACAGGCAACGGAGAGAAGAGACAGCAGTGTGCACATCTAACGATTGGGAACGGCTCACCTTCCGCTATTATTTTCCTTTGCTTTGATAAACAATGGAGCACCAATTTACAGGTTCAAGACTACAAATCAATGGAATAGAACCACCCACCCAACCTCACCAACCTAGCAGCATTTCCTATCTACATGACAGTATAACAGGTATCTCTCACTTCACCTCCAAAAATTAACCACCCCCCGTCTTTCAGTACACCGATCCACGCGTTAGCCTACACTCTCACCATGTCAGCCCTAAGCGACACCCACGCCGCCCTCATTCACTTGCACTACACTTCAAGCCTGACTCGCGTCTTGATTGGCTTGAGCTTCACTCCCATGCTCTCGGGCGACAGGAGCTCCGGTGATATACAGAACGGGCTGAGGGGGCTGCGCGGGCTGCAGTCGAGCTGGCTCGGCCTGTACAGGCCATACCCCATGAAAAAGTACTCCATTGGTATAAGCATTGCGTGTGGTTGCTCCTCTGTTACCAGCGACCCGCATGCTTGAACCTGCAACAGATGCCAAATTAGGTGATTTTTGAAACCTGTCGTTCCAGTGCTAAAACCATGAACTAATGAGGGTAAATGTGCTGATAGCTTTTACCTCAACTAGGGCGCAGTATCTCCTATCGAGCTTTGATGTCATGTGAACAGCCTCGGTGTGGAAATGAGAATTCTCGCCGACAAAAATCAGGGTTCTACACTGAAGCTGCTTCAACTGTTCTGTCAAGTCGTATCTCCTGGAAATCATTGCAAGGTTTGTTTCAAATTGGTCTAGCATAAGTTGACACTGCAATTATTGAAATAAACAAGTGTAAAATATGTACGTACTCATTCATTGTCTGTACAAAGCGCCACACGTTCATGCTCTGCCGCTGATCTAGCAACTACAAGATGTGAAAGAACAAACGTCAACATTTAATAGATCTAAAGAAAAACAGTAATTAATAGGAAGAAAAAAACAATGTGATACTTACACTTCTACAAGCCTGCACAATGTCTGATTCAGGTAATTCAGAGCATCCCCGTACTTCCTACGGATTAGAGGATACCATAAGAACAGGATCAAGAATGGGCAAGGAAATGCCATGCAGAGTACATTAAACTAATTGTAGCTACCTTGCTGAAATACCGCTGCAGTAAACACTCCTTCACCAACCCACACATCCCATAGTAATATAGCAAATTGGACGCCACCTAAGAAAAAGAATTTATTAATACAATCCTTTTTAAAAAATAAATGTAAATCAGTAGGTCATATAATGAAAGCTACCTTATTATAAAACCACTCAGTCCAAGTAGGCGCTTTACATAGAGGTGAAATAAGAATAAGACCTAGTACACGCTCCCTATACTTTGCCTGCAAAAAAGAATACTTTCAATAAAACGTTTTGATGAATAAACCATAGATAGAACACTGATTTTGAAGAAACACCTACTGCAAAGAGAGTAAGAATGTAAGCACCCGCAGTGACACCTAAGCACATAACAGAACCTAATCTGGAAGGAGCAAATTTCACCAGGGAACAAAAAATTAATCCACAAAAATTGGGGAAGATCATTTGCACGTGATCAAAATTTTGAGAGAATCTGATATAAGATTACCCAAAGAAATCGAGAACATCTGCAACCTGATCTGCCAAGTCATCAACAGATGGTATAGGTGCATTCGGTGAAATTGGAGCAGCTCCCAACTGCATGATTCTCACAATAGGACATGAAAAAAATCAGTAATGAGAAAATAGAACTATGAATTATGTAATGCATCCCAAATGAAAGGCTTAGTGCTTATAGCGAATTGCATGCTGCTGACCTCATGTCCTGGGGGGCTGATATGGTAAATGCAAAAATTGTGAAGCAGCAGAGAAGCAGCTTCAGGGCAGAAGAGTAATCCTTGGAAGCAAGACATATCTGACCAGCAATAACAAGGAGTTCACTGCCTGCATTTCAGATTGCTGGAATAATTTGCAGGAAGCCCTGTAAACTAGTGTGTGGTACTTACGATTTAAAGCAACATCAGGATAAGTAACAAGGGCAGGCTTGTCATGGTCACCATACACAGCAACAGATACAGATCCATGATTTGTTTGTATATGATGTTCCTGAAGAAACAAGAGGGAAGAAACAGTGTTAGAACACGAGAGAGAGAGAGAGAGAGAGAGAGAGCAATGCGAACAATTTTAACTGAGAAAAATAGCATCCAACAGGAAAAATAATTTTGTACAGTGCATTGGAGATAATAAAATAAAAAATAAACAGCTATCCCACAGAGGAAAACTGAGTGACAATCAGCTAAGAACAAAATATTCCTGTTAATGTGAAGAACCATCATGAAGACACTATCCAAACTAAAATACAAAACAGATGTGCCAAATAGTCTTCATCTGTCCAAGATAGATAAGCATGAAATCCAGAGGATAATCCAGGCCCATCACTACAGAAACCAACAATATGTCTAAATCCTAAGCTGAATGAATAACCTGATAGCATCAAGATAACCCTTGAAATCAAAACAGTTTTCAGTTCTGCTAAGCTAAGAAGTGAAAAAAACAAAGAAACTAAAACCAATGGATGATTTATCCGAATTTGGAGTATAAAAAATGGACTATTGGTTGAGACTAATGAACGCCCCATATTGCAGTCAATGGGAAACAAGACCGTAGGTTCTCCAAAGCTTATACAGAAAAAGATATCAGTAAATCTATTTAAATCTACAGAATGCTTAACAACTCAGCCATCATGCACTTTGTCCATACTACAACTAAGCTGTCAGCAATCCGCATGGTAAACCCAAGAAACACCCATACAAAGAGAAATGGTCTTTTAAACTTGGTCAAGAAAGAAACTAGGTGATTATCTCCAAGATTTCTTTCAGGTGAGAAAAGGTAGCAGTCCTCCCCTGACGCTTGAAGGAAAGAATTTCTCCAGAATGACGCAAAGGTGATGACTTCATGATTGAAGGATCTTTATTTTCTCTATATTATACTAAAAGCTGACAAGATGCTAACAAAAGAAAAGGAGAACAATAGTTTCATTATGATGAGTGGGGCTAAAGCGATGATTCCTCGACCATTTCTTCAAGGACAAAGCAAAGTACTAACACAGAACATAAAACGAACCACAGGCGATTCCTCCTCCATTACAAAAGGAAATAGCTAAAACTATACTACTTGTCAAGAAAATGATAGGCAAGGCCAATACGAACACATGCTCTTTTTCTACACAGGAAGAATAATTATTCCCTAAATATTGCACAGAGCAATGATTTGACAGCCACAACACAAGCATCCTATTAAACATTAAAGAAATTCACATGAAAGGGACTTGTAAACTACACTATATTTACCCATTTACTCAAACATTAGTCCATGGTCAAACAAGATCATCGTCCAAACTGCATGAAGATTATATTCCATGTGCCAAATAATCAGCACCGAAACATTAAAAAAAATCTTCAAAAACAAACCAACAACCAAACAAAAGACACCTTTTTTTAAGAAGTGGCAAGAGGTTAATTTCCAACTGCTCTCGCACATACGTAGAATAAGGAAATCTGTACAGTGCAATCACCATGGAAATTTATGCTCAGAAGGACCAAGAAAGCCCCACCAAGCAAATAAAGAACTGCACAATTAAAGAAACGCTACTTAAAACAATCGCTACAAGAAAAGTGATGGTTAGGACACCGAGGCAACACGCAGGAGCGTCAAGCCCGAATCTTTTTGTGCCAAAATTGTGCGATTAAGCGCATACACACACAAACATAGGCGATTTTGATGGGCTAAATCACTCCAGCGAGCAACGCACTGCGAGGACCATATGACCGGGCAGCAGGGAAATTTTTTGACATGGACATACGTAGGCCGACGACGACGCCAGGAGACGATTGCGCAAAGACGCGCCATCTCGTAGCTAAATATGGCTGTTACTTCAGCAGGTGACGAAATGCACCATGCAGAATTGCCGAGGCGAAGGAAATACATGTGAAAAGTGGCTGCTTTATTGGGGAAAATACAGAGCAGAACACCAATTCGAGCAGAACTCTCTCTTGGTTGGACTTCACAATTCGAGCAGAATTAGAAGAACGAGTAACAAGAAGAAAAATCGAACCAGGAAAGAACACAAGAAATCAAGAACTGACCACAAGCAGCAACGCGACGCAATGCAACCCACGAAATCCAACGAATGCCCCAAAAAACCTCAAAATACCACCATGCTATGCATATTTTCGCCTCCCAATCCGTCACCTCCCAATCACGCCAAAACCCAATGCGAGCAGCCAAATCGCCGCGAGGAACGAGCCCATCACGAGGAAAAGAACCCTAAGCAGCACAGATTTCCAAGAAACGGAGAGCCGGGGAGGAGGGGTGGACGGACCTTGCCGCCGAAGGAGATGCGCTCGACGTCGACCGACACGACGGAGCCGCCGGAGTCCCCCATCCCCGCCGGCCCTGCTCCGGTGCTCCCACTCCTCCTCTCTCTCTCCTCCCCCTATAAATGTCCCGTGCGCTCCTCTCTCTCTCTCTCTCTCCCCACTCTTGTCTACCCCGCCTCCTGTCTTGGCGTGGCTTATAAACGGAGCAGCAGCACACGCACTGTCTCCTCTCTCTCTCTCTCTCTCTAGGCGTCCCTTCCTTGATGGCTGAGCCTTTCCTATGTTCACTCCACAATTCCTGCGCTTTCCTATTATTGCATCCCAGTCCCCCAGTTATTCATTACTGCCTTCTTTTCGAAATTACTAAGGTCTAGCCTTTCTTTTCACTTTTCAATCAGCTTTTACTTTTGATTTATATCAGCTTTTATTATTTAATAGATCTATCAATTATAGCTAAAAATCATTAGTCACAGACTACAAGAACAAGGTAATAACTGTGAGAACCTGAACCAATAACTAAAATAAGATGAATTTTACGGGAACCTGTTTGGAACCTTTACCAAATAAAAAATTGATTTGGTTCGTTTGTA
Source organism: Bonia amplexicaulis (assembly GCA_036346245.1). NCBI lineage: Eukaryota > Viridiplantae > Streptophyta > Magnoliopsida > Poales > Poaceae > Bonia > Bonia amplexicaulis. The sequence continues at coordinate 5,361,507 of CM070738.1, read as the reverse complement.
AGTCTAGAAAAATTCTCACCTTCCAAACAAGGTCTTACGTGAGATATGTGCATGCCATATCACGCATGTAGCAATGTCATATTTGTTGCGAGGATCTCGAAAACATCATTTTTTTAAAAAAAAAAATCAACACTCCAGTTCATTCCTAACAGAAAGACCATCATGAATTTAGGGTAGTAGAGTGTGGGGGAGTTGCACATGTGAAATGACACCCAGACTTGTCACGGTTGCAAAAACATAGGGCATATTCTTTTTTGATGCAGCTTATGGGAAATTTTTGAATTTTGGTTGTTTGCGACAAGGATTGTGGAGAGAGATACTCGCTTGTGATTTTGGTTGATACAGATGTTAGACTTTTAACGTGTACTATAATTAACCTGTAGATCTCTTCTTAAGAAAATACTCTATTTAAAAGTTAAGTACTGTAACAAAAGCTAAAAGCCGTAAAGAACAGTGCCATACCTTCCAAAAAATACTAAGAATAAGGATGGGTTCTTTTAAATTGATGGCTTATAACTTATGGTTTAAATAATTCTGGTTTTTCGCAAGAGATAGTACACATAGAAAAATAGTTATATGTGATTTTGGTCGATACAGCTGAAGTCACACTTTTTACTACAATCTTTCTGTTGACATTGCTTTGAAAAAACATATCGTTTAAAGCTCGTTAATGTAGACAGTAAAATAAAAAAGAACTCGGCCTAAGTTGAGGTTGTATCACGGTTATCAAATCAATCACCCAAAGATTAGCGGTGATATTAGAGGCTACGACGAGACCTAGGTGCCATCTTACAATTTCAAAAAAGTCCAAGGGGCCTATATGCAAATGAACTAATCCCCACCGAGGACCGCACCGACGCTTCGCACCCAAGCAGGAGATTTTGACCGTTGGGTGCTCCCGATCGAACGGTCTGAATTTTGCCACGTTCGCCCGCTCTCCGACTTGACGGTACAGCTATGACTTCTGGGCCCGATTCCAACTGGCCCCACGTGTCATCGGGAGGCGCCCATGGGGCAAGGCTTGCATTTCCACGGCGGGCCCACCAGGCGACCGTTGGCTTACGCGTCGCGTTCCGCAGACGTGGCATTGTCCGAATTTTTTCTATTTAAGCCCTTTTTTTGAAAAATATTCACATTTAGACCCTTGGTGGTTTTAATTCGTTTTGGACCGGGGGTGGAGCCGTGGATCACGGCGGAGGTAACTGCGATCTCGGCTGCCGTGGACCACGGCTCCGAGGCCCTGAGCCCGCGCCGCCGTGATGCCCGCGCGGCGCCGACGTGGCGGTTTCGGGCCGTGATCCACGGCTCCGACCTCGGGCAGTGACTCGTGGCTCCGACCTCGGCGTGGATCTTGGCGCCGACCCGGAGCCGTGTAACGTGGCGCCGAGTGTGAAAAATTCAAACTCGCCGGTGGCGCTCATTCGGCGCCTTCAAAATAATCCGTAGTTTTGGAAACATTCATAAAATGATGAAGTGTGTGAAACATAATTTTCGCTACATTTTTGATGTTGTGTTCAATCTGAAAATTTCGGTGCTAGTATGGTAATAATGTTTGTAACTTTTTCGTAAGTAGGGAACTGAATGGTCAAACACTAATTCTTTGGAGCAAGCATGTGTGGGCAACATTATGCACTCTTTTAAATACCGTCATACAGGTAGTCTCAAGTGCAGTCGATACAGCTAGGCAAACACAATACAATGCATAATAATAGGATTACAAAGACCGTAGATAGCGTGGATCTATTACATTATGTCTCTGTGTGTAGCGTGGTTGTTTCCCTTTTGTCGCATACGAAGATGGCTCATTGCATCCTTCTTCCCGTCACTCTTGGTCTTGAGCGCCTCACGAGCTTCAAGCTCTTCCTCCCGACGCTTGATGGCGGCGGGAGACGGGCCGGGGGAGGCGGGGGGGGCCGGGAGGCGGTGGGAGGCGGGGGGCGGGGAGGGCCGCTCGCCGGGAGGGCGGGCCCGGAAGCGGCGGGAAGGAAGGCGGGAGAGGTGGCTGGGGGGAGGAGGGGAGGGGAGGCCGGGAGGCGGCGGGCGGCCGGGGAGGCCGAGGCCGAGGCGGGAGGGCGGCCGGGGAGGCTACTGGCGAGGCGGGTCGAGCTCAGGCGACGCGAATGAATGTTGACGTACCGACCGGTAAATGCCGCTAGCTCGGCGCCAAGATCCACGGCCGAGGTCGAGCCACGAGTCACTGGCCGAGGTCGGAGCCGTGGATCACGGCCGAAACCGCCACGTCGGCGCCGCCGCGGCGGGCACGTTGGCGGGCGGGCTCGGCCTCGGAGCCGTGGTCCACGGCGCCGAGACGTGTTACCTCGGCGCCGTGATCCACGGCTCCGACCCCCTGGGTCCAAAAACGGAATTAAAACCACCAGGGGTCTAAATGTGAATATTTTTCAAAAAAAAGGCTTAAATAGAAAAAATTCGGTGGCATTGTCCCATTGGTGGTGCATGGTGTACGGTGCCACGTCCAGGTGTCGGTAGGGAGCAGCCACGGCGAAACTGGGGCACATGTCTGTGGGACATCGCGAGCGAGGCGCATACGCGTGGCGGGTTTGCGTCGCGGGTCCCGTACACAAGCGGTGGGTGCATTAATTGCCTGGAAATGTGGCTTCAAGGGGCAAACCGGTAATATTCTCCTGGCAGTAAAATTATGCGGATACGCGGTTTAACGTACGGTTCTACTGTGTGCACGAGTAGGTACTAGGTAGCATACTACCGTTGGCTGGACTCGGTGAAAAAAATTATTTTGTCTGGAGAAAATTTCTCCACAATTATTTTGGTCTGGCTCCATGCAGCGTTAGCTTTGGCATGTTATTTTTAGTTTCAGTTTACAACTTCTGATTACAGTTTATAACTTTTATATTATTTATGAGAGAATACGAACTAATAAAAATTTAACATAGTTTTGACCGATATAAATAAAGTCGTTACAATATGTACTATAGTAAACTTGTAGACCCTATCTTAAAATACATTTTATTTGAAAGTTAGTTACTGTAGAAAAATCGAAAAAGTAGTTTTTAAAAACTAAAAAGAATAGGCTCTTAGCTTCTAGCTTCTTAATTTCATCCTTTTATGACTTTTGGCTTTTTGGGCTTTTTACTTTTTTTATTTATTTGTATTGTCTGTAATAACATAATCTTTTCCTTTTTGTATTTTTTTTAATTTAATTACGCCGAAACAGATCACGGTAGCAACAGTGCCAAAATAAGTGTGTTACAGTGCCAAAAGCGGCAGATACTTGAGCGGGGCGTTCGGAGAAGATTTTATGCAGTTCATACCGGGCATGCAGAGTGTAGTATCGAGATTCAGCTAAGTGGATACATGTTTTTTGCGGTGGAAAAATCGGTAGCTAGAAGTTAGGCCTAAAAAAGTTTGGCGTGAACATGTATCTGGTGCAAGTAGGATAAGATGGTGTGTGCGTGTAGGATGTCATGGTTGCGAAACAAACAATAGCCTATAAAAGTTAAACTCAACTAACGTAATTATGTAACTGTGGTTTCAAACCAAACATGTCTTCAGTTAGGCACCGCTCAATATGGCTTGAGCTTCTGGTTTCTGGCTTATTTTCGCACTATTAATAATTTCGTTTTTTCTGAATTTTTGGCTTTTTTTTGAGCTTTTTTGCCGGTTCTTTTTTTCCGTATTCGTTTGCGTTGTCTGTGATGGGTTAACAAATTTTTTATATTTTTCAATTTTTTTAAATTTAATTATGTTAAATAAGCCTTTGTCAGCTACAGTGTTTTTTTCAGTCAGCTACAGTGTTTTCAGTCATAAGCCACTAAAAATAAACCGAACTGAACACCACCTTATACGAGGCAAATCCATTTTGTGTGAGCTAAGTTAGCACACCATGCTTCCTGGATGAACACATTCTGAACACGGGGGTGCGAACTAGGCCGTTCGGTTGGTTGCATCCCATATATTTTAAGGGGGAGTCGCAGGACGAATCGGTGACATTGGTGCAATTACTCGTTCCTTGTCGGCCCCGTTTCGCACGAAGTGCAATTACCGGTTCATTGGTGCAATTACAGCTAATTACGTATCTTCTGGAAAATTTGATCGGAGAGTACATGAGCCCACGCGTGACATCAATTCAGTTTTTCTTTTTTCTTTTTTTTTTTTGGTTTTGACTTTGTCTTCTTCGAAAATTGAAACAAAACAGAGTGGTTCCTTCTCTAAATGGCTTCCCGAGTGGCCGAGTTTAAAACCGTATGTGACGTTCGCTTTAGCATCTCCACTGTCCACCATCGTTTTGAAAAGCACAACCAAAAGACCGATGCCGCCAATCAAAAAGGGTAAATGATTCCTGAAACTTCCCTCTAAGGTATTAAAAATCTTTACCGAAATGACTATGATAATCATCAAGCTCAGATAACACCAACACGGCTAGGCTAAGCAAACCAAACCTAGAAATAAGAGCCAACAAAATCAGCCTCTTTCACAAGCCCAGTCAAACCATTGTTAACGAGCTGGTCTGACCGCTGACCGGTTTGACCGCTGGTTTGTGACCGGTCACACTGGCTAGACGGTTGGACCACAGATCTAGAGCCGATTCAATTGGTTCCCTATTCCCAGACCTGAATACATCTCAAGAAAAAAGCTCAAATATGAAGAACTTACTCAAATCTTATCTTAACGTTTTCAAGTTTTGCATAAGACTTGTTCAAGACAATAATAACCTAAATCAATCAAGAAACACAAGGATCTTAGCCTCCAGTTTACAAAATTGAAGAGAATCGGATCTGGTTCATAAGAACACCAAAACTTTAAATCTCAAAATACTTATTACTCGTGAGGATCTAAGACATGAAGTCTTTCAGATCTATTCTCATATATCGTAGCAAGGTAGTTTAAGCAGGAGATTAGACTAGTACTTGCACGAGCCTAAAACCCTAAATCTAGCTCAATAGCAAGCAAAGCCAAGCAAAAACACAAATAAGAATTGAGACAAAGCTTTGACATATTTTAGAAGAGGATGAAGTTTACATGCTCATAGATTATTACAAGATATAGCTAAAGTATCACCATTTTCTCTCTCATAACCATGGAAGGAAACAATGTGGTAGAACCAAAACTAAAATCCTAGAATCCTTGAGGCTACCGCCTCCCCTCCTCCCCTCTAAATAACCAATACATCCCCTAATAGGTCTAGTCATTAAGCTTACCGTAGAAACCCGTCAACCCCACTAACACGGATTTTACATACTTACGCATGCTTCTTAAAGCGCTTACAAGAATCAACCTACTAACACACTAGTATTTGATCTACTCTACACAACTGACTCTATCCTAACCTTAAACCACCTCCTTTGTGCCTCTCTGCGCCACATTTTGGTGTAGGCATCAAGTCTGGTTTTGGCCATTTTCCCAAAACGCCCAAGACAAAGCTTCTGGGCACTTTCTCTTGACTCCGTCTTTATCTTCACCTTGAAACATCTCTGCATGCTTTAACATGCAAACCGTAGTGTCCAAGGATCAGCCATCATGTTTCCACTTATTCGAACTCTCCCGAACCATCTTTAGGTGCATCGGCCTCGTCACTTGGTACATCATATACACCAACTCATCTTTCCATGATCTTTGTCTTCTCCGTGTCACGCTTGAGCCACGTAGCATCACCCAGGCTTACACGACCGCTTGGACCTTACCTCCCCTGCCTAGTCCCTATCTATTGCCGTCGACCGCCATGTCCTCCAATCTACCTACATATTCAAAGACCAAGCAACCATATCGAGCATAAATTCTATGCACTTGACTCACGTTAGTCAAATACATGCATCATGCAATGCAACACAAACCCTCATGGCTCTCAAGCCATGAATCGGCCTCAAACCAACTCAACTCAACTCACCCTGATCTCCGACCGCAAACATCGGTCTAACCGCCATCATCACGTCGGTTGGACGACACTGGTCAGACCGCCAACCACTGGTTGGTCGGACCGGCCACCCAGTGGAACCACATTTCCAATGCTGGTCACACTAGCCAACCCCCCTAGTTCGACCGCCAACCTTGATCGGTCCGACCACACATGCCTAACTCAAAATATGCTCTCTGGAATACATCAACCGCTATCTAGAAATGGGTCATACCGCCCCAAACTCCGGCCACACTGGACCGTCGGTCAGACCTACATTCCGAGCCGATCTAATCGCTTCCTCCGAGCAGTTTGACCAGTCTGACCGCCAGCACTAGTAGCAAATCTGAATTTTCTAAAACTATTACAAAATTTAAATTCAACTCAATCAAAATACCAATTATTCATCATAAGTGTATCTTAAACCTACTGTATGGTCTCTCACTTCCAACAATTAGGGATCTCCATGTGAAATGAGGCACGTAGTTGATAGTCCTTTAATCATGCGGAATTGGCTACGCGTGCCAACTGTGGCCTTGGCCAGTGTAGTCTAAAGAGCAAAGATAATGATGTAGTAACTAGGAAAGGGGAAGAACATGTGTTCAAGTAAAATGTGAGTTGTGATGACAATGTTGTTTTAACTTTCAAGGGGGATTCGCGTGCTTCATGTGCTACTATATATTTTCCTCTGTTCCCACGTTTCAAATAATGTGCTACAGTACTTATTACTACTTGACCTTGACACAGTATTGTCCACGTCACACAAGCATGTACAGCATTGGAATTCCAGGGTAAAGTACTGTAGCACCGTGCCATTTCTGCACAGCAATAAAAGATGATATCAATCCCATGTTTTTTTTTCTTCTGGATAAAAGATGAGTTTGCAAATCATTGGGTGTACCAAAGATGAGATAGACATTGGTTGGCACAAGTAGAGGGCGGCCTTTTTTGTACTTTAGTTTCTACCAGGCTACTTAATTTCTCTCTCTTATTTGTTTCTCTCCTCATGCCTCTCTCTCTCTCTCTCTCTTTTTCTTTTAGGTGAGGCAATCTCTTTCAGTGTTACTGTCACACTTTCTTTTGGAAAGGGAAAGGAGGGGAAGCCAAATGTTGCTTTCATGTATTGTGTTTTTTTGTATCAGGCTCAGACCAGGATGATGGTGTACCAAATGGAGAAAAACAAAGATAAAAGGGAAAAGAAAATCTCTTTTAGCTCATTAATAGGGATTTAGGAGATTGTATTCCCTGTATGCAATTCACTTGAGTTCATCTGCACTTACTTCTGTGTTTCTCTGATTTTTAAAGAATGGTTCTTTTGTACAAAGTCTGCGAAGGAATCAAGGGAAGCAAATTGAGCCAATATTCAGGAGCAGTCAGTGATGCCTCACTGAATTTTGCTTTTCCTAAAACATGACAATACTCCTTAGTTGCCAGCCTATCCTAGAATTGACAAGCTCAAAATGTATTATTTTTTGTGTGGAAAAAGCAGGTAGCAATTAAATTGTGAATTTGCAGCAGAATTTGGCAAGCAATGAAATCAGGTCAAACATCTACTCGTATATACATGGCCTTATCGCTGATGTCTTGCTACTACATTGTGGAGATCGCACTTCTTCTTCGAGAGTCAGATTACATTCAAATTAAATATACCACCCATTGTTTTCAAAAGATGCATTAAAGAAATGCAGAGTCTAAATATAAAGCATGGATGTTAAGCTTGTCTCTACAATTTAGCATTACCTACTACAAGTTAAAACATCCATGTCATGTCGCAATCCATAGAGCAGGGAGGTGAAGAAAATGGATTTTGGACAGCATCAGCATAATTCCATTGAATATTAATTTCTTTCATGTCCTAGCTGATGTGGAACCAATATGATTTCTCCCTTCATAATTAAAATAGTCATAGATTAGTCCATTTCTACTTGATATCTACTGCACTAACCCCTCAGCAAATAAGAAAACAATCAAGATCTAAAATACTTCTCGACAAGAAAGACTTGAAAAGCGTAATTCGCGGCGAGAAATGGACTTGCCATTAGAAATTATCAAGTGGCATGTCCTCCCACGATCAGTTAGCTCTTAAACTTGCAACTATAATTTCTGCTTAAAATCCTACATGTAATCTTGTGGTCAAAGAGCTATTGGAAGATCAAATGAATATTCTCCTTGGAGGTTTAGGGCATGTTCTTCTCAGCTTTTAAAAGTTGTTTTTTAACTTCTCTATAGTAACTAGCTTTTAAATGAAGTATCTTTTCAAGATAGGGTCTACTAGTTAATTGTAGTACATACTATACTAACTTCATTTATATCGACAAAAACCACACGTGAATTTCTATTACTCTGTAATCTCTTGCACGAACAGTCCAAAAGTCAAAGCCGTAGCCAAAAGCCATAAATTTCAGCTAAAAAGAACAAACCCTTAGCATGGCGTTTGGCCGCTTGTGTGAAAAAGGGAGGTTCGTTAGAGAGGGCACAGTAGAAATACACAAACAAGTTTCAACCATGGACACAAAATTGGAAAACTTGTTCACTAGAGGCCAAAAGGACATGGACACAAAATTGGAAAACTTGCTCACTAGAGGCCAGAAGGACAGCTGGAGAAAGAGAAGTTAGTGGAATCCAAATTATTTTGTCCTGGCGATGTACGTTTCTTGATGTAGATACACGTGCACTAAACCAAAATAATTACAGCACTAGTACATTATAAGAAGATGATATTTCTAAGGTGTAACCAAAACTCTTTTAACCTTTGCAAAGATACACATAGTTTAGCTGGTTTTTGCTGTGGTACTATTATCAATTTTTCCATGGCCAAATTAACTAAAATTTATATAGCAACATACAAAAAATATGATAGAATAAGTCGGATCGTCCAAGGCGCCGATTTATAGAGGATAGCCTAAATTAGTCATACCGCAACATACTAACAACATTTGAGTGCCTGCGCATTCCATATAAACAAAAAAAGAATAGCTAGGTATTTTTTTTTAATCAAGAAGAAAATGGGCACCCAAATTTGCGTCGAAGAGGACTTGTCCTAACAACTGAGCTAGGCTCGTTCCTCACATTCCATATAAGATTGGAACGACCACATGGTTCTGAGATACAGAAAGAACCAAAGTTCTTAAAAATGGTAACCGGTCACCAAAATTAGTAGTGATTATAGGTATAATTAGCCTATTATACGGTATAACTAGTCCGATTATACACTTCAATTCTATACACTAGCCAAAGTACCGACCACCCGTTACTTATATAGCCTAGCAGATCTATTTTTAGAACACTTCAAAGAACCAAGGAATTGTGCACAACAATACAAGTTACTGTTCTGTTCTCCCTAAGCTATTCATATTGTACTTTAATTTGTTGCAGCCAAATGCAGACAATTGGAAAAATGTCTTTACGCTGAAGAAAACATACAGGAAATGAGCTGGCAGTGCCCAGAAATTGACCAATTGGAGAATTTCAGCGTGCAATTGTTTAAATTAAATTGAATTCAACTACGAACGGAAATCGAATGATTTAACCTCGCTTGTTTCGGCTTTAACTTCTAAAACATGTTATTTTTTTTCCCGATTCATGTTAAGATGAAGCAAAAGCTCCCAAACAGGGCCTTAGTACATGTGTGGACGTCCTGTGAGGTCAAACAATTCTAGCAAAATTCCAGTTTCTTCTAGGTGCAAGGCATTTAGTTATACCATATGCTGGTTCAATTTAAGGCATAGGATAAAATGAAGGAAAGCGCAATATGCTAGGAAAAACAAAACAAATTGCTCAAGGTATAGCGAACCCCGTAATATATATGTACTAAAAAAATCCTATCAACAACCTGAGCTAAATATTGTGCAGGAAGCTCTATATCTGTTCACAAAAAAAGGAAGATCTATATCTAAACCCTAGCATAAGACTAATTAACCGCTCAAAGAAATAAAGACTAATTAA